>JAHLJT010009436.1:4520644-5177976 GCA_031308135.1 Acheta domesticus | reverse complement strand
ATCGGCACAACCGAGAACGACGCGAAATACCGTGAGATATTCCATTTTATTGACACCCCCCGTGCGCCAAGAAAAAAAGGGAAGTACAATATTGCTCGCCGCTTTCACAGAGTAAATGTTTGGGAAAATGCGCCGCAATGGCGAAAGCGGCGTACTCGGAAGGCTTCGCACGGAGCCCATTGCGGAAGGCCCCGCCCCCGTGGTCCCTGGGCGGAGGGCCTGGGCGCGTGCACACGAGGAGGATCGATGGCGAATCACTCGCCGGTGCGCGCGGCTGCCTTCACCTCCGACCCTGGGCATGGCACCCGCCGCGCCCCCGCCCCGCCCCACCACTGCACCGCGTACCCACAGCCCCCACCCCGCCACGCCACGCCCTCGCCCTAACTCGCCCCCCGCCCCTGCTCCACCCCGGCCCCTCCGCCGCCCTTTCTCTTTCTCTTCCCGCCCTTCCCGCTTCCCGCCTTTCCCACTCGCTGCCCTTCCCGCTCCCCGCCCTTCTCGCTCCCCACCGTTGCCGCCCCGCCCCCACCGTTCCCGATCCTCCCCGCCCTTCCCATTCCCCGCCCTTCTCGCTCCACACCGTTCATGCTCTCCGCCCTTCCAGCTTCCCGCCATAACACACTCCGCCCTTCCCGCTCCACACCGTTCACGCTCCCCTCTCTTCCAGCTCCCCGCCCTTCCCGATCCCCTCCCTTCCCACTCCCCGCCCGTCCCGCTCCGCCCGCCGCTCCGCGCGTCGCTTGCGACCGCACTTCCGCCTCTGGCCCCGCAATCCGCAACCGTTCTACGCTCCCTCTCAACCCCCAGCCCCGACACTTCGCTGTTCTCGCCCTGCGGCGGCGATCTGTGGTTCAGTATTGATGAATCATAAAAGTAGTGATATCATTCAACACGAAATAAAGTGTATTATCAATATATTCGAACACTTTGCAATTCGTACACTAGTTTTTTTCACTGCGCTGAAGAATCACAATAATATCAGGTGACAACGCCGACGATTTTCTTCTTTCAGAAACTTCAACTCATCACAATTCCCGCCCTTTCGCGCCTTTTGCCTTCAAAATAAGCCGTCTGTCGTCTCCCTAATCTTCCAATTCCGAACTGTTACCCCCCCTATCCTCGCCTTTTATCGCTTGTTAATGACTCTTCCTGCCCTTCTCATTATTCCCACCATTCTTCGCACAACGTTTCGCTTCCTTTCTTCACTTCTGCTCTTCCACGCCTATTTCTGCTTCTCTTCCGTTTCTCTCTACATCTCGTCGTTTTCATTTCTAGCCACACTTTGCTCTTCCTTTCCCGTCTTCTTTGCTTGCCTTTATTCTCCTCTTTTTTCGACCGGTTCTTTTTTCTCTTTCCGTCTTCCATTGCTTCAACCGCTTCATTACGCACTGTCTTCCTGCAGGTCTGACAACCCCAACTGGACTTAATTTATTCCCCTAATTACACATTCGTCCCATCTGGTACTATCACGTTTCATCTTTTCCCAAATCCCCCTTCGTCACCGCTCGTCATCCCATCTCCTCTTCCCTTTTCCTCTTTTATCTCACTTGTGCACCACCCTCCGCTGTGTTCTGCCTCCCTCCACCTCGCGCCAGAACACTCTGCATCTGAGTGCGTCGCTCCTCCTTTCGCGCCTCGTCTCGCCTCGTAATATGTCGCCGGCTTCCCCTTGCTGTACGCCCTTCCCCTGCTCTGTCACTCCCTTTCTTTCGGACCTTCCATTTCACTAGTTCTCCCTCCCTTTCATTGTTTCTCCCTCCTTTTCACTATTTATACCTCCCTTACACTACCTCTCCCTCCCTATTACTATTTCCCTCCCTCCCTTTGTCTATTTATCCGTCCCTTTGTCTATTTATCCGTCCCTTTCGCTGTTTCTCCGTCCCTTTCGCTGTTTCTCCGTCCCTTTCGCTGCTTCTCCGTCCCTTTCGCTGCTTCTCCGTCCCTTTCACTATTTCTCCGTCCCTTTCACTATTTCTCCCTCCTTTTCCCTTTCTCTCCGTTCCTTTCACTATTTATCACTTAATTTCACTATTTCTCACTCCATTTCTCTATTTCCCACTCCATTTCACTATTTCTCTCTTAGTCTCGAGTTTCCGTGTGTCTCCGATTCTCTCCGTCTACTTCTAAATCTCTCGACATTTATCGCACACACTGGCACGCCATCTCTCGCCTAGCCCTTTCCCGCCATCCTTCCGTCTCTTCCGTTCAGCCCTCCCGCTGTCCACCCGTTCGCCCAGCGCCGTCGAGGCCCCGGCGCGGGGGCGGAGGCGCGTTCGATCCCCGGCCGGCCCACCCGCTCCGCGGCGCGCATTATTTACACTCGACTTTGCAAGCGGATATTTCGAGCTGGCGGCGGCGGCGCGGCGGCCCGTCGGTTTGACTCCGGGTCGCGCTTCCGGCCCGCGCCGCGCGGCGCCCGGCGGCGGAAATGAAAGCGGCGGCGGCGGCGGCTCGCGAAGGGGGCTGGCTGCGCGGGGCGCGGCGGTTACGGCTGGGGCGGCGCGGGAGAATGGGGTGGCCGGGTTTGGCGGGGGGGTGATGGAGGCCTGATGGGTCGGGGAGGGGTTATTAGAGGTGGGGGTTGACGCGGGTGGCGGCATCGGTTGGGGTGGTGTGATGGAGGCTTGGTGGGTGGGGTGGGGCTTTTAGGGATGGGGTTGACGCGGCAGGGGAGGGGAGGTGACGTGGGTGGCGGGAGTGATGGTGTGACCGGGTTTGGCGGGGGAGTGGGTGATGGAGGCGTGGTGGGTGGGGGCAGGGCTATTAGGGGTGTGGTTGACGCGGGAGGGGGAGGGGAGGTGACGTGGGTGGCGGCAAGTCTCGGGGTGGCCAGGGGCGAGGGGTGCGGCGCCTGCCGACGACTGCCCGCCGCACGCAGGTGCAGAGCTGACGCGCTACCCTGCAGGCGAAGACCGATGGCGCTTGAAGTGCAATCTGATCCTGCCTACATCGTGTGTTTGTGAAATAACTCGACAAGGCAACGCAAGACCTACGAAGACGCAAGACCCCCAAAAGACAACTTATTTCGTACTATGTGGTTTTTTACTACTTTCCGTCACTGTTAACCCTTATCAGGGCAACCAGTGTCTGTTGGACACTGTGGGTTATATTTACTGTCATATAATGTAAACTAAAATTTTTCTGTGCTTACGCTTTCTTGACTTTGTCTAAGATCTATTGGAGCGTCTTTCTAAGAAGTTTCACAAATTTTGGTTAATAAACAGAAGTGGAAAAAAATTATTTTGTTTTAAAGTAACGCAACCAGGCAAGCAGCGTCCAAAAGACACTGTGTTCTTTCGGTAAGAGGCAACAATTTCTGATTTATATTTTGACACAACAGTCGAAATAACGCTATTCTTTTGTTTATTAAGTCTGTAGGTTTTCATAAAATGGATACTTTGTATTGATATGCGACAAATATATTCTTTCGGTAAGAAGGAACCTTTAGCGATTTCTATTTTCTCACAACTGCGAGGCCTCTGGGAAGGAGACTTACCTCCGATGCTGGAGGCATGGTCGGGGTATGTGCGAACAGTATTGTGAAACAGTTTTTATGGTCCATCTGCATAGGGAGCAACAATGGGGCTCAAACGTTTCAAGTGATTAGTTTTCTGCGATTTGATAACAAAACCACGAGGTCCACAAGACGTCGGAATGATAAATGTGCCGCTTTGAGGGACGTGTGGGAAAAATTCAATGATTATTTGAGAAAGCATTACCATCCTGGAACAGACATTACTGTCAACGAAATGCTAATTCCAATAAAGGACAGATGCCCATTCAAACGGTACATACCAACTAAACCAGACTAGTATGGTGCACCGAGCTCATCAGAGAAGAAAAAAGATGTCAATTGCGTGGCTACCGCGCGAGATCGCACTCAGTGTGCTACGCGCGAGATCGCACCTGTCAGTCTGCAACGAGCAGAGTGATGTAACCCATCTTTGCAAGAATTGTAAATAATGAACTACTTTAATCAAAATATCTGAATTTATAGGGAAGAAAAATTTTAACTTGCTCAATGTGCGTTATATTCTCAGTATACGAAAAACCGTACACTCCATCATCACAACTTGTAAGTTTTTGAGATAATAAAGGAATTATTTCATTCATTATTAATTTTCCATCATTATACTAAAATTCTAAAACAATTAAAACAATAAGTGTACAAAAGTTGAAGAAAAGAATCGTGCAAAACATTTATTGCACAACAGTGTCTGATGGACACTGCTTGCCCGGATACGTTACGAAAGTACCTTGCCCGGAGAAGGGTTAACTGGCCTGGTCATCACAGGACAGAATTCACTACACAGGTTATGGATTTCTACATTTAGAATGAATTTGTTGATATGATCCAATATTTGATGAAATCGAATAATACATGATATAAACCAGTGATTAACTTAAAACTAAGGAATTAAATAATGCCATCAATTTTATCCATTTATTTTTCCAAACAGATCTTCAGTTTTCTTTTTAAAATCTAATTAATTATCATCATATTAATTGTATTATTCAAAAAGTCCTTTTGTAACAAATAATCGTAAATTTTTGATAACCGTTCACATAGAAAAACAGAGTCTTAAGAAATAACTCATTTCGGTATTATTTTCAGTAAATTGCCTTCCTATTTTGAATATGGTTTTGTTTTTCTGTAGGTAATAAACGTATTCTGTAATGTTTTCGTTATTTTTAAGCATAAATCAACATAGATTGAAACAATCAGTGCGTCACGTGGCTGGGATATAATGAAACTAGTATGCATTACCAAAATCCGAACGACAGAAAACACATCTGTTTTTACGTAACGTTTTGTATGTACGTTTTACCTTGCAAATATAAGAAACCCATGCGTGCTACAAACTGCTTGAGATTATTACAAATTGTACAATTTTTTGTATAATTACAAATTGTATAATTTTTTATATATCAGTCAAAATAGTGCAATAGGTTAGGAGGTATTAGTTTAAGCAAGTTTTGTACTTAATGTGTATTACAAAATCCGTTTGTTTGTAGCCCTGATGAAGGCTTAGTAAAAGCCGAAACGTTTGCAGTTTAAACTGGTGGTGTGTAATGACCTACATTCAATAATCTGTCCATAATATTAATCAACAGAGGTCAAGAAATCAAGCACGTCAAAATGTAATAATTGTTTTAAAGATTGGTTTTGACAGTTTGAAGAAAATACTAGGAAAGACATTTATGTGGATGTGACTACCACGTAAAGACTTCTGAACAACTATTAAAAACATATATCCATAGGTCACGTAAAAAAATGAAATGACTACAAATCAGTCATGAAGTTAATATTATAACAATTTTTTAAAGTAATTCTACGAGGTTTGGGACATCTGTATGCGTCAGCTTGAACTGCTTACCTTGTCTGTGTCCTATGAGTGTTCTTTAACGCGCATACGTACGTGGTATATGCTCGCACAGTGTAAAACAAAAAAAATCGCTGGCAAAAAGCAAATTAGAAGGCAAGAGAAACTCGCCGAGATTGAAGGCAAGACTAAAACCTCCGTCCTGTCGGACATAGATGTGTTTATGCCTGGGAGAGACAATTCTGGGAAAGAAGTTATGTTGGTTGTTTGTTTCGATAGTACTGTCCAAACGTCAAGAGGCATACTACTAAATATAGGTACGAAAAAAGTGTAATACAAATAGAAAAAGTATTCACTATGTTTAGAAGAGATATCTTAAAAATATCCGGTCTCTAAGTAAAACTTGTAACTGAATTATATTTGTTTTGTGGACAGTCCTTTATTACGTACGCCTTCTAATTTGCTTTTTGCCAGCGATTTTTCTGTTTTACACTGAGCGAGCATATACCGCGTACGTATGCGTATCTTTTCAAGACAACAATGATCAATGTTTACTGAAAAGATCAATATTAATGACGTGTTATTCCGCACAGACAAGAGACATGTAGGCACATAATAGTAACAAACCTGGCTTTTAATATAGTCGTATTTACACATTGTGGCATCGACCCTAAAAAGGACAAACGTGAGCAGGAATATCAGGGAAGAGATACGTGGACTCAATCCACTCCCAATGGGAGCAAGTCTTCCTTGAAATATCCTTTCAGTAACTCCGCTAGAGCTCCACAAAGTGGAAGGTAAGCAGTAGATCAGCAAAGAACAAAAAGCCAGTGCCCGTACGAACTCACTCCAATAGCGGTTGTGTCCACCTTGGCCTTGTTTCGACAAACACTGAGTGTTGATTTTCATTTGTCTGTGCGCCGTCGAGCGCTGCTGCGTAGGCGAAGGGAGGGGCGGGGCGGGCCCTTGGCGTAACCCTTGGCGTCGCCCTTCGCTGCCCAGAGGCCCAGCGAGGCGGGCGCAGTCAAAGCCCTAACGTTTGTCAGCGCAGCGCAGGGGCAAGGGCTGGGGCAAGGGCTGGGGCGGGGCTGGGGCGGGGCTGGGGCGGGGCTGGGGCGGGGCTGGGGCGGGGCTGGGGCGGGGCTGGGGCGGGGCTGGGGCGGGGCTGGGGCGGGGCTGGGGCGGGGCTGGGGCGGGGCGGCGAACTGCCGTCGGTGCCGCGTAAGTCGCGGATACGAGGGTTACAGGCTGCTTTCAGGCTTCGCCTCTTTCGCGGACACGGCGTCGGCCCACGACCCTCCGCCTTGGCCCGCCCCTTCCCTCCCCACCCCACCCCCACGCCCCGCTCTGCCCAGCCCCATCCCGCCCCTCCCCACCCCTCCCCGCCCCTCCCCGCCCACCCCTCCCCACCCCGCCTTTCCCCGCCCCGCCCAACCACGCCCCGCCCCGCCCCACCACGCCCCGCCCCGCCCAGTCCTATCCGGCCCATCCCGCCCAGATCCGCCCGGCCCATTCTCTCCCCGCCCAGCCCAGCCTCGCCCCGCCCCTCCCATCCCAACCCGCCCAGCCCATGCCCATCCGTCCCAACCCCTCCCCGCCCATCGCCGCGTGGCCCCTCCCCGCCTCGACCCGCCCTACTCATCCCTCCTCTGCCCTGCTTCGCCCCGCCACGGCCTTGCCCCTTGCTGTCCCTTTCTGCTCCGTTCTGCCCCGTTATGACCTGTCCCTCCAAACTCTTCCCCGCCAAACTCTCTCCTCAACTCATTCTAATCCCCTCCTCGCCAGCTAGGCTTCTTTCCCGCCTGCCCATACTGCCCCAGTTCTCCACACTCTGCCCCGTTGTTCCTCCGCCGAGCCCTGCTTTCGTCATTCCCCTATCCCCTCACTGCGCTGCGCCAACGCTCCCAGCCATCACCCACCCCGCCCGATCTCCATTCCCTTCCGCCTCACCCCTTCACTCCGCCCACAGTCTCTCTTCTCTGTCACACCTCCACCACCTCCGCTCTTCTTCTCCCTTTTGCGATTGGCAATGGTCTTTCCGGTTTTCCCCGTGTCCTCCCCGGCTTGCCCCCACCCACACCTCCTCTTCTGCACTCCTCCCCTCTCTCTTCACATCACTGTCCTCAAGTCATGCCGCTCCACCAAACCCACGCCCACCCTCGCCCATCCCGTTCCGTCCCCTCCCACTCCGCCCACCCCGTCTCCCTCCGGCCTCGCCGCTCCTCTCTGCCTTGGCCCCCGAGGGCTGCGAATATTTATTTAAAGTGCTCCCTCATCGTTTGAGGCTTACGCCGTTGAAAATTTCACAGCGGGATAATCGCTTCTGAGCCTGATAGTGGAGGTCGGCTCGCACCGCCGCCGGGAACGTCGTGCTGAGGGCGGGAGGTGGAGGTGGAGGGGGAATGGAGCGTCCCCGCCCCGCCCCGCATGCCCTGCACGGCCCCGCGCCCGCCATGCGCCCGATCGCCTTCAGCTGTCACTGCCCTGCGCGCGCTGTAACCGGATGACGCACACGGGTGCAACTGTCCCAAATCAGGACTTAATAAGAAAATTGAAAGTGCGTGTTTCGGAATGTCGAATCATTGGGTCTTGTTCAGAAGAAAATACACCACAATAGTTCAGCCGAAGAATGTTTTTTCAACTGCTTTTGTACCCCTCAGTCTCGTAAAAACTACCGTTGCTTCACTCGCTGGAATTCATTGGTTCTTGTCGACGATATTCGTTACGAAAAAAATGGTTTAAAATATTATTGTGGATTTTCATGTATTTTGTTTATTTATGTATTAAACGTCAAAACAGTTAAAATCTCTGTGTGACGTGCCAGAAGGACAAATGTATTCTGTGCACGTTTTTATTAATTCTGTTCCCTACCTTAAGCCATATACGAGTTGAATTCGGAATACGGAAGGAAACGAGTGTCTTTGGCAAGAATTGATAAGAAGATATTCGCTCCGGTGGATAATGGTTATTTATATAACAAGGGTTTAAGTGGAATTTTATCCACGAGGGAGAACAGTTGTGTTCCGAGCGGCAGCCCGAGGGACATAATTCTCCCGAGTGAATGAAACTCAGATAAACCCCTGGTCATATACAAAACTTAATTTTTAAACAATATTTCTGCGCGTGCACACGTGTGCGAGGAAGGGACGACGCACGAAACACTACAGTAGACGGTGGGCATCCTTCTAGGGGTCACCTTTATGGTGCTGTGATTTTAGCTGGTTTGCATTCTGCATGGAAGAATGGAGAACTTTTTGAATCAGACAAAAATATATCATATATTAATGATATCATGAAAGAAGCGGCATGTAATGTTTTGAAATTATTCTATGAAAAATCCAGACATATCTACGAAAAAGAGTATGAATGCTTCTGCAAATCAAGGAATGACAGGAAAGTAAGAAAAGTTTCAGAAGAAATTGTACTTACGTATTTTAACAATAAATCAAAAACATAAAAGTCTTCATCGTTTTCGAGGTATTTTTAAATGGTGATTGCAACGTTACGTACCAAGGAAACTCTCCAAGTTCATGTCTCCAGTAGGTACGCATTTCTCTGGGGTAAATTGATGACGAAATGTCTTTAAAGCTTTAAATTGATATTGATATTTTTAGATATTTTAAATTTATTGTATTTTTGAAGAGACATGGAAAAGGTTACTAGCCAAAAAACTTACTTTTCCCGAAGCTTAAATTTTAAGAATTATTAAAGAAGCGTGTAAAAATCAATATTTATTATTGAAGGTTATATTTTAAATTACGTATATGTATTCTCTTAGATTTACGGGTGTACACACTCTTTCTTTCTCAGATTGTATTGATAGTGGGAGGCGATGTTGGATGTGGTTACTTCATCCCGTTCTGTGGTTACTTGAACCCTGGAGGTATTAAGGTGCCACTTTAATCCCTGGAGGAATACACATTTAACGTAGGGAAAAGTGCGATTAAAGCCGCACTTTAACCACGTTTGAAAGTATAGCACTTTACAACGGTAAATCAGCTATAAATTTGGGTTCTTATCCCCCATCGGGCTCTTCGTGAAGGAATCGACTTCCTGCCACGCAACTTGGAGAACGACAATTTGAATAACTGTAATTCCCGTTTAACTCTAGAAGACGTGCGCAGATATTGAAGTTACATTTACGTCCAGAAAGAAAACAAGGGGCTATCTCAGCATTCACTCAAAGGATCAAGGAAACTGAACGAAAATCCTGATGAGGGAACTAAATGAGGGTCTTTGACTCAGAAGCTGAGGTAAAATGCTTGTTACAGGCTGATTAGAATTATACAGTCTAAAAAGTGATTCTCGGTATAGTATATAATTATATAGAGACCGTTATGCAGCAGAAAATATTTTACTTGGACGAAGTTCGTGTATCGATATCAATGTTTAACGTCACCTGGCAGTGGGTTGCAAAATAATTCCAATAATTTAAATTCCGAATGGAAGCCAATTGTGACGATATATTGGATATATTCTAAGCAAAAAGTGACTCATGTTTATATATTTGATTTGAATGATTTCTAATCTACACGGAGTGACAATATTAGTTGTCAATACTGTGAATTATATCGTTTGTCCGGCGTATTCCCGCATAAAAAAATAATTATAAAATGCAATGTCATAAATGAGAATAACACGCATTTAGTTGCACGTGTCTGAACATTTCTGTTTATCGTCCGTTGCGATGAGGCCTCGAAGCCTAACGCAACATGCGACCGCGCCCAATGTCCCGTTCAAACGAAGCGGGAAGACACTTTATTTACTTCTGAATTGTCTTCCGCGGATTTTAAAGAAATGTATGTATCTGTACCTCTGGTTTGAACATTATTCGTTATAAATTGTCTTTCATAGTTAAATAGTTTTCTTGTAGTTCAAGTTTGAATATTATAACACGCTTCCGCTAGAATTATTTAAAACATTAATTTCTATTTACAAAAATGCGTAATTACACATGTACATTCAAACGCAAATGTGAATCACAGAGTACAGAAACGCTGGCATGATAGAGTCGCATAATTTAATTTCTGTATTGAATTTTGTACATTCAAGCGCAGATTATCATTACGCTCAAACGCAGGAAAGAATAGCGATGTATGCACCCAGGCGAGAGAGTGATGTTTCTTTGAGGGTTTGTAAAGATATGGCGTTTGCTCGTAAGGAGCCATCCTCACCTGCGTTTCAGATGCGCGCTGAATTTCATTACTGAGAATTAATCCTCATAACATAATTGAGATGGTATCTCCCTGAGAATTCTCACTTAGGGCTCTCCAATCCGATCTGACAGGGGTTGATTCAGTGTGTCTGTTTATACGTCCAATACAGAAAACAGATTCAAATAAAAAAAATGTGTGGAGATATATTCAAGTTCACACGTGCAGACATAGCCACGTGCGAGCGGGCGTCCGCAATCACGAGGGTGCGCCTGTCGTAATCGCATATCAATCTCCCAGTGAAATCTGTGTTGTCGCGTCGCAACCTATAATTCTGAAACTGAAAAATCCGTCATTTTTCTGCATTTCAGCATTGGCATTATCGGACGGCTTTCGCACTCCCATGCGATTTACGTATTTATATATTTATGTGGCGCAATAGCCTCTGACGAAGGTTGAGCCTTCCAGCGGCATCTCGGCCTTGCGGCCATCGGTTATGGGGTACTAAGGGGTTAGCACATAGACTACGCCGCATTCTGCTCTTCTCAACCTAAGAAGTAAGCTTTATCATCGTCACACACCAACATATGCTGGTAAATTGCAAGGAAAGTGTACACTATAATCTTGCCCGACCGGGAATCGAACCCGGGGGCCGTCATGGAAAGCGAGCATGCCGACCAATGAGGGCTACGTACGTATACTTGCGTACATTTTTCATTTAACAAACAAATATGTTTTACGTTAACTTAAAGGTCCTATTGTTGAAGTAGGTGAAAATATAGTATCGGCAGATACCCTGCAAATCACTGTAGATTTCGTGTTATTTGATCTTGTGTTGTTCTTCCGTGAGTAGAGTTTGCACCTTTTTTGCCCCTGCGATAAGTCATTGAGAGTTACTTGTGTATGCAGTGCGCTCATTGGAATAATGGCAATCTAGTTCTTATGGAATAATGACAATTGTTCACAATTGCGCGAAACAAGGTTATTTAACACATTACTCACATGATAAAAGTAATTAATTCTATAAATGTGCTCATATTCTATTCATTCGTTCTAATCGAAATGAAATTTGTAGTAATGTGTTACCCTTTTAAAATTTTTAACTTATTTTTACTTTTGCCTTTTGAGCAGGATATGGATATATAAGCAATGTAATAGGTGTTTAAGTATCGTTTCAGTTATATGACGAAACACTGAAGCAATGCATAAGTGGATCCACTTGGTGATAATTGTTTTCTTTTCATCTCAAATACTCGAGTCGTATTTAGCAGTATTATTTTGAAAATATATAGTTTCTTTTTCTCATAATTAAATAATGAAATAATTTTGTTCATTATTTAGGTTAGGTACGTTGATAATTTTGTCAATAACTCGTTTATTACATTAATTTCAATCACAGAGGTGTTCAAGTAAGTGATGATATATTATCAACATTTTGTGTTATTTACCAATAAAGTGTTTGTGAAATAATACGTTGTGCATACACTTTCTTTATTAAGTTTTTCTGATGAACAAAATAATGATTGTAATTAAATTCTGATAACTGTTTTTGCTGACTCTTCAGTGTTAGGTGAAAACGCAAAAAACCCTGATTGTCAGAGAATTAGAGCTTTTCATTACGCTGAGTACAACTTTAAAGGGTGCAAGAGAAGCTATAATTATTCCTCTAAATTCCGCAAATTTGAAAATAAAGACTCATTTGCACCTAATGGTAAAACAGTCCCTAAATCACGATGCATTGTTCACAAAATTTCTCTACGACCGTCCGTCATTACCATTATGCCATGTGGTGATATTAATTAGGGTGATGCAAATCTACTTTCAGCTGGAAATAAACGCAGCTCCTATTTCCTTCGTATAAATAACACACTCATTGACTAGATTAGAGGCGATTAGTCACAGTCCAGTAAGTCTGAATATCGAAACAGCCTCGTCGATACTGTTCAGTCACGTCAGCCTTCATGGACACGGGCATTCAGTGCACGTACAAATGCAACGATATTATTTTCATGACAAGGTTTTAAAACATTTCCATTTTAATATTTATACCTCTGCTGCAAAACGGGAGCTGCAAGCAGTTACACGCGGCAATTTTGTTTCTAAATAGATGCGATTTAGTGAAAAATTTGTACATTTATCGCTCAGAATGCAATTTAATCAAGCGAGTGCGATGGCCCTTTTATATTTACGTACTTTGTCACTCTCATACAGAAACTGTGGCAGTTGGCTACGAGCAGTTATAATGTGTAATGGTGTGTTATTTTTTGTAAAGTAAAAATTTCCAGTGAACGTTACGCATTGCCGTGTAGTTGAATTATGAGCATCAAGTTTTCTCTTTGACGTCACAAAATAACGATTCTCAATATCGACTCAGAAAAATTTCGATTTACATCTGAGATTGTATTCGTAGGTTCAAGTGATTTTTAATAAGGCAAGTGACGGCGTATCTCAAAAATGTATTGCTTTTTACCACCTGTTCAATGATGGCCAGTTACAAGGTACGTCATTTATTGGACGCGTCATTGCTGACTTCAGAGCGTGTATACAATGTAATTAAAACTAGCATACCCGTGCGAACAGTCTTGCATGCTATACCCCACACTCTTCCTTACTTTTTCGTTTCCATATTAAGCCTGTAATGTATATTTTTCTTCAAGACCCTCTTATTTTCCGTCACTTGTTCTATATGTCACCTTGTAATTGATAACCATTTAACCCGGGAGTGGTAACGCGGGGGTCTGTGGGACCCCCACGATCCTTTCTTCCCGCTTGTTGTATTTCCCATGTTGACTATCGTGACCATTGCTTTAGTACCTTTCTCTTTTCGTATAATGATATTTAGTGTGCTCTCAGTTTGCCAGTTTAGTGGGTTTTATCCGTGTAGCAAGCTATTGTTTTGTTTAGGGTGCCCAGAGACCCCCGCGTTACTTTCTACGTTAGCAAAGGTGTCTTCAGTCTCGTACATTCTATTAGTTTGGGAACGTATTGCATGTTGAATTTTTAGGATTCCCCTGAAAAAAGAATACTGAAGTACTAGGAACATTTTAAGTCACTTTATATGTTAAGAAAGGAGTGGAAGAATACGCCAACTTTTGCTGAAAGCGGGGACAGAATATCGTTACTCACCGCCCTGGAAAAAAGTCTGCACGCAATTCCAAAAGACCAGGATAATGTTTTCTTTTTTTGCTTTGGATATGATTGAGAGAATTCCAGAATCTACCAACTTCAAAAATGAAATGGATTTAGAGAGGAATAAAAATGATCGCAGCATGTATGACTGACAAAGAGGAAATGAAGGCAGTAATTGTGCTACGTATTTTGGTTGGGTCTGTGAAATCAGGGCACCAAAATCTTGTGGAAAATTTTCCATTGTACTTTGAATTTGAAAAGATTTCAATTTTTGCTACGAAACATGGGCTTGGATGCGACAACTCGCGCAGACCGGTAGAAAAATTAACTCCAAATATTAGATGCTTTCCTGATGAATTCTCAGAGTCGTTTAGGAACTAAATTCTTAATAAATTGTTTAATTGCATGCAAAACATTGTTCATAATAGAAGAAGAATATTATATTAATTTTTTTATAGTAATTTAGCATATATCATGAAAAGGGTGTGGGGGTCTGGAGACACCCCACGTTACAAATTTTGTTTCAAAAAGTCGCGTTACCACTGCAGGGTTAATAGACCCTCGTCAATACAAATCATTCTTATTTAACAAGCAAATAGGTACACCATTGTAATTTAATCGCATATAATATCAAGTAATTAGTAATTTCACATACAGCTGCAGATTCTACAGGCTCTGAACATGTGAGAATCAAGAAGCGTTGAAACAGCAAAAGTGTAATAATATTGTGAAGAAGATCTCATCGTGTAGTTTACGCGGTGACGAACGTTCCTTTGAGGCCTGTGACCTCAAAATTTTAGTTTTTAAGACATTCATGACTCCTCGTTTAGGAGTTATTTGACGATATAGATTTTTTTTAAAAAATCTTGGCGTGTGTTGCGGGTTGCATTTACATGAACATTTATATGCGTTTTTTTAAACACATCCTTCACATTTTTTAAGTCAAAGTGAAATTCGTCAGGAATGCGTGAAATTCTCTTTCTATAGAAAGCCGCAAGGGGAAGGTATACTACTGAAATAATATAGGAGGCGATTGACGCATTCTCAATTTTTTTGTAGGTAATTTCATTCGTGGAATAGTCTAATTAAATACCACTCGTCGTTACGGGACTCGGGAATTGGGGGGGCGGAGGCGGGGTGGAGTTTGGTGTGGGGGCGTGGCGGGGACGTGGTGGGGGCGGGAGCGGGGGCGGGGCGGGGACGGGGTGGAGTATAGTGCGGTGGTGGAGCAAGGCGGTGGCGGGGGGGGAAGGCGTGGTCGGGGCGGGACGGGGCGAGAGCGGAGAGGAGTGCGAGGTGGGGGGTGGTGTGGAGGCGGGACGGGGCGGGGCAGGGTAGGGCAGGGATGGGGCCGGCGCAGACTAGGAGGAGCGAGGGCCGGTAGAGCGCACTCAGCGAAAAGTCCCAATACGCTTGTGGTGCAACTGCGTGACACAGACGGTTGTGTTGCATCTGCAATATTATACGAGAAAAATTTAACTTTTCCCTGGATGAATATTCATTGATATTTACCTGGGTTGAATCTATATATTTGAATAACATTCCAATAATATAAAATAGAATTATTGGAACAATATCGTACGGAATATTGTCCACATTTAATATTCTAGTGTCACACTCGTAACACAGTAAAATAAATAACCATGGCCTTCAAATTTAACAAATTGCTTAAAAAATGTGAAATGTCACATCTCTAAACTTAAATAGATCTTAATGTTAAGAGTAAAATGTTCGAGTAATTAAAGTGAAATCATCAGGATGCGTTTTTAGGTCTAGGGTATTTTTCGTCACAATTCTTGCATTTTCCTTGTATTTTATATGACATGTATTTAAATATAGTAATTTATGAAGCGATCCTGTTTATATTAACTTATGAAATGAATATTCACTGATTAATGTCCTAACAAAATGGATATTTCACAAGGTTTGCCGTGAAAAAAGAAAATATTATCCCGCGACACCCCAGTTCGAATTGGGAGAGGAAGGGAAGAAACAAGCGGGCCCATCGCCTGGCCTCGTTGTAATTCACCGCTCCGGCATTCGCCTGGAATTAGCAAGGAAACTGTGGAAACCACAGATCAGAGCAGTCAAGCTCCGAACTCGAGGCCGGCATGCTTCACTTCCTGGTTGTTGTATGCACACTTTTTTTGAACCCTTGATCTTCCAGATATCAGCACTTTCAAACACACGTTGCAATACCATCATAACTCTTACAGCAAGTTCATTGCAATGTTTTACTTTGGATAAGTTTCACATTGTATGTTGTTATCGCTGTAGTTTAGACTATCGTTATTATATGTATTATGATTGGCAGTACCTAAGCCATTTTAACCATAGGTTAGATAGTCATGCGTCGTAATGGGTGGGTGATAGGCAATAATGTTGATTTGATTTCAATAAAGACGGAGAAATTATGAATGCGAGCAGGAGAGATAAGAAAGTAAAACATGCCGCCAAGCAACTGAATTTACCATAAACAACACATGTATCAACCAGCACTTAAAATCTGATTTCTGAAAGACATGTTTTGGCCTCATTGTCGAAAGAAAAATGTACTCTGATCGCCTAGTGTAGTGGTGCCAAGGTCTCCTACAGTGGCACGCCTTGCGGCACTGTGCCATGTCAAGAGCTTCTTCGCGCAACTAGCGTCGGGAAAGGTAACGCCGCCGTTTTATAGGGGTCGCGTTGTCCCGGTGGCGGGGTGATGAACTGAGTTGAGGGGCGATTTCGTCGTGGCACTCGTGCCACGGACTCCTGCTCGTGGCATCGATCTTGACAACACTGCCCCAGAGTCTTTAAAAGGATCTTAATTGTATGTGAAGCGACGTCGGATGCGTAGCTCTGGCTTGGGCCCACTGCGGCGCGAGCGCTGGGAGAGCGATGGGCGCGGGCGGGGCGTGGCGGGGCCGGAGGGGCGGGCGGCCCGCGCCTGAATCAACCGCCGCGGGGGGCCGGCGCGGCTTTGGCGGTGCGTGGGCGGATTACGCGTTGAAGGGGCGGAGACGCGACGTCCCGCGCCTTGCCTATGGGCTGGCCGCTTCCCATCTTCTCTTCTCTCTCTCCTCTCTCTCTCCCCATCTTGTCTGTCTCTTTCCCCTCTTTTGTGTTGTCTCCAATCTTTTTTGCTCTCTTTCTTCTCTGTCCTCTTTTTCCCCCCTCTCTTCATCTCCTGTCTTACTCTATTTCTCCCTCTCCATCTCTTTTTGCTCTTTTTTATTTCCTGTTCGCCTTCTTCATCGGTTTTTGCTCTCTTTTTTCACCATCGCAATGAAAAATCGCCAAATGGTGGAGGTGGTAGCAAGGGCTGCTGGTGAAGTGAATGAGGATGTAAGCAGAATTGGGTAACTTGCGTCAGGCGCTTAAGCGTGTGGATGGAGCAATAGGTGTTAAACGGCCATTTGCGTGAATGGACGTCTATAGAGATGTAATGGATGACTTGAGACTGAAGACAGTAGAAGATGAACGGGTTGCTGAACAGTGAGTGAATAAGTAGATGAGGAGTGTGGTGTATCATCAAAAGAATCGACGCCCATTTGTGCGTAGGTGATCACTCACAGAATAAACTACAAAAAGAGAAGAAGCGGTGGATGCATGTGGGGATGAATGCGTGATCATTAAATGGGCGGAGGAGGTGTAATGAACGCGTGCGGTGGCGCGAGCGGGAGATGGGTGTACGCGATGAATGGAGCGCTGCGCGGGCACCTTGGGGCGCGGAGGCAGGCGCAGCCCGCTCTGGGGGCGGCGCGAGCAGGAGTGACTGCGCAGCCTCTCCGGGGGCCGTTCCACTGGCGCCTCGCCTTCTTTCCGCTCCCCTCCCCGCCCCTCCCTTCCCCGCCCCACCCAACCCAAGTGGCCCCCGCGGTCGTTCATTAGCTCGCGCGCACCGTACATCAGCCGCCCCTTCTGCCGCCCCCGCCGCCCCCGCCGCCCCCGCCGCCCCCGCCGCCCCCTGCGCCCCCTGCCGCCCCCTGCCGCCCCCGCCGCCCTGTTCACGCAGCAGCGCCACCCGCGTTCCCTGTTCTAGGCCCCGCCCCCGCTCCCGGCCTCGCCCCGACCATTGCCGCCACCGCCTCAGCTTCCGTTCCCCACACCCCTCCCGTCCCCCACCCTGATGACATCAGCGACTCGTCTCGTTCAGTCCTCGTTCTCGCTGCCACCTTCGCCCCCGCCCTCACCGAGACCTCGCCACCATCTCCCCAACCCCTGCTATCGCCCTCAGATAACGCAACTTCAACCCTCACATCCGTTTCTACCCCACCACCCCTCCACCTCTGCTCCATCCACGCCCACGCCGCCTCGTCACGGCTACTAACACCCCCTCGACCATCGCTAAAGGCATTCGCGTCGCAATCCCTATCTCCACTCCTATCCTCCCTGTCTCCGTCACCTCCATCGTCTCCACACCGGGAGAGGTGGCTCAGTCTGTCACTGCAGTGTCTCGGACCGGGAGGACCTATGTTCGATTCCCGACGGCGCGGCAGGATTTTCGACTCGAGCTTCTCACCTACGTCGAGTTCAGTCGCTGTCTGGAGGAGAATTCTAGAGATCGGCTGCTCTGGTTGGTAGTTCTACGTGGTTTCTCCAATCAACACCAGGCGAATGCCGTTGTAGTACCCTACCAAACGGGCCACGGATCGCGCGCGATCTCGCCATCCTCTTCCTTGTCCTATCCTCACTGCTTACATTCACACAAACATGTACTATACTACCCACATGACGGGTCGGGGGTCTTAGAGCATGTCGCACTGGTGGGAGATACCTAGTTGAGTAAATTGTTAGTTATTGCTTCCTTTTGGGTGCAATATTTGTCTATGTCTCTTAAAAGGTGTTACTTTGAATATTTCGTTGACCAATATCACCTAATTGTTTTGTCTAAGAAGTTTACGTCTGTGTACTAGTGAATGTCTCCTACTCATACATGCTCTAATAGTACATTATGAAACGATGATGTAATTATGCGTATTAATACAAGAGTGTGATATTACGATACGAGCGAGTACCGTAAACTTCACACGTGTGTCTTAATACCCATTACATCAAATTTCATACGGTACTTTTCCTACGACTTATGGTCTTTTTTATCAGTTAAACTTCTCCACTGAATCGTTTCGTGGCAGTCTACACTCAAGAATCAGCCAAGGCCATCTAGCGGGCACTTCTCTACCCTACACGCGCAGTTGGCTTTGTTTTACCAGAGCGCCTGCGAGGGACAACAAATGTTGCGGCAATTATATTCCGACGTCACCATTTTCGAATTTTCTCTCATTTCTTGAAACGTTAACACCACCAGAAAGAACCACCATTCACTAAATATTTTAAACTGAAGAATTGGCCGGTTTTTTAAGGACAACAACACGGCAGCAGCAAACAGCACAAAATGACTTGCGTTTAGATCTTAAAGTCACGCAAATGTCCTCTGCAATAACTACCACTGCGCTAGTCAAATACGATGAAAGTAAAATTACGATCCAATTTTTTAAAATTATATTTCACGTAAAAATTACTAATAAATAAATTAAAACTGAGAAGCATAATATAATATTAAATGCAATTTTAATATACACACTCGAACGAAACACTTACTGCAACGTTTCTCAATTATTAATGAAGTGACAACACATGGTTTATAAGCGTCTCTGTAATTGGTCAAGAACCTGTAACATAATGAAAACGAAATGAATCGAAATTACCATCATTATGCAACTGGTTGCAGCCATCCAATGACAGCATTATACAATGGGAGTAGAAAAACTCGTTTATTTAATTTATAAAAAGGAGAATTTAGTTTCATTTATGTAGGAATTATCAAACCATTTTGCATGTTTGAAAATAAATGGAATGTACAGAACAATATTTTTTTATTTATAATAGTAATTTTTGTTAATACCGGGGAATATTGTGAACTTCAGAAAAAAATCGCATTTATATTTTTTTCGTAAATGGTCAGCACGAATTCTCTACTGTAATGTGCAAAAGCCCAAAAGTTCTTTGAAACTCTTCATTGTCAATAGTTTCACAATCGGTTGTAGAATACATAAATTTATAGGTGAAAAATTTCCACGAACAAACATTCTGCTATTGAGAACTCTTGAGTTATTCACATTCAGCAAGAGGAAAAACATTCCTGGGTATTTTATTAATGGTTTGTCATGTAATATCAGGAACAAAAAAGTTTTCATTGTAAAAGCGTTCTATTTTCCATAAATTAAGTTTGAAAATGATAGCAAATATAGCATAAATAGCACAGTTTTACATCTCTGCGCTCTATTTTGCCACACAATGAAGAGGAAAGACAGATATTATCATCTGGAATGCTAGCCAGTAGATTCTAAAGTAATGTGAAAATTCACTTTTTTTATTTTGAAGATTATTTGAGGTCTTCAGTACTATTTATAATTTTAATTGTGAATTTTAAGACTTTTGCCTCATGAATTTTTGAAAGTGAAAGTCGCTCGTGCCACTAATTCAAAAAAGCAAATAAAATTTTTCTGGTGTTCTAGCTACACGGATATTGTAAGAACATGACTCGATTTAAACTAGATTTTAACTTTCTCTCTAGTTAAAGAGTATAATAATTATATTTAGTGATACGAGTATGATAGCTTAATATTGCATTCAAAGGTGACTAGGAGAGAGTGTAGTAACTTTTAAATATTTTTTGGTGGAAAAATTGGCACATTTGTATATAATTTTTGCAATTCAAGAAATGAAATAGAGTATTTTGTGGTTTATTTTTGATAATAATATTTATCGTAATGAAAATTTAATTACTTATTGTGAGGTACCAATACTTAATGCAGAAATTATTTCTTTTACGTGTTCTAAAACATGATATTTCTACGTATTGGCTTAATGAATATTCATAATTTTTGAATATTAAGTGCCTGAATGACACTTGTTTGTTGGACAGCTTTACTGTCATATTCTTCTTCTTCCTTGACAAGGGTTGGGAGCCAAGAGCCTCTTCCGAGACTCAACGTGCTCCAACTACCTCATTTTAGTCTGCCTACATTACGTAGGACTTACTGTAGGAATTTCTGTAGGATTACTCATTAGATTTATATGAGAGAGGTAACTTTAGTAGTGCATCTGGCTTCATCCTATTTACACGATGGAACCAATTCTGTTGATATTTTTAAATGTATAAAATACTTTCAGTATTTAACCTTGACCTGATGTCTTCATTTGGAACTCTGTACCTCGAGGTTAGGTTTAATAGAGCTCTTAAGAAATTCATTTGGGAAGCCTCTAATCTTATTTCGTCATTTTTTTAGTATCTTTACATTTCACTTATGAAGCAGTGTGTGGGTTGAGATACTTCATACACTGAAATTTCATTACTGTGCTATTCAACATATTATTTTTTAAATGCCTTTTCATAAAGCCATTCAACTTAGTGTATTTACTTACGTTTTCTTGCATTTCGGGGTTGATGTCTTTTGATATTTTGCCCCTAAGGAAAGTGAAGTTGGATACTTGTTCAATAATGTAGTTGATAACAATTTTTATTCTTCTCAAATATTTACACTGGTATGCCATATCCCTAGTTTTTTAACAAGATACCTTTAAGTTATAACTCTGTAGCACTCGGTTAAGGCATGTTACATTTCTTTGTATATTGCCTTCCGAGGTATCCAAAATAACTTGTTCATCTGCATAAGTCAGATGTGTGATTTGTTTATTTCTCGATATCGATATACCTATTTGATTCGTGGTAAACCATATTCATCGATTTGTGGTGACCCATAGATCCATAATTTTATTCATGTATACTCGTACATTGAGGAGAGTTGGGGACAAATCACACCCGTGTCGTAATCCTCGGTTGACTTTTAGAAGATATGATATTTTGCAATCCTTTACTTTAATAGAAATTTTGGTATTCGGTACACTTTTAATGGCATTTATCAAGTTTCCTGGAATGTCATAGCTCTCTAAAACTCTCCACAATTTCGATCTGTCCACACTGTCATAAGCTTTGCAATAAATAAGGAACAGCCTGCAAGTAGACAGATTGTATTCTCTGCGTTTCTCTAATATGTTTCAGAGTGGAAATAGCATCACTGCAGCTGTTTCTTTTCCTGAAACCATTAACCTCTTTCTGCAGAATGTTCTCCACCTCCTTGTTACAGAGTTACAATTACATTCAAGGCTATTAATGCGACAAAACGATCTAAACTACTCCATGTTTGAAATTATTCCTTGTAACACTCGACACATCTCTTAAACGAATTAACATACTTTAAGTTACCAGCATCAACGGAAGCTAGACCATCTACTTCAGGCATAACCAGGTCGTGGATAAGATAATTGGACTTCTAGAGTTCGCGAGCACTGCATCTAGAGCAGGCACGTCAAAATTTCTTCTAAATCTCCCCAATTTCTCGGGGCGCAGTGCCTGCGATCTCTATACTTTGGTTTTTCTTTCTTGGCGCGTGGGCGGGGGGTGTCAACAAAATGGAATGTCTCTCGCATGCTCGCGACTGTATCGAGCAGTCCTGGCGATCATGCGACTCCTAGCGGCGTAACAGATAATGACGCGAAATAACGTGAGACAGTCCAGAAAGAAAAACCGAAGGTAGTAAGCTTGTTACCTTACCCGCGAACTTAACATGTCTCGTCTAGAGCAGTGGTGTCAAGGTCTCCTACTGGTGTCAGTGGCACGCGTCGTGGCACCATAGCATGCCACAGTCTTCTCTGCGCAACTAGCGGCGGGAAAGGGAACTATTAGCAATCCCGCCGTTTTACAAAAGGGATGGCGTTGTGTCTGGTGGCGGGGAAATGAACGGCTTGGAGGAGCGATTTCGTCGTGGCACTCGTGCCACGGACTCGCGCTCGTGGCATCGACCTTGACAACACTAGTCTAGAGAAACTGGCGTAATGTTTAAAGTAAGGGTTATGCAAACTGCTGCGGTGTGGTGGAATATCACTAGATATCTGGATCATGACAATATTTCGTAAAAGTCAGTTTACAGTTATTTCTCCAAATGTAGATAAATTAATTTCCATTACCTCATCTACAGCAAAGAAATTACCATTGAAGGAAATAATACATCAGTCTGATTTCAAATTGTCAGAATAAAATTAAAAATTTTAAATCAAAAGTATTTTGATTTCGTATTCTGTTTACTTTTGAGTGCAATTACATTAACTTATAGGTTAAAATATTTAATAGACAGATTCTTGTTTGGTAAAAAAACTGTATGCCCTTAACAGATTGTTAATTTATAGAAATTCTTTAATTTATTTTACATTATTGTTGGTCACAACAACTAAATGACTTAATGAAACATAGAAAAAAGGAAAGAATCCGATATTCACAATCCTCCTTCTTGACAACCATTTTATACGCGGCAAAATTTAAAAAGAAAATAACATCAAATAGTAATAAGTAGTAAAAAATATAACGATAATACAAATTTTGGAACTAATCTGGCAAACACGTTTTTGTATAAAGCCACTATTCCCCCGCCTGGCGCCCATCCCATTGTACTCCCCTTTCTGGATTTACGAGGACGAATGAAAGAGGAGTTCGGAGAGGTAGCGCGTGCGCGCAGGAGCGCAGGTTCCCCGGGCGAGGAAGTAGCGGTTTGACATTTCCGATAATTTAATCGGCTGAAAATAAAACACCGGTTGATCAAAAAAAGGTATCTCGAACGCTGCTTTCACGTTTGGTTAGCGCATTCACTCACCCACTTTTGTACTTTTCATTTATAGAGAACATGCGTTTGAGAGGTTCTATTTCAGTACATAATCATTGTAGACCATACCGGGAGAGATGGCTCAGGATATCAACTGATGTCACTGTAGTCCCTCTGACAGGGAGGTACTTGGTTCGAGTGCTGACGGCGGCAGGATTATCGACACTAGCTTGTCGGCTAGAGTCTGGAGGAGAATTCTAGCGGCCGGCTGCTCTGGTCGGTAGTTTTCTGTGGTTTTTCCGATCAACACCAGGCGAATGCCGGAGCAGTACCCTAACAAACCTGCCATGAACCGCACGCGATCTTTCCTTCCCATCGCTTGCCCTATCCTCTTCCCTTACACACACACATACATTAACATGCACTACACTACCACACATGCTGGGTGATAGGTGGGGAGCTTACAGCGTGTCCCGGCTGGGGCGGTGCCCCGCTGGTGGGAGATACCTCGTTGTGAGGAAACCTCGCTGGCGGACGGTGGGTCGGCGCCGGATCTCGCCATCCAGCTAGGGAAGACCATCGCCAAGCAAACTCCTGAGAAAGAACATGCAGCACGCATTCGGGACTGACGGCCCTAGTAGCTGACGCTCCGGGAATCACTAATAATCAATTAACGAATCAATCAATCATTCGTTGGCCATAAGTGAAAGTACTGCGCCGCCATCTGTAGCAGCAGCAGTAAAGTATTGTACGTAAATTGCAATTTTAAAGTATTAAATATTGCTTCCTCGCCAAATTTTTATTAAGTTTTCGTGAACATAAAAGATAATAAATGCTTTAAATGAGACGCTGATTCCTGCTGTTTGGTTTTGAGATAATGAGGAAAGAAATGTCGTTCACCATCATGGCGGACCGTCACGATTTCTCTGAGCGGTTGTCTCCAGTCTGCTCTCGAGCCCACTGGGCGGGGCGGAGGGGCTGCGCCGCGCGGCCCTCACGCGCAAAACGCAGTTCGCAGATACGCGCGCCCGTGATTGAATGAACGCGCGGGCTTATCGACTCACTCCGCCCTTCCCCAGCGCCTCCCCCCCCACATCCACCCCTCCCTCTTCCCCGCCGCCGTCGCCGCTGCCTCATCCCCGCGCGCCACCTGTATCGGAATCTGACGCGTATCCGCGAAAATATGCAACAATGAACGCGTGTCCAATTCACGGTGACGGGTTTTAGTGCTCGCTGTCATTCGCCAATTGTGCGTTTTGAATGACCGCAAAGTGAAATGTGTTTTCAGTTATCGAGGCCTCTGCCTGCCGAACCCTGCCCGCATTGCTACCGCCCACCCCACCTCCGTCCACGCCGACCCCGCACCCCCCTCGCACATTGCTTCCGTTTCCGCCCCCGACTCCTCTCCCGCCTCCGCCCCCGCCTCCGCACCCCCTCCGCCCCCGCCTCCGCCCCGCCCCCGCCTCCACCCCCGCCTCCGCCCCCGCCTCCACTCCCGCCTCCGCCCCAACCTCCGCCCCCGCCTCCCCCCAACCTCCGCTCCCGCCTCCGCCCCCGCCTCCGTCCCCGCCTCCGTCCCCGCCTCCGTCCCCGCCTCCGTCCCCGCATCCGTCCTCGCCTCCGCCACCGCCTCCGCCACCGCCTCCGCCACCGCCTCCGCCACCGCCTCCGCTCCCGCCTCCGCTCCCACCTCCGTCCCCGCCTCCGCTCCCGCCTCCGTCCCCGCCTCCGCCCCCCTCCGTCCCCCTCCACCCCGCCCCGCCTCCGCCCCCGCCTCCGCCCCCCTCCGCCCCCTCCACCCCGCCCCCCGCCTCCGTCCCCGCCTCCGTCCCCGCCTCCGCCCCCCTCCGCCCCCCTCCACCCCGCCCCCGCCTCCGTCCCCGCCTCCGCCCCCGCCTCCGCCCCCGCCTCCGCCCCCGCCTCCGCCCCCGCCTCCGCCCCCGCCTCCGCCCCCGCCTCCGCCCCCGCCTCCGCCCCCGCCTCCGCCTCCGCCTCCGCCC
Organism: Acheta domesticus; assembly: GCA_031308135.1. Classification (NCBI taxonomy): domain Eukaryota; kingdom Metazoa; phylum Arthropoda; class Insecta; order Orthoptera; family Gryllidae; genus Acheta; species Acheta domesticus. The sequence goes on along the minus strand of JAHLJT010009436.1, from coordinate 5,152,729 downwards.
CCGCCTCCGCCCCCGCCTCCGCCCCCGCCTCCGCCCCCGCCTCCGCCCCCGCCTCCGCCTCCGCTCCCGCCTCCGCCCCCCCGGCCCCTGTCGCTACGCAACCGCTTGCGAACTTTATATCTCCCGACGCCGGGATTCGCCAATGAAACGCGAAGAAACGAGCGACGAGATGCGGCCACTGAGCGCGTTTCCCTTTTCAATATCGGCGACAAACGCTCGCCGATCAACTCAACAACGTCGCAGCGATTGGCGTAACGCATTGTTCCACGAGGGCTGCGGCCCAACAAGCGACGCTCCGGGCGAGCGACACGTCCGCGACTGCGGACGCCGCGCGCAGCTCTATTAGGCAGAGCCGATTCATCTTCGGCGACCTGCGGGATCAAAGCGGCGTGACAGCAGCGCCGTGCGGCCAGGCAAGAAATTAAATACGCGCCGCTGCTGCGTGCAAAGTGAAGAATTTCATTACCGACGGTTTTCGAAATTCCAGAGATGGCTATTTTTCAGCGTTAAAAGAAGTGAAGCTTCATGATACTTCAGAACACGAGAAAAAATATGGCCGTACAAAATTTCAGTAAATATATTGACGACGAGTATTATTTGACGTGAATTTGCACGTTGGCAAAACGTCTTTCTGAAGATGGACTTTATTTTTCTAAATTTCGGTTTCATTAAACTGTTACTGCGACTACTGGAATTATTAGACGTTCATTGCTTTCTGTAATTATGAAGAAAGTATATTCTTGAAAATATAAGGTTTGGTAATTGTGACCATAAAATACTAGAACAGTTATTAAGGGATGGAATCTTAAATTTTGCAAAGAATCTTTTAAAAATCGCGTAACATGTTGATTATGTTACCGGATTTTAAAGGCGAGATCAATTTCTTTAATGTTTAATCTCTTCTATGAGACACCTACGTATTCATAATATTTATTTCATTGATATTGCCCTAAAGTGATAAAATGTGGTAATCCCATGCTAGAAAATCGTATTTCCAACTGATGACATATCCGCTTGAATTACTAGAACAGTTAATGGGATGACATTAATAATCACGTATCTACTATGAATATGTAAGTTAACACTATTCAAAATTATTCTATTCAAAATTACTGTATTTTCTAGAGATCTTTGAATAATTGTACGTATTACATTGCTGTAAATGTGTATAAACTTTACATATGTTAATAGGTATTTTTAGAATTTTTTGATCATTTCATCGTTTTCTAAAATATTGGTGATTACTAAATAGCAGTAAACATCAGGTTTTATTCACAAAACCACAAAAAATATATATTTAATTAAAAAGCCTAAGTACGTTAAATAAAAGTAAGTGAAAAATACTGAGCAGCATACTAGGAAAAGAGCCATAATTTAAAGAGCAAATGCAGAATTCCTGTCTAATGTGCGAAAAAATGTACAGTTAAGACCTTGTTCAAAAGGTAACGTATACACGTGTTTAAAATTTCCTCATTCTTCTGTAGGATCCTATCAAACTGAGTTTTCCGCTTGTTAACGTATTATACTCTCTCAGCGTTATATGAATTTGAGATATTTTTTGTTAACACTAGGAAGAAAGCGATTCTCCTTCTACATAGTAGGACGAACACGTTATTTTGACGGGTACGAATTTTTATAGAGTAATCATCAATACAATCTTTATGATTTTAATTCCAACTTCTCTATTGTTAAAGAATGTTATTGCTCTACTTAAATTTTTGTCACTTATGTAACAATGGATGCCTATAACAATAGATAACATTTAACACAAACAAAGAAGTTTTCATTTTTATCTTGCAAAGTTCTTGGTTCTCAGTAAATTTTAATTAATCACACTCTGCAAAGCTTCAAAGCAGCGGGCACATATATAAAGGTGTTTCCAGAACACGACGCATAAACATATTTGTAGCAGTTCATGCGGATCTTGGACTTGTTCTTGCCTTTACGTTCTCCTATCTGGTAGGACTTGCGACTATCTCTACCCTTAGTTGTTGTTTGCTGGAGCGTACGTAGGCCCGAGCCATCAGCACTCTGATAACTTGAAAATATAATCTCGGCGATATTTTTTCCCTCTCCTCATCTCTGTGTATAACATACAAGCATTGATAGCCGCTGTATCCGGAACATTCAAGAATACATGCATTGACCGCCAGTTACCTGAATTTTACAGCGCGCCATTTAATCGAAGATGTGAAGTCACATTTTGTTTAGTTATAAAATGTACAGTTTCTGGAATTTTCTTGGCTCCGTTTTCATCATAGATACAGTTTGATGCAATGTACTAACTATCACGTTTTTATTTGTTTTTCCCTGATAGGGTGTCACAGGTTTAGGCAAAAACCTAACCCCCGTCAAAATGTCGGGTCTGCGTCCTCTTAGCAGTATTTGTAAATATCATAGATAAATTTCAGGCTGCATCGCTGTTTTTCTTTATATATCTGTAGAATGTGATTAAATAGTAAAAGCCACGAAGCGCTGAATTTACAAACCACATATGTTGTTGAGAATTTAAGATAAAACGTAGGTCACCCGTGAAAATGACGGGTGCAGTCTTCCTAGTGTTTAAGTTATGAATGGATGAGAAAACACATGAGCACGGTAAAGTTTAGCAGCCCTCTGGTAAGAAAAATCGGTTATGATTTATCATAAAACGCTAAGAATCGGTTTCACTAGCAATGTGTGATGAACATATTTTCGGGGCCAGAGCCCTTTACAAAGGCCTCAGTTATATTTGTCCTTTACTTTCCTAGTTTCCTGGCTGATTGTTTCTGAGCAGGGGATCTGATTGTCGGCTGGAACGTGCTTTATAATATGATATTCTTCATGTTTTAATGTGTCTACTGGTAATGACGTTTGAAGAATAATCCAATTTGTTTCATTTTTGGTTTTTGTATTTTACTGAGTGTACTGGTAACTTATTAGGAATACTTCTGGGTTTCAGGGAACTCTAAGAATTACTGCTGTTAGCACTTAACCTTTCGAAGCAAGGTTTAATTTATTCCACTTGGCCACATTGTCGAAACCCACCAAAGAATGACAGTGACAACCATTTCGATTTGATTAACCCATTCATTAACACGATTAATATTTAAATTCGTATGAATTTATTCGTACGCTTATTTGAGAACATAAAAAATGATATTCATGGTATTTTCAATATTAATACATTTAAATCTTTCTTCATTTTACTCTTTCTATTTGCCACGATATTGATAAGTCTTTCTTGACCCTTGCTTTAAAAAGGCAATGCATTACTTAAAAGGTGTGTCCGGAAAGTAATGCATTTTTTGTGCGGGTACATAAAAACGCAGCAGAGTGTTCTCATTGGATTAGGTGGGCGAAACTCTCAGCTTCAAAGCAATGCCTTTTCCAGGCTGCTCCGAGCATTTGGGGCGTCAGGATCACTGTCCCTGCGTACCCCTGTTTAGTGCTCGTGTCACGAAAAACACGATCTGTTAAATTCTAACCGTTGGTTTGAGAGCCCGGATGACTGCAAAAACATTCAACAAACTCAAAGCTATTGTATACAAACTAGTAACCGATTTATTGGACATGATTAAGGGGTGTGTCAAGCTTGTTACCAAGGGGTTCTAGGTGAAGCACAACTTGACAACATTGCCCCAACCTCCCTACAGTCTGAACATGGCTCCGGCCAACTTCTTTTCCTTCCTGAGAATCAAGATCGCCCTGAAAGGAATCCGTTTAGATCGATTGATGCCATTCAAGTCGCAGAGACGAGGGCCCTTGCCGAGGTCCCCGTTGAAGTCTTCCATGACGCGTACCGTGCGTGGTAGAGTCGCTGGAAAAAGTGAATGGTTGCCCAAGGGAGCGACCTCGAAGAGAATTAAACGTTTATGACAATATCTTTAATCAATATATTGATTTAAAAAAATTGCATTACTTTCCGAACACACCTTGTAGAACAAGATATTCTCATTAAAATAACTACAATTTTTCTTTCAATGTTTGTTGAACTAAAACATTCCTTTAACTTTTCAATTTTTAAAATTTTATTTATTGCTAAGAATTAATGGTAATGGTTTAAATAAATGAATAGATTATTATGCCTGCAGTACTCAATAATGAATGGACATTACTAAATGATTTCTCGTATATGTATTACTTGAAGATATTTGATGTCAGTTTCATAGTACTATAGTATAATTTTACCATTAGTGTTTTGTTATTTCTTTTGAAAAGTTTCTTACTTATTCTAATCAAGCCCTTACGTAAGTGATTCAGTAATTATTATTTAGGGAGTTTTATCCTGATTTCATTTCGCGGTTTTTTGGTGACAGCAGTGAATTTCAACATGACATTCTCATTACATTTTGAAAGGTCTTGCTTGTCTGTCCTTCTGTCTCTGTGACAGGCTGTTTGTATCTGAGCACTGAATATTTTTGAAGAATGTAAAATTTTAACGTCAAAGTACTGTAGTCGATATTGTCTGCATATCCTCATTTTAATTTCAACAAAAAATATAAAACCATGCTGGAATGTTACTCTCCATTTTATGTCATAACGATTTTTTGGAATATTTGAGAAAGGCTATTTAGAGTAGCAAACTGAAATTTGTGTAATTTCCACGTGACTTAGAACTACATTATTGTTTGAGATGTACCATAATAATTATGGTTATATTTATCTCCATATTTATGCAAAAATATATGAATATATTTTTCGTATATTTATTACTCCCTTATAACAAAATATTCTCTTTTAAATTAATCATTAATATCCAAAAATTATATAAATAATCAGTAATAAATTTCGTCCAAAATATCGAAATGTAGTACCCAACCATTCGGAATAATGTGAACACCAGAGCGAATAAGAAGAAAATCTTCGGTCGCGCATTTTCTTATGATATAGTGCAGCCGAGATGACAGTTGCCGCGTCCCCTGTATGTTTTCGAATTAAGGCAATAAAGCAAGACTAAAAAGCAACGTCTCCACTTTGCAACGGCGAACAAAGAACAGGGTGCGGCGGCGGGGGACGCGAATATTACCAGCGTAAACTTGCGTCGTCGACGGCGCCACGCGGGGCGGGGCGAGGAGGGGAGCGAAAATCCACAGACGACTCTAATTCTTCCAGCTCGGCCATTACTCAGATTCCCGAGCCAACTATTGCGACAAAATGGCGCTCGCTGGCTCGCGAGGCGAGCGTCGTCCGGATGGCCGCATCGCGGAGGGTGGGGGAGGGGCGGATGGAGGGGGGCGGGGCTGTTGGCGAAATATGCGGCGCCGTGGATGCGCTAAGGCGCGCGCCTTTCGGCGGCGCCGCCGGCGCCTTGGCGCAGCGGTTTGTCCTCCGACGCTCCTTTTTTATTCGCGCGGCTCGCCCGCTCGGTGGAGGGGGGCGGCGCGGCGCAGCGCAACGAGGCGGGTGCATTGCGCGCCCCACGAAGGCTACACTTGCGTTTTTATTTCTTGGCGCGTGGGGGCTGGTCTTCACGATGGGATACCTCACGGTATTTCGCGTCGTTCTGGGTCGTGCCTCTAGGAGTCGCATGATCGCCAGCACTGTTCGGTACAGTCGCGAGCCTGCGTCTTCTAGCGGCAGGACCGAGAACGACGCGAAATACCGTGAGATATTCCATCGTGAAGAGAAGCCCCCACGCGCCAAGAAATAAAAACCCACGTATAGCGATGGGGTTACACTATGACGCGGGCGGGTTCTGTGCAAGAGATCGAGCTGCGGCGAGTGGGAAGGGCAGAGCGTGGTGAGATGGGTAGCTTGAGTCACCAGTATACGGTGAGACGGCAGGGCATGGAGAGGGAGAGTGATAGGAAAAAACAGCTGATCAGGGTGAATGGGCGAGGTACGTGGAAGGGTTCGGGCAGGGAGGGTGTGCTGCTCAGGGCAAGGGAGATGTACGAACGGTCGAGGCGGGATGTGTGACCGCGACAGTTTCGCGGAGGAGAGATGGCGGAGACAGGTGGATGACTGACAAGGGGAGCGGGCGAGAGGCAGGCTAGCGGGTGGGTTACAGTATGTATGTATGTGTATGGTGGGTTACATATGTATGGGCGGGTGGGTTACACACTTAGAGCTGCGTTGTCCAACTGGCGGCCCGCGGTCCGCAAGCGGTCCGCGGTGCCATTTATTGTGGCCCCCTAAAGGTTATTAGTCAAAGAGAAAGTCCCTTTCGGACGAGATAATTATGTGCCCAGCGCACGTGCCCTGCCAGGGTCAACAGTCCCTTAATATAAAATTAGGTTAAATTTAGATTTAAGGATTTTTTCTAGTAAATTCAGAAATTCAAAATGATCCCAATGTGTTCCTCTGTGTTATTCATAGTACGGCCTGATAAAATGCAAAGTTCCATCCCCCCCCGTTTCAGAGCAGCCAGGCAAACTGCTTAGACCAACAAGACGGGGCCATGTGTGTGTGGATCGCCCGAGTAATGAACATATGACACGTAACCATATTAAATGTTTTAGTTGTGGCCCGTGAGGCCTTGCAAGTTGGACACCCCTGACTTAGAGAGGTGGGGGAATGAGTTGCATGAGTGGGTGGGCAGGCATGCAAGACGGCGGTTGGGCGGGCAGACATGTGAAGGGGCGAGGGAGGAGGGGGCAGTTGGGCGGGCAGACATGTGAAGGGGCGAGGGAGGAGGGGGCAGTTGGGCGGGCAGACATGTGAAGGGGCGAGGGAGGAGGGGGCAGTTGGGCGGGCAGACATGTGAAGGGGCGAGGGAGGAGGGGGCAGTTGGGCGGGCAGACATGTGAAGGGGAGAGGGAGGAGGGGGCGGTTGGGCGGGCGCTGTCTGGCGCCGTCTCGCGACGCGCCAAGAGACTTTCTGGGGCAACGATTCAAATGTACGACGCATGCAATATCTGGCCCTCCCCTCCCAGCGCGCTGGCGCCGCCGCAGTGCAGCCGCGGTGCCGCGGAATGGCGTCCGCGGCGCCATTCCGTGATCATTGACTGCTCGGAATGAGTGGTTTTGCGGTAGCTGCGGGGGTGCACTATGCTTCGCAGAGTGACCGTCCCCGGGCGGAAAGCTTGTCCAATGTGCGCGGTGAAATCGTAAAAAGCGAGGTGTTCTTGCGAGCTTCCTCCGAAAGGTAGTTCAAAGCTTGTTCTGGGAAAATAAACTCAGCCCTACGGATGTATTTCGATTACCCTTTTAAATAGATTTAAGAAATCTTTCAGAGATCACACTCAGCAGTGTGAACGGATTCCAATAAATTGTTTTTCATAAACATTTTACAAATGTAAAATAACTATTGAAGTATTTTGGGTTTCAATACATTCCTAGGAATAGAAGAAACATATAACCTTCTCCTAGTCTATCTAAATTTTGTATTAAAATGTTTGTATCTCTTTCACTAAAAGTGCCATTTCTGAAAGTCAGTTGAGAACTTTGAATGGTTTAGGCTTATTCAGATAAACCCTTTAACATTTATTTCAGTCGTTGTTTGGATGCAGAGTAATCTCAAATGGTCATTATCGTATCACCGTACATTGTCTGCAATAAGGATTTGTGTTATTATAAACGCACTAGTAATGCATTTAAATCAGGCGTAAATTTTAGAAAAAATATTATTTAAAAAATACTTTTTTTACAGGCCAAGTACCTGAATAAAACTGGTTTAAATTCATCTGTCATATTCTCAAAATGTTGAATATATTTTACTTTTTTTATAGCAACTCAAATTTTGCTTTCCGGTGTCTGTGTAGAATATGTTAACTATTTCCACTTTTATTTTCTTCGTAGTTCTTCGCTCTACGTAAAGTATAATAATAAGAAATGTTTTAAAATTTGACGAAAATATATTTTTATTTCATTGGCATTTTTAGCTTAAAAATTCCGAATGTCGTTCTGGTTCTTCTATTTTGCACAGGCGTGTGTGCCAAAGTCAGGGAAAGCAACCGGAAACTACCCTGAGGAAGTTCTCCCAAGAAAACCAAATTGAGTGACCTAACTTCCGTCTGTGGAAGAACAGGGCCAAAGAAGGTATGCCAAATGAAGATAATGGATAACATCAGTAATTAAATTTTTGAGAATTTTCCTCCAATAATGTTTGGCAAAACAGAAATAAACAAATAAAGAGATAAAGAAAATACTTTCACTTGGAAAAAATGTTTCTTCGATCTATTTCGTAGTTATATAATTGTCCTTTATTAATATTGTTTCTCAAAAGTGAAATAAGATACATGCGACTTACCTGTATAACATCTCTATTGTATGTAGAATGTGTATTTATGTAATACTTAATCCGTTTACAATTGTCATAAAGGGACTCCCTCCCGTTGTTATCGGTATTTAAACACTGAAATGTATTTGCTTCAAAGAGGAGAATCGCATTAACTACTGCAGTAAATGCATTTAGCTCTGAAGTCACACATGCGGACTATCATTTAAGTTGCTCACTGTTCATCCTCTATCTGCCGCATGCAAACTAAAATAGTCACCTTTTGAGCTACACTCAATGTATCACAAACGGCAGATTTCATGGTATTCATTGCTTTTACGACACCTAAACTAACAAATTTATACATATTTGATACACAAATATAATAATTGGCTTAGTTTCATTTTCTGTTAAGTGAATGTTTCGGAGATCATGTAAAATGTGTTTCACTTTAATAGAAAGAGCGAGAGTTTGCATGAGCCATTGCATTTACTCCTTCTCAATTATCTTACATGCACCGTAATGAATGAATGTCTACAATGAAGATGACGGAAAAATAAAAGAAGAAACAGAGAGATGAAGTAATGTTGAGATGAAAAATTTGGAATTATGATAATTCCTTAAAACTGTGACGTGAAATCAATTTGCATTCCACAATTTAACATGTATAGTAATCTGGTTTCAAAACATGATTTTAAAGGGTGGTAGGCGAGCGGCATGGCCAACACACAAAATTAACTTTTCTCATTTTTATAGTGTGGAGCAGATTTAAGCAAAGTTAGCCCCTCTGTTCGTCACAATTGCAAATTTCATTGCATAATTAGAAGGCAATTGTAAAGGCCAATTTGTGAAACCCAATCTCTCCACCAAAACCGATCATTCAAAATATGGTTGAAAATTGTTGAGGCCGCTGGGGGATGACATATTTGTGAAACCTACGTTCCCAATACAACATAGTTTTGCAATCAGTACTATCAATGATAAACTTTTGATCTCGTGTGAGAATAATTTATTTTCAACTTATCGCATTTTCCATGACGAAATGACTTTCTTTGTAAACCGACGAAAACACGCTCTTCTTCTTAACATCTGGAAACGTTTTTCATCTAAAATACCTACTTTTCCTCTTATTACTATTATTTTGAATAGGACACGTGGTTCAGTTCAACAATACAAACTTTTTGACATTTTTTATGCTTACTATCTATTTAAAAAACTAAACTATTACTTCTTTACAACTACTTCTTAGACGGAGGAAACCCCCTGAGTCCCTCACACAGAATCACACAAATTTAGAAATTATATGTAAAAAACATGTTGAGGAAATCTGTTTTTTTATTCTGATGGCGTTTCTGGGTGCTTTACCTAGTATCTGGGACAGTTGTGTAATTGATGACATATTGTTATAAAAATTATGGGATAACGTAGTGGCGTGGTGTATGATATGTTTTATTTGAATTTCTTTATGAAATTGTTTGTGATAACCCAAGGTGCATTGGATTTTGTTCGCAGGAATTTATTCTGCAATATCTGCATTTTATGGCTATTGGGTTTTGCTGCATTAATGCAGACAGGGCAGGCATGGATCAAAATACCTACTAGTGAAATTGCATACCTCGTCTTCTGTTGCTTCTCAAACCAAATCGATCTTCTACCGTGTCACTGATTCAAATTCAAACCAAAAGAGCGAAGTGTTGAAGAACTCATTGCTCTTTCTGTTGGAATTTTCCATCACCTCGAGCATCTGTTATCGCACTAAGAAAACTAAAGCTGTCGTCGTAGCCTCCATTTTGTACCACTCGCTCCGCAGAAAGCGTGTGCTCGAAATCAACTTCGCGTTCAAAACAGAGCTTGCAGTCGAGTCATTTTTCACTCCAAAGAAACATGCATTTTAGAAACGAATAGCTATCACACTGCAAATCGCAGCAGAAGATAAAACAGTGCTCTTGACATGAACCTGGCGATGCACACGCAATACGCCCCAAAAAACGAGCCATTTTCTCAAGAGGAAAGGGCTCCAGAGACGTTCCACTGTTTCAAATTAAACAGTACACTCATATTAAATCTCAGTTAGGAACAGAAACATTCAAAACATAATGCAGGTTGAACCTGCTTTGCGTTTTCGAGACTAACATAGCGATTAAACTCACATTCGCACGCCATAGTAAGCCAACACACGCACAAGTCGACCTGCAGGCATTTAAGTGGACCCTCAAGTCACCACTGACGTGGCAAAGACAAATCACGCTATCACTGGTCCAGCCACGTTGCGCTCAAGTCAACATGCGCACTTTACTCTCAAGTAACCCCACGCGTACGTTCCTCTCAAGTAAGCACACACCTCGTGTAGTCGACCTGCAAGCTTGACCCACGCGCCCTCAACGCCCACGCGACCTAGACGCTTGACCCACGCGCCCACGACCAACGTGCGCTCAAGTCGACCTCCACCATTTACCCTCAGGCTCAGTACAAGAAATCAACATACAATACGTTGTACATTACTTTACAACGCATTGCCAGATGGCATAAAACAATTAAAGTCGGTACACAAATTTAAGTTTAAAGTAAAATCTTTTCTGCTGCAAAACTGTTTCTATACAATTAGATATTATACTGATCGTGAAAAAGAAAAATAATGTTTAATGTAACAAAACAAAGTTATATAATGAATTAATTTACGTTTGCATTGTATACATTTTCAAAAAATATTTAATACGCCTGTAACAAGTAATGTACTTCAGCTTTCGGGTCAATGACCCCCATCTCGATCAGGTTTTTGTCCAGTTTCCCTGATCCATAGAGCAAATGCTGAGATGGCCCCTTGTTTTGCTTCTGGACGTAAATGTAGCTTCACTGTGCGCACGTTTTGTTGAGCACTCCTTTTGCTTGTAGTTCATTTACAGTTGAAATTGATTTTCTATAACTCGGGAAAAAACATTTTTCAAATATTTTGATTTTTCTAAAATAATTATTTTCTAAATTAATTTTTTCGTTTTTTTAAAATTCTGGCCCTCAAGAAAATGTGCGCAGATAAATCTCTTTCCCCACTCGTCATATACAGTTTTTATTGTTTTTTGTCGAATAAATTAATAAATAAAAAAATAAAGTAACCCCACGAGTGCTGAAGTTAAGTCACACTTCCTCTGTCGACCCACGGGCACTCAAGTCCACCTTTGCGCTTGACCCTCAAGTCACCCCATACGTGCTGAAGTCAACTTCTCCTGCAGTGGCCCCTCGGGTCCTTGAATCATTGTGCACACGTTTTAAATGACAAAATTAATGTCAACTACCATTTACTAAATTTTGATTTTTTTCTGGCTTCTATTTTCACTGGGTTTCGCAGAGACGATTAAAAATATTTTATTTGCACAACTTCTTCTGAACCACTTTCACCTCAATTATACTTCTGCATTTTTATCCTTGGTGAACAGGCTACAATACAGTTCTATTTGCTCTTTAATATTACGTTGTCAAAAAGGTCTATCTTACTAATTAATAATTACACTCCATATCATACCAGTTTTTCTTTCTTTTTCAAACCAGTACAAAAAAAACAAGACGTCTAGGCAACCCATCTTGCTGTTACTTGTTCTCCTAGTAAGGAATTTTTATAAAACCTGTTAAGTTACACTCTCAATTAAACGGATTTTTACAAAACGAACGAAATATGCGATCAAACACAGCCGTGTCTCTGACCGGAAGGTCCTAGGGTTCCGTCCCGACGGTGGCAGGATTTTCGACACTAGCTAGATAGCTATGTCAAATGTAGTTGTCTGGAGAATAATTCCAGCAGCCGGCTGCCCTGATCAGTAGTTTTCCGAGGTTTCTCCGAACAATATCAGGCAAATGCTGGAGAAGTACCCTAACAAACGGACCAGGGACCGCGCGCTCCATCGCCTTCCGTATTCATCGCTTTCCATCGCCTTCCGTATCCTATCCTCACCCTTTACTAAGCAGACTCTCTCTTACATGCACTACACTTCACCACATTTTCCGAGAGACCGGTCGGAAACAGAGATTGTCTTACCTGGGTTTGTGTCACTCTGGTGAGAGATACCTGTTTTGGGAAACCTCATTAGTCGACTGTAGTTCGCCGCCAGATCTCAATTTCCGCGGATCACCGCCCCCTCCGAAACGGTCACGCATGCAGTCTCCTTCTTACTATGAACTTCACACGCTCAAGACCAATAAAAATTTCAACTTTAACAGAACGGTCAACACCAGTCGCACGCTCAAGACCAACCGCACGCTCAAGACCAACCACACGCTCAAGACCAACCACACGCTCAAGACCAACCACACGCTCAAGACCAACCACACGCTCAAGACCAACCACACGCTCAAGACCAACCACACGCTCAAAACCAACCACACGCTCAAGACCAACCACACGCTCAAGACGAAATGCACATTGAAGTGATAATGAACCCACTTTCAAAATGAATCACACATTACAGACTCATCTGTCACTGAAGGTGAATCGCGTGCTGAGATCCCTAACGTATGTGTGATTTTATGTGTGTGTGTGTGTGTGCGCACGCGCGCGTTTCGTTAGCTGGCGCGCCAATTAAAACGCGCGTCGGCCCTTCGCATATTATCACTCGCGCGTCGGCACCCCGCCACGAGTCTCCTCATCACTCCTCACCACTCCCCCGCGCTGTGCGACAAATTCGCAAAATTAATCACTCGCGGATCGCTGGTTCGGATAATATAATGGAGCGGCCGCCGGGACGAAAATATTTTATCAACTTGCAGCACGTCCCCTCTGCCAGAGCTGTCACAGATCGCGGGCATTGGCGCCGACAGAGGTAATCCAAATGTCGCATTCGTGTAAAAATTTTTTTGGTGACAGTGTAGCGTTGCTCCGTCAACAGTCTATTGATCCGTTTCCTCTGATTTAGAGCCGTGTCCGATGTTTGCGCGCTTCTAGTCGGGTGTTTCCGATAGCGGTAATCGGATGTACCCATTCGAGCCACCCGCCAGGCAACAACGCAGGCGGGGGGAGGTAACATACGAGGACAGGTTGTCTGCTTCTCTGATTATCTGATCGTCTGCGCTTGTTCTTGCAAATCAGTTGCAAACTCCTGATAATTTTAGAGGACATTAAATTAGCGTGTGTTGGCGCAGTAGCAGTGGCGTCATTTTCATCGCGAGCGGCTCGTGCGCAGACGGACTGAAGCCATCTCTGCCGACTAGAATCGCGCAATCATTTCGTTTTGTATACGCGCCTGTTGCCCTGATGATAAAGAGATGTTCTACACATACTGGAGATGAACACTCCATACGATATTGAGGGCTGTCTGGAGTAGTAATAATATGTGATGACGAAGTTTGATAAACTTCGAAGTACCATACATTTTAAATTTCTTCCAATTTCAATATTGAACTCAACAATAAAAAATTGTTCAAATAACGTAATTAATTGATTAATAAAGCATATTATATCAAAGTATTGGCTGAAATACATTTCATTTGTTATACAATTGGGCATTCACTGTACAATTATATTTGTAATCAGAATAAGTTGTTAAAAATAAAGCAATTTAATTTTGTTAACAACTAGATTTTGTATGACACATACATCACTACTATTTTGAACGGATAGAATAACATTATCATAATTGGGAATAAGAATGTGAGGAAAGATGTAACAAGGATGCTTGTAGTGTTTCCTCGTGGACCGGAAGCAACGATTAACTTATGCACATCTCAATTTCCGTTCGATCATGGAAAGTCTATGAATAGGGAGTTATGCGGGATGCCAGGTTATAGGGAGTATTGCGCTGATGCCAAAACCCCAGCAACAATTTAGATTATATTTGTTTGAATTCGTTATGTTTCCTGAAAATGCCCCAGTTCTGATGTTATGGAGAAAGTTTAGCCCATGATGAAGTTTCTTTGCGAAAAGAAAATTCACATTAGTTAATTAAACTTTACATTTAAATAATAGACGTTGAGTTCTAGTATATGTCTGTTTCTTTCTGTACAAATTATTTGAATTTGTTTTATTACAAAATCGCTAGATGGCACAGAGAGAACATTCGTCATCGCTGTTCAGTTTCTCACTGTGAGCTCCACTCACACGGAGGCAGATAATCGAGATTAGCTAGGTCGAATTCAGGCACTTCTTGAAGACGTTTAGCGACCGGCTGCTCTCATAATTATTTCTTCGTGGCTTCTGCTATAGGAATGCTGGAGCGGGACGTGGCAACGACCTCGCACGATCTTTTCTTCTTCTTCTTCTTCTTTCTTGTCCTATCATCTCCTTCTACGCACTTAAACATGCATCTTAATATTTAATGTCTGTAGCCATTCGGGAGCATAGTGCTTATCCTGACTGTGGTGATGCCGCGCTGCTGGTGGAATTTCATGACGGGGAAATCCTAGGAAGTAGACGTGTAGGTCGGCACCGGATCTCACGGGAAATGAACGCCTCCACCTTTCGGGTGGAACAAATTTAAAAAGTTATTCATAAATAACAAACTACGTTGTTATTTACTGGCCATAAGCTAACTTTGCAATAGTTGCAAAGACAAAATACTCCAACAATTCAAACCCCTTAGAAAAGCTGAATAGTTTTTAAAATGAATTGTTCAATCATCTATAATTTTTTGTTTGATTTACAGATACCAATTCTCGGTGTATAAAGTTATTCATATAAACGAATTTCATCATTGGGTTCAAAATTATAGCCAGTCAATTTCCATTTATCTATTACTGATTAAAACCTTAGATGGCTGAATCAACAAAAATTAATCTTCCACAACTTTGTAATAATGCTAAAGTAGGTAAATAATAAGCATCTAATTTTTCAGATCTTTATTTTTACATCTTCTTTATTAAACAACAATAGTATTTGTAAGTGACTACAAGCCACTAGATAACTACACTTGCCATTAATGGTTTTTACACATTTTAATTTAAAAATTGACATTCAACTTGCATCTGTAGCATAGAGGTGAATTTTTACACAAAAACGAAGAAAAAATAAATACAGAATTAGAGTTCGACCCTCTTTCTCCTGAAAGACGCAACACAACACGACGCGGCAACAAACAAATGTACTGCGAAAGCTATAAACTCTTAAAATCTTAAAACTTGTAACTAATTCACCACACCAGAATGGTACTTCGTAGTACCATCAAGCTGCGAGACTCACTGGCACATGCAGTAATTATTAAATACTCATAAAAACATGCGGTACTTGTAAGTACTGTCAGTCAACCAAGGGTTAAATATTCTAGTTTTATTTTCAGGCTTTGTTTAACGAGGATGTTTATGAATTACACGGAAAAAACTCCCTATAACCGAAAGGATCTCCGAAATTATGTAATCACAAGAGGCAAACAATTTTTTTTCTGACCGGAAAAATAATACTGACATACCAAGAACTTTTTTGTAAAAGCTTGGAATTTATTTAAACAATATTTTGCACGCTGAAAACAACTACGACTAACCAATTTTTGAAGTTTGTTTCCTAAGAAAATGTCTAAATTCTTTGCCATGCACTTTAAACAGGGAAAAGTGTCGTACAATGATATTCATATATCATTTTTACTTTCTACGGAGAAGAGACAAAGTTATGTAATGCTGCGTAAAAAACGGCGAATTTTCGGCAGAATAAGTCTTATTACAGGATCCAGGTAACGAAAAAGTGGGTAAATCCAGTTATGTAAAAAAAACTTTTCAATGCGTGATGTGGCTAGAACCCACGTTTTGTGTGCCCTTGACACCCAAAAATTGAATGACGGCAAACGTCTGTCTGTGCGCCCGTCCATCCGTCTCTGCGTCTGTCTGTCCGTCTGTATGTGAACAACGCTAGCGGCTAAACCGTCCAGACGATTTTCTCCAAAATTGATATTCCCCAATCGATCTGCCTGATGTCCCTGTCCCTTCAATTAGATATTTTAATTTAGGGACAAGGGAGGGGGTATTTTACATGAAACCCCTGAGATATTTTCAAAATTTTCAGAAAAATTGATGCATCGTTTTTAATTAAATTTTGCAGGTCTCATGTTCGTTGAAAATTTTGATTTTTAGAAAATTGTGAAAGTCAGAATTGTTTCAGACTCTTCCTACGACTAAAATATTTAAGAAGGAAATTTTTCCTTTAATGAAATCAACGAAATCTGTTCCTTAAAGATATATTTTGAAATTAGGTCATGTAAATTTTTGAAAAGTTGGAGTACTTTTTGTGTAATTTTGCATGAAATTACGGGCGAGAAAGTACGTGCTGTTTTATCACCACTAGTTGAAAATTTGTTTTACTCACGAATCGCTCACACCGTATATCAATACATTACTACGATGTAGATTATTTTTTAAAAAGTCAATCCAAAATTGAATTCCTCTAAAAGACAAAGCATTAATTTTACCTTATAATATTAGTGATAGAAAATTCATGAAGAACATTTTTCGCAGCTTGTGAAAACTCAACGAACTTGAAATTTGAACATAATTATTTCTAATACAGAAGTATCGTATTGGAAATGATTGTTGGATAATATGCAAGAAGACAGAGTTAAACATAATGTTGGTTCGATATTTCTATCTCAAATTGCAGATAAAATCTAATTTCATGGATCTCAAAAAGTAATATCGAGAGAGTGAAACGTGAAAGAACAAATTGTACCTGAAGGGATAAGAAAGACAAGAGTTGGAGATGGGCAGTCAAAATTTATTATCTACTCTTATCTACCGAATTCATTTCCTTTGCCACCTGAAAAAGAATTACAGAAGAAGGAATCACAAAAACAGTAAGCTTCACAATGAAGTGATAAATGAATTTAAGGGTGCATACTGCGCCACAATGAATTTGAGGTTGTATACTGCCATAGGAAAGTGAACGGATACAGATTGGATACGGATACTCATTAAATTCGACCACATACGTGCACAAGTTGAAGTTGAGATGTTTAGATGGTGAGCCATAGAAAAGGAAGTTCTCCCTCATAGTCCTATTAGCTGATGTTACTTCCTTCCCAATTTACCTCTCTCGTCTCCATCACAACTGTTTTCGCACTCTCTCGTCGTGTGTCCTCACTCTTTCCCTTCTACCGCATGATCAACGCCCTGCGATCAAACAGCTCTTCTATTCCCCAGCGGTCTCTCACACCATCATCCCCCGGTGATCCTTCTCGCCTGACCCCCCTCCCCGCTGGCCTGCTACGTGACGACGCGGGGCGGGGAGAATACCAGTGTGAGGGCGGCGTAATCCTCACCCCTCTCTCCCAACTCCCCTCCTCTCCCGTTCTTCGGCTCCCGTTCTCCGGTTCCCGTTCGAGGCCCCTCAACACCCCTCCCCGCCCATCCTCGCCCCACCCCTTCCTTTCCCGCCCCGCTCCTCCTCTCCCCGCCCTTCCCTTCCCAGCCACTCCCTGCCCACCGTCACCCCTCCCCGTCCCTTTCTTCCCTGCCTCTCCCCGCCCCTTCTCCCCCCGCCCCTCCCCGCTCATCCCCGCTCCTCGCCTCTCCCGCCCCTCCCGTCCCGTCCTTCCCTTCCACGCCACCCACCGCCCATTCTCGCCCCTCCCCGCACCACCCTCCCCGCCCCTTTCGCCCCGCCCCTCCCTCACCCCTTCCCGCCCCGCCCCTCCCCGCACTTCTCGCCTCTTCTCATCCCTCTCGCCCCTCCCCGCCCCTTCCCACCCCGTCGCGCCCCTCCCCGCTCCTTCCAGCCCCTCCTTCCCCGCCCCTTCCAGCCCCTCCCTCCCCGCCCCTTCCAGCCCCTCCCTCCCCGCCCCTTCCAGCCCCTCCCTCCCCGCCCCTTCCCACCCCGTCGCGCCCCTCCCCGGCCCTGCTGCTCTCGCTCGCGGCCTGTAAGCGCGGCGGGCACTGCGCCGAATAAATTCCACCTGACATTTATGATCCCCGCAGAGGGCGATCGGGGCGGGGACTAATCAAGCATGATTCGTTCTTTCCATAAATGACCCGATGATTAAGCTTGACAAGAATTTTCGCCAATGGATTTATGACCCTATCAATTTTTCCCAAGCGGATGAACAGAATCATTTCCTGTCGTTAGAACTCTAAATTAACATCTATCCTCTCAATCCAAAGACACATGATTTGATACCTTTCCATTTATTTTGTAATGTTTAAAAAGTACAAGCGTATTTTGTTACACGGAACACAATATGCCTGCCAGTTTTAAATATCGATTGTGGTTACAGCGGCTCATTTGAGTAATAATATGCAAAGAGAGATCTCATTTGAGCATTTGCACTAATTAAATTCTAATCATTGCGTAAATCTTGCTCGAAGAACAGGTATTAATCGAAAATTGTTGTGTTTACATTGTAATATTGAGTGTAATTAGCCCAAATCATAGGTTTTAATCCGTACAATGAACATTTGAACCTATTGTATATAAAACATTCATCATACATTAAGCCAATACCAAAGACTTTACCTGTAGTAGTTGGATTTTGTGAAATTTTGCAACTTTGGTAATTTTTGCATGATTACAGAAAATAAGGAAGTATCAGAAAATATTAGAAATTCTCTTTTTCCTTTAAAACATTTTATCTGCATTTAATACCTATGTAGTATTGATATTCTGCTGTGTATAATCAAATTTTATCTTCAGTTATTGATGCTTTCTTTTGTTGCAATGCTGTAAACAATGAATGCTGAAATTCTAAGAAAAAGATCAGGATTCAACATCGTACATTTTAGAGCCGATTTCGAAGAATTCCATCTAGAAATGTGCAATTAGCTCAATTGTATTCCTTTTTGTAAATAAGGGAGTACTTCCAAACTACTAATAGAAACAGAGGCGTAAATTACTTATTACTGCATTGGTACATTTCAAGGAAATATTTAACGAAATGCATACGATTGGTTTTAAATTTTCCATGAATAGGATTTAAATGAGTTCATTGATATTTTTTCGAAATGTGACAGATTTTTCCAATTATTTGTATTATGTTGTTTGATTAGTATCATGATGTATTTGACAGTGAACCGATAGTTACTTTTAATTTAATTGTCTGTAAAAATTAAAAGAAATTGTTAATACAATGTCAATCTATTTTTCATATCATGCATTTGTTCTTAACATTTGTTATATTTTGGATGCATCCATTAATCACCTTTATGTCATTGGATATACTGTGCGCAGCAATTAGTTGAAATTCAAATCTTTTTCAAAATTGTTTCTTGTTTCATAATGTTGACTCGTGTCTTGATGTTGTGTAGTTGGTGATGTGTTTCTGTTTGTTTCTTAAAGTATTGATATTGCTGTTGCACACGAAGTAGTCAAATATTTGTCTCAGAACTTGTTTAGAGGTGTATTGCATATAAACAGTAAAAATCGGAACTTGATTTAAAAAAAAACTTGAACTAATTATTAACAATACATACATTTGATAGGATGAAATTTATAATAACATAGTGTTTACAAGAAATATTTGCTATAAGTATTTTTATTTAATTAATTAAATTATCGACTTGGTAGCGATCAATTTTAAGATTATATAGTGATAATTTCTTTCTTTCGTCATTGAATTTCTCTAAATTTAAGTAAAATCTCGAAGTGTTTCAATCTGATACATGTGACTGATTTTTTAATACCTCCCTAAATTTAATAAACTTAAACACACAAATGTTGTGACTGCGCTTCATGTTCTGTCAACTTCCCGCTTTCACTCCCTCCCCTCCCTCGCTTTCACTCCTGCTTCACGTGTGAGAAACCCTTCATCTAAATTGAGTACGTATTTCTCATTGAATGATCTCCTTTTTATCATAAAATAAATCGTAATAAAAATTTTTGAAAGTGGTCAGGCGGAAGAGCAGGCTAAATGGCCTGAGCCTTGCCACCAATAAAGACATTTATTTATTATTTATTTAATTTATTTATTATTTATTATTATTTATTTATTTATTATTTATTTATTATTTATTTATTATTTATTATTTATTTATTTATTATTTATTTATTATTTATTTATTATTTATTTATTATTTATTTATTATTTATTTATTATTTATTTATTATTTATTTATTATTTATTTATTATTTATTTATTTTATTGAAAAAAGTCGTTGTGAAGAACCCCGAACACGCCAAAGCGACGTTTAGCGTGGAAAGCTCCCAGCCGCTGCGCAGCGAGCAGTCGCTGGCCGAGCGGTGGCGAAGGTGGGCGGGAAGCACGTGGCGGGGCGCGTGGGCGGGGCGGGGCGGGGCGGGGCGGTTATCGGCTCTTCTTCTCAAATTGAGCGCGCCCCTCCGGCGCTGTTTGGGCCACGGAGCGGCAGCTGGCGGCGCGCGGCGGGCGCCGGCGCTCGCGCGTAATCGAATATTCTATTTGCGCCTGGCGCCGTATCGGTTTCCCGCGAGCGGCTGGCGCCGCGGGCGCGGACGAGGGGAGGGCGCGGCGGAGGAGTCGGGGCGGAGCAGGGCAGGGCCGGGCAGGGCAGGGCGGGGTGTGGTAGGAGCGGAGCGGGACGGAGCAGAAAGGGGTGGAGCGGAGCCGGACGGGGAGGGGCGGAGCAGGGGAGTGCAGGGCAGGGCAGGGCAGGGCGGGGCTGGGTGGCGCGGGGAGAAGCGGGGAGGGGCGGAGCAGTGCAGGGGGCGGGGAAGGACCAGGCCAAGGCAGGGCGGAGCGGGGGTGTGAGCGTGGGGCGGGGCGGGGCGGGGCGTGGAAGCGGGACGAAGCGGGGCGGGGCGGGCGGAGCAGTGGAGGCGACGGGCGACGCCGCTCCCACGGCGGGGAGCGGGGGCGGGCGAGGAATAGCCCTGGGCTTCCGGTAGGTGAGCGTCGGAAGCCACGCGGTAGGGTCTTGGGGGTGGGGGAGGGGAGGGAGGGGTGGTGGCCGCCGGGCGGAAGGGCAGCAACGAGGCTGCGTGAGGGCAGCTACATCTGCGTCCGATAGGCGGGCGTCGGAGGGAGGTGTTTGCGACAGGTTAGGAGCAGATGACGAGCGAGGCCGGGAATGGAACCAAAGGAAGGATCGGAAGCCGAGACGAGGATGAAAGCTGGGCCTGGCTAGGCGATGGAAATGGAGGGATGATGGAAGCGGGGAACGGGATAAAAGCGGAGGCGCAGCTAGTGTTAGAGTGGGATCGGGAGGAGACTGAAGGGCGAAGGCGAGGGCGGGAATGGGGGTAGGGGCGTGGGTGGGCGATGTCGAGCAGAGGACAGCGGGTGCCGGGGAAGGCCAATGACAACGGCCGGGGCGAGAGGACAGGTGGCGGGCGGACTCTCCATCTGCTTCTGCGCTGCGGGCCACGGCGGCGAGGGCGGCGGGCGCGGCGCCAGGCGCCGGTTGCGGCGGCGGCGGCGGGAGAAGCGGCCAGGTGCGCTTCGGCCTCTTCCCCCCCACTCTCAGCCACCCCCACCACTCCGCCGCCGCCGCCGCGGACGGCGCTAACGCCGCGAAAAGGAGGCAATCTCGCGCGCGCTGAAAGTCGAGAGTTGATGTAATTAGAACAAACGGCGGCGTCTGGGCGGCCCACGCCGCGCTCGTTAATGTCGAATGAAACGCGAGAAGCGCCGCCCAGGAGGGAGGGGCGTGGGCGAAGGCATGGGCGAAGGCGGGGGCGAAGGCGGGGGCGAAGGCGTGGGCGAAGGCGTGGGCGAAGGCGTGGGCGAAGGCGTGGGCGAAGGCGTGGGCGAAGGCGTGGGCGAAGGCGTGGGCGAAGGCGTGGGCGAAGGCGTGGGCGAAGGCGTGGGCGAAGGCGTGGGCGAAGGCGTGGGCGAAGGGGGATTGGCCGATGGCGATGATGGGATGTAGGGAGTAGCCTCGAGTGCAGTTTGGTCCCTGCTTATTTAGTGCGTCCGGAGGCAGCAACTACTTAAATGTGTATTCCGTAAGTGTAGTGCAAATTATTTCCCGGGAGGGGGCTGTGCTTCAAATCCCGCTGGAATGTGAGATCCGGTTCCGACCTACACTTAATTCTGAAATGACTTTCCTCTCCAAATACGTCCTCCTCTGAAGCTCAAAACTCGTGGGTGGTAGTGTAGTGCATGGATGTGTAAGAAGAATGTGTGTAACGTGAGAGAAGGGTACACAAATGAGAAATGAAAGGTCGAGAGGTCCTTTTTTTTTGTCAGGATACTGCTTCGTCATTCGCGTGGTACTGATCGGAGAAACCACGGAGAAACTAATTGCGTAGGCTTCCGTAGCCAGAGTTATGATCTGGACAGTTCGAGTGACACCGCGTCGAAGACTGAGATGGTGACATTTCGACCAACATATCGCGATCTGCTTCAGGGCTGTACTGTTACTACAGCTCTGAAGAAGACCGCGATATGTTGGTCAAAACGTTGCCACCTCAGCCCTTGGCGCGGCGTCAGCCGGATAGCCCAGATCATCACGGAAAACTACCTTTCAGTGCAGAAGACTGCTAGAATTCTTCTCCGGACAATAATTTATTTCCACCCAGCTATCTAGCTAGAGCCAAAAATCCGCACTGTCGGGACTCAAACCTGTGACCTCCCGATCAACGACCCTGCGGAAGAAACGATGTTACCATTCAGGTGCCACACGCTGTCAAAGTTCAGAAAATCGCTTACTCAGGATTGTTCTGTGGAAGTTGGTATAAAAAATTTGCTAGATGGAAACCTAGAGCTACGGACCGCTACAGTTCTCTTCCAGACTGAATTGTAACTATGTGGCTAGAGTCGAATAATCGCCATCGTCAGTACTCCAGCCCTAGGACTCCCTTGTCAGTGCCATTGCAGAGGCCGCGGGATTGCTATCCCTGAGCCATCACAGCCGGTTCTGAGCGGCGGCGTGGGCGACGGCGGAGACGTGGGCAGCCACGGAAGCGACGCAGGAGGGGGAACCGGGAGAAATGGCTCAGTGCATCAACCGAATGTCACTGCAGTCCCTCTGACCGGGAGGTCCTAGGTTCCCCTCCCGCCGGCGGCAGGATTTTTTGACACTAGCTTGTCAGCTAGGTCAAAATTAGTCGCTATCTGGAGGAGAATTCTAGCGGCCGGCTGCTCTGATCGGTAGTTTTCCGTGGTTTCTCCGATCAACACCAGGCGAATGCCGGAGCCAGTACCCTAACAAACTGGCCATGGAGCGCGCGCGATCTTTCCTTCCTCTTCCTAGTCCTATTTCTCACCCTTACACGCACATACTTACACTAACATGCACTACCCTGCCACACATGCCGGAAGACCGGACGGGAGCTGAGAGCTTGTCGCGGCTGGGGCGGTGCCCCGCTGGTGGGAGAGACCTGGTTGAGGGGAACACCCCACTAGTCGATGGTAGGTCGGCGCCAGATCTCGCCATCCATCGGGGAAAAGATCAAAGCCACGTCCCGAGGAAAACCACTCACTAAACTTACGGGACTAATGACCTAAGTAGTTGACGCGCCCAGAAACACGAATCAGTCAATCAATCAAGCGATGCGGGGGAAGGGGGAGGGGCCGACAGTGTGAGTGACGTCAGGAGGGGTGCGGCGGAATGAGGAATGAAGGGAATTGGGGGTGAGTGCAGTGGTGAGGGCGGAGAATCTCCGAGTCGTTGCTAGAGCAGAGACGAACCAAAATGAGTGTTATACTAGTTATATACCTGGCAAATCAAAATAACTTGAAAAATATTTATCCTAAAGAAATGTCTGAGGCAAAAAATGTATATCTCTAAGAGTGACTTCCTGACCTAAATTCAGACCTTGCTCCCGCCCCCTGGGGTGCGGAGGGGGGCAACTTTGAACTGTTAAATGGGAACGCCCATTTTTTATGGCAGATTTGGATATTCACTACTAAATCATAAGATTGGACTAAAACATTTTCTTGATTCTTGAGAAATGGTGCTACAGTCTTAGAAATAAGATTTTTTGCAATTCTCGACACCTTGGATTGAAAAATAAAATAAAACACTTGTTCAATAATTTTAAAAAAGTGATAACAATAACCTCAACCCCCACTTCTAGGGAGTAGGGTGGGTGGTAACTTTGAAGTCTCAAACGGAAACTTCCATTTCTTTAATTAAAAATTAGATTTAACGTATAGGTTTTTGCATTCGTGAGAAGGGTTGTACTGAATAGTTATCATTAGATACGTTTTTTAAAAATATTGAACTGGTATATCTTTCTTTTCAATCCAAAGCGTAATATATGAAAAATTACAAAACATCGTGGTTTTGATATTACAGCGCCAAATGTACCCCCTGGAGATATTAATTTTGTGTCTGAGACATTTTTTGTAAAAATGCGTATTTTTTAGCTATTTTGATTTGTCAGGTTAAATGGAACACCCGGTATAAGGAGTAGGATCAGATAATGGAAAAGATGAATTCTGAAATGTAAGTAAGCAATGGAGAGTACTTGCACAATTTTATCTGAAGAAACGATCTTATTTCTCTTACTTTTGTATTTATTGCCCAACAGCACACTTTGGTTATTCTTTGCCATCTTATACTGTAATTCTGAATCTTGAATGCTCCTTTACTATTTATAATTGAAATTTACATGCTTTTAATTCAGGATGAAAATGTTGGAAATATCGTAAAATTGATTTATGTTGAATAATATATTTTAAAATTACGATATTAAACATTTTATACAGTATATGATGCTTCGGACATTTAAGATATTTCACATTTTACTTTACATTTCACAATCGCTAATTGTGAGTAGAGATGTGTTAGTTCTATTCCGTAGTGCTTACTAGTGTGGCGTCCTGGTAACAATTTCAAGCAGGCGGCGTGCCTGAGCCGGAAGCTGTCTTGGAATGGGGTGGGTTGCGTACCTAGCGCCGTAGAGACGGCGGCGAAGGGCGCACCTGAACTAAAAATAGACGCCAGGATGTGGCGGCGCGGGGAACTGTTGACAAAGGTTAGTGGCGAGTCTGGGACGTTTGTGCAAGACCCCTGGAATTGGCCAGCCATCGAGCCTGGGGACGCCGACAACATGGCGCCGGGTGGGGGAGACGTGGGTGTATCTTTGTATACACAGTGCCGTCTGTGCTCGCGGAGATTCGTAGAGCTTTGTTTTTAGCCGAAGGACTGAGTGGGATCTCCAGTGCACTCAAACACGTGGTTTCCGGGGCGGAGACCGGTTTGGCGCCAGGTCATGTAGGTACGTTGGTTACAGGGGACTTAACGTCCGATAGCATCGCATCACGGGTTGTTACCTGCTTAGGGCAGTGGCACTGGGCTGTAAGCCTAGGGACGGTCGCGGGGTTTTCGCGGCTAAGGGGAAAAAAAAGGTTGCCGGGGTTTAATCAGTATTGGTATATTTTTTACTTGTTATGTTACTTCGTAAATAAATGTAAATATTTTTATCATCAAAGCAGTTGTCTCTGTCATTTACTTCAGTACGTCACACTAGAATAACTTTATTAGAAATAAAATTAGAACTAATTTTATGAGGATCAGGAAATATGCAAAATGGACATTCCAATTCAAAATACTTTATGCTGATTATATTTATTCGTTTAAAGAATGCGAATGCTACCAAAAAATGCTATGAAAAAAGAAGACAGGTGTGTTTTATACTTGGGTAAAAATATAAAAAGAAATGTATGATTTAATTTGTTTTCAAATGTGTAAATCAAAGGGAAAGGAACTGTTTTAAGCTTTAGTACCTCTACTCGTTGTGAGTCTATTCAGTGTTAATAGATGTATAGTCGTGACACTCCCAAGTACCACAATGAACTCATAATATACTTAACGATAATGAGACAGAATTTGTGCCTGGACGTATTTCAAAAGTGAACAAGGTTAATAACAACTTCATTAAACACAATAGCCTGAATGTTACAATGTCCGTTCAGTGAAAGCCATTCTCCGAACACAGGTATTCGAAGCGTATCAGAGATTATATGGTAAAGCACTCTACATCACTTGGAGAGTAGGATAATATGCATTTTTAATTTTTTATTGTAAATGATTCAAAACACCTTAAATTACGTTTCTGAATGTCTAGATATGAGCGCGAATACTCTTTGACTTGTTACGCCGCTATTTGGCCAAGGTGCCACTGTAATTATTTTGGAATTTTCATTACTGTCTGATTTATTGCTCACTTTGAATTGCGTCGGTGATAAGTAAGAATCACAACGCAAGAAGTGTCAAGAAACGAGTTGTTTATAATCTTAAAAAAGTTTTTATATAACACAGAGAAAGTCACAAAGATGCTGGAATTTGCTTTACAAGATACGAACGTTCAAATCTGGGACCTAACTTGCATTTTTTAAAAGGGAAGTAGATTTGATGAAGGGACGAATTGGCAAAACGAGGCCGTGTCATGAGAGCAGATCATTATGAATGAATTCTTATAATTCTCTTGGAAAAGTGTTATTTTTCAGTTTTCGTGTTTAAACATTTGAAACCGTAAACGGAATATTTCCTTAAATATCATTAATGAGGCACGTACATGTAGATTGATTGTGACCTTGACAGGGACTATTGTACCATTCCCTCTAGTGACATCAAATTTCCTAGAGATGGGCAATTCCCTGCATCCCCCACCATTTTCCACTCGTGGTAAAACTAGCAAAAAGAAGAGTCATACTTGTATTTTTCTTCAGTGGATACATTGGAAAATGCTAAAGATTCTGATGAGATTAATTCTGAACTAGAGGCTAATCGGGTGACGAATGTGTCGCTGCAAGGAATAGCAGCATCATGTGCAAGAGTCGTTCTCCGGCGAGAGGTCACGCCCCCGCCCCAGATGCGTGGGAGCGGCACTCGGCCCGCGGCCGCCAGAGGGCAGGGCTGCTGCCTGGCGGGGGCGGCGCGTGGCGAGGCGTCTATAATGCAGTGTCCATTAGCACCGTCGCAGCGGGTGGCGCAAAAAACGGGACGAAAAAAATAAACTCACGCGCGTGCGCGCGCACCCCCCTCCAGTGCGTCAACCCCCTCCGCTCTCCTGCCCACGCGCCGCTCCGCGCGCGAATTATTGAGGCGACGAGGCTGCTCCGCGCGGCCTTCAATCGCCCGCTGCATTAGCACGGGCGCTGCCCCCGCCGCGTGCCCCGGGCGCCGCCGGCGCTGGCACGCCCCCCTGCCCCACTTGCCACACCTGTCACACCTGCCCCACCGGCCCCACCTGCCCCACCTGCCACACCTGCTATTCCTGCGCTGCTATTCCATTCGCTCTGCCCTCTCGGTACCTCCTAACTCTCCCCTAGAGTCCCTAGATGGTTTCAATATCTTCTACTGGTGGCAGTGGCACGCCTCGCGGAACTGTGCCATGCCACGAGCTTCTCTGCGCAACTAGTGTCGGAAAGGGACATTATTAGTAGTAACCCCGCCGTTTTACAATAGGGATGGCGTTGTCTCTGGCGGCGGGGTGATGAACTGCGTGGAGGGGCGATTTCGTCGTGACACTCGTGCCACGGACTCCCGCCCGTGGCATCGACCTTGACAACACTGTCCTAGATACAGAGAGTAGCGCAACAACCGCCATTTAATATTCTCTCTGGAGATAGCCCTATCAAGCAGAATTCAGATTTTAAACAGAAATGATAACATTTGGTGACATTATGGAGATTTTTGAGGATATTAACATTGGTTTGAGATAGGTTCATGTTTCTCAAAACACAGAATACCACACGGATCCAATTCTCCTTACAAGTGAATATTAAATGGCGAGATCAGTGGAACAATGCATTGATCCACTCTCTGTAACTAGGGCAGTGTTGTCAAGGTCGATGCCACGAGCGGGAGTCCGTGCGACGACGAAATTGCCCCTCCATACAGTTCATCACCCGCCTCCAGAGACAAGGCCATTCCTATTGTAAAACGGCCGGGTTACTACTACTCGTAATAGTTTCCTTTGCCGACGCTAGTTGCACAGAGAAGCTCGTGGAATGCTACGCTGCCACAGGTGCCGGTGCCACCAGTAGAAGACCTTGACACCACTGATCTAGGGTCTGTACTCTCCCCTCCCGCAGTCAGCCCTCTCTTGGATTGTGTCGTCGCACCCCGACGAACCTGACTCTGGGACCTCGATCCATGGCCTTGTGATTCTCAACTGCTCTTTCCCTCTTCGCTCCCCCTTTCCTTTCCCGTTCCTCTTTTCCTTGCTAGTTTCTTCGCATTGGTTCCACATGCAGCTTCCCGCTCTCCAGCTTTCGTTTTTCCCTTCCCGCTGTTCTGTTCTCTTTGTCCCGTGCCTGCTATTCCGTCCCCGCCGTTTCGTATTCGGTGTGTCGTACTCAGTGTGTCATACTCGGTATTTCATACTCGGTGTTTTATACTCGGTGTTTCATACTCGCTTGTTTCATACTCGCTGTTTCATACTTCAATTATCTTTCCAGGCTGGATAACCGTTATAAGCTTGATACAAAGCGCAGAGTCTTGCTACTAAACGTTTGTTTCCGAGTTAATCCCACCCTGCCATTTTCTTGTCCCTGAAAGTAAATTTAACTACCTACGTTGAATCTTTTCCAAACTTTTACACTGAATTATTTTGTGAGGATCCCAACAAATTGTTCCATATTTCATTATCGCACGAACAAGCGATAAATAGGCAATTTCCTTTGCGTTTGCCGTACTGTTTTTTAAAATGCGCATTACAAAGTGAAGAGATCTCCAGGCTCTCCCTACAACAAAATCTACGTGACTTTTCCAGCGTAATTTACTATCGAAATGGATTCCTAGGTAGTTGCGCGAGGAAACTCTTGGAATAACGTCGTTATTTAAATGGTAATTTGTTTCTCTGTAATTACATCCTTTGCCAAAAGTGATGGATTTACTTTTAAAGCTATTTATGGTCATTTCTTTATAATATAGCCCAGTAATATAATGCATCAAGATCTCTTTGCAGCATTTCTTCCTCTTTTTTCGAATTCGCCGAAAGATGTCCCTTCTCTTTGCATGCCGTTGTTTCGTCTTTGCTATTTCGTCGCCACTGTTCATTTTCCGCTGTTGCACCGTCGCTGTTCAGTCCCACGTCTCAGTATCTTCTTCCCCTATCGCTACACCGCCATTGTTTTTCTATTATTGCCGATCCGCCCTCGTTTTTAGGCTTCGCCTTTCCGACCCTGCTTTCATTCGGACCTGGCCAATCGCTCTGGTTTGCTCAGTGCCCGAAGTAGATTTCGCTGTTCAAACCGACAAGATGCGGAAATGGGAAAACTCTCGAGAGATCCTCCAATGTGATGTTAATAACGCTATTGCAGTGCGATTTTGGTAAATGATTTTCAAAGCATTTAGGTAGGTACCTTTAGCACTTTCTAGAATTACGTAGAAATATGTATATAAAAAATATAATGAAGTTAAATATATCAAACTCAGTTGATTGAAATATACATAATTTCCATCTACATTTCATTTTGTATTTTAATCAAGCAAATTATACTGGATTATGTCTGGAATACGAAGGAAAAAGAAACAGTTTGAAATATTAAATATTAAGACATCTAGGAATATGGAATATTTTCTTTTCCGGCAGATGTGGATAATGGAAGTCTAGTTCTATTGTAGCCTATGAACAATTCATCTAAAAGTGTGATACAGTTATATTTCATTTCTATATTACACAGACTCTCTAAAAAGTGTTTCTTAAACCTCCGAATACCACGAAACTCCTCGAGTGTGTCACTGTATTCAAGGTTGTGCGGGTTTTCGTTCACCAAGCTGTGTGAGAAGAAAGGCAAGGCAGAGTGATGCCTTTCAATACTTTGCATAATTAATTATCCCGGCTATGGGTAACCCTTTCAGAAACATTGGGCGCAAAGCTGACTCTTATGAATTGTTAAGTTTACTCGATCCAGAATTTACGAGCAAAACTACAAAATATTAATCTGTCTTACTATTTTATATCCTCCGTATTTTTCATGCTTGCTCTCTTTCTTCTCCATTGATCCTAACAGTTCAATGAATTGTTAGGCAGTCACTGAACTGAAAGTCAGGACTTTCGCATAAATGTAACTGCACTCAACAATATAAGATATGCTTTCAGAAACTCTGAAGGATGAAATGGGTTTTGAGTTGCCTATGTATGTTCCGAGTTTATGAAAACTGAATCACACGAAAAAACTTTTCTATTTCCTAATTTAAAATGCGCAAAATTCATTTCATTAAATATCAAACGGAAAAGATTGAATTATATAGAATATTTCTTGCTTTTTACATGAATGTGGTAGAACCCAACAAGCTTACAGAAACAGCTTATTCATGTTGGCAGCGATACACGATAATCTTATTTCGAATTACAAAAATTGTTTTCCCGGAACGTGAAATATTGAGAAACCCTGTGAAAACGTTGGCAATATAGCTTGCACCACAAGATACCGTACCCACAGTTCCAATTTGCTGCAAGCGACAAATTGCTCAACAAATTCTAAAGCCTCTTCAGACGCAACACCGAAGCGTCTTTCTCAACATTGCAAAGGGGACCTCGTAACGAATGCACGTGTGCAATTGTGAACACAAGAGCTCGTGGACTAATCGTTTCATTCACCGCTCTCGAGCGTTCGTTCTTGGGGTGGCAGCAATGACGGCAGATTATTGCGGGAAACCCTCAACCGCTTCGCCATTCTCTGCACCTGTCCCTGCACCTCGACCCTCCACGCACAACTTCAACTTCCGCCCGCTCTTTTCTCCATGCTTCTTCCTCTCTGATGTGGTGGTTCCCGTTCCGCTATGCCGGGTTCACTCTGTCCTATCTTCCCTCTCTGTCCTATCTTCCCGCTTTACCCACTCTTCTTTTCTGCCCTCTCTTCCCTCTTCCCTCTCTGCCCTCTCTTCCCTCTTCCCTCTCTGCCCTCTCTTCCCTCTCTGCCCTCTCTGCCCGCTCTGCTCTCTCTTCCCGCTCTGCTCTCTCTTCCCGCTCTGCTCTTTCCCCTCTACCGAGTCTTCCCGCTCTGCCTTCTCTTACTGCTCTGCCCCCTCTCCCCGCTCTGCCCTCTCTTCTCGCTGTGCCCTCTCTACCCGCGCTCTGCCCTCTCTTCCCTCTCTTCCCGCTCTGCCCTCTCTTCCCGCTCTTTGCCCTCTCTTCCCACTCTGCCCACTCTTTTCGTTCTGCCCACTCTTCCCTCTTTTCCCGCTCTGCCCTCTCTTCTCGCTCCGCTTTCCACGCGCCCCTTTCACCCCCTCCGCTTAATCAAGAGTGCGTGTTGGGCGAGCGCGCGCCCTTGCTCTATAAATCCTAATGTCTACAAATAAACTACATTACGCGACCCCGTGTAACACTGACCAGAATGACGGGAAGGAAATCAATGGAACACCCTTAACCGATTCAGAGGTGGCCGGGTAGGGGGGAGGCGCGTTCTGTGGCGCGCGCTGCGCGGGTTGCGTCGGCGACCAGAGCGGAAGGGGGCGGCGATCTAGAACGAACGCAGCGCTCTCTGGAAACGCCCCTGCGTTAAGCCCTTCGCCCGTGGAAGGCTGATCGTGGTTAGTGGCGTGTGATCGTTATTTGCCTACCTGTACCGGCGCATCAAACGCCGTCCGTATTCGCCGTAAATATTAATTGCAAAATTGGGTTTATTATTGTAAATGTTATTAGTCGGACCCATGCGAATATGCCGCAGTGTGTAAATCATAATTGTTTTAAAATTGAAAATAACTTCAATCTGGTTCCTAACTGTCAATATCATTGACCTGAGCTGTGCGTTAAAGCACTCGGGCATAAGGATGCAAATTGATTAGTTTCTTTTCTACAGCTCTCTTTTTTAAGACTGTATGTATTTGAGAATCTATTATAAATAAGCAGCTTCTGCTTTAATAATAAATATCTATATTTTTCTAAATTTTCTTGAATTTATAGACAAAATACCTTTTATTTTTGTTTCAAATTTCTCCGTTTTCAGTGTCACATCCATTTTTATTGATTTTGGCTCCTAATAAATGAGTAAATAAAGTTAATTACATTCCTGCTTGAATTTATTTTTATATCCTGTTGCATTGATATTGTCATAAAGTCGAACCAAAACTAGATAAAGCCTACAACAATTCGCGACTCTATATTCTTCATTAAAGTTCTAAGAACCGCTGTATCCTGAAGCGCTATGAGAACTTCGACACTGGGAAGTATGAGATGCTCTAATCTTATTCTCCTTTTTTGGTATATTGGCTGAATTGTTAGAAATATTGGTGGCTGTCTTATTTGGTGAATTTTGCTTCCCTTAAATAATTGATGTGTTTTCTAAATATTTTTTCTTTCATGTTTTTATTAGATTAATGGATTATTTTTTTGTTAAATAGGAAAGACAAAATGTTTCAATATGTCTAGAAGATATTAATTAAATACTTCATGTTGCACAAACGTTCTCCAACACATTGTATAATTGTTAATGCTGACAATTGAAAACATTTTTTAAATTTTTGGATTAAGAATTGACTACTGAATTGATGGAACGATTCATTGAAACTTGTTGAAGATAATTATAATTTGCATCCCCACAAATCGTTTACAATGCATCAAACGCAATAGCAGACGTCCTTCTGTCTGGAATCATGAATATATGTTTTCATAATCTGGCCTTCATGTGATTAGTACAAATCAGTGTTTTACCTCCTCTCATCAGTTACATTTGGTACTCATATTTGTAAAAATCTCTCAAAAGTCATATATTGGTGAATATCCTGATAAGATATTAAATCGGAATGTGTTTCTTAGTTCTCTAAGTTGGGGACTGGTCGAAAGGAAATTTGCAGTCTTTGTGTTTTAACGCGTTACTCACGCATCCCTGGTTGATTGACTGTCCGTGAACTCCACACCCACGCGAGGGTGGGCGACTGTGTCAATTTGCTGTTCACCCCAAAGAACATGCCGGTGGGCGGGCGGGCGGGCGAGCGGGCGGCGACGGCGAGAAAAACGGCTGGAACCGGTCGGCGAACGAATTCGCCGGATTAGCACCGGGATAACCGAAAATCATAATGTAACGCACACGCCCCTGGCTTTAAAGCCGCCAAATTGAATTTGGAGCTGGTTTTTATTCGAGCGCCGGCGAATTGAATCGGCAGCACCTCCCGCCCCCGCCCCCGCCGCCCACCCCGCGCCGCTCGGCCGCGTCCGCACCCGCTAATCTCTTCGCGGGCCCTAAATAAAGTCTCCGCGCAGCTCATGTCCGCTATTATAGTGGCGCCGCGAGTTGGGCTTTAATTTTCTAATTCGGCCAGGCACTGTGCGCGGAGGCGGGGCGGGGCGGCGGGGCGGGGTGGCAATGGGAAACCGCCCCCTCCCCTCAGCCTCCCTCGCCCAGTCGTCCGCAGCGCAAAAACAGAACACGCGCGTGCACCGCAAATTCCTAATAAAACAGGAGCAAACCGCACGCGCAAAATATGATAATTAATTTTGGAGTCCATGCGCGGAAGTTATAGGATCAGGGCAATTATGGTCGGGCGCGGGTCGCGGGCCGCAACATAACGCGGGCGCGGCGCGGCGCGTAGCTGTCAGGGCGCGCGGCCGCAAACAGCTCGTCGGCGCCACGGGCGGCGGGAGGGGGGAGGGGGGCGGGGGACAGGGGGCGTGGCGGAGACCGCCCGGCGGGGACGTGGTAGGCTGGGATGGGATGGGTCGGGATGGGCCGGGCGAACTGGCTCTGAGTAGGCGGAAAAGGTCGGGGTGGGGCGGAAGTGATATGGAGGTTGGGATCGAGACGAAAAAATAACTGACAAGAGCAGGAAGAAACGTGGTCGATAGGGGTAGAGCAAGGTCTAGACAGGTCGAGTCAGGCCGAGTCGTCGAGTCAGGCCGAGTCGTGGAGTCAGGCCGAGTCGTGGAGTCAGGCCGAGTCGTGGAGTCAGGCCGAGTCGTGGAGTCAGGCCGAGTCGTGGAGTCAGGCCGAGTCGTGGAGTCAGGCCGAGTCGTGGAGTCAGGCCGAGTCGTGGAGTCAGGCCGAGTCGTGGAGTCAGGCCGAGTCGTGGAGTCAGGCCGAGTCGTGGAGCCAGGCCGAGTCGTGGGAGTCAGGCCGAGTCGTGGAGTCAGGCCGAGTCGTGGAGTCAGGCCGAGTCGTGGAGTCAGGCCGAGTCGTGGAGTCAGGCCGAGTCGTGGAGTCAGGCCGAGTCGTGGAGTCAGGCCGAGTCGTGGAGTCAGGCCGAGTCGTGGAGTCAGGCCGAGTCGTGGAGTCAGGCCGAGTCGTGGAGTCAGGCCGAGTCGTGGAGTCAGGCCGAGTCGTGGAGTCAGGCCGAGTCGTGGAGTCAGGCCGAGTCGTGGAGTCAGGCCGAGTCGTGGAGTCAGGCCGAGTCGTGGAGTCAGGCCGAGTGGTCGAGTCAGGCCGGGACAAGACGTGGCGGAGCGGGGGCGGTACGGGGAGTGGAGGACAGGGGGTAGGGGTGGGGGTGCCCGGCTGTGACGGGTCGGGGTGGGTCGGGCAAAGCGTGCCTGAGTAGGCGGAAATGGTCGGAGGAGTGATTTGGGGATTCGGATCGAGTCGGAAACAACTGACAAGAGCAGGGAGAAACGTGGTCAACAGGAATCGAGAGGAATCGACAGAGAGTGAGTGGGGTCGAGACGGGTCGAATCAGGCCGAGCCAAGCCGAGTGGAGTCGAGGCGGGGTGGGGGGCGTGGCGAGACGGGGCGGAGCGGGATGAAGTGAAGTCATGTCGAGGCACTGGCAAAGGTGGCTCACAGCATCAACATCATTGCAGTGCCTCTGACCGGGAGGACCTGGCGTTCGAGTCTCGCCGGCGGCAGCATTCTCAACACCAGCTACTAAGGGCAAGATCAGAAGCGATCTGGAGGAGAATTCTAGCGGCGGGCTGCTCTGATTGGTAGTGTTCCGTGATTTCTCTGATCAACACCAGGCGAATGACGGAGCAGTACCATAACAACCGGGCCACGGACCGCGCGCGATCTCACCTTCATCTTCCTTGTCCTATCTTTGTCCCTTATTTACACACACGTAGACTCCACACATGTAGAGACCAGTCGGAGGTTTAGAGCGTGTTCCGGGTGGGGCAGCGCCCCGCTGGTGAGAGATACGCGTCCGCTGTCGGTTGTTTTTTTTCAACGGCTCCGGAACTCACCCTCCAGCGAGAGAATATCACCGCTGTCTCCGTGGAAAAGCATGCACTGCACTTACGGGACTAATTATATTAGCACTTGGCGCGCCCCAAAACACCCGATAATCAATCGAGTTGGATAGAGTAGGTCGAGTTCATTCGAGTGGCGTCGGGGTGAGCCGACGTCCAGAGTGGGGGGAGTGGAGGGGAAGGACGAGAAGAGCGAGGAGGAGCGGCCAGAGGGGATGCGTGGCAGGGCGGTGCGTGCTGTGGAGTGGGGCTGCACGCGTGCTCACGCGGGCGGTGTCGGGGAAGGGAAGTGGGTGGGGGCAGAGTGGCAAGCGAGACAGGTCAGTCCCCCCCTCCCCTCCCCTCCTGGTGGATGCGCAGCAGGAGACCAATACAGCGACATCCAGCGTACTCCAGTGATGCTGTTGTCTGATTACATTGAGGTCTATGATTCTGTACACCGATGGAGGATACAGGAAGTTCATGTCGAGTTAATTACTTGAAAATGCATTGTGGTCATTCTTTGCTGGAATAATGAGCTCAAATTACCATATAATAGAAATTATCATATAACTGTAATTAATTAGTGAAATTAATAAACAGTTTTCGCTGGAATTTTCCTGCGCCATTTACATATGCAAAAATGGCAATAGTATACGTGTATTAAAATATTTTGAAAGCACTGATTTGTCGTTTTAGAATGTAAATTTATGATAGTTGTTTTTCGCAGTTTACATGCTCACCAACTTCTTTCTTGCCATGGAAATCCGCCGTGAGGTAATGAGGAGTGACACTTTCAGAAAGCAGAAATGTTCCGTTCCTCATCGCGAAGTATAAAAACATGACTGCTTAAATTTTCGATCTGTTCTAGAATAAGCTACTTATTTAAATCCCGTGGTAGTTTGCAGGCAACAAAAACGCGACAATTCCGATCACGTATTACCAGATTTCATTTTATATAATTGTATTCATCTCAAACTTCCTGACAGGAAAAATAATCTTATATATTATTTCTCAAAGGGATGTTTGGTCTTTTCAATAAATTGGGCGACATACGAAACCGATCTGTATAAAGAAGCAATGGATTGAAAAATCGTGTTTCCTTTCACCTGCACATGTGACATTCGTATTGAAAAAGGGCGTTAAAAATACCTAAATATTAAAAAAAGTAGTAATTCGGGATCTGTAATATCTGATTGCCGCGCGATCTATCGGAAGAAAATTACACTCGGACGGTGGCGGGAAATGCAATCTCAAGCATTTTTGTTTGTTTCAATTTAGCGTAGGTTGTGTAAGCACGTGAACGTGATTTTCTACATTGAATAGAAATCTTGAAATATGAGAGGTTAGTGATCTTAGTGAGGTTAGGTTGTTTATAATGCTGGAATACAAAAAAAGAATTTAAGCAGAAAACAGTTTGGTTATTTGACTAACCGTGCGATTTAATCGCACGGGATCTCACTAGTTCTATATATTTCCATTGAAAGTGTTATTTCCGGCCAACAACGTAACACTAATTGCAGATTAGTGGTTAATCCAATGAATGTTTCTTTGTATCATTCGTGGTCTTATGCTGTATCAGTGTTTTTAACCATATGCGTCAAGACTAATGAGATAGTTGATTCGTGTGAGAGTAAAGAAACACCTCTGCTAAACGTACTTAATGAAATAACATATATTTCGTTTTACAATTTAATAAACAAATTATATTACTTGTTATATTTTAAAAGGAAAATGAAAGAAATATCTGATTGACTATGGTTGCAGACATTTACCACAATAATGCTGGTTTTATGGTTTATATTAATTTAAAATCAATTTTCTCATATTTTTCAAGAAAGATAATTTTATATTTCTAACAACTTCTGTGCGCAAAGCATCAGATGCCAAAACACCAGATCAAGTGAACATTTTTGTTTACTGTAGAGAACAAGAAGGAAATGTATTTAGTGTGCTAATGAAACCACGGTTTCTGTGATGTGTTCTTTTTGTAACATTGTATTATACTGCGGCAAACGCGGTCGACTTATCAGTGACTGAGTTGTTCTTCTGAGAGATGATAAAGAATCGTAGAAATTTTAGAACACTGTTCTTCTCGGAACCTCTCTCGCATTGTTCTCAGAAGTCATTGATTATTTTCGTGCCAATACGATGAACGCTGTCTTCAAAAGATTAATTTGATCAAACAAACGCATCTTAATCAAATTGAACTTTACTTAAAATCAAACAAAACTTAATGAAATACTGGACGGTGCAGCATCCTCAAGGACCGGAAGGTTAAGTACAACTTACTACTGACACAGTTTTCTAACAAATACATCCTTGCTCAAATTACTGTTAAACATTGTGCTTTAATATGCATTTAAAATTGCAATCTAAATAATTGTGATAAAAGTGTGTTAAACTCGAAACACTCAGTAGTCAATTTGCGTAGGAAAATCTATCTATATCTATATCTATACTAATATATAAAGACAGAACTGCACTGACTTACAGCGCGATAATCTCTGAATCTACTGAACCAATACTGACGAAACTTTTGTAGTAGCTTCCTTTAAAGGTCAGGAGTAACATAGGCTATGATTTACAATCGTGAACCTTACTATATTCACAAAATAATTACTTTTCCAGACATTTTTCGCCTCACTTTACATCACAGATTCAATAGCGGATCAATGTCAATAGTTTAAATGCGCGCCACCAGAGGATGAGGTCTGAGATCTTCTACTGTTTTCATCAATGTCCAGAATAAAGGCCGTCTAGAATAGTATATTATCTATTGTAGACGGTCTTGACAGAATTATTACGAAATTCATTTTGAACATGTGCTATGTAAAGTCCGTGAGTGTTCGTTGGTGAGTTGTTTGTTTTCAACGTTGGTGGAACATTTGACGTTCTTTACTACTTTCAGGAATTTCGTTCAATGTACACACTTTGTCCTTAGTCCGTTTGGTACACAAATTGTGGCAAGAAAACATGTGAGATTTAAAGTATTTAGAAAGTTAAAAGTACAAAAATATATAGTACAAAATACAGTAAAGTACAATGTACAATATGTAGATATCGTATAAAGGTATCGTATATTTTCTAAACAACCTCTTACAGAATTTGTGAAAATTAAATTGTTTGGAACAATGCCGAAACGAAAGTTACAGTTGTCAAAACAGAATACAAGTGCTAAGAGATGGGCAGCCTATTAAAATTCGGAATGGGTACTCAGAGGCAAGAGCGACTTGCAAAAGAACACGCACCATTGAAAACACTAGAGTAAAGAAGAAAGCAAGTGTGAATAATTCTCTAGGAAGCAGGGCAGCTTTTCGTTATGACTCTCGATATGACTATTTACACACATCTCATGTTCAAATTGGTAAAATGGAAAATATTTATATGTTTTGGTCAACTCTGTTGAACATTTTTCTTCAATATGGGCAGTGGTAAGTAATTAAGTAATGGTCCTTTACATATTAAGACTAATCTTGCTTTTGTTTCGCATGCCAGTTTCTCCCAGTGAATTAATTCATCTATATTTTCTATAAACTGGCAAAAATTAATTTATATAAAATATTTATGTCTAATCTAATAACAAAATTCTGAGACTCCTTGGTTTCTATAATTCACATTTCAAAATCCATAGTATCTCGCTCTTCAAATCAAATAACAAAGCTAATAGTGTTTTGTTAGGTGGTTCAGTACATTGTCAATTTATTATGTATACATAATGTACAGGTTCGTGGATCAGTATTGCTGTTATGTTGCGATGATATGATGAATTGATTTACCTAAACAAATAAGTTTTAAACTACATGTTACTAACACATAGATCTTTAAAACATATATATTTCTGTCATCTTCAAAATAATTTTAGAAACCGGCAATTACCTTTCAACATAGATATTTTCATTTACTTTTATTATTGATTCAACAAATACGTTACGACATCTATATCTATTTGTCCGTATCTCTCTACTAGCGTACCCATGCGAGAACTCTCGGATGTTTCGTATACTCTGCTTAAAACTGTAAGACCCTTCAAGGTCACGAGTTGGCAGCAGATAATTTTTTAATCTTTCTTTATAAATACTATAGAAGCAAAAAATATAAAAATGAGTTAGTTTTACAATTTGGCAATTTATTGAAAGTGTTGGTATAATATATAAAACTCCCGTCCTTTGGCTCGACAGCCTGCTACGGGGCTTAGCTGACCGGCTGTGACACAGTCTCTCGGACTCGGGTGTTCGAATGGTTAGCACGAGGTTAGTTCGAGTGGTTAGCACGTTCCCTTTACCGTATACACCGCTCTTCTTAAGCTTAGGATGGGCTTTCTCATCGTCACACAATAGATACTGAGACATTTGTAAGGAAAGCGCACAGTTCTAATTTACCCGGCCGGGAATCGAGCTCGGGGTTGTTTCATGGAAAGCGAGCACGCTAACCAATAAGCCACCGAGGGCGGGATATAAAACTCCACAAAAAGAATACATGTGAGTCTACAATTTGTGCAAGTATTTTACGAGTGTTTTGTATTAATAGTTTAGATTTGTTTATTGTTAAAGTAAGAAATGTTTGGGAGCTGAAACTCCCAATTAGAAAAATGTAAACTTTCTTTAGTAAGAAAGTGAACGAGGCACACCGGAAATTTCCAAATAGGGGGAAAGACATGACAGGGCTTGCTTGGCGGGGCAGATATACAATGGGAGAGTAGTAGACCCCATTGCACGCCATGAATAACTGGAATACCTCTTCCTGGCTAAAAATTTACTGTAATAAATGCCTGGGCAACGCCGGGTAGATCAGCTAGTAAGATAATATAAACTAATACACCTGAGATATCACACGGTATACTGGAATAACTTTCCCTAACGCAGATGTTGCCGGGTTAAAGCATAATATTGGACTATTTCTGTCACCGTTTCCTTCAGAATATTTAATTACCTAGTTTGTCGAATAAGATCTAACTGGAGAAATATTATCAAAAGAAAATGTAACTAAACATTGCATGTATGTATGCTCGAGTTCTTAAGTATGAATATAGTTTATGGTTGTATTATCATTGCCGCTGCTCTTGTCGGCGTATATGTTTCTTGAATGTATTTCAGATGATGAATGTCACAAAATTTATACTTTGTTTTTGAAATTCTTTTATTAGGCTGTCACATAGATTGATTTAAAAGTTCAAAACGATCCAAAAAGATTTCGGACAGTCAAATTTATTACATTAAAAACTTTTATTTGTGGCTACGTTTCGATGCACCTTCATCTTCAGGCCAATACACATATATACGAATAACTAAAATTATAAAAAAGTGCACATTAGAAATAGTGAACAAATAGCCACAAATAAAAGTTTTTAATGTAATAAATTTGACTGTCCTAAATATTTTTGGATCTTTTTGAACTTTTAAATTTATACTTTTTGTTTGATCAGTTTCAATTCCAGTAAAACAATTCAAAAATGATAGTTACATTTCTGTCTATTGTTTTAATTTTCTGCTGATTATAGATTTTAATTTTGTAATTAAATTCTGTTACTGCGTGGAAACCCTCACTATGCAATGTTATGTAACATACGATGTACGAAGCTGTTATAGAATATCTGCAATGTTCTCTCTGAGTCACATCGGTCAATGTGGCCCTGATGAAACATCAGAGTATTGCGACATTTTACGTAGTCTTTGTATTTTGCATTGATTTGCATTGCCGGGGATTTTCGAATGCACTCTACATGTAGCGAGTCCCAGGGTGACGCCCCGTTGCAATCTCCCTGGGATCAGAACATGCAACAGGGCAAGGGGAAACATCACCAGGGAATATTCGCAGGTGAAAATGGCAACGATGTCGGGGATTCAGGAAATACGAGAGGGGATTGTGAAAACAAAATATCAAGGAAATTCAATTTAATTCAATTAAATGATGTCTCATTTTCCGTGGCGAAAATGGAGAAAAAATGGTAAATGAAAATTGAGCGAAATAGGAAACATTAGAATGGGAATGAGGCAAAGGGAAACAAGAAACAGAAAAAAGTGACAAGTAAGAGGATGAATGCGGGACGACTACAAGAATTGTTGCATCAGAAGTAAAGGGCGATTGACAGGAGAAAAAGCGAGAGGGTTGTGGAAAGGAGAGAGGATTCAACCCGCTGTCAGTGAGAGTGTGTTCGAGAGACACGGGCTACAGAGACGTGTAACGTTCCGCTCTGCCACCAATTTTCTTCACTTGCAACTGCTGCTACACCCGCTGCTACTACTTATTGCCTATTGTAGTAATACTTCAATTCTTATTTTTATATCTAATTTCTCTTGTAGATTTTCTTTCCCAAATCTTTATTACAATGTATTTGAGTGTTTTAACATATAATCTTCGTACCTTGTAAAATATTAGGACAACTTTTGTTAGAGGAACATCCGTACGTTCAATTCTCTTTCTCAAATCATACGCAATATACCCGTTGCTAACCTAATTTTAACAAGTGAAGCACATCATCCGTTACTTGTTAACGAAAATGTAAATAAACATATGAGGACTGTACGAAACGTTACGGGTGGCGTCAGGGGGTTGGGCGCGTGTAGGAGGAGGAGAAGGAGGAGGAGGAGGAGAAGGAGGAGGAGGAGGAGAAGGAGGAGGAGGAGGAGAAGGAGGAGAAAGAGAAGGAGGAGGAGGAGGAGAAGGAGGAGGAGGAGGAGAAGGAGGAGGAGGAGGAGAAGGAGGAGGAGGAGGAGAAGGAGGAGGAGGAGGAGGAGAAGGAGGAGGAGGAGGAGGAGGAGAAGGAGGAGGAGGAGGAGAAGGAGGAGGAGGAGGAGAAGGAGGAGGAGAGAACGAGGAGGAGGAGGAGAGAACGAGGAGGAGGAGAGAACGAGGAGGAGGAGAGAACGAGGAGGAGGAGGATGAGAACGAGGAGGAGGAGGAGAGAACGAGGAGGAGGAGGAGGAGAGAACGAGGAGGAGGAGGAGGAGAGAACGAGGAGGAGGAGGAGAGAACGAGGAGGAGGAGGAGAGAACGAGGAGGAGGAGGAGAGAACGAGGAGGAGGAGGAGAGAAGGAGGAGAAGGAGGTGGAGGAGGTGGAGAAGGAGGAGAAGGAGGTGGAGGAGGAGGAGAAGGAGGTGGAGGAGAAGGAGGAGAAGGAGGTGGAGGAGAAGGAGGTGGAGGAGAAGGAGGAGAAGGAGGTGGAGGAGAAGGAGGAGAATGAGGTGGAGGAGAAGGAGGTGGAGGAGGTGGAGGAGGTGGAGGAGGTGGAGGAGGTGGAGGAGGTGGAGGAGAAGGAGGAGAAGGAGGTGGAGGAGGTGGAGGAGAAGGAGGAGAAGGAGGTGGAGGAGAAGGAGGAGAAGGAGGTGGAGGAGAAGGAGGAGAAGGAGGTGGAGGAGAAGGAGGAGAAGGAGGTGGAGGAGAAGGAGGAGAACGAGGAGGAGGAGGAGAGGTATGGGTAGAGATGACGACGAGGCGGATAAAGGAACAGAGGTAGGGGAAGATGGAAATAGGGTCGGGAGAAGCCGTGGTCGAGACAGTGCAAGAAGGCAGACGAGGAGGGTGAGTATAAATGCCAAAAAATGAGAGTTAGAGACCGAGAAATGTCCATCTGTAAGGCTGTAAAGGCGTGGACAGGGGAGGCGGTGACGAAGGCATGCGGGGTGGTGAATGGCGGGATGGTGAGAGAGCCTGGGACGGGGAGAGGAGAGGGCAGGAGCGTGAAGAAGAAGAGGAGGGAGGAAGGTGAAGAAGAGGCTGGACGGGGATGAAGAGATTGAAAGGGGGTGCGGGTGCTGGGATGAGTGTAGCGAGAGACGCGGAGGGGGGAGGCTAGGGCGCGATGTAGACTGGGAAGGACTGGAGGTGAAGGCAGATTCGGAAGGACGCGACAACTCGCTTCAGCAGTCCAGGGCAGGACAGGACAGGACAGGGCGGAGGCGAGGTGAGGAAGCGAGCGACAGAGTGAAGGCACTGCATCCTGGGACGAAAGCAGCAACTGGACGGAGAGGGGAACGCGGACAGGAAAGGAGGGGGGGTCGTCGAATGCTGTGAGGGGGCGGGGCCCAGCGGCGGCGCGCGTCGCTTCGCAAGATTTTGTTTAATTGCGTGCGCTAATCAGCCGCGCGCCGCTGCGGTTTCGTTCGCTTCGGCCCCGGCGCGGGATGAACGCGCGCGCGCGCGCGCACGCCGATATTGGCGCGTAATCCGCGTGTCATTCGCAGGCACAATGGCCCCCTCCCCTTCTCCCTCCCCTCCCCCCTCTCCGCT
The DNA here is from genome assembly GCA_031308135.1 of Acheta domesticus. NCBI lineage: Eukaryota > Metazoa > Arthropoda > Insecta > Orthoptera > Gryllidae > Acheta > Acheta domesticus. Next base: position 5,109,493 of record JAHLJT010009436.1, on the reverse strand, counting down.
CCTTTCCCCCTCCGCTGCCGCACGCCACGCCGCTGTTCTCGGCCGGCGGAAACGTTCAGACAGCGCCGCGTTGTGCAATTGTTTGCAGCGCCTCGGCTTCCGCGCTGCTGACGTGTAGACACTTTGCGCGCCCGTGGACGCGGCTTTGAAGTCCGCAAAATAACTCTTCGCTTTGAAAAACTTCATATTAAAATAAAACTTTTGTGTACTTGAACCCCGGTATCGCGAACTAATAGAGGATGTGGTCTGTTCGGATTTGGAAAGTTCGGATTATCCGAAAAAATGTACCATACATGTATTGTATTGTTTCAGTGTGTGAGGATGGAGAGTGTGTGGATTTCCGAAACGTTGCAGTTTGACTGCTGGTTTGAGTAAGGGGGTGACTGTCAGTGGATACTGGTTGGGCCTTCCTTTTTTGTTATTGTATGAAATAATTGTTACAATACTTAATATTAGCGATCGTATGATTATTCCATCGTATTGTATTGTATCGTTATGTACTGTACTTTTTTATTATCGTTATTATTATTTCAATCATTGTTAATGAACTGCCACCAGGTCATACCCAATTGCAGTTCAAATAAATGTATGTACATATACAAATACATCTACAGGGTTACATTAAAGTGTTAATTTAATTACGATTTAAGTAAATGTTACTTGGAGTTTTACTCAATTTTATTATATTAATTGTAATTTGTATGATAATAAATAAGTAATTAATAATATATTTTCTTGATTTCAGGTAAGAAATTCAATGGCGAAGAAATTGACGTTCAAGGATTTCCCTTTGCTGGTATGTTAGTGCTCAAACACCTCGTTAAGTTAAGAACAACGAACTAATTGACGACGAACTAAACTAACTATTCTTAGTTTGAATGATACACGAATTAACAGATTTCTAATATTTTTTGTTGAAGGGGAGACAAAAATACCAATGTTTTCGTTTTTCTAAAAAATGATTACATTTATTTTTAATCGAAATCATTCGTACTAGATTTATAGTTTTTGGAAGCTGTTTTAGCCAGGATAACCTATTTCAAACTTTCTCACTAATATCTCACTTTCTTCTGTGCTGCTGTTTTACTTCATACAATGCTTGTCATTTTAAAATAATTTTAATCATCATTTCTCATAGTATAACGATACAATAGTTACTTCTACATCATACGTTACATCTGTATCATTTGAAAATGAGACCCTAATACTATGTGTTTACTGAAGAAATATGATGTAATAACTGTTATTCTAAATTATGTAACGATTACTTGAATTCTGTAAAATTTTAAAAATGTTCACAGAAGTTAGAAGTTAAGACGTCGTCTGGTTGTCGCAACTTTTGATGCGTAGTTACGACTCACTTTTTCAGGAATTTGTTTGCAACCCCAGTCGATTCAACGAACGCCAATTTTTTTTTCCTGGGGTTGTATCCAGGTTCGAGAGATGCCGATTTCGGCTATCTGAGCCGGGTACCCACTGTGCCTCTCAAAGCACACATTAACCTTTTCCCTAGACACACATGCGGGCACCTCTGCCTGTAGTCAGCAGGTTCATATGGCCTTTCGCGACTATACGTGTGCCTGAAAGGGAAGGAACAAAGGACCAAACCCACGGCGCGACATGGACCCTCGACCCATCGGACCGAGGCGCTGAGTGGGCATACGCTCTAGAACAGTGTTGTTAGGGTCGACGCCACGAGCGGGAGCCCGTGGCACGGGAGCCACGACGAAATCGCCCCTCCACGCAGTTCATCACCCCGCCATCAGAGAAAACTCCACCCCTATTGTGAAACGGCGGGGTTACTAATAGTTCCCTTTCCCGACGCTAGTTACGCATAGAAGCTCGTGGGATGCTACGGTGCCACGACGCGTGCCACTGCCACCAGTAGAAGACCTTCTCACTATTGCACTATCTACTTCGGCCATCCAGGTCGAAGCCCAAATATGAATTTTCAAGTTTAGGAGAATTGTGGTTGCTTGGTTTATTATTGTTCCTGCATTAGACTTTTGATAGATACGTAGCACATGAATAATATCCTATTTTCTAGATGAGTATTGGACATTCTAAAATAATTGTATTCAGTATATCACCAACATTTGTGTTCTTTAATCTGAATGAAGGTAATAACTTTTTACCTTGCATGATTAACTTCTGCTTTTGTGGTATAATTATTTCTAAAAAATGTAAGTGACCACCGTATTTTTTAACGTATTTTCATGAAACTATATCGCGACCCGGGAGATGCAAAATCTATCGTACAAATCAAAATCCATCTTGAGGTACAAAGTGAATCCCCAACGTAACTTTTCCAAGGTCTCCAACAAACAAAAAACAATTTCAAGAAAAAAATTATTGCAGAAAATAAGGGAAATGCTTCCTTATTTTTCACATAATCATTACAATAACTGAGACGTTTGTCATACCGTGGGATCAACATTTGTATCCCTGTGTCGTAGTAACATACCGGGCGTATGTGCTACCTATTCCAGGCATTATTCTTCTAGGACAAAGGGATACGGTTGTTGATCCTACGGTATGCTAAATGTCTCAGTTCTGTTGTGATAAGGGGAACATGTGCTGTATCTGCTACAATGAAGTTTTTCCTTTTTCTTGACAACATATGGAAACTTGCTTTCTGGATGAAAAGAAAGTGTTGTTTTATTAATAAATCAGGTTTATTTTGATTACTTGGAATTGTTGACGTAGTATACAGATGTAGCCTGATATAGTTATAATTGTTACGTATTAAGTATATTATACGCAATTGTTTTATTAGAATTAAATTACTGAACAATTTCTAACGCTTGCTCAGATTGATTGATTATTTATAGGAGTTATATACCAATTACGAAACTATGTGGGAAGTATCAACATAAAATCAGCCTCGGTAAACGGGTATTCTTTAATTTCTCAAAGAAGGATTCCTAACGTGATAGTTGCGAAAGGCCACTTCTAAGAGGTTCAGCTCATGATGTCTCTTGAATCTTTAACTGGTGGATTCAAATAATATTGTTCCGAATTCCGTAATGAATTTCGATCCGCGACGTAAGAAGCCAAACAACCGCCCGTCAGGGCCCTGTCCCCGTAGCGGAGCCGCCGCGGCCACAGGTTATTTAAGAGCGGCGCTCGCCCGACTGCGCGGCCGATGGCGGCGGCGGCCCTTGCAGGTGACAAGGCGCGCGCAGAACAATTGAGCGGTGAGGCGCGTCGCGGAGCGCGAGGGGCCGGGGTGTGCGGTGTGACACTCAGGTGGAGGGAGGAAAGCAGGGAGGACAAGGGGGTTTAGAAATCGAGGAGAAGGGAGTGATAGGAAGCGACTGAACGGAAAGGAAGGTTGAGGAAAGAACACAAGAAGCAACAATAACATGGATTTTGATTACACCACATGTTAGAGGATTTTTTTCTAAATTTAGAAACGTAACTTTTTCGTTATCAGACACCAGCTATAAGAGTTTTCTGGCGAAAATTTGCCGCTTTCCGGCGCACGATAACATAACTTTCTCTTCTTAAGAAGTATTCGTAAGGGGAGAAAGTAAAAATGGGAGATGGATGGAATGAGGTATCAGGGAAGATGTCGGAAGGAAGGATGATGTAAAGGTAGACGACAGAGATTGAAAGTTGGGGAAACTACACGGACGGGAATATAAAAAAATGTGAAAAGAGATGTGACGGGGTTTAAAGAAACGGAAAATGGTCGTGAATAGGGAACAATGGATTGAATGCAACGAAATGTGATAGTAGACGAAAATGTGAATAAATGTGAATGTCAGGGTCTGAAATGGAAAGTTAAGGTATGCGATGAGAAGGTAGAAAATGGAGTACTGGTGTGGGTAGAAGGGAATAGAACTTGGTGCGTGCGAAATGATGCAGTAAGAATAGCGGAAAGCGGCCAATGACTGTAACAGGAATGGGAGAAGATGTAGGAGATTGAACTAGACGTGGAGAGGAATTGAATGAATGGGAGCACAGGGAGCGGAGGGTGGATGAAGAGCTTAATGTGCATTGGTAAATGACGAGAAGACAGGAAGAAATGGCTAGCGTGGGAAGCGATGGAAAAGGAAAGAGTGTATTGGAGAAGTGGTAAAAGGGCAAAAGTAAGTGAATAGGGAATAGAGTGGGTACTGGGAAAGGCCCAAGAAACGGGAGACGTAAGTCGTGGATGGAAGGGAAAACGAGGAAAAAGAAAGAAAGGGAGTGTATGGGAGGGTGGTAAAAGAGAGAGCAAATCAGAGAGAATCGAGAATATGTGTACGTGGAGAGAATGAGGGTGCCCAGTGAGGGACGCAAGCGAGGAAATATTTAAGACTGGTTATGAGAAAGAGAGCGGAGGCAAGTGTGTGGAGAACATGAGGTGTGCAGTCGCGAAGGGAGGGGAAAGGGTTGAGGGGAGGGAATTGAATGCGCGAGCGTGCGTGGGTGTGGGCGTGGGCGGGGACGGGGGCGAGAACGGGGGCGGGGTAGGGGTCGGGGGCGTGCCCGGGGTCGGGGGCGTGGGCGGGGGCGTGGGTGTGGGAAGGGGCGTGGGCGCGGGCGCGGGCGTGGGCGGGGCGGGGGCGTGGCGTGACGTCGTGGCGTTCGGCGGCGCGTCGAACAATGGCGCGGGCGCCGGGGCGTCCGTGGCGTCTATCGCGCGCCGCCAGGTGAAATACTGCGGGGCGGAGGTGGGCGGGGCCGGTGGCGGGGAGGGGCGGGGCGGGGCGCGCGGAGGCGCCGGCCGCGAAACAGAATAACCATGCGCGGCGCACCATCATTTTCTGGGGAAAGCCGTCTGACAGTAACAGGTGTCGGCTGCGGGCGGCGGGGGCGGGCTCCGGGGGGCGGGGCGGGGCGGGGGCGGGGTGGCGAGCTTCGACGCAGACGCATCTCCGACGATATTTCTCCGCCGCCCGAGCTCCGGCCCACGCCCACTTCTGCCCAAATTAATGGAGCAGAATTTATGTTATTTTAATACCGGATTCCATCGATAAGTCACATATTTCACGGGCATACACATCGATACAGCGAGGCCTATCGATATGAGGTGCTCGGGACGTGCGCCAAAAGGAGACCGCTCGCCCTCTTACCGACGCGATGGCTCGAGAGGTAATTTTTCCTTCCGCGAAGCGCCCGTGTTATGAAGGAGGTATTGATTTTATGTTGAATATTTTATACATTTCTGGTGGGCGGCGCAGAGAGCGTGGTCGGTGGCGCCAACGACCGGCGGGAGGCGGCGCGGCGTGGGCGGGTGCGCGGGGCGGGAAGGGGGAGGGGCCAGGCGGAACGGGTGAGGCCTACCGGCGACGTCACCTTCACCCACCGCGACCAGTTGTCACCAGCCATTTGGGACACATTTCGTCTCCAAGGCGTTACGATCGAGCCTCAATCTCATCATTTTTGTACGTGCGTTACAGTTCCACTTTCACTCAGTTTTACCATTATCCTTTGGCCATTCCCACGGCATATTCTGTCAGTAATGGACTTTCGTGCCCACTTATTTACCTCAATCATATTACCCCTCTAATACGTTTCCATCTAGCCTGAAACTCATCCATTTATTACAAAATGCGTCCCACCTTCACTTTTAAAACTAACGTAGCAAAAAAACTAAATTTCGCTTCTGTGAATTTACTTTGCTGTAACAATAAGATTTATAATTTTCGTTAAATCTGAATTTTTTGCCTACAGTGGAAATAGAAACAAATATAGTCAAATCCTGCTTCTTGAAAGTGGTCAATATGTGTCGGTCAAACGTATGTTATTTATATTTAGTCTTTATATAAAATATCTCTTGAAAATCTGAACTTACTCTTTTGTAATTCACAACAATATTTTTATTTCACATTTTCACAATTGTATACCGGTGAATAAGAAGCCTCATTATTAGAGAGAATATTTGAAACACTGCGTTTTATACGCTGAAAAAAACCTCCGTGTTCCTTACTCCGCGCTGCCCTCATTCTTTCTCACTCGCGTCTTCAAAAGAGGCAACGAATTGAGCTATTCGACGGCACTGCTACAGCGGGTGAAGCACAGAGTTGCCACTCTCTCAAAACACCCGACCGCAATGCCGTGGTAATCACCATTTTGCTACCCTACCACTCGCTCATTTATCTTATTCTGTCCCGGTTGGATGCATTTGAACAGAATATCTTTCGTGCTGTTTTTTTTCCGTCTGAATACCGAAACGCCATTAGAACGAGATGGCAAGCTCAGATAATAAATGATTCTCTCTGAAAGAAAACTTAACCGAAGACATATATTGAATACTTATTTGTCGATTTGTTCCGAGTGAGGAGCGTGGGGAATGTGAGAATAATGGGATAAAATATTGAGTTAACGCGAAGCAAGAGGCGAGTGAATGCGCGTTTTGGCGTCCTCCGGGCCATTGGCGGTGGCCTTTAGGGCTTGTTAGGACTTCGAGAGGTCTTGGGAGTGTCTCGAAGCTTCCTTCGCTTGACCGTATATCATCATTTTCGAGATGGCGAATAATGGATAGTAGAGCAGTGACGAAATAGCTTTTTACTTATTTAATAAATATACATCTTATCTTTGTAAACTAGAAAGTTCGATACTGTCGTATTACAATCATTTAACACATACATACTATTTACTTTTAGATTTGAAATGTTTCCTCAATAAACTCTCAAGATAACTGGAGATTAATTGTCTAGTCTTGATTTTTTAATAATTTCTGCTTTTGTTTCCGACTATTCTTGAGATTCATAATATAAAATATTCTTATGAGCTACTTTAAAGTTAGCTATTTTACAACTAAATTGTTTTCCCATACATACCTTTACAGAAAAAGTAAAGCTCAAACAGAATTATCTCGAATTATTACAACTCGCATCCACGATACATATAAAATGTTTTCTTTTAATACAAACTTAAATATGATGTAAAATTCTTTTTTGTTATTGGGCATTGGTATTATGTATTAACATGACCATTACTGTGAATAATGCAACATTTTTGCACCATCATGTTAAGCATGCACAATCTTGACTGTACTCAATTAATAATTTGAGAAGTTAATATTGTAGTAAAAGTACACCAAAATATTGAGATAAGATGAATGCGATAAACATCTTTAGAGTGTATCATTGTTGGAAAAATGTATTACCTTTAAAATAGAAATATGCAGTAACATTATTACATTTTTTGCTTTGTTGAGTAAAATAGCTGTTATCTTTTGCAAGCAAATAAGAATTAGGTGTATCTTACGGTCAAAATCCGAAATATGGCAAATCTTAGGAGTAACAGGTCAATTCGTAAATTAGCCAGACGAAAAGCTGTTTCAATAATGATGGACTAATTTCCGACTTCATCCAGAATATTCTGGCATTCGATACAAAAATTTGACTGAAATAAGGTGATTCTCCTAATGCAATGAGTATTTTGTATTGGAAAGAATGATTTCGGAATAGAAATGTCAAAAAAATTAGTTGTTGAGACGAGGTTGAGAGCGTAGGCCTCCGTCGCCGCACCCCGCCACTACAGTCCGCCACGAAAAAGGCTCTCCTCAGTCGTACGTTGCCGGTGTAAGTGCTAGCAAAAGAAGTTACGTTGGTAGCATGAGTTGCGGTTGTAACCTATGAAAACGTCAATTGCTTACTCACCACAATCGTAACAGATGTTGGAAGTGTTATCCCCTTCAGTTTTTTCCCAGCAATCTGGTGGCTTTCAAAATAAATGCAATTTTTAAGAGGAAGGTCTGAGTTCGCTCGGTGCGGAGAGATTTTCCTGGGGCATTGTGCTTGACTGTCGCGTTCTAGACAGGGGTGCCAACGTTTCGACCACCATTCTGCGACCTTCCTCGGGTCGAAAAAAAACATTTATCTACGCACACGTACACATACAATAAAGTAAAAAGTTAGTAGTGCTACAACAGCACGTTTGGTCGTATTAATTGTAACCCTTACATAATCTTATAATATTGCGCTATCCATCCAACTAACACACTTTCTCGTGAAAAACTTCACGAAGTGACGTCCGAGATATTCTAAAAAAGTACACAACTTTTTTAATTCAAAATTTTAATGTAAATGGAACTTCCGCAATTAAATTCTTTATATTGTGCTGCAGTCTTAGAAAAAATTGAAGAAATGGTTTTGATTAATTAAACAGGTACACAAAAACAGTTGTCAGAGCTAAAGACTTCACATACATTTCTCAATGTACTTTGCCGCGCTGAGTCCGAATTTGAAGCCAGAATTGCACAACCACCCTCCAAGTTTTGTAAATCGCAAAATCCATCGTGAAATTGTATTTTTTTGTTTTAGGGGTTTGTTGTCAGACCCAAAGACTTGACACATGTTTGTCTAGATATATCGACGCCTAAATCCGAATGTGAAGCCAGAACTGCGCCACCATCTCCCAGTTAGCGCGTCGACATACATAGAGGAACATGTGTCAAGTATTTTGGGACTGACAATTTTTTTGTGCGCGCCTGTTTTATTTCTTGCCATTGAATATTCGTGCCACTGAACGCACAGGGGAAGCTCGCGACTCTTCCACAACATTTTCATAAAATAAATTGAGTGAGAATGTTTCACAATCCAACTGTATCGTGCGTGTCGGTCATTCTGTCACTGAAATGTAAATGACGTTCTTTCTGAATAAGTAATTATCTTTCTTTGTGATTAAGGAGGACAACTTCCTGAAATTCTCAGGGTACGATGGGAACTCTTTGTTTCAAGTGAGGTATAAACTACTTTTCGATTCAGTTTTCAGAAATAGTACATTGTATAATTTTGTTTAATATTTTCCAACCAATTGCAATCCAACAACACAGTGATCTAGCAAAAAACTGCACTACTTCAAGAATAATAAGTAACACACATAATGAGTCATTAAAATGAGCGTAAAATAAAACTAGCAATACGGTATTCCGAGTGGATAAGTTGGGAGTAGAGAACCACCATATGCATTTTTCTCTGACATTACTTCGAAGTGGCCATTTCTCAGATGTATCACGATTCTCACATGTTTAAAATGGTATGACTATATACAAAGCATGAAACTTATATACATTTAATAGAACGCAGACTAGTAACGGCAAGTGTAGCAAAGAACATGTAAGATGATCGCAGAAATTATCAAAGAGATTTTTCAATATACTGAATGACAGCAGCTTTTCCGTGATCCTCTTTCGGACTGTGGCAAACACCTAATAAGTGAATTAGTGTGTTTTCAATAAAAATTTGAATTCTAAAACAATTCAATGGAAAATTAAAAAAACATCAAAGGCCATCTCAAGTCAATCGTGCTCATCGGACATAATGCAGATAAGAATACATCCAATGGTGCAAAATAAACAAAGAAGATAAAAAAAGGTCAAAAAAGCGCAGATTATTCAGAAAACGGATTAAATTAAAACGTTCAAAGACATGTCCATTCATTATGTACGTCGTATCCTACATGAGATTCAAATCTGATTGGAAAAGAAATTCAATTTTTTCGGATATTTAGCCATAATCTTTTTAATTGGAACGAGGGTGACCTGCACCTCTGGATTTTCCAACCTTCCAAACTTTATCACCTCAAGCCGTGTTTGAACCCTCAAACGTGGGCTTGGGATACCAGTGAGTTATGAGTGCTTTTATCGTAAAATATTTATTTCCTATTCACATTATTATTTTCTTACGAGAAAGTAGTTATTACGAAAAAAGGAGAATACCAAAATCACAAATAACGGACTTCTTTGATTAAAATGACTACCAAGTGAACAAATTTCAACCGCGTTCATTTGCTCAGTATCGAAGTATTAACTGTAATATATCATCCCTGCATTATTTGGTTGTTGGTGGTTGGTTTATTGATTGATTACTAGTGATTTCAGGCACGTCAATTGCTAAAGTACCGTACGTGTAGTGCATGTTTTTTTCTCGCGAGGCGGCAGTGATCTTGCCCTGCTGGATGGCGAGATTCGGCGCCGACCAATCGTCGGCTAGCGGGGTTTTCGCCAACTAGGTATCTCTTACCGGCACAGTTCCAGTGGGGACAAGATCTAAGCTCCCGACTGATCTGCCGACAAGTATAGTAGTGCAATGCACGTGACTGTTGTGGTGAGAAAGGGGGTGAGGATAGGACACCTAATGGGAAGGAAAGGTCGCACGTGGTCCGTGACCCGTTTGGTAAGATACTGCTCCGGCATTCGCCTGGTATTGATCGGAGAAACCACAGAAAACTACCGATCAAAGCAGTCGGCCGCTGGAATTCTCCTCCCGACAGCGACTGAACTCCACCTAGCTGATGAGAAGCTAATGTCGAAAACGCTGCCACCGTCGGGACTCGAACCCCAAGACTCCCGGTCGGACGCACTGCAGTGACAGGAGTTAATGGCCTTAGCAACCTCGCCCGGCGGCTTGGTACTTCATTTCCCTAACTTGCAAAGAGCGGGATGCACGCCGTCGGGTGCGGGTGGCTCGTGCCCCCTTCCGCCGGGGGCAGGGCGGGGCGTGGCAGGGGCGAGGCGGGGACGTGGCCTGGAGAGAAAAGACCGGGGGCGAGGCGAGGCGGGGAAAGGCCGGGCGGGGCGGAGGCGGGGGTGGACCGAAGCAAGGCGGGAATGGGGAAAGACTGGGCGGCAGCGGGGCGTCGATATGGGTGTGGGCGGGGGCGGGGAAAGGCCGGGTGACGGCGAGGCGGGGGCGTGGCGGGGGCGGGGCGGGGAGGGGACATGGCCTGACGGGAACGGGGGGGAGAGGCGAGGCGGGGGCGTGGGCGGGTGCGGGGAAAGGCCGGGGGCATGGCGGGGGAGGGGCGGGGCGGGGAAGAGGCGAGGTGTGGGTGGGGGCGTGGCGGGGGAGGGGCGGGGCGGGGAAGAGGCGAGGTGTGGGCGGGGGAGGGGAAGGGAAGAGGCGAGGTGTGGGCGGGGCGGGGGCGGGGCGCCCAAGGCTGCTCTCCTGCGGGGCGTCCCCGCGGGGCGGCGGCCGCTTCGCGTCGCGTCGCGCCCCAAATGAAGAGCGACGCGCCAGCGCCGCCCCGCGGCGGGGAACGCAATTTGGCAACAAGGCAGGTGTCGGGGCGCCATAACGCGCGGATTAACATGAGCGGCCCCGAGCGACGCCTCGCCTCGCCGTGCCTCCCGCGCGCAGAGCTAAGTGCGTTAGCCGCACGTGACGGCGACGCCCAGGGCGCGACGAGCGCGGCGGGCGCTGAACGGACGCCGGCGGCGGCGCGGCGCGGCGCGACGCCCCTGGGGGTTGACGCGCCGAGAGCAAACGGAAAGACGTTCACCGCCGATTGTGGTTTTAGGGCGCTGCATCTGCTTTGTTAGCACCGCGAGTTGGGACGGGAAGGGATGGTAGTGGAGGTGAAGGTAGAGTAGGGAGGTGAGGACTGAGGGTAGGAGGAGGGCCACGCGAGTTGTGTGACCTGTTGTATTACGCGTTGCTCCGGATTTCGTACCGGGAGAGATGGCTCAGTGCATCAACTGATGTCACTGCAGTCCCTCTGACCGGGAGGTCCTAGGTTCCACTCCCCACGGCGGCAGGTATTTTCGACACTAGCTTGCCAGCTAGGTGGAGTTCAGTCGCTGTCGGGAGCAGAATTCTTGCGGCCGGCTGCTCTGATCGGGAGTTTTCCGTGGTTTCTCCGATCAACACCAGGCGAATGCCGGAGAAATACCCTAACAAACGGGTCACGGACCGCGCGCGATCTTTCCTTCCTCCTCCTTGTCCTATTCTCTCCTCTTACACACACTTACACTAACATGCACTACACTACCACACATGTCGGGAGACCGGTCGGGAGCTTACAACTTGTCCCGGCTGCAGTGGTGCCCCGCTGGAGGGAGATACCTGGTTGAGGGGGAAAACCCCGCTAGTCAACGGAAGGTCGGCTCCGGATCTCGCCATCCAGTGGGGAATAGAACATCGCCACCTCCCGAGAAAAACACGCTCTACACTTACGGGTCTAATGACCTGAGTAGTTGACGCGCCCGGAAACACGAATCACTCTATCAATCATACCGGATTTCGCCTCGAAGAGAATAGAGAAACCACGAAAAACTCTGATCGGAACAAGTGGTATAAAGGCCGGTATACACGGTACAGTTTTCATGCAGAGTTGACGTACAGGAAACATGCATCCAGAGTGCACGATTGTTGCATGAAAACTTTTGGGCATGTTCCTAACTTTTCATGCAGAAAGCTTACAGTTTGAATCAAGCGCATCTAGCGGCACAAACGTTCATTTACGGTTTCTTTCCATGCGCGGATAGGTGCGTCAAGTTGCGATTGTGGGAAGATATTTTGAGGTAAAATAATTCTTTTCCTATTCCTGCCTTCCTATTTTTCTTCTATATGCTTGTCAAGGTTAATTAATTCTTAATAAAATCACTGTCACTTCGGACGTACAGAAATACCGCCACTGAAAGTACTGGGACGGCGCAATTCAGTTATTTCCTGGGTGATCTCCGAACGGCGACTTGTGGCGTTTTGTACAGAAAACATACAGATCGTGTAGGCGTGACTTTTGGCTCTTATTCTTCTCCTTTGGGATCTTGTAGTTTCTGTTCAGAAACTATATGAGAATCTGCGAATACGAAAACTGTACCGTGCATGCCGGACTTAAGAATGCAGTTCCAGCAGGTTCCATAAACTCACAGATATTAAACATTTCCGGCACCCAGCTGGATGGACTTTGAGGCCTCGGAATCCCTGGCAGGCTGAACCGTAGGTTATTGCCTTCACGCTTTCCATCAGTATCTGTATTAGTTTGCACTATCGTAAGGTACTAATCGTCGTACCTCCTAGCGTAATTTTCAACACATTTCCTTTTTACCAGTTAAAATTTTTTTAAGATATGTGAAAACCTCCCGTTTTTGCTTCTGTAATTCCGGATCATGAGGAGGCAAGTCAATTACCATTTATTTGGACTCTGCCCTTCTGACTCTGGAAATTCACAACAATGATGAACTTTAGTCAAAGCCTGTACCATTCAACTCGTTTCAGACGAAGTTTTCCTTTTACCAAATAAATTTAATAGTTTACATTGCTTACCACAGTGAAATGTAACTCGTAGATCTTCGTTATTCAGTACATTAAAGGACACACATTTTTTCAAAAATGTCACAGTTTGTTGATGCATAGGTCTCGCTAGAGGTTCATTATCAATTCTTTTAAATGGAGTTCGGTATCCAACCAATTAATATTTCTCGTTGCGTTTACCTGTTTTGAGCATAAATAACATAGTTTTTTCTGGCAACTTTAGATTATACCAACTCACAAACTTCTAATAATTTACATAATAACAAGTTGTAAGTTCAATAAATACAGCCGAACCCATCTCGTTCAGGTTTTTCGTCCAGTTTCCGTGATCCTTTGAGCAAATGCTAAGATGGTCTCTTTTTTTGCATCTGGACATAAATGTATCTTAATTATCTGTGCAAGTCTTGTAGAATAGAGTGGGAAATATAGGTATTTAAATTATCGTTTTTCATGTTGTCGCGGCAGGAAGTATTGTTCCTTCAGGAAGAACATGAGGGATAAGAGCCCAAATCTATAGCTGATTTATTCTTTAAAATATATTTTATTACATCAGAGTGATTATTTTGTTAACAATTCTTGTCAAAAACGCCCATTTCTTTCTGTTTTCAGATACATATATGACTTAGGGTAGAGATCACAGACTTATGAAAACCTGAACAGAATTAGCTTCGTAGCACGTCACAAAGATTTTAACTGTGTTTTTGGCGTTAAATAAATAAATAAATCAATCTACAGAGATCATCCTTCAACTCAGTGACATCCAATACAGCTAAAAAAATTCAATTTTATTTTGTATTTCTAGAATCCAAAAAACATTTAGATGGCTTGAAACACTTTAAATAATCTATTCACTTACAAAAGTGTGTTTCACCGTAAATTGTGCATATTATAAAGATTGTATCATTAATCATGTTCACATAAATATTTAATGTTACTATGGATCTTGAAACTAACATTATAATTCTACAACTTGATCCCTAGTAACACGTCAGCTCTCTTGAGTATTTGTGTAAAAATCTCGACTTTTTATTGTCTGCAGCATTACAAAGCCTTTTCTCTACATTACGAAAAAGAAAAAGTGAAAATAACTGATAAAAAGCATTTATTGTCAATTTTACAAATTTTATCTGAACTGACAACGAATTAAATTCCACGCTAAAGAGTATATAAGTTGCAAGTGTTGGATGTTGAAAATTCATTATTTTAAATGCAAACGTTTTGATTTTATAATGTTTGTTAGCACGTTTGTTCTCTTCACTATGAACACGGTGCATTTGCACTAAGCACATACTCAGGCCGTCAGCAATGAAGCAGCATCCATCGCTCGATATTTCCCGCCTCCCAGTGGTTTACACTACCTTTTTCTCCAGCACCATCACCATCATCAGATTCACACAGACATCACCATTCGTTTAGAATCAGCTCACCTTTAGCCACCAGTGGCAACACCTTCAACACGACCAACGTGTTAACGAATACCATACGCATGAAAACGATCATCAGGCGACCATCTCGACAGCTAGCAACAGCGCATTTTCACCGCCACCGCCACCGTCACTATCGCCACATTCTCCGCCACTGCAACCCTCGCCGCCGCCGCCGCAAAGCACTGAATGCGCAATTCGGTTATCTATGCAAATCACCGGCGCCGAACATAATATTTGTTACACGCGTTAGCGGTTGTTATTTCGCGGCGCGCGCGAGACGCTCCATTGCGCAATATAAATGTGCATATCGAGGGAGCATTGCGTGCGCGAGTGATAGCATACGCCCCCGCTATGCGGGACAGGGGCGGGGGCGGGGGCAGGGGCGGAAGAGAGGAGGAGCGGGGCTGGAGAGCGGATGTGGCGGTGGCAATGCTGCGCGCGTCGGCCAGCGAATAGGCGAGATCGTAGCAAGAGAGCGAACGGAAGAAGTAGGAACTGAAAGGCGGAGGACGGAAGTTGTGAAAACGGTATCCGAAAGGATATACGGTGTTCTGAATTGGGCAGGGAGGAAATGAGTAAGGGGGGTATTGATGAAATGCGCTGGGGTGTAGATGGCGTGGGCGGGAACGGCGTGGGCGGGAACGGCGTGGGCGGGGACGGCGTGGGCGGGGACGGCGCGGGCGGGGACGGCGTGGGCGGGGACGGCGTGGGCGGGGACGGCGTGGGCGGGGACGGCGTGGGCGGGGACGGCGTGGGCGGGGACGGCGCGGGCGGGGCAGGGGAGGTGGGGGCGTGGGTGATGATGGTGTATGAGGGGATAGCGAGGATGGTGGCGGAGATGGAAATGGTCAGCACGCGCACATGGTGATGTCGGGGACAATTTGGACTTGTCGGGAAAGCAGAAGGAGGAAGCTGGAGCGGCATGGACGCGACGGCAGAAGCAAAGCAAGAGGCACACAAAGAGAAGGGTTTGAAGAAAAGAGAAGGGACGAAAGGGGCGAAAGGCCGAAACGGATTTGAAGTTGCGGGATGGAAAGGGAGGGTAGAGAACGAACGAGCACACACCGTGCGGGAACGAAGCCAGTGCGCTTGCGAAGCGAGAGGGTGGTGGATCAACAGTGGGTGTGACGAGAGAAGGGGTCCTGTCGGGGCAGCGGCAGGGAAAGAGGACAAACGATGTGGAGGGGGAGGGGGGTTAATTCTCCTTCCCCTCCATCACGCCGCCCCCTCTCCAACTCGGTTCTTCGTCATAACCACTTCCCTTCAAGCTCATTGGCGTGCCCAGTTCCAAAACGTCGATGTTTGAGTGGAGAACGGGAGAATACATTTTTAAATCAATCTTCTTAATGCTGACAGTAAATTAAAGGGGAAATTTAATTAATGTTTCTCTTTTTCGTTTGATGGATTTCCAATACTGTATTCTGTCTAGCAGGTAAAGAGAATGCCCGGTGTCTATTCCTCTTTGAAAGCAAGATGAACCGCACAGAAGAAATTTATTATTTTCATTTTGAGCTGAGGTAAAAGGAATAATTGAAAGGAATTCCATAGGTGAACTTAGGAGAATGGAAGATCACACTACGAGGTAGAAAGTGATTGCACTCATTCATATCAATATCGCGGGTATTTTATGAAGAAGAGAGGCATTAATTTTTCAATATTCTGCATTTTACGACTTTTTGTATCATCCTGTGTCGCGTCTTTCGCTTCTTCGACACGTTTTTGTTTTCTTGCCAATGCGCACTTCGTAAATAATTCTTGTCCGTCGCACTCCCTTCCCATCGCCTCCCAGCCAGCTCGCCGCCCCCTCCTCTTCTCCTACGAACGCCACCGCCTCACCCGGGCGCCCTCATTATCATCCTGCCCCGCATGCGAGATTCATCCATTCATTTATAAATATGGATCCAGCTTATTGTATTATATGCGCTCCGCGGTCCACGCATAATAATGCGGACGGTCCATGGAGGCCAACGCCCGCCCGCCCGCCCGCGCGCCCGCCGGCGCGGCGGTCCCTTCGCGGGGCTTCCCCGCTGGCGCTGACGTTGACGCCGGCGCCCGCCCACGCCGCCGCCCCGGCACCGCCACCGCCAACGACGGCCAGGAGCACGCTCACCATTGCTGGCGTTTTCATCTCGATCGCCGCCACTACCACTCTCGCTGTCACCCTCACTATCACGCCCATTCACACGCTCACTATTACGATAACTATCACGCTCACTAGTATGCTCACTATCACGCTCACTATCACTATCACGCTCATTACCACACTCACTATAGCACTCACTACCACGCTCACACTCACTATCACCCTCACTATCACGCTCACGCTCATGCTCACTCACACTCATGCTTACTATCACACTCACGCTCACTATCACTATTACGCTCACTATCACTATCAGCATCAGTCTCACTAGCATTATCACGCTCACTAGCACTCACTCACTATTAACGATCACGCTATAACGATCACACTCACTAACACGATCACGCTCACAATCGCCATCAATAGCGTCCCGTAACTGCGACGCTGACCCAAACAGCGCGACGAGGTCGCGCCCGCGTGGCATGGCATCGCCTTGCCACCGCCGCCAAGGCCTCTGGCGCAGGGCTAATGGCGCTTGGCGCGGCCGCTTGGGGCGCTGGCCGGGGCCGGCGCAGGGAATGCGATTATCGCGCAGGCCATTGTGGAGAAGCGCGCGCTGCCTTTGATTGGATACTTGCGGAAGGGGAATGCGACTTGTGCCTAGAGCACTCGCTGCACTTGAGTGCACGAGCTGAAACACGAGACAGCGCTGGTGAGTCGTGACGTGCAGTTCAGGGAACCTATGTTTCGCCGCGTGCGAACCTACGGCAGACACGGGGGTGTACAATTGAATCACGCCTGTTTATTAAGACAGCTGACGGACGGTTTTTTTAGAGAATTCCATTACGGTTGAATGCCCTCTCTAGAAATTACGAGTCAGAGGAGTTTAAAAAGACATGAGTGGTAGCACTTACAAGCTTTGCGCCTTACGATGCAGCCCTCTCAACGTTACCGAATGGAGGGTTGCCGGTTCTACAAAACCCGCTCGTGCTGTCACGAATGAAGTCTAATCTGGAAACTAATTAATTGATACTAGTAAAAAGTTGCCGGCTTCACTCGCAGATAAATTGATTTCTTTTATCATTATTAATCAAAGTCATCTTCGTATTAATTACTTTTTGCCATGTTAATTACACCGAACCACGAATTACTTCTTCGAAATCATCCCTATATAGTGTTTGAGTAAGTCCTCTAGCGTGCGTGTGTGCAGACGTGTTGTTCTATTACTCACGGCTAGAGCACTTCCCGTGCACCAGTCCAGACATTGACGTGTCATTCCACGCGTCTCGGTCTCCCGATGGGGAACTGATAATTTGTTTTCAATTCCGCCCGTAAAATCCAAAGACATTTACAAAGACGTGTTTTTGGGTGTATTGGCGCTGCCTTATCCGTGAGTATACCGAAAATTAAACCGACGCCACCTAGATAGATCTATGTAGCTGGCTTTGATTAAACTCTGGTATCCAATGGCTTTTTTTTCCGCGCAATACACCACCATTTTCTTTCACGACCAATAGTTTACACTGATGTTGACATCTTTAAGGGAAAAAATAAAATTATATTAAACACAAAAAGTGTTTGCAGAAAGTGAATCGTGCGGCACATTTCATTTTGATTTTTATCCGAAAGCCTTACACCATATTTTTAAAATTAAATTTGGAAGAACTAAGAACAGTATTCCTCGGAACTTATTATTTTGATGAATTTCAAGTGAATACGGAGAAAACAAGTGTGACTAATGTTACAGAATCAATGAACGTACTTACTTTCTCATTTTTACGTTCGTAAGTGTACAGATACGATTTTCAAATGAATGTGACTCACGGCTAATTCTTATTAAACTAATATCTTATTCACATAAACATAGAAAACAGTTGCCTTTTATCGTTTGTATAGATTTGCTTATAAAATGATTAATAGAGCAATGCAGAAGTGGAAGTGACCACAAATGAGAGAGAGTTTGTGGAGTTTTAATCTCTTCAAAAATTAGGAGAGAAAATGTCGAAGTGTTAAGCAAATCCGGGGAAGAATCAAATCCATTTGTCGAAGAATTTTCGGAGCATTAGAGAATAACCTAGAAGAAAATCTTACAGGTGATCTTTGTGCACCATTGGGCATATTAGCAAAATCGTAAAAAAAAGTAGCTTTATTAAACTTTAACTGTTCGCATCATCAATACCTTCAAGTATTTCTTACGGTGATTATAATTTTCAAATTGCAATATTAGCAGTTCATATTCCGTATGTAGGTAACATCATTTTTACGATTCATTACTAAGTCCAGAGCCAGATACTTTAAGCACATATTTGAACAAAGCTGTGCATGAACGAAATATATTTAAGACTTTTTAAAACATGAAAATAATTTTAAAATAGTCTACAGCGTCGGCGACGCCACATTCCACTAGTTATCTGGTATTACGCATTGCCAGCACTAGAAATGTAAAAAATACATACATCGCACCACCAGCCAGGCCCACACTGCAGCAGACTAAATCATTGCTCCTCAGCTACACCCACTGCTATGTGCACAGCCAATTTCAAAGTTGGCGCGCTCGCGCACAGGTCGGTGCGCGCTCTATACTTAGGAGCTCCGGGCAGCGAGCTGGAAGAGCGAGTCTGCTTCAGCCTCACAGAGGGGGAGGTAACGGGCGGCCCATCCTCCAGCAGCGAAGAAGTCAGCGAGTGCGGTTTACGTGAGAAAGGGTTGGAAAGTGTTGTTACGCCGGCTGGGCTATCGATTAACTGAGTGTTTCCTGGTAGTATTGTGATTTCGGCTTGTGTGTTGGGACAAATTCTGGCGGTGCTGGACCCGGTTATGGACTTGGTATATTCTTTTGAGATAGCGGATCACAGCTCTATTGTAATGTTGGCTGTAAGAAACTGGATTGTACAGTTGTAACCAGAATAAACTTTCGTGTTGAGGATTTCTGCATCCACCTCTTCTTTCGTATATTTCACCACCATCATATATTCCACAACCACAATCGTACCATCATCACCAACTATGCATCATCTCCTGTATCATCGTTTCGATCTTCAAGCCCGAACATCAATGTCACCATTCTACTACTATAACCACCACCACTACTTAAGGATGAGTTACTGGCTCAGAGACAACAATGATTTTTGACCCTGGCGTATTGTATTTACTTTGGCGCAACAGCCCCTGACGAAGCCTGGGCCTACCAGCGACAACTCGGCCTCGAGGCCATGGGTTAGGGGGTACGTGTAGTTAGCACATAGACTTCCCTACGCCATTTTCTGGTCTTCTCAACCTGAGAAGTGAGCTTTCTCTTCGTCACACAGCAACTACATTGGGACATTGCAAGGAAAGCGTAGAGTATAATCTTGACCCACGGGGAATCGAACTCAGTGTCGCGTCATGGAAAGCGAGCACGCTGACCAATGAGCTACCCTTGAGGAAGATGTTGCGCAAGGACACAGAATATGAAAGAAAACTAGTATCGTCAAAAACTAATATGAATGAAATACGTAAACAGAATATATCTTTAGTATATAGCCTAAATTTTGTTCACATTCGTGAAGGGCTTGGGGCATGAACCAATGGGACATTTCTGCAAAAATTGAGATATTAACATTTAAGAATAGCGGGAGTCCCCTTGAGGCAAATGCAGATTTCTTTTTCTGATTTTCTCTCCACTGTTTACTCGGAGACGTCATAAACATAAAACGGTTTCCCAAGTGAACAATATAACACAAAATATTTTTGAACTAATCAAGAACATTAAAAAATAATATTTTTATTGTTACAATCGCAAGTAAATTGCTATTAAATAATGGATGATGCATCATCAATTTGTTTTCTACAAGAATACTTCTCATAACAAAATTTATAAACTTATAGGGCATATAGAGGGGTCGAAAAAGGTTACATTTTGCCAATAAACTTGTGTACTGATAAACATTAATACACGAGGCACATGCCCCTGATGTTTAGGCAACCCGTATGTAAGGATGTTCAGCAGTTCACGTACTAGCGTACTCGAGGAATTCATGTACCTGTCAAACATCTGTGCATACGATATTGCCTAAAATTAGATGCAAATACTACATGTATAAATACATATAAATCCTTTTTAAGCGATACTATATGTTCAGTAGCAAAAAGCAATTATTTTCGATCCGTCTCTACGCTCCAGAATTTTGTAATATTCTGGGACAGGTGTATGTTAACTGAACACTAAATAATTTATCTTGGTTTATGTAAATAGATAAAATATTTGAATTTGATATTCGTTGAATAATATGCTTAGTTTATATGTTCTGTACCTGTATAATATGTTTGGAAATAACAATTAGTGTTTCGAGTGCATGAGAAATGTGTTCGAGCATTGTGCCTCACATCATTGTGTAATGTAGGAACGAAAAGAAACATGACCTTAAATAGATACCTCACGGAACAAGTTTGCCTGAACCGTGACAGGAAGTAAGTTTGTTTCCCCGGAGTTTATTCGCCGTTATATCTTGAACTTAAGTTTGGAAACTTCTCTTTGACGAAATACAGAACAAGTTTTCCGCCTTAACGCAATTACATTACGTAATATTCGAGAGCAACGCAAAAATGTCCCTTCTGTGAGCTGCACGTTGAAACACGGAGCCTTCACCCCTGCGGCCTATGCATAACATCTGCGTCGACAGCCAGCTGAACAAGCACGCAGCCCGCCCCCCCTCCTCTCCTTAACCCCCTCCCCTTGCCGTCCCGACTCTCGACTGTTTCCACGTCGCTGTGTTGTTATGTTGCGTCACAATTATGCTTCATTTCTGCGTTAATTATTCATATTACGTGTTTAGTTGTTCCATGAAAGTAGTATGCATGATATATTCGTGTCTTGTATTAATGTGTTCTCTCTAGTTTAAAAAAGTCAACATTTTCCTCAGATGAAAGTTATTTTTAGAAGAATAAGACATGGCTCATTTACTCATATTCTATCAGCGCAGAAGTTTGCATTTAAAAACATATGATGCATATTAAACATTTTCTTCAGTGTTATAAACGTGAGAGATAAAAATTCACTGACAATTTTTGCGAGCAAACCAAAATAAATTTTCAATAGACGTTTCCGCTCGATGTCTTGATGTAATATTGTACAATATGTGAACACAATCTTAAGCATTGGAACATTTAAAATGAGTTCACACATTGAAATGTTTCTTTTCAGTTTAGAAAATATTACGTACAATTATACTCCTATAATAGTTATTTATGATACGAGTTCCATAAAAAGTACATTTTATTTTGTGAGCAGGAAAGGTTGCGACACGAGGTCGGCAGGTCGAGACATAAACACACACAACTATGCCCTAAATGCGACTCGAACCTGCGATCCTTTCGTCCGAGATCGCCAGGGAACTACTGGTTATCTCGGCTATCTCGACTGGCACTTTTATTATTATTATTATTATTATTATTATTATTATTATTATTATTATTATTATTTGAAATATTAGTGGAGGGGAAAAAAGAAACTTAAGATTCTGAATGTTTCATTTCTCAGGTTTATTTATGCATTTCAATGTGCAGGTGTTCTTATTCTTTTTCAAAACATACAGTATGATGTAAAATCTTAAATTTCTAGATAGAGAACCATATGAGAGGCATTAATAATTGAGAGCATTTACATAGACACTGATGCATTCAAAAGTCAATCACTAATGAATAACGAACACGGTGATTGAGATCTTTTATGTCCAGGTCTGCACACTTTCACCAACTTTTCATTCCTCCATTCTTTTGCAATTTATCTCTCACAATACACTTTACCTCGCACATATTTTCCCTTTTAAAGGTGAACTCGCAATAATCCCTTGGGCACGTGCGTGCCTGATATACTGGGTCATTTGTAGTCATTATCTCAATGCCGAGTGATCAACGCAAGAAACATCCTGTAGCTCGCGCTGTCACAAAGGAGATGGGATGATTAGGATGATGACGCTTGGCGACAAACAAAGAAGAACGGGGATTGAGCATATTGAGGAACGGAAGAGGACGGGAGTACGGACGAGGAAGGACATGGACGGGAGTGGATAGGAACGGGCTGTGAGACGGACGTGGAAGAACGGGGCGACCGAGAACGATAGTGGGTGTCGAGGGACGGAGGGGTCGAGAACGGAGGGGGTGTGGAGAGGACAGAGGATAGTGAAGGAGACGGACAGGAGACGAACGAGGAGGGCAAATGGGATGGACGGGGCAAACAATTGACCATCGGGAGCGGAAGAGAACGAACGGGAGGAGACAACCGGTTTGGAAGACGGTGGGCGAAGTTAGAAAGAGTTGTCACCGCCTTGTCACCTTTTTGGGTGCGTTTAAGCTCGGAGTTATGTTCCGCAGGCGTCACGAATACCAATTTATGACCGTGTCAAAGATTAACAAATGCATTTTTATAATTATATTTGTTCAAAAAATTGTCACCCCGACCGAACGGTCGGTTATATACCATAACGGGCAATACATCAGGCCTAAGAACCTGTTCAAAGAATTGGTTGTCTCCGACGCTTGGCTTCGTCAGGGCAACTTCGTGTAACCACGGAGACTCGGATTCGTATCCCGGTGCGAATGACAATTCTTCTTTTAATTTATTTATTCTTGCTTGGTCTGCGACCCTCAGCAGCCGTAAACGACTGATAAGTAGTTCATTTTTTATTCAGCAAGTTAATAATAATTTTCTTTTATCGTGATTATTTCATTTCAAAAGCACTGTATATTACACGGAAAGACTAATTGTTTCCAGTCTGCTTAAGGAGGATCAAATAATTCTCTGGGTAATTTCCTTTTCTATCGTATACGATGAGGGTTCTGTGTGCCTAGATTGAAATGTGTAGCTGAAGGTATTCCTGAAATTTTGTTGTAGAATTTTGCGGATAGAAGGGAGAAATGTACAGAGGTGGGGGTGATCCCGAGTTCCTGATCACGTTGAGAGTTTGGGATAAACCAGGGTGGCTTTATGATTGTTCTTAGGTATTTATTTTGGAATGTTTCGATTTTGTGAATATTGGTTTTGGATGCTGCGGCCCAGACTGTTGACAATTCTCTGAGCAAATTTGAAGCTAGATGGAATCGTATGGGATTAGGCGGCGGAGGGCAGGGCGGGGCGAGATTGGGCAGGGGCCGTCGAGCGACCTAATCGCGAGCAATAAATAGCCCCCGCCGCGCGCCCGAACAGGTGTGAAGCTTGTTAGGCGCCTCGCGTGCCGGGCCGTAATTACTTTCCCCGTGTGTGGCAAATGAATCTGGCGGCCTTTATTGCCCTTTGGCTCGGGATATGAATAGCGCGCCGCGCCGCGCCGCAGGGCTGGCGCAGGGTCGGGCGCGCCCTGCCGCTTCTTCCTGCGCGACTCTTCAAGAACCTTCGCGAGCCTTCATGAGCCTTCGCGAGCCTTCACGAGCCGTCTCGAGCCTTCTCGAGCCTTCACGAGCCTTCGCGAACCTTCGCGAGCCTTCTCGAGCTTTCGCGAGCCTTCTCGAGCCTTCGCGAGCCTTCACAAGCCTTCATGAACCTTTAAGAGCCTTCGCGAACCCACGCGTGGCCACACGCATGCCGTCCAGTTCTGCTGGTCGAGGGTTAGTAAGAGAGATTCCTGATGTGACGCATAGGGCAACGTATTTTTAAAATCTAAGAAAACTTCATTAAAATTTCGAAAGTTATTGATGGTGGTTTTATGGTTGGAGTGGTGTTGGTGATTGTGGTGGTGGTGGTGATTGTGGTGGTGGTGGTGATTGTGGTGGTGTTGGTGATTGTGGTGGTGTTGGTGATTGTGGTGGTGTTGGTGATTGTGGTGGTGTTGGTGATTGTGGTGGTGTTGGTGATTGTGGTGGTGTTGGTGATTGTGGTGGTGTTGGTGATTGTGGTGGTGTTGGTGATTGTGGTGGTGTTGGTGATTGTGGTGGTGTTGGTGATTGTGGTGGTGTTGGTGATTGTGGTGGTGTTGGTGATTGTGGTGGTGTTGGTGATTGTGGTGGTGTTGGTGATTGTGGTGGTGTTGGTGATTGTGGTGGTGTTGGTGATTGTGGTCGTGTTGGTCATTGTGGTGGCGTTGATGGTGGTGATCGTGGTGATGGTGGTGCTAGTACTGATGGTATTGACAGTTGTGAAGATGGTGAAATGGATGCCGATTATTACTTTTTCAAAAAACAGCAAAAAACGAAAATAATAATGATTTACTCTCAATAGGTCAAACGTTTACTTATCAACACCAGGCATTTCTGATAACACTGATTTGCAATCATTTAAACTTGGCTCTTTCTCATCTAAACAGCAGCAATAAGAACAGTATAGATGCAATTTTGCTACTTTTGATTTTGTTTGTTACTGTAATGCATTGTGTGTTAAAATCAGCAGTTGATTCTAATCTACGAAAATCGCAAAGTTCCGCATATTGTTCAGGGCAAATTTTCTATATAGGTATAGTTCCTGTCAGTGATATCAACGTATGTGGTGAATTTTTAACGTATATTATAGTATATTATAATCGCTTTCTTACAGACACGCAGTTCGTGTACAGATGAACCCAATCGCAGATCTCAGTCTCAGTCTCCTCTAGTGGCGCGCAACTAAACAATTGCACATTGACGCGCTTTTGAATCTGTGATGTAATACTAGGCAAAAACAGTCCAGAAACGTAATTATTTTGTAAATATATGAAAGTTTGTGATTGTAAATAATAGCATATAATATTCCAGACCTTTAAAGGAACCTAGCACACAAGTTTCATCAGTATTGGTTCTGTATATTCTGAGATTATTGCGTTGTAAGTCAACGCACTTCTGTCTTTATATATTAATATAGAAAAGATATAGATATACATTGCTTTTATAAACAGTCCTTTTGTGAGTGTTCTTTCCTGTGTCAATTATCTAGCGAAGTAGTATAGACTTTTATGAGTTTCACCGCTGTCAACAGAGCGGAGTTCGAAAACGCGAAATATGTGAACCCCGTTTTGCATGTTCCTATTTCTATTGTAAACGCTCTAATAGGTTAGGTATTAGAAGCGTAGCATCTACTTTTAAAATCTAATATTATTTTCTGGATGACATGATTTTCAGTTCTTTTTAATTACCGTACATTCGTAATTTGAAAATCGTCTTTGCAATGATTGGAATTGACACCGGAAATTGAGGTATTACAATTTGTTCTATTTAGAAAATGAATTTTCATTAATTAAAGAAGTATTTACGGGCGCAGAAAAACGCTACTCTCGGTGTATTAGAAGTATTTGAAATAAATCAAGTATTATCATTAGAAGTATTAACTACTAAGTGCTTACATTATATATCTACACAGACGCCTCGGGCACGTGCCGAAACATTTCTCATTCCCGTCTGGCCTTCTGACATTTGGGGAGTAAAATTGGGGAACAAACGTGTGCGCGCGAGCTTCAGAAGCCTTTCTTCGCGTTTTACTGCTCTTTTGTCTGGACATGGGTAAATCTCCCTGGGGCTGTAAGGCCCTGCGGCTGATTCAGAGAGAGACTGCTAGGTAATGTAATCTGCCCGAAGCCGCCCCAGCCACCCCCGTCCCCACAACGCTCGCGCCCCCGCCACCCCTCCGGCCTCGCTACCCCCGCTGCCCTCGCTACTCCCGCCGCCCCCGCCGGCCCCGCCGCCCCCGCCGCCCCCGCCGGCCCCGCCGCCCCCGCCGGCTCCGCCGCCCCCGCCGGCCCCGCCGCCCCCGCCGCCCCCGCCGCCCCCGCCGCCCCCGCCGCCCCCGCCGCCCCCGCCGCCCCCGCCGCCCCCTTTGGGAAAGAAGCGACGAAGAGGAAGACGGAGGGCGGGCGAGTGGCAGTGTTTGCAGTGGCCCTCTCGCCGACAAGCGGCTCTTCACAACTCCGCGCGCAACAGCAGCCGCGTGCTCGACCGGCCCGGGGGCGGGGCGGGGCGGGGCGGGGCGGGGGGCGCGGTCGAGGGCAAAGAGCGCTCAGCTCCCGCAGCTGCGCCCGCCGCCAGCCCAGCGCTGCCCTGGGGACCGGGGCGGGGGCGCCCAAACCCTATTGCGCCCCATTTGCTGCGCGCTGCACTCGCAATCGCTCCCCCTCTCTCGCTCGGCTCAAACCGTCTGATCTCGTTCAAACGTGCAGCTGGCCTATATTCTTTATTATGTCAGTACGCACAACCCTGGAAGGACCGAATTATTTAGCGTGAAGGTGTCTCGCTATAAACGTTTCAAAGTGCAAGGACACCAAGAGGGATTAAAAATGAACGATTTTACCAATGAACTTATAGAGGGACATTTTCTATAACGGAGTTACTCTTAGTATGCTATTTGGCCCCAATTGGTCGTATGCTATTTAGCCCTGGTCGTATGCCACTTGTTCGCCTCGTTCACGGATCATACGAGGACAACAACCCTTTCAATGTAAAAATAGTTTAAGTTTAAGTTTAATGATTTTTTTCTAGAAAAAATCTAAAATTCAGAATCATCCCAATGTGTTTTACTGCGTTAGGCATGGTTCAGCATGATATCACGGATGGTTTCACCCCACACCCTCCCGTTTCAGAGCAGCTGGGCAAGCAGCCGACATCACAAAGTGGGAAAGTATAGATGATGTGAAAGACGATGGAGCAGTGGTTGCTTGTGATTCAGAGAAAACAAGAGAAACCAAAAAATTCTACACAAACCTCTTTCATCCATTGCAAAATCCACACGAGTCAACTGGATTTTGAGCCCTGCTCTCAAAATTAGTTTTATCGCAACACAATCGGGAGTGCCCAGGCCTCCAGTACAAGTTTCCTAATGTTTGTGAAGTGAATGCATTTATTTCTCTGAGTCACCAACCTCTCCTCTTAGTTTGGTTTGATATGCCCGGGTGTCCAAGTAATTAATCTCATGACTGAAGCGAATGTAAATGCGGTTGATATTATTTACTTTCTAACCCGTTCGGATAGTTATCCAATACGAGCTGATTCACAATCTATTACCCACTACTAAGGTTCATTCACTCTCAATTTAAACCCATTTGCTCCATTGGTCACAATTGTCGCTCACTACAAATGCTGACGTCTCATTTTCTCTGGAATTGCACAACATATCAATGCCATTGACGCAAACGTCTTTATATCCTCCATTTCAGTGCTAATGGATTGTAAACTACCCGCAACTGTCCTCAGACCTTTAAATGTAGTTAGTCCTTTGCTGCATTTGCCACTCACGGTGCATCCTGCCTTCCATCCCTCTCTCATTTCACCCAAACCGTCGTCTGTTTTGTAGGCAAGTTGGTCTCGAATGCGGTGAACGGTATACCCACGGTCTAAACAGTTTGGAAAGTGCATAAAATCGAGACATGTGTCTCCATTTAATATTCTGCTCTGCACTGCACCAAATTCAATTAACTGTTGAAGAATACGTAAAATTCTTTATTTCAAGAAGCTCCTACATTACTTTTGTCGCAAACACCTCATAGATGAGCGACGAATAGTTTTTGTTGTTGTACTTAAATTGACAGACAACTTAAACAGACCATTGTTGATTCAAAGAAATAAAATACCTTCTTGTAATCAACTCTTTAAGAACTATCTACATTAAACCAGAAAACTGTTCTTATAGTTACAAAACAATAGTGGGTAACTCATTTCTGCGTTGATTTTGGAACCAACAAATGGCAATGCTTATGATTAAGCTAAAATTGAGTATTGGACGAAATCATTTTTGATCAATGCTTTTAGATCATTTGTCTTAAGTGTCACATTCCGAACCCACAGTCATTTCGTATCATATCCAGATATAAATCATTTATTTATGGTTCATAATAAACTATTCCATTTTCGTGCCCTTTGAATCATTATGAAATATAATCTAATGGAAACTAGTACGCAACTGTCAGTTTTTAATTCCTTCTTTCCTCGATCATTCAGTTTCCCTACCTCATTGACTCCTATTCATTTGTCTACCAACAAATTCATTCATGATATGATCGACAAACCTTTTGAACATATTTTCTCGCGTAGCCACTCACAGCTCGTTCAATCGCCCTATCACCCGATTTCTCGATATTCACTGTCCTTTCGATATATTTGATCGTCACACGAAATTCTCTTCCGAAAATTCTCTGTCGCAGTTTCCAACGAGGGCACGTCGAGAACATATCATAGCGTGCAGTGCGGTGCCCGTTGCCGTCCATCGCCAGCGTCTCCTCGCAGCGTCTCATTGGTCGCTCGGCGCCGCCCGCCTCGCGCCATCCGCCGCTACTGCGTCCGCCCCCGGAGCCCCTCGGGGCGCTTCGCGTCGGGTCCGGCCCGCGCCGCCGCTTTCTCCACCTCGCTTCCACCCAAATCCGTTCCGCGTGATTTGGCGTCTTTATGGCCTCGCCGGCCGCCGCCCGCGCAGTTTTAGCCGCTCGCCATCAATGAGCCGGCGCAGAGACCCCGCCCCTCCGCGCCCCGCCCCGCCCCGCCAGGCCGCGCTTTTATTCCCCGGGGCTTCCGTGCCTTCGGCGGCGACGCGTCCGAGCGGGGTTTGGGGCAGGGGTGCGGCGGGGACGCAGGCGAGGACGGAGCCGAGGAGGAGGTGGAGGTTAGGGCGACTATGGAGGACGCGACGGAGATAGGGTTGGTGGGGGTTTGGAGCAGGGATGCGGCGGTAACGCAGGCGAGGACGAAGCCGATGAGGAGGTGGAGGTTAGGACTATGGAGGGGGTGACGAATATGGGGTTGGTGGGGGTTTGGGACAGGGATGCGGCGGTGACGCAGGCGAGAACGAAACCGAGGTGGAGGTAGAGTTTAGTGTGAGGATGGAGGGTGCTACGGAATTAGGGTTGGTGGGGGTTTGGAGCAGGGATGATGCGGCGGGGACGCAGGTGAGGACGAAGCCGAGGAGGAGGTGGAAGTTAGGGTGACTATGGAGGAGGACGCGACGGAGATAGGGTTGGTGGGGGATTGGGTCAGGGATGCGGCGGTGACGCAGGCGAGAACGAAACCGAGGTGGAGGTGGAGTTTAGGGTGAGTATGGAGGGAGAGACGGAGATAGGGTTGGTGGGGGTTTGGGGCAGGGGTGCGGCGGGGACGCAGGCGAGGACGAAGCCGAGGAGGCGGTGGAAGTTAGGGTGACTATGGAGGAAGCGACGGAGGTAGGGTTGGGGGGTTTGGGGCATGGAGGCGGCGGTGACGCAGGCGGAGACGAAAGCGAGATAGAGGTTTGGGTGAATATGGAGGGAACGACGAACATGGGGGAGAGGAAGTGATTTGGGTAGCGGGGAGGGTGAGAGGCGTGAAGAAGAGCGGAATCCTAAACGTGCAGGAAGCAAGATCGCAGAAGACAGGAACGTTGGGAATAGGTGAGGTAGCGGTGAAGGAAACAGGTCAGATGGAGAGAAAACTGTGTGAAATCTCAGAAGGAATAACGGGTTAAAAGACGCAACGGATGGAAACTTCGGCGGGGAGTGAGGCGGAGAAGTCAGTGGGGTCGGTGACAGAGTAAAAGGGTTCGCAGCGAAGACGTGTTTTGCGGGGACAGCGGGCGGGAATCGTAGAGGAGGGATTATAATAGAAGTGGCATTGTGGAACGAGAATGAGCAACGATAAGGTGGCAGTCAGGGGAATCCCTACTCACCACTCGGCTCCCGATTCCTGTCATTCCCTGCGTCATTCCTCGCATCACTATCAGAATCACTTTCCGCTGCACTCCCCGCCTCACTCCCAACATCACTCCCCGCTGCTCACTCTTCCTAATCTCCCGCATCACTCGCTGCCGCCCAATCTCATCCTATACCTCACTCCCCGCCTTACTATTCTCTCTCTCCCCCCACCAAATTCCCCGCCTCACTGCCTATCTCTCCGTCCCCACAATGCACTCGGTTATGTACCCCCTCCACCCCTAGTGCAGTGTGGGCGGCGGCGCGGGGATGAGGTGGGGCGGGGCCGGGGCGGGGGCGAGGTGGGGCCGGGGACGGGGACGGTGGCGGAGCGGGGGAAGCCGGCGCTGCGCGCGAGCGGGGGCGCGCGCGCTGGTCACGAACTGCAGGGAAGCGCGGCCTCCGCTTTACAGCCCCCCTCCCCCGGGGCCAGCGGCAGGGCTCCGCGCCGCCGCCCGCCCCACGCAAACGAGGCGGCGGCGCGGCGCTCACTCGCACACGTGACTCTTTATGACGTGTTAGTCCGAGTCTCCGCTAGAACGCGTGGAATTTCCACAGAAAACTGTTATTTTCTTACTACGCTCTCTTGAAGATAACATACGAAAGATTGAAAATTAGATGTGACAGAAAAAAGTAGCACATTATGAAACGATAATGTACTGGTGGGTATTGTTGACGCTGCAAACAATAGCTTTGTTGATTGCTGCAGAGAGTTGGGAGAGCTGCAGAGAGTGGTGCAGCATAAAAACTGCGCGCCTTTAATTCATTCTGAAAACGTCAATATTTACGACTGTCAGTGTACTTCTACGAAAGAAAAATTGACTATTGAATAGATTGTCAGATTTCACCTGTGTTTGGGCCCCCGGAACGAGTTTTGTGTTAATACATATTCTGTGCACACTGGTGGTTGGCGCGCTTTAGTATACTCTCTTTCACAGACAATGCAATTCCAACTTGGCCTTGAAACGATACCAACTTTCTCGAGTTTAAATCCAATTTTCACGGTACGCAAATACACACGCGCTTATGCCTGTTTCAATGTGTGACAAAACGACGGCTGGAATATCACTTTTGGAATTTTGAATTTTGTAACAACGATTCGGTCGCGTCTTAACTGAACTCAGCGCCTTTCTAAGAAATCACTACCATCGGCCAGTGATTTCAAAGCGTCGAGGAGATGCTGCAATATTTGAAAACATTTGACAGTTGAAGGCTAGTTTCAAAGAGCTTATCTCACAAAGCACATCGGGAATGATGTGACTGCTCTTTTGTTGGATATTATCGCGTGGACTTTGGGGAAAATAATACTAAGTCGCAGGCGCAAAGTTTGAACTGTATTTTCTGCGCTGGTAATTAGTGTCAAAGATTGTTATAAATAATTAAATTACACAAACGGCGCCAAATTTGAATCAATGTTGGCGCTCGTGTGCCAACAGGTATTGATTTACGACTGTGATATTACGATATGTGTGAGGAAAAAGCGAGTATTGTATACTTCACACGAGTGTATTTATACCCATTACATCGAGTTTCATACGGTACTTTTTCTATGAATTTTATAAGTTAAATTTGCACATTAAATCGTTTCGTGGCATGCAGGACAGTTGAGACGCAGGATTCATCCAAGGTCCATCCATCCACCTAGTGGACAGCTCCGCAACCCTACCCTCGCATGCTGCCGCAGGTGGCTATGACCATCGGACCACCTACGAAGGAGAACTGCGCTAGTCAAATAGGATCAAAGTGAAATTACGATCCAATTTATTTTCAATAATATTCCACGAAAAATACAAAGAATAAAAGGAATTAAAACTGAAAAGTGTAATATAATATCACATGTAATTTTAATGTACATACTCGAAAGACATATTTACTAGAACTATTTTCAATGATTAATTGCCAGTACTTGCTTTGTAAACTCTATGATTGGTCAAGAACCTAGATCATAATAAAATCTGTATCGAAATGAGTATCATTATGTAACTCGTCTCTGTCATCAAATGACAGTATTATACAACGCGAGTAGAAAAAATAATAACATTTCTGCATAGAACGCGTAAGGAGGGTGTAACGCAGGGGTTTCCTTTCGGCTCTGAGAAAGGGTTTCAAATCCTAGGCGACCAAACAGGGATTTGGAATTGACAAACTGTGTTTGCGCCTGTTTTTATTTCTGAGATCGCCTGTTTGCCTTGACTCTCACTCCAGCGTTGCTTCGCCACCATTCATACGAGATATTAAAACCCTATGTCATTGGAATTGAATAATTTTGGGATGTCGTGGAAGTTTGCTGAAAAATGATTTGAACTCTTTGATAACACTTTTTGTAGATTTGTTGAACTCACTACAATCACCCAAGCTTACAGCTTAATGCTAATACGGCCTGAGTATGCGACAATTTATAAAGATGTTTGTCTTTTTCAATACGTGGCGCAAATTGCAACAATGCATCCTTTATAACGAGGTCCTTTAGGATGTCCGGAGTGATGGAGGAAACGCCGCATGAAGCTCTCGCGCAGTGGAATCAGCGCCTGCCGGCGGGCGAGCGGCGCAGTCCGGAGTGCGGCGAGAAGTCCAACGGGCGGCGTCTGCCAGGCGCAGGTGCGAGTGACAAGGGACAGCGTCGGAGGCGCCGCGCCGCCGCTGCCAACGCCGTGTCCCACAGCGCTCCGCCCTTTCTCGCCCCGCCTCCCCCCGCAACCCGCCCGCCCAGCCCAGTCCCACCCGCCCCACCCCACACCACCTCGCTCCGCCCCGCCTCGCCCCACCTCGCCCCGCAACCCGCCTGCCACACCCCGCAACCCACCCGCCACACCACACCTCACCTCGCCCTGCCCCGCCTCGCTCCGCCTCACCCGCCCGCCCCGCTCCACCCTCACTCGCCTCGCGCCGCCTCGCCCGCCCCGCCCCGCCCCGCCCCGCTCCGCCCTGGCCCGCCCCATCCCTCCCCGTCCCGTCCCGTCCCGCCCCGCCCCACCTCACCACGGCCCGTTCCACATATGCGCCTCGCCCAGCGTCCGCTTCAGCACCTCGCCGCTCCTCCCTCTCCCGCTCCCGCTCCCCTCCCTGCGCCTCGCCACGCTTTTGAATCGTTCTCGTTCCCTTTCCTTCTCTCCGACCCTGCTACTTGCCAGAGCTCTTGACCTCCGCCTCGCTCTCCATCCTTCCTTCTCTCCACCTTGTCTTCCTCTTCTCTCTAACCTCTCCTTTCCCTCTCCACTTCCTATCGTTTCCCACCTTCCCCCATCTGTCCTGCCTTCTTTTCTTTGCTCCTTGCCATCAGGCTATTTCTCCACTCTTCTCCGTCCTCACTTCTTCTCCACCCGCTCCCCCTCTTCTCTTTGCTTTCTCTCACCTCCCTTCTGCGTCGTCCTGCTCACCTCTACTCCTTCTCTTTCTCGTCGCCGTACATTTTTCTCCACATAGCTCTTCTCTGTGCATTTGCCTCTTCTACGCCATGCCCGTATCTGTACCTTCCACCTCACTGCCATTCTCCTGCCTTCCGCTCCCAGCTCTTCTTTCATCTCTACTTCCCGTCTCCTTTCCTGTGATGATCCTCACCATGTGTCTTGACCACTTCCTTCCCTATCCTCGCTCTGTCTCACTTCACGGGGCCCCACAGATATTTCCGTTCCATGCTGCATCAGCTGTCTTGACTCGGCTTTGGTGTTCTTCTTCCAATTTCGACTCGGTAGCCAATTGTGCGCTCTCTTGCCATTGCTCCTATTCACCTCGTCACTGTATATTCTCTTTGTGAATCTGCTAATGCTCTTCATGCAGGGACGTTTGCAGATTCTTAATTTCTCATTACGGAGTAAAGAGAAAGTTATATAATGCTGCATAACTTGCTGGTAACGAAAATGTCGATAAATACAATTGTTAAATTTAGTAAAACAATCCTCTAACACGTGGTGTAGCTGGAACCTATGTTTTGCGTGTCCTTGTTACCGAAAAATAGAATGACAGCAAAACGTCTGTCTATCCGCCTGTCCGTCCGTCCATCCGTCCGTGCGTGTGTCTGTCTGTCCGTCCGTCTGTCCGTCTGTAAACAACGCTAGTGGCGAAAGCGTCCAGCAAATTTTCTTCAAAATTGATATTTCCCAATCGATCTGGCTGATGTCTCGGCCCCTTGAATTTGAAACCGACATTTTAATTTTTGGGGATACTTTCCATAAAGCCCTCGGGACATTTTCAATATTAAAAAATGGCCCCAACGTTTTTTATTAAATTTTGAATAGTGAAGGACGTTTAAGAGAATGACGCAGGCCTCATGTTCGTTGAAAACCCTAATTTTTCGAAAAATGCAAAAGTTGAAAAGTTTTTCGGAGTCCCCCTACAACTGAAATAATGAAGATAGAGATTCTTCCCCTAATAAAATATGTTTCTTAAATATAAATTATGAAATAAGGTTATGTACAATTGTTCGAAAATGTAAGTACTTTTCGCGTAATTTAGCGTGAAAATATGGAAAGTACGTGCTGTTTTATCACCACTAGTTGTCATGTGTCTAGGGTTCCAGGAGACGAATGTATTGTGGCGGTGGCCATTAACTGGCACCACCTTCCTAAAAGCACCATCTGTAAATTATCTTCCGCCTGTCACCGCCCAATTAATAACACATAAGAAATAAATTGTTTATTTCTGAACATCATCATCATCATCGAATGCAAGGATTAGACCGTTTGATCTGTTCCATCCCATTGCTGCTCATGCCATCTCTTTAAGGGTCTTCATACACCTCTTTTTCCTTTTGGTGCATATTGAAGGATTATATTACTTAGCCTTTGTTGCGGCATTCTCAGGACATGATCTTCCCATTTTTTTCGACATTTCTTTATAATTTCTACAACTGGCTCAATATTTAATTCTTCTCAGATATCTACACTTTTTTGTGGTCTAATAGTCCTGCCACAAAAGGAAGAAATCTAATTTCTCCAGATTCAATTCCTCGCAGCTGATCTAAAGTTAAAGCCCTGCTCTCGCTTTCATAAAGCAGTAATGGCAAGGCAATAACTTTGTAAAATTTAAGCAAAGTTTATTTTTGCACATTATGATTTAGAGTTTGTTGTAATGTTCCACAGAAGTATTCTACTTCTATTTCTGAACAAAATTATATATTTAACCATTTACATTTTCCACGCATTACATTATAGTCAGACCTTCCGGGCAACACTGTATGTCACAATACTCTCTTCATAAAATTTAACCACTCTGCAACAGCGACTACTTCACTTTCGACCGCAAGATTTAATTCTGTACTTTTGTTACCCTAATTACAATATCTGTACCTGAACCTTAAAATTATACCCGCATAAAATGTTTTAATATGTTAATGATTATAAATATGTTTTTGTCGACTGGTTTATTTAATATGGCAGCACCAAGGCTGATATTAAATTTAATTAGTCACATACTCGAATCATTAACATTGAAGTTGAATTATTAAGTTAGCTACAGTAGTAATTTTTCCATAATCAATTTTTAATTCTAATGATACTCAACCTAGTGTCACGCTATGTTTTCAAGCACATCTCAAAAGATGTTATAGTGTTTCTGTTCTTCACAAGAAATAGATAAACAGTTCCATTGTTTACGATTCAGTCAAACAAATATGATGTGAATGATAATGGAGTGATAGTTTACTCATACCCAGGGGGAATGAGAGAACCATGAGAAAAACCTGCTGCAAACCTGCTTTGTCCACCACAAAGACCAAACGGATCGACCAGGTTGTCAATCCCGGTCCTACTTGTGACCCGGTCCTGCCCAGAAGACTCTTATATCACGCATCGCCATCTCTTCTTTTGGACACGTCAGAATTCAGTTTATTTATTTTCCATTGTCACTTATGACTTTCCGTTGCAAGGCAAGAAATGCCGATGTTGATATAAAAAATTACAAAGAATAACTACGATATACCATTTTTAAAAAAAAATTAAGTTCGCATCAACAACTAGGTCATTAGCGATCACTATTGGCTGTACAGTTATAGTATGATGATAAAACGATATGGTAATAGTAGGGGTCGAAAGGATGAACGCATACAACCATGCCCAATGTGGGACTCAAACCCGCGACCCCACGGTCCAAAACCATTACGGCACTACTGATTTAGCGATCGCTGCCACGGGGTCGACTTACGATATACTTTGTATCATCAGTATTGCAATGTGATTGAGTTGTACATGTTCTGAGCAATGACTACCTAGTTTGAAACATCCAAGATGGCAGAGATGTCACTGTAACTCGCAGGACACAGGGGGAGCGCGGCCTCGGCGAGCAAGCGCAGATGAATTGGAAGCCATTTGGAGGCCGCAAGCACGCTCGTGACTTCGCCTCCACCGCCATCCTCTCCCTTCCTACAGCCTCCATCATCCGGATCCAACTAGGTCCACCTTCACTGCAACCCTTCTCCATGCGGCTGCCTCCATCACCGCCACTCGCCAGTCGCCAGCATCGCCCTGCCTTCAACTCGGCCGAGGCGAATGAACCCTAACAAACGGGCCACGGAACGCGTGCGATCTTTCTTGTCCTATCCTCACCGCTTACATACACGCTTACACTAACATGAACTGCACTACCACACATGCCGCGAGACCGGTCGGGAGCTTCGAGCTTGTCCCGGCTGGGACTGTGCCCTGCTGGTGGGAGACATCTGGTTCGTGAAAACCTTGCTGCCGGCGACGGATCTCACCATTCAGTGGGGGAAGATCACCGCCACCTATCGACGGAAAACATGCACTACACTTACGGGACTAACGACCCTTGTAGTTGACGCGCCTGGAATCACGAACAATCTATCAATCAATCGTCCTCACCACTCCCATGCTGCCATCGCCCCCGACACCACCGCCTCCGCCCCACCCACTTCCGCCCCCTCCATCGTCGCCATCCTACTCCGCCATCCCCCGCCGCCACCCCCCGCCGCCATCCCCCGCCGCCATCCCCCGCCGCCATCCCTCGCCGCCGTCCCCCGCCGTCATCCCCCGCCGCCATCCCCCGCCGCCATCCCCCGCCGCCATCCCCCGCCGCCATCCCCCGCCGCCATCCCCCGCCGCCATCCCCCGCCGCCATCCCCCGCCGCCATCCCCCGCCGCCATCCCCCGCCGCCATCCCCCGCCGCCATCCCCCGCCGCCATCCCCCGCCGCCATCCCTCGCCGCCATCCCCCTCCGCCGCCGCCTCGCGCGGAATCGAGGCCGCCGCGCCGCGCCGTGTCGCTATCCGCCGGGCCATCGGCGCGCGCGCAGACAAATCGCAATTGGCGAGATTGCGCCCCGCGCGGCGCCCGCACGCGATCTCTGGCGGCGCGGGCGGCGCGCGGCTGCTGTCATTAACCTCTGATTGTACGAGCTTCTGAAAGGGCGCCGGGGATTAAACTACAATAGACCCGGACGGCCCTTTAAATACATAATACGGCGAGGTGCAGCAGGGGCTCGGCCGAGGTGAATCCCGCTACAGCAGCCGCTCCTTATACCCGCCCAATACAATCGGAGAGCGCGCGGGCGCCGGCGCCGGCCAGCTCCGATCGGGCGGCGAGGAGCGCGGAGCGTCCGTGGCGGGCGCGCCCGGGCTGGCCTGGCCGGCCAGCTCAATTACCTGATGGGGTATAACGTGAGCACGGCCGGTCGCGACCGCCATTAAGATTTCAGTCCTGATGGCCCGGCGGACGCGCGGGGGCCGGCGGGGCGGGGCGGGGCGGGGCGGGGCGGGGAGGTCGTCCCGCGGCGGCGATACACCCGGCGGCGGCGGTGCGGGGCGGGGCGGTGCGGGGCGGGGCGGGGCGGTGCGGGCGCTCCCGGGGCGGGCGCTTCGGTTTTATGGGCGATTTCATTAGGGTTCGCCCCATTTAGGCGACCTCCGACGTCCGCGCGCGATGACAGACCGAGGAAGCGGCGGCCGGCGACGCGCCGCCCCTGGCGGACGCCTGCGGAACTACCGGCCAGGGGCTGCGCGGCTTCGTGACGGCAAGGGTTTCTCCTGCGCGCTGCCCACGCCAATGCGGTCGCTTCCCCTCCTACGAAACTATTCCTCCGCGTACTGCTAAGGTTCCAAATTGCACATTTCTGAATCATTTAATAGCACACGATCGTTTTATTAATGGTAAATATATAATTTTCCCGTCTTGGAATTTATTCTTTTTTCATGTTTTTGACGAAATATGTTTTCAAAATGAACCCTATACTTAAAAAAATCGAATTGCTTGGAAAACACTTTAAATGAGAAACAATCATTTTAATAAATAACTTCTCTTCTAGATTTCACAACAAACCGGAAGGGTTTGTAGACATACTTTTTGCCTAAATTATTGAAACAAAGCATTAGTGCGTAGCCACTGCATACAGTCTTTCTTTCACAGGATAGCCGCGGGGAAAGAGAAATGTTAAAAAGATTCCTCCAATAAGAAATACAAAAATAAACGGCCACTGAGAATCACAAACCCTAATTACTGTGTAATTATTTGATATTTTTATTTTTATATTAATTTATTATTGACACATATAATGAGGTTAAAGTATTCAATTATAAGTGAGTAAAATTGCAAGTAAATAATGTGTATAGTGGATTGTGCTGAAGGCAAAGGAGTCTACATCTGCCATAAATGATAAACTACTTTAAATATTAGGTATTTGATGTAATCTTTTTACTTTTCCCGTATTCGTACGTATACATGCTGTAATATACATAGTATAGGGAAAGTTATTAGATTTCAAATTATATTTCCATTGATTGCAAATGAGTTTCAATCTTTCCATCCTCGAGATTTGAAAAATATCTCTTGGATAATTATGTTCGATATAAACACTCCCTTAATTCTCCATACTCCAAAATGGTGGTGAATACTGAATAGTGTGAAAACATAAGACATTTCTTCCCTCTTTACAGACATGAAATTTCTGCATTTAGCATTAATACTGTAGCCTGCCCGTCTGCACTGCATTTGATTCGTGGGCTGTACACCACACCTAAAGGTACGGGGGGGACGTTGCCGTTAGAAGGGACGACGTGGTGCAGAACGGGCCCTTCATTACGTGCTGGGGCGCACACTGGGACGTAACCACCCTGCGCGAGGCGAGCAGCTGGCCAATAAGGGAGGCTTCCCCCTCCCCTCCCCGCCCCCTCCCTCTCCACCGTGCTCCTTTGGTGGCTGCGGGGAGGATCCGTCGGAAAACTGTTCGTTGGACCGAGGACCCAGGCAGCATGGAACTGCGTCGTCCAAAGTTAATCTTAGTTTGACGCCATGGAAGTGGAAATTATCGTAAAATTAGATCGATATTGCGACTGTTCAACAAGATGTCATTTTCCTGCGACTGCTCGCGGAATTAATTAATATGGTTACGGAAAACTTTGTTAACTACAAACTATCTCTTCTTTATATCGAGTGTTTTGTTGCCATTTCACCCAATTATTTTAATTGTCAAATAGTTATGCGTTTAAGGTGTATTTTTTAATGAGAGTATCATAATTCAGGTTGTAATTACATTTCTGTTTTTAAATATATTTAACGTTATTAACTTTATTGCTCCATTTCGTTTTGTTTTAAAATCCCACGTAATTATCAATACCTTTCTAGGCTTTTACAATACTAGCTCCTGACATGAGTTTCGTTATGTCGCGTTGGACATGTCTATAAGGGTTTATTGAACAGATTCCATTAGAAACAATTTTTACTATTCTATTAAAAACTTAATTGTTTTTTTCATGAAAATTATTATATTTATTGCACACTTTCAACAGTCATTATTCAAGGTAGTATTGGAAGGTGAACTTCAGATGGAAGATATTTTTTGATAGAAAACGGCAACAGGATATTTTAAATTGCATCGAATTGTAGTACATTAGTTTCATTACTTTTTTGCAAATGTATCATCAATGTCAATGCCCAGGCATCTCGCTTTTTACAGCAACACTTCTTAAAATCGGTAACAAGCTCAGTCCTACTGTTCGGGGCAATACTTTGAGTGTTTTTCACCAGAAGATTTTGTGTAGATGATACCTACTCGTTTTACCAGAACGTTGAAACATATCATGTGTTAATATAAAGTTTTTCATGTTAATTACTTCCAAATTCGCTCTGTTAATCTTCAAGGAACTCATATTTTGTCTCGAACTGAGATGCTTTCAGCATGCTTTGAGAAGTTTTGATTTGATTTCGACCCCATTTATTTTTCGCTTTATTTGAAAGAAACATAAGAAAGTTTTAATAACTTTGAAATTGTTTACATTAGATTTGTCATTTTCATCCACATCATAATGAGCGCTATCGTTTCATAAGAGCGGCTCCTTAAATAAACTTCTGGTCCTGCACTCATGCTGGGTGACTATGATAAGGCGAGTGTTTTAAGAGATTTAGTAGATGTGATTGTAAGTAAATACTCATAGTCTTAGGCTGTTGAAGCAAGGCAATATTTTTCATAAACAGTCACAAAGGCCGTGATTAAATGCATACATCTACGAATATATGCGGTAATTTTCTCGATTTATTATTCCACAGAGTTAAGTCATGAATAAATAATGTGCAATTCAAGTGAGAAATGCTATATTTATATTCGTTCGACGGATACATTGAATTCTATCCAAACAAGTTATTTCGTTATCACCAATAATGTAATTTTTTATTTCAAGTTTTCTCTGTCATTCCTCAAACAAATCAAGTAATAAAACCAAATATATTAATATACTGTGATGTTACTTCCAGGTTGCAATCGTAGATAATTTTTATTTTGGAGAAGAACGGAATTTTTAATTGAGCTTTTGAAAATCTTCATACCATGAAATTATAATGATATTATTTTTTAACAATTTCGAATTTGGAGTTTTGGTGTCTTTTTTAAAAATGCACATTTTTTAATAACTTTTCCGTTCACATATATAAAGATCGGGGTTTAATTTAGAATCCAATATCTGGTTTTTCTTTGAAATTTTTTGGAGAACTGAAATTCTTAGTGCATATCTTACACCTGTGAAATTTAAATAACATTCTGTTTCAACAGCATTGAATTTGCACATTTGTAGTTTTGTCTTTTCTTTTATAAAATCCACATCATTATGATCGCTCTCTGAGCCAGCTTTTCACAACAGCACCTTCTTAAATCAATATCTGGCCCCGGCCTTCCGCGCGGCTGGGGCGGAGCGTCACCAATTTCCCCTCGGGTGGACAAAGCGGCTATAGAAAGATCGCTCATTACGCGCAGCGAAAGACCCCCCACCCCACCCCACCCCACCCCACCGCCTGCGGCCTCTGCGCGCGCAGACACGCGCTTCTGCGCAGCAGGCCGCTGGGCGCGCGACGCTGCGCGGAATCTGGGTGACGCCGAGGCTACTCCGCCTAATTGAGGCGTAGTCGAGAGTGACCTTGCCAGAAACGAAACAGCGACTACTATATGTGAAGGGCAATGTGCGGGAGGATTAGACGCGGGGAACGAGAATATCTCGGAAATCTATTCGTAAGTTTTAAATGATCCAGTTGAACTTTTGGT
Source organism: Acheta domesticus (assembly GCA_031308135.1). Classification (NCBI taxonomy): domain Eukaryota; kingdom Metazoa; phylum Arthropoda; class Insecta; order Orthoptera; family Gryllidae; genus Acheta; species Acheta domesticus. Next base: position 5,067,950 of record JAHLJT010009436.1, on the reverse strand, counting down.
CATGCGTGTGATAAGCAATCTTTGAAAAGCCTGAGAATCTATGATACAGATGATTATGAGACACGAGGTAGAGTGCCTTTGCTTTTAACATTTCAATCATACGTTAAAATCTATCATATCGTATGTAGAATTCGAACCCGGAACCATAGTGAGGAACGATGCCGCCTAGTTTGATCCCAATCCGTGTAATCTGGATTACGTACTGATTACTCTACCGAACATGGGATAGTTGTGTTTCGTATGAACATTGACAGTCGCTCGGGCAACCAGGCGCAACGATAGTGTCCAGATCGATTCCTGGTCTAAATTTAACGTAGCCCTGTACACATCATTGTCCTCCAGTGGAGAAACTGTTTGGTTGTAACTTTCCACATAGTTTTGATTGCATGAATTCTTTGTGCTCTTCACCATCTAATCTTCCCATATTAATTCTCTCAAATATGTGTAATTTCCTCATTTGTAGTTTGTGCTGTCCATTTGTATTTTCTTTCTTCGCAAACTTCCTCTATTGATTCCACACACTTTCTCTGTTTCTTTTGCTGTTTTTTCAACACTGAATCTTTAATAATAGATTTTATTTTAGAGTTTGAAACATTACCAAAACGATAATATTAAATTGATCCTCACAAACAATTGTGGACGTAAAACAATTGCTATCTTTATCTTAAAAATGTAAATAAAAGTGATAAAGGCGGAATTTAAAAGGTAAACAAAGAGATTATCGTACGGTGATAGACATCTGGGATTGGTTTAATTTGAATATAATCTTGCTTAGCATTGGTTACTTACGACACGGACAGACATGAGTGAAATAGTCATAGAAAAAATATTCACTCTTCAATATCCAATAGAGATTAGTAAGTATTAGAGATTATTGAAAGAATGATTTCAAATTTAAATAGTAACTAAAGCAACATTTAATGTATTTAATGTCAGTTTCAATCATTTGAATATTTTAAACTACTTTGACAACAATCTGGTGAAGTTATGCCACAATCAATTATTGTGTCATCTTTCTTTTTCGTGCCTTATCTACATTTACACGACTTGAAATATTAGAAAGTGGAAAACAGATCTAGTATTGTGAATATAAATTCATTATATTTTATACGCATTGCTAAAGGGGAATACTTTATATCTGACGGTATTTCCAACTTTTTGCGTTTTTGTTTTATTGCAAACCCACGCTGCCTTTCACACAGGTGTATATTTTGATCATTCTGGCTTAATTTTCTAGAGATATTTGGCCTTAATAGGTAACAAAGTGCTGACAAAGGCTAGAAAAACATTTTTTGAAGAAAATTAAATTTTCATTTGGTGTTACTGAACAATTCTTTTCTTCGATTAACCGTGAACAAAATTAAAGCAAAACCAGAAGAAATTCCTTTGAGATAAGATAGATACTTCAACCAAATCGCCGCATCTGAACGCAGACAAATGTTATAGCAAAGGGTGCTTTATGTTGCTTTGTTAATATTAAGTTTTCCAGACGAAAAGACGCTTATATATCAATCAGTTGGTCCATCATTTACAAGACAAAAATGTTTTAAATAACAGCTTTAAATATTAAAAAGAATACAAATTTCACACAACGTTTCGGAAATAGTTGGTTTCCATCATCAGGTGATGATGGAAATTGAATCAGGTGATGTGTGAAATTTGTATTCTTTTTAATATATAAAGCAGTTATTTAAAACATTTCGGTCTTGTAAATGATGGACCTACTGATTGATGTATATTAGAAATATAGTCAGAGACGAAAAATATTAATTACAAAAGACGCTTATGTTCATTATTCAGTTATTGTAAACCCTCTTGTGGGATGATAAAATGGGAGAAACAGAAGATGATTTTTCGATCTGAAAGAGACCGTTGGAATGACAGAAGTCGCGAGTGAAATTGCCCAAGGGATTGGCTCTGTGCGTCACCCGCGCCCCCGTCGTTTCCGCGTGGCGTGGTCGGCGGGGGGGGGCGGAGTGGGGGGCGGCCGGCTGCTGGGCGTTTGGCAACGACAAACGGGGCGCGCGTTCACGGGCGAGCGGAGCGGAATGGGCGGGGGGCGGGGGCGGAGGGGCGAGGGCGGGGCGGGCTGTGAGCGATAATGGCGCCTTGCGTAACCACAGGTACTGTGGCCGGCCGTCTCGCCCGCCCCAGCCCCGGCGCGTGCATAACTCGCGTTGCTTGGCGCCGCGCCGCTTTGTCGGTCGCATTGTTGGCCTCCGCGCGCCCGCCACGCTTGCACGGGCACGCCCACCCCCCTCCCCTCCCCACCCCTCCCCTCCCTCCTCTCCCTTCCCCTCCTCGCCCCAGCCGCCCAGACGCTGGCCTCGCACCACGCTCCCTCAGAGCCTCCCTCGCCCTCCCCTCCACACCCTTCCCCTCCCCTCCTCGCACCACGCTCCCTCAGAGCCTCCCCCGCCCTTCACTCCGCCAGCACTGTGCCGTCGGCTCGTCCTCGCACGCTGCAGCGATCGCCCATGCGAGGCATCGAAGGCCGTTTAAGCGGTGCAGGCAAACTCAGCCTCCTTCCATGGAGCGTCTCGTTCTTGGCCCAACACTACCAGATTGCGGTACAATATACAGCAATGATACGCAAATTAAAATGAAATTAACTTATTCAAATACCTTCAAACAATTTTTATGATTTTATTATAAGTTGATGATGCAATTATTAGTCAGGAGACAGAGGACGATGTGCAGAGCCCGCATCAATTTAGTAAAATTTGCAAATATATATATACACACACACAGACACAAGGTGAGTCATGTAACTTTAGCACCTTCTGAAACTTTTAAACGGTTGAAGTTATTGCAATGCAGTTTTCACAGAAGTGCATGAGGAAATAGGGTTAATTGATAGGGGAATTCATTTCTGTTTTATCTCTTGTATTTTACGAGATATTTGAGGCAACTTTGTTTTTTCAAATGGAACTATACATATTTTTTGTCTACTATGACGAGCGTGAAAAAACAAATCCAGTGATATACATATTGTCATATGTTAGATAAGCATTTTTTGAGTAACTTTTATTTTTGCGACTAGGAGATTTTGAATGTATTTGTAACAGTCCGCCACACAAGATCGCACAGCACTCCACCGGCAAACGACTCGTGGGGACGGGAAGGGAAGGGATCTTAGTATTTGAAGAATCGAAGCATATACCAAATCTTCACAACTGTTGCGGGTTTTTCCCTGAACTCTGCTTTCCATCCTTCCGCATATTCAATTTTTTTGTCTTTCTTTGTTTGAAGGAATTGAAGGATTGAAAATAAGGATTTGTCATAACTATGTATTGTAATAAAATTGTTTATTACTTCAACTCCTTTTAACAAGGTTTTATATCACTGGATATTAAAAGGATCTTGAAGCAAAACACTATCAGAATAAATATTAAGACTTTACAAAGAATATTGCATATTCTGAGCAAGCAATTTAAATGTTAATAAGCATATAGTAATAACTTAGGGATGGAAACATACGTATTTCAATGTATACTACTTATAAAAATGGGAAAGGGTTGAAAGAAGAGTTCAGGAAAAACTGCAACTGTTTTGTGAATATTTGGAATATTTTCATATCTTCAAGTTTTTTTTGTTTTTTTTTTAATTCTGGCCCTCAAGAAAATGTGCGCAGGTAAATTTCTTTCCCCACACGTCATATACAGTTTTTACTGTTTTTTTACAAATAAATAAATAAAAATAAGTACTAAACTTCCTTCCCTTCCCCAAGCGCGCGTTTGCCGGTGGAGCGCTGCGTGACCTTCTGTGGTGGACTGTTACGAGTACGTTCAAAATATCCGGTAAACCCTAGTCGCAAAAATCAAAATTACTCAAAAAAACGCTTATCTAACATATGACAATATGTATATCTATGGATTCGTCTTTTTACGCTCGTCATGATAGACTGAAAAAATATGTATAGTTTTATTTGAAAAACAAAGTTACCTCAAATATCTGGTAAAATACAAGGGGTAAAACAGAAATAAGTTCACGTATCAATTAGTCCCATTCCCTCATACATTTCCGTGAAAACTGCATTGCAAGAACTTCAACCGTTCAAAAGTTGCAGGAGGTGCTAAAGTTACGTGACTCACCTGTATGTGTATATATATATATATATATATATATATATATATATATATATATATATATATACACACATATACATATATAATGTCCCTGGAGGAAACGTCGAAACTTGGAAAATAAGCTCTTAAGACAATTCTAAGCATATATTGTTTAATAAACTACGTGGATATTCCGAATGGTTGAGCCGCAATGAGCACTCAAAAGTTGCTTTGAAAAAATAGAAGGTTGAAGGTTGGAAAATAGAAAGTTGCTTTGAAGCATATAAACACTCCAGAAACATAAATTGTTTATTATTTACAAAAGATATGAACATATTTGTTCAGAAAAGAAAATTAAGCGAGAAATAAAAAAAGCACCCAATTTACACAATTAGACTGCTTTTTTATTTCTCGCTTAATTTTCCTTTCTGAACAAATATACTAATTTATTTTGTAATTCATAATCAATTTACATGTCTCTGGAGTGTTTATTTGTTTCCATAATGCACATTTTTGCTTAGAAATAATTTTTTCAAACCAGCTTTTGAGAGCTTATTGCGGCTCAACCATTCAGAATATTTACATAGTTTATTAGACAAAATATGCTTAGAATTGTCTTAATAGCTTATTTTCGAAGTTTTGACATTCCTCCCCCAGACATCCTATATTTAAAAAGAGAATAATTGAAGAAGCAAATTAAGGGTAAATTGGAAATGAGCGTCCAAAACGGAAGTGCAGACGCGAGGGAGCGGACGATCTTTTGTGGCGCTGTTTCATTTTAGGCGCTGAAATGGCCAAAAACTGAAAGGACAATTTGTATCGTCTGCGCCCGGAAATAAATAGTTTACGAAACGTTTGGTAGATTAGTATGCATTCGTCTTGTGACGGCAGTTTTCTCCTTCAGGGCTTTTCCTAGCAATACGTTACGGTCTCTTTTCCGTGGCTTTGATGCGATGGAGAGACAATATCGGGTGAATTCCAGAATTCGAAAGGTTACAACGTGGTAGGATGTAGGTATTGCAATGGCTTAAAGCCTTTGACCTAGGTATATCATATCACGTTATGCAATTATATATAATAGTTACCTATTAAATAATATAAAAGTATTAAAATCTTTTAAATATTGTACCTTTCCGCATGCTCCAAAGTTTAATAGTCTCCAATAATGAATTAAACTTCTCGAAATAATGTTATTGTATCTAAATTAAAGGCAATATTTTACTCTCAAAAATAAAAATAATTTTTAAATATTTACAATTTGAACAAAACAACCTGATAATCCATTACTACATTATTTCAGCGCAAGGTATACTCACTCAGCCTTCGCAACAGATAGATATCATTTTTCAAATCTGGCAGATTCACGACTCCACGGTATTTTCCTAGTGAACGGACAATTTTCTAGTGTGCCCTCGGTTGGCCATTACTTAGCGAGCTCGTTTTCTACGGCGCAACCCCGAGTTCTATTCCCGCTCGCGACAAACATTAACTGGGCATTTTCCTTGCAATGCCCCAGTATATGTCGCTGTGTGAGGATGAGAAAGCTCACTTTTCAGGTCGAAAAGACCATAAATACGGCGTAGGATGTCTCTGTGCTGACCGCACGTACCCCTTAACCCATGACCGCAACGACGGGACACCGCTGGTAGGACTCAGCTCGTAAAGAGCTATTGTACCAAAGTACATTCGGACAATCATTCGTCAGAGAGAAAGGAGACAATGCTGTTGTGATTCATCTAGTGGCTGGTTGGCGAACGTATGGAACAAGCGAAACGCGATAGTATATAAAAATAAAAATATCTCGCAGCGTCAAGCTTGCATCCGCACGCAAAACCGCTAATGCACTGTGCGTTTCCAACGCATTTCCCCGGGAATCGAGGAATGAAAGCGAGAAGTGGCCGTTTAAAACGCCGCTCTCATCGCTGAGCAATTTCTCGCCGACCTGAGCTCTCTTTCCATCCCACATTGTAAGTGAATCCGTGGTTCGGAGAATTTGCGTTCGCGAGAACACCCTTGTTTATGTCCGAATATTTCGAACATTCTCGAGGGCACAGGCATGTCTGCGTTGTGTCCGGCGGTTCTGGCGAATGTGGCCGACCCTTTTGACCCTCTCATGCATAGTGTCCTCGTGTGTGGGCGGTTATTTGTTTCATAATTGGCGCCAAGTAAGTCGTGTTACAATCGATATGTAGTTATCAATACTTCCGTTAGAATCTATTGTACCGATTACACTATCTATCATCCTCACATGAGGACACCATGCATGTATATAGGCAGGTATATTGTTACTAGTCCCAGTTAATTTGTCCATGGTGTACACATATGAGGACGCCTATTTTTTATCACTAGCACCAAATATTCGGCCAATTAACCCTGTAGTATGATAAAGAAGGTCATTTTCCTAAAGTTTAATCTAAAAAAATTAATAGAAATTTAAAAATCATGGATGAGAGGGTTAAGTGGACAGATTGTTATCAAATGAATTGTAATTATTCGGCGAAACTTAGTCATCCAACATGGACGTAAAACAAATTTGATTCGTTGGTTTATAAACAAAAAGCCCAATGGAAAGACATCCGAGACAGTTCTTCAAAATTATGTCTGAAAATTGCAGAATAAATAAACAAAATATGTTACTGATAGATTCTCTTCAACTTTAACCTACCCTCACTACTGTAATAGAAATGTGATACGGTTTTTACAAACACACCTCTCATGTCATAATAATACACTCATATTAAATATAGCTTGCAGCGAGAACTTTTAATCTTTTATATTCCATTTGATTTCGCCTGTATATAAAGTTTTGAAGGCGATAATCTGGTCCAGTTGAATGCAGCGTTTAACCAGTTGAACTAGAGGCATCTTAGGAGAATAATGATTAGGGGCTGATTTTAATATAATGTCATTTTTTCTTTTCACTTTAGAAAAGTTCCGTTTAGTATAGAAATTAATTTTATGTTATGACAAAAGGAAATGACCCATTTTTGTCTGTCATTTTTTGCATTTTCCGACGATTTCCACTAAGTCATTTTTTACCTTATTCCCGCCATTTGCATGCATTTTTCCCTCATTTCATCGATTTTAATATCATTTTAATGGTACTTGCTTCAAGTATCATTTACTCGATGCAACAAATGTTCTCCACAGAATTTCTGAGTTGCCTATTCGATTTCGTCCCTCAGAAATTGTAATGTCAGCCATTACGTTATGAGTCGGTAATCTAATGTTTTTGTGAGGCCTATCAGCGCTATTGTCAGTTCAGTCGATTTCGGAATAACTAAAGACAGACGTCCTGGTATAGAACAGTCTAAACCAGAAGTTTGAAAGCTGAGTTCATTTGAACGAAAGGAAGAAACCTCTGTTACATCAGTAACATATCCAACGGCTTGAGTTGTTCATGCGAACTGATTTTGCTAACCTTTTTTCACGTCATTTTTCTTTACTTTTAGGGCATTTTAAAAACATTTTAAGGACATTTTATTGATTTTGGGGGATGCTTTCGGTGATCCAAATCCGCGTCCTACTAATGAACCTGGCAATTGCTGAGCCCGGTATCATTAATCAACAAATCAACCGAACTAATTGAATCCATAATGTTGACGGAACTAAGTCCTGGTTTTAAAATTATTGGTAAAGTAGAAAAAACGATTTTGGGCCTATCATTTACGAAATTTCACATTTTATTTTTTCTGTTCATTCTCTCTTGGAATCCAATTTTCTCTCTTTAAAATATATCCAATTGCACGTGTATACAATTTTTAAATGCTGCTTTTATGTTTTGGACTTAGTGGTTTTCAACATTAATCACGATTTTCACAAAACGGTTTTCATAAAAATGTTGAAACTTTTAATTAACAATGAAAGAAAATTAAAGAATGTTCTCAAATTGTGCATTATGCACACAAGAAAGAATTTATTCTATACTAAGCCATTGTAAGACATTATCATAAAAGTATTTAGAATCTGCTGAGTCTATAACCTAACAATATCCTTTTCTTAAATCTTAATTTTTTGTTTCATTTATGAGTACTTTTCCCTTCGAATAGAATTCGAATTCATTATTCCTGCAAAAATGTATTTTACTTCTCTTCGGCCGGGTTGTAATTAGTTGAAGTTGTTCTCAGTTGTTCTCTGTAAATCTATTAATGTATGGGCAAGTTATCACATTGACAGAATGGGATACCGAGGACTCAAATTGCAGGAATGAAGATGGAGAAAAGAAAGCTCTTTTCTTTCCTTGGAATACTTCTTCCAGAAGATTACTGTGGGCACTTTTCTTATATTGCTTTGGCCACCATTTGTTGTATCAAGTATGTCACTTGGAGTGACCATTTTTACTAAAGGTTCTTCTTTACTTTTGCAATGGTTTGACAGTATTCCACAGGTGTGTAAATACTGTCATATTTCTTGAAACCTCTTGTGAAGAGTTCGAAGTATCTTTCTCATAGGTTAGGAAAAAAATGACCCGCATTGGGAAGTGGTGGATTATCTGACAAAATCTGTTATTTTCTTCAGGTCCCTTACACGTTCTTACGAAGAAATGATTTCGGTTTTGAGCTGAATTTCTGTTTTGTTTTGGACAGGATAAATCTGCAGCCTTTTAATGTCGTCTGGAAAATAATTGTAGATAAAATCTAGAAGAAACAAACAAACTTCGTTTGCTCACTTTTTGCAATTCTTTCATGATACTTATACATTTGGCAACTGATCTTGTACAAATAATGATTGCAAAATACACTTTCCCATAGTTGTCTCAAATAAAAAATTTCCTGTACAGGAATGGGGGAAGAGGCAAAATCTGCTTACAATCAAATACTAGGCAGGCAGTGTCACCATTCTGTTTACACTTTTCATTGCATTTAGCTGTTTACCACTTTCGTTAGGCGCATAGGCGTTTCAATGAGTGTTGAAAGGAACTAAGAAATGGACTTGGTACCTTTCATTTTTCAATATTTTGATTCTGCTTGGTAAAAAAAGGCATAAGTATTGTCTGGAGTAAGTTCGTTTCTTCAGTAATCGATGAAGAAGAATGAAAGAATACAAACATCATCACTAAGTGAAAAAACGAAAAAAATGGACAATTCCTTTCAACAATCACCAATTCAATTGATGCACCTGAAAATCTCTATATCTCTCTATACAAAAATGGATGTTGAAGAGCTAAACTCGAACACCGTGAGGCCAATCTCCATGAAAGTTGGCACTTCTATGTGTTTTTTTACCAGAAGGTTTACGTGCTGTTAATTCTACGTGGTGCTGTAGAACAAAATTAAATATTTACGTCAAATGCAACCCGCAACACAATCAATAGGATTTTGAATCTGTATCTTTAAATAACTCCTAAACGATGCGTTCTAGGGCCTTAAAAACTAAAAGTTTCAGGCCAAACGCATTTGAGGCTAATAGGCCTCAAAGAAACGTTTCTTACACCGTGATCTAGAGGATGAGTTCTTCTTGAACATTCTGTTACATTTTTGCTGGTCCGGCGCTTCGCGATATAACCTCACCTGCTCAGAGATGAGCAGAATCTGCTATTAAATATGAATGAGAGGGACAGAGAGAGAGAGACAAGAGACAGGCAGGGACAGGGTGAGGGAGGCAGGGAAGGAGGGAGAGAGAGAAAGGGTGATGGGAGGGGAAAGAGGGAGATGAAGGCCATAACAACGTCTGCCAGGTTTTCCTACATACATACATTTATTAGAACTGCAATTGGGTATGACCTGGTGGCAGTTGATTAACAATAATTACAATGACAACAAGATGATACAATACAATACGATGCAATAAGTATACTATCGCTAATATTAAGTGTTACAACAATTATTTCAACTCTACTCTGCTATACAACGATTATATGTTAGTTATTATAAAAATAAGTACGAGATACATAGATATTGGCTAAATTAGATTGAAAAAAGGCATTTATCACGTTCACTACACTTCACTGCACTGCACTACACTGTTTTGCATTGGATTGCACTAACCAGCACTTCATCACACTTTACATCACTTAGTTATTCATTTAACATCCATTACTCTCAGCTTGTTCTTATTTCCAAAACTACGTGCACTAAACTAAATAATCGCTTACTCTTAGACTCGGGATACTCGCCAATCTCCAACTTCACCGCTCTCCCCTTCGGCTGTCCAAGACATTGTAGAGCGGAGCGCTTGCGCTGAGGGCGTGCATTTCGCCAGGGGCCGGCGAGGTGCAACGGCGCAATGACGGCGCCGTTGCCCGCCGCGCCGGCGGAGATTCACGCGCGCCCGTTCGCTCGCGCTTGGGCAGCGGAGTTGAATGAGGCTGCTCTGCCCCTCCACCGCCCCAGACGCTGCCACGTCCACCGGCTCCGGCGCAATCCGATGCTGCCAAGGTAGTGTGGCGTCATACGGGTGTAAGCAAAACATAGACGAGAGTGGGTTGTACTAAGAGTGAGTTTATTCATAAACTAGGCCGTAGTCACAAATAACAAATTTCACTGCTTACAATTAACTAAGTAGATCCCACTACTAGGAGAGATTTTAATCGAACGGCTACCACACCGATCTACATTTGAGACCTAATGCACGACAATCAATTGCCGGCCCCTTGCTCACGTGCGCCACTCGCACAAACTTACGCACAACTGCCCGTCGACGCTGCTGAGAACAAGAAGAGGGAGGCCTTGCTTTCGCCCTTTATATTGGTCTTTCACCGCCCCCATTGCCTCCGCGCCGTATCCGCGCTAGGCAGAAATTCCCATCTTCTGCGTCTTCGTTCAACTTCCTGCTCTGAGCAGGTACGCACCGTTTGAGCGCGCCACGACGCTATAGTAGAGTCCCTAGGTACAGAGTGGTAGCGCAACCACCGCCATTTAATATCCTCTCACGATAGCCCCATCAAGCAGAATTCAGAAGTTAAAAAGAAACCATAACAATTCGTGACATTATGGAGATTTTTAAGAACATTAATATTGTTTTAGGATAGATTCTTGGTTCTTAACACACAGAATTTCATATAGTTCCAATTCTCCTGTCAGCTGTGTATAAAATGGAGGGATCGCTGGAACAATGGAATTCGCTACTCTGTATCTAGGGAGTCTACTCCCAAGGCAGCTCGCAACGCTTTCTGCTGGTTCGACGTAAGATCTTTCCTGGTATCATGGATTCCTGTTCATTCACTTGCCACTTTCATTTTATCTATTTATTAAACTCCTTCTTATTTATTCTTAGCTTATTCGCGTATTAATATCCCAAACCCTTTTCACCCAATCACCATTCCACGAAGCATTTTTTCCATTCCATTCCATTTTTTTCGCCATTCCACCAAGAAATTTAACAATTTCATTTGTTCAGGAGACTGCGTTTTCTATGATCCTGCGGCCGCTCTTTCTGTGGTTCTCCCATTTCCTGTTGTACCAACCTCCACTTATTTATCACCACGCTCTTCTTCCACAAGTTCTTGAATAGTTTCTATCCCTCTTGTATTCCTTTATCAGTTCCCCTCCTTCTTCGACTTAATTCGCCACTCATCTGCTGAATTCTCCCATCACACTTGCACTGTGAGCCTTACACCGCAGCTCCCTGCAAGGCCCCTTTTCTGTAGAGGTCTATCCTTTCCATCTGCCTACGCCATTACTGTCCGATACATCTTCCTTCACACCCCCTCCGAATATTTAACGTCATTCGTTTCCGTTGAGTTCTCGTTCATTACCCTCACCACTACGTCTATTGGCACACACTCCGTTACCTTAATTTTCAGCTAATGGGCGGTTCTTCCGTTTTGCTTTATTGTATTGTCATCGGTGCTGCGCTCTTGAACATCGATTGAACTCTTGAACATCTTGACAATCGATTGGGCGACCCGTGGTGTCCTGGTCGAATCGCTCAACTTTCTCCTCTGGAGGATCGAATACCGGTCGATCTGTGAAGAATTTATGGTGGACAAAATTTGGGGTAGAATTTCTCGGAGTTTCCCCGTTTTCCATTTCATTCCCTCATTGCTTCATTACACTTCAAATCATATCTTGAAAACCATCTTTGAAGGTGTGTCCGAAAAGGAGAAGGGATGAGGATCATAATGAAGAAATTTTCAGTCTCAACCTTCCCCCTCCTCCATACACGCATCCACATAGTAAACGCCATCCGTTTCCACAATGGAACCATGTCCACTTCCTACCACATCTTTTATCTATTCCCCCACTCCCCCTCGCTCTAACTCGCAGCTCGTCCGCGTGGTTTTCCGTCTCGCTCGCTCTCCCGTCCGATCTGCAGTGCCCTTTCGCCCATCGTAGCGTCGACTCACTCCTTTCCGCATTTTCCGTCCCTTACGACCTCGTTCGCCTGCCCTCTCGCTCCCTCCCTCCTTCTCTCCCTCCCTCTCACCCTCCTTCCCTCCCTCCCGCATCCTTAAGGCCTCGTTCGCCTGCCCTCTCACTCCCTCCCTCCTCTCCCTTCCTTCCTTCCTTCCGCATCCTCCGTCCCTTACTACCTCGTTCGCCCGCCCTGTCGCTCCCTCCTTCTCTCCCTCCCTCCCACTCTTCCACATTTTCCGTCCCTTACGTCCTCGTTGTCGTTACGTTACTCGCGGCTCGTCCGCGTGGTTTTCCGTCTCGCTCGCTCTCCCATCCGATCTGCACTGCCCTTTCGCCCATCGTAGCCTCGACTCACTCCCGCATTTTCCGTCCCTTACGACCTCGTTCGCCTGCCCTCTCGCTCCCTCCCTCCTTCTCTCCCCCCCTCCTTCCCTACCCCATCCTCCCCCCTCCCACCCTCTCTCCCTCCCTCCCCGCCCTCCCATCCTCACTCCCTCCCTCACCCTCCCTCCCTCCATCCCTCTCACCCTCCCTCCCTCTCACATCCACCGTCTCTTACGACCTCGTTCGCCTGCCCTCTCGCTCCCTCTGTCCTCTCCCTTCCTCCCTCCCTGCCTTCCGCACCCTCCGTCCCTTACGACCTCGTTCGCCTACCCTCTTGCTCCCTCTGTCCTTCTCTAACTTCCTCCCTTTCTCCCTTCCGCATCCTCCGTCCCTTACGACCTCGTTCGCCCGCCCTCTCGCTCCCTCTGTCCTTGTCTCCCTTACGACCTCGTTCGCCCGCCCCGGGGCCCGCCTGGGGCCAGTCCCGCGGTGCAGCCTTCTCCTTCAGATGTTCCTTTGCCCTCGGCTGCTTGCGAGCTTCACTGAATGGCGCTTTATTTTTTTCGGTTTTCATTACTTTTTTCTTCCCATGGAATCTAAAACTTCTCTCCGCGTTTTTTTTGCCCTGAAGATTCCTGCCTTTTTGTACGCCGCTCGTTTCCTCGCGATTGTTCCCTGTGAATACATTTTTACAATACTCAATGCGGCAGAGTAGAAGCCGAGATAAGTACAGCCCGCGAGTCTTCTGTTACTCATTTATAAAAGTTCCGACGATAAACCGGAGTCGCAGGCAGAAAATGTTGGGGCTGTCATCGACTTCGTGAAAATTTTGCCTCCGTCCGAGAGCAGAATCAGATATTCGTATTCTTTATTCGGGTCTGCTTGAGACGATCGGAATAAATTAGAATAACCATTTAAGCTACTTTCCACAATCTTGAAACAGAGGATTCGGGCGATTCTTCTTTAAATCTCGCCATGAAGCGGTAATTAGTCGGTGAATAAAATATTTCCTTCGCTGCGGGGAAGAAGATCATCCTTCCCAGCAAGGGTTCCGTCTCTTCCCCAGATTTCATTCGACCTACAGGCTGCGCTTAAAGAGACAATTCAATGGATTATTTATCATTCCAGCTCTTGGGTTGGCGTTTCCTCTACCATTCATTTTGTTAATGAACTTCTTGATTAATTAGCTAATCTTTTATATGCAAGTAGCTTTAGTATTGTAATTCGATTATTACGTTTTTCGGAAAGTGGTATCCCCAGGCAACAGAGACAACCTATTCCTATGAAGTGACTCCTACTTGTTGATATCAAATATACAATACGATTATTTTAATTTTTCACTATCTAATTTATTTCCTTATTAATAGTTTTCATATCTAATCTTTACCCTCATATATCCGGTTCTAAAGTGATCATATTTAAGGGGACACATAGAGTCTTAATGTGGCTTTACATTTTATTCATTATTTCAGAAACTATTCAATCTAGTGTTGGAAAATTTTAGGAGCAACTGGGTGGAAATATTGTAAGTAAATATGACCTGATTTACATTTTTAAAAATCGTTTTTTGTAATTTACAACGTATTTGAAGAAAAGTCAAATTTTTACATTATTTTTTCCGTACTTTTATTCAGTAATCTTGCATTGTGAAACTTACTGTACTCATTTTGGTAACACATATTTATTATTGCTTAAAATGATGAAGATTAATTCTTCCAAGATATATAATGTGAAAAGGAGGATTGTAACAAAAGCGACTGCCATTTTCACGTATGCAGATCAAGGATGAAATTGATAAAAATATGTTAACAGAGTGCATTTGGCAATGATGTGTATAGCATTTTACTGAAAACTGAATATTTAAAAATGTTAAATCAAAAAAATGTCAAAAATTCAAATTATGCTTTATCACCACTAAGATAATCATAAAGGCAATACACTAAGGATGAATTATTATCAACCAAGAAAATTTCTCGGATAAACTTGTTTTGAAATTACAATTAAATTAATTTGGTCAAACTCGATATAATGGAAAAAACCTTAATGTTACGGCAAGTCAACGATAAAAACCTGGCAAGAAAATCCACAGTCTCTTCTAAAAGGTGCTGCACTGGCATAGGTCTCATAGTCATCAGAGAGTTCACGGAAATCACAGATCAAAGCAGTCTGTACCCAGAGGTGACAAAAGTCACATGATACCTCCTAAAGTCGTGTTGCACCTCCTCTTGCCAGTGCAACATCTTGACGTGATATGGACTCAACCAGTTGTTGGAAGTCCCCTGCAGAAATATTGAGCCATGCCATCAAGCTGTCCATAATTGCAAAAGTGTTGCCGTTGCAGGATTTCGTGCACGAACTGACCTCTCCATTATGTCTCACAAAGGTTCGATGGAATTCATGTCGGACGATCTGGGAGGTCAAATAATTCGCTCAAATTGTCCAGAAAGTTCTTCAAACCAATCACGAATAATTGTGGCCCAGTATCACCCTGATTATCGTCAATAAAAATTCCATCGTTGTTTGAGAACATGAATTCCATGAATCTACGTAAAAGGTCTCCAATAATCCGAACATTAACATTTTCAATGATCAGTTTAGTTGGACCATAGAACTCAGTCCATTTCATGTAAAAGCAGACCACACCATTATGAAGCGACTACTAGTTTGCAGAGTGCCTTGTTGACTACTTTGGTCCATGGCTTCGTGGAGTCTCTGATACACTCATAAGCTCTTAACCACTGAAATCGGGACTCATCTAACCAAACGACCCTCTTTCACAGTCGTCCAGGGTTCCATCGATTTGGTCACGGGAGCAGGAGAGACCCTGAAGACGATGTCGTCCTGTTAGATACGGCACTAGGGGTCGGTCTTCTGCTGCCGTAGCCTATTAAAAATAAATTTCACCACAAATTCCTGTACATTGATTTCTGTGGTTATTTCATTGAATTCTCCTAGTCTGTTAGTACTGACAACTATACTCAAACGCTACAGTTCTCGGGCAATAAGTGAAGGCCATCGACTACTGCGTTGTCTGTGGAGAGAAGATATGCTTGAAATTAAGAATTTTCAGCACACTCTTGAAGATGCCGATCTCGAAATAGTAAACTCTGTAACAATTATTGAGAGGAAATGCCCCGTGCGTCCAGCTCCTACCTTCTGCGTTCAAAGTCTAATTCCCATCAGGTGGTCACTATCATGTCAGAAACATTATCCTGTCTATCTTTTTGGTCTAAGCTAGCTTTCCGGTTGCCCCCCCCCCACTTCGCAGCGGATACCAGTCGACACCTAATATATATATATATATATATATATATATATATATATATATATATATATATATATATATATATTTCCCACATCTCCACTTTACATTGTCCAGGTGGTAAATTGAAATATGATTTAAAAGTATTACAGAAGAGCAAACTCTGATCCAATGTGCAAATTTTCATTGAAAACAAATTTTTTGACCTTTTTAAAATACGAATAATTTATTTAAATAATTATTTATTTATTACCAAATCGACAATCAACAGAAAACCTTATTGCAGTGCGAGCACTTCAATTGAATGCCGGAAGAGAAAGTAGCTCTGTACCTCGAGCGAAGCGAGTGCCGAGAGAGCACACCGAGAAGAGGCTGTTCATTGACCCGCCGGGTGCGAGGGGGGCGGGGCCGGGCCATCGCCTCCGAAAGAGAGCACGAGGAGCTTCTCCGAGAGAGAGAGAGCGAGCGAGCGGCGCTGCTTATTAAAAGCCGATCCGCGAGGCGGCGCGCGCCTTTCATTAGGCGTCGTTAGGCGGCGGGGGAGGGGGCCGTATGAGGGGAAGCGCGGCACGCGGGCTCCACGTGCGCGCTGGCGAGGAGCGCGGAAGCCAACCACGCGCCACCGCTCTTCGCTGCCTTCCAAGGAGCCCTCTCGACTGGCTTTATGTACTTATTTGTTTGTTCATTTATTTGTTTTTGTATTTATTTGTTCATTTTTTTCATTTATTCATTTGTTTATTCATTTTTTCATTTGTTTATTCATTTTTTTCATTTGTTTATTTTTTGTTCATTTGTTTATTTTTTGTTCATTTGTTTATTCATTTTTTTCATTTGTTCATTTTTTGTTCATTTGTTTATTCATTTGTTCATTTGTTTATTCATTTTTCATTTGTTTATTTATTCTAAGACGTTGATTATCGTGCTGACGGCAAAATGATTGTACAGACGTGTTCAATCAATTATTAGACTAAAGCATATATTTTTAATGTTCCTAAATTCCTTGATACAAAAATTACAGAGAAACGCTTAATACCTTATTGTTACGCACGATAAGTATTTAATGTGTGAATGTAACAAGTACACGAATGTAAACCTGCAATAAATGAAATATTTTACCAAAAATGTCTTAATGATTTGAACACGTCTGTAGTTCCGGAGCCAGAAATCTCACCATGGCCCTGCGTCAAAGCTGACCAGAAACCCAGTAAGGAGCTTATATTGAGATGTAGTGATGAAAGTGATGATGATGATGATGATGATTAGGGAAATGAAAGAAGTATTATAAAGAGGGTGGTGGAGTAGCAGTCAGGGAAACGACGTAGCACCCAGGAAACCTGCCGCAAAGCCCGCTTCGCCGCCAAAATATCCACTTGGACCGAAGGAGATCGAACAGTAACCTTAGTAATGGAAGACGTGGTAATTTATAAGGAGCATTCAAAAAAAAATAATAAAAACGAGCCGGAGGTCTTGGAACAAAAAGTAGTATCTTTAGGTCAGAAATGCCTAACCCTCGTTGTTGAGGCGCTTGTCCCACTGCGACACAAGGCAGTGAAAGTCTCGTACAATGCCCGGGACTGCTTTGTGAACCTGTTCAACACGTTCTGCTTGACGTCGTGGTCCGATTTGAGTCGTTTGGCCTCATTGCCTTTTCAGGGGTCCAAAAATGCCGTAATTGCGAGCAGAGAGTTCCGGGCTGGATGAAGGGTGTCCGAGAAACTCCAACTTGAATTTCTGCAAGAGTGCTGTGGTTGTGCTGACCGTATGAAGCCTTGCGTTGTCGTGGAGCAGCATGACCCCACGGGTGAGCTTGCCTGGTCGTTTGTTCGAGAATTTCTACGAGGAGGTTCTCGGTCTTCCTCCAGACCTCTCTCTGGGCGATTACGCCATTTTTGGTTCCCTAAAAATGGCTCTGAGGGGCAAACGATTCACCTCGGACGACAACGTCAAGCAGTACGTGCGGAACTGGTTCACAATACAGCCCCGGAATTTTACGAAGGTCCGTTCGCTCTAACTTTACTCAACACGTAAACAAATGCACGTGGTTGCCATTTGTTCTGATTGGCTGACTGACACCACACTCCCCTTCAGGGCGTCGTGCGCTAAAGAAATTAGCTCCCTTTCAAAATTGATTTATTTCCTGACTTTCTATACAAACAGTCGAAATAATTTTCTCCTTTGCCTTGAAGTAAAATCAGACACCGAGCGTGACCTTAACTGCCAGCCTTCAGATGCCAACGGACCTCTTTGAGATAACGTTCGTTCGCCAGGCCGTCGGCGCCGCTCCTGCCAAATTTTATCAGTAGCAGTTCCGTTCTCGAATGAGAAAGTTCTAAAAGAATGCTGGATTTTTGGTGAAAGCTCATGCTGGAAAGGTGAGTTTGCTCATTGCGTTGATTTGTGTTTCCACATCGAACACAATAAGTGAAGCAGTTCCTGGGATAATCCGGTTTGAAACATTCGCAGGGAAAATCTCTCAGAAGTGGTGAGAAGGAAGTTGTATTGATGTGCTTGAATAATCAGCGGCTAAAACTCCGTCAATGACGTTGGGGCAGGTGGAAGAAATGACTGCTTAATTGCACGTGTCGGTGCCAGAAGTGTTTGAAAACTGTGTAATGAATTAAGTCATTGGAAACGTTCTCCATGTAAGAAGAGATGTAAAGCAAGATAGGTGGAGGGCGAGTGTGATAAATTTGTTAATCTGCCATTCGTATTCATGTGCACATTTTTTCGTAGAAACGCATTACCTACATAAAATAAAATTCTTGATGTGGTTAACGAAGTTTCGGGACTACCAAATTTTAAAAAAACGTCACTGTATGTTCTATTGAAATTCGTGCTTCAGGCGGGATTTCACTGCTACTTTGCAAGAACACTTAAATGTAAATTATGTGATATTTAAGCAAATTATCTGCAAGTTTTGGCTGTATTTTGGGCGTATTAAAAGAGTACTAGTGAAAATAATATGTAATGGGACTAATGACAGTTCTGGCTGCGCCACGTGCCGGCATTTGAGTATGGTTGTGGCGCGAATGGCGCAGCCAATCACGAACTACAGTGCGGAGGGATCCACACAGAGTTTGTTTACATGCAGAGTGAAGGTACAGCGAACGGACCTTAGACAGCCATTCCCCGCCTGTGTCGGAATAGGACGAGTGCCTCAGCAGTCAGGGCCAGGCACTTCTCACCTACAGGTACTGGTTTCTGTTCCAAGACCTCCGGCTCGTTTCGTTTTGAATGCTCCATACACGTTTGTCTATCATATCACAAAAGTGTACCGTTATTATTATTATTATTATTATTATTATTGTTGTTGTTGTTGATCTTGTTATTTTTATTATTATTATTGTTATTCCCCTATAACACGACTTAAGATGTTATGTGTCGGCTGAATATAAAATCTACTCCAGGTGGCAAGCAGCTACCTAAGGAGCAGATCCGGTGACTGTCAGTGCCTCTACATTACTTTGCGAAAAATGTGGGCTATTATTATTATTATTCCATTACATCACGACTAAAGATGTTACGAGTCGGCTGAATATAAAATCTACTCCAGGTTGCAACCAGCTACCTAAGGAGCAGATCCGGTGACTATCAGTGCCTCTACAATACTTTACGCAAAATGTGGGCTGTTCCAAATAAAGCAATTTCTTGCACTTCCCAGTCTTTTGAATTACCTGGGAGTTTAGACAAGTTCTTACTCAAATTTTGCGGAATAAATCCCAGAGCTCCGATAACTATCGGGACGACCTGTGCTTTTACGCCCCACATTCGGCTGATCTCGATTTCCAAACTCTTGTATTTAAGACGTTTCTCTGCCTCCTTGGTAACGACGTTTTGATCGCAAGGTACAGCAACATCGATAAGTAAACACGATTTTTTCGCCAAATCCCGGATAACTATATCCGGTTTGTTTGCCGCTATCGTGCGATCAGTTTGAATTTGTTGGTCGTACAATATCGTACACAATCCAACAGACGTCACCGGTTTTGGTGAGTGTTCGTACCACTTGGGGCATGTGTTTGGAACTTCGAGGGCGGTACAGATCTGCCAGTGGAGGTAGCTACACACCCTGTCATGTCTTTTCAGGTATTCCGTCTTTGCTAGGATTGGACAAGCTGAGACAATATGATCAATGGTTTCTACTTGCTCCAGGCAAATGCGGCATTTATCATCTTGGGAAATTTTGAGAACCGCTTTATCATAATGTCGTGTTCTCAAGGCCTGATCTTGGGCAGCTATTACAAGTGCTTCCGATTCTGGCTTCATTCTTCCCCTTTTAAGCCACATAAATGATTGATCTTTATTGATCTGCACCTTGTCCATTCTTTTTAGGTATTGTCCGTGGAGTGGTTTGTCTCTCCACGATTTCTTTAACATTTTTTGTGTCTCACACTTCATGTTTAGCAGCATCAGAAGTTCATTGTCTGTGTTATTCGACGTGTCTTGCCTAGTTTTTTTCGCAATGCTTCTAGCTACACTAACAATGCCTCTGTTTCCCATTCTTCGGTCAGATTTCATGACCTGCATCATTAGAGGGTCATCTTGATGGCTGACTACATACTTTCCCATCCCGACTATTGCGTTGTGCCAGGAGGCCTCAATTTGTCTGAGGCCTCTTCCTCCTTCCTTACGTGACACATAAAGTCTATGTATATCAGCTCGAGGGTGGGCAACATGATGCATTGTTAGCAGTTTTCTGGTTTTTCGATCCATGGTGCGAATTTCCTGCTCAGTCCAGTCCACTAGTCCAAAACTGTATTCGGCTACAGGTACCGCCAAACTACCTATTGCAGAAATTTTATTCCTGGAATTCAGAGCGGACTGCAGGACCAGTCTCACTCTCCTATAATACTCCCTACGAATTCTCTCTTTCATTCTGTCATTCGAGATGGTTTCACATTCTTCAATGCCCAGATATTTGTAAGTTTTACCTGGCTCAAGATCTTGAATCACAGTGTGCGTATCAATTTCAATATTCTCAGACGTTGTGAGTTTCCCTCTTTTTAAATTGATTTTTGCACACTTGTCAAGACCAAACTTCATGCAGATGTCATTGCTAAAGTCATTCACGACAGACAGCATTTGGGAGAGAATCGCTTCATTCTTAGCAAACACTTTCAGATCATCCATGTAAAACAAATGTGATACTGGCCTTTCATCACCATGGAGCTTAAAACCAAAGTCAGCTTGCGACAACTGTCTCGATAGTGGGATCAAACTAATGCAAAACAGCAGAGGGGATAGTGAATCTCCTTGAAAAATACCCCTGTTAATCTGAATACTTCTGGTTTCTACTGCTTCTTTTCCGCTGTGGATTAGTAACCTGGTACTCCACGACTTCATACTAGCCTTGCAAAATTCAATAAGTCTAGGATGAAATCGATAGATCTCCAGGGTCTTCAAAATCCAATCGTGTGGTACACTATCAAAGGCCTTTTGGTAGTCAATCCAAGCCATGCTCAAATTACGTTTGCGTTTCTTTACATCATTCAAGATGACTTTATTCAGTAGCAAGATTTCCTTACACCCATAAGAGCCTTTACGACATCCTTTTTGTTCAGCTGGCATTAGATGATTCTTATCTAGATGTCTGTACATTTTGTCAGCTATGGCTGAAGTTATAACTTTGTACAGTACTGGCAGACAAGTAATTGGCCTGTAGTTCTTCGCCAAAGAGCTGTCTCCCGCTTTGGGTAGCAAATACGTGATGCCGCGTGTGAGCCATTCCGGGATTTCCTTTGGGTTTTCAAAAATTTTATTAACAGCCTTTGCTAGATGAGAATGTATTGCTGTTAATTTCTTAATCCAATAAATCTGGATTTTATCAATCCCGGGGGACTTCCAGTTTCCCATGTTCTTAATTGCTTGGAAGAGGTCCTCTTCCGAGAATTGGTGAACATCTTCCACTGTTTCTACAAGTTCATCGGCAGCATCAACTTCAGATTGAAGCCATGATGCGTCTTTGTTGTAGGATCTGCTCTCCTCCCAGATTCCTGCCCAAAACGCTTCGACGTCTTCTCTTGAAGGAGTGACAGCTTTGCCATTCGGTTTTTCAGTTAGATTGCGATAGAATCTCTTCGCGTCTGTTTCAAACAACCGGTTCTGTACACGGAAATCTATTCTACGTTTGTAACGTCTAATTCTTTGAGCCCATGCTTGAATTTTCTCTTTTAGCTTTTCAACTACCATTAGCCTGCTGGTGTCATTTTCAATTTGGTATTTTTGTTCAACATTGAATATTTTTCGTTGAACTTTAGAGGTGTGCATTGATTTAGAAGATGCCTCAGCTAAGAGTGATATTTCGCGCCGGGTGTCGGCTATCCGTTTCATAATTCTGTTCAACCATGGGGGTACAGAGCTGTTTACTCTGTTTTGCTGTCGGCCGTCGGTGTTCTTGGCTGGCCCCAAAATTATCTGAGATACTAGATATCCAGTTGCATATATGATGTGATTGATTTCAGTAATATCTAGATCTCTGCCTGGGGTCTCCACCACCTCATTTAAGACAGAATTCACTGTTTCTATCACTCTTTTAGCTTTGGCAGTTTCGTATATTCTCCTCAACGGTTTGCGAGATTCAAACGGAAGTTGACTAACTCTTTCTATCTCGCGCCGAAGGAGATTTCGCATTATGTCCTTATCGTGTAATTCATTGCCAGATGAATTTTCACCACTGACGTGTGTTTCACCGGAAATAGATGAACCTTCCACGGGATCATCATTTTCAAGTTCTACATGTTCGTCATGTGGGTTGTTCGAGCGAAGTACATACTCCGCATTTCTCTCAATGTCAGCAAGTTGTTCTGCTGTGAATTTTCCACTGCTGAGTATGTACCGTCGTTGACTGGCAAGCTTCTTTGAGTCTAGGGTAGGTCTGATATCTGGGTTCCGCTCTCTCCATACCTTGAAACTTCTATTTCTGAGCCCCCATTTTTCGCTTTTGCATAGTAAAAGCACCACATCACCTCCTTTAATTCATCCCGGGTCCATCTCTGACGATGGCTTCGAGCTACTGCCGGCTCTGGGTCCCTGGGACTAACATCCGTGGGATGGCCAGACGTCGACAAGGTGACATTAGCTCGGTTTCTGAGCAGGTATGGGACATTGGTAGAACAAGGCACGTTAAGGTTCATTACATTGCTTGTTCTATCCATTTTGCTCATTAGTTTGAATTGAAGATTCGCAGGATGCAAGTTCGAGTTCACAGATCACACTTAACCTTCGGGTTGTTTCCTGCCATCCGTTACTGCGACCCACAGTGGCCTCGGGGCATCCCCCCGCAGGGTCCAGCAAGGGGTCCCTCCGATCGCCAGTCGGCATTACTAAACCCTACGGGATTTTCACTGACTGCTGAAGGCAGCCTCCTTCGCTGGCTAATGCAAGGTTCGGGCCTCCACTCTAATCAGTGGCCTGGTGTGCCAACCCAGTTTCTCTCCTGTACCCTCTATGGGCCGACAGCAGGAAGTCAAAGGTTCATGACCCTTCCCTCTCTACTTACTTCCCACTCTCCTCAAAATGGAGTACTTCTTCGTCTGACCCCTCACCTTCAACCTATTCAGCAAGGGAGGCCCTACCGGTAGCTAGGCTACCACTGACATAGCTTTAAGGCTCATGGGGGTACTCAAGCTCCACCACCAACTGCAAGGTCGTGTACTCCCTAGGTGGAGTTATTATTATTATTATTATTATTATTATTATTATTATTATTATTATTTGTTCTTTGTCTGAGTTTATATCTGGTGTTTACTCTTTCAGAGGCCATAAAGGCGTATCTTAACCAATGATAGTGCTGATTTAACACAGTGCGAACGTTCGTTTCCAAAATCACGGATTTTGGGGCTTGAAGAATTATAATAGGGTCTAGGACAATTGTTCCCAAGTATCTCTTCAAATGTTTGTTGACTAAAGCAGTTGCTATAATTACTATTGGGATTATTTTAACTGAATTAACTTTATACATTTCTTTATAATCTATTGCAAGTGGAGTGTATTTAGATATTTTTCAGATTCTGCTGTATTAATATTGTGATCAGCCGGATGAGTGACACCAATGAGGATTGCATTTTTCTTTCAAACTGGGCAAAACAATTTCGTGTCAACTGGCAGAAATACAGTTATGTGTGAATTGGAATAACATAGTACAGTTTGTAACGTTGTTTTCAATTGTAGGTCTAGCTTAATATTCATAATATGGGCAAGTCTGTTTGTCAGTGAGAAGTAAGACTTTTAATTCTAAGGCCTGGAGAACGTGAACAAAGCTTCTTCTTCTTATTATTATTATTATTATTTTCTCTCCTAATTCCTTCCAAGTACGTACCAAACACGTATCCTTGACACGAATGATTTCCGCTCTATGGTTTACATTTCATCAATCCTTCCCCGAACTACAGTTCTTCTTTGATATTACCTTCGTTTGTCTTTTTCTATATAAATTTGTTCCATTATTATCTTATTAACTTTTCTCATACTTTTCTCTCTCAGTTTGACGCCTCTCGTCGTCCGCTATTCCAATCCATTGTTCCCTTCCAACTGCTCCTTCTTCCGTTCTCTCTTCTACCTTCCCCCTCCCACTCTCCCGCGGCGGCCCCGCTGTCGCAGGTGCTCGCGTCGCCCGCCCCCCCCGCCCCCCTGCCGTCCGGAATGCACCAGATTCCGGGAATTTTATTTGCAGGTTTTATTTTCCAGCGATGAATCGCGTTCCCCGCCCGCGCGCGCGCCCCTTTCCGCGCTCGGCTTACTCCCGGAGGTTAAGGAGATTTACATTTTGTGGCGCTTTCGAGAGGAAGATGAGTTGCATCGCCTCCCACCCCTTCTGTCCCTTCCCTTTCCCCTTCCTTCCCTCTTACGTCCCACTTCCTGCCTCCTTCCCTCCGTCTTCCCTCTTTCTCCTATCCCTCTCCCCTCCTTCTCTTCTCCCCCCTTTCGTCTCCCCTCCCTCTCTTCTTCTCTTCCTCTCTTCTCCCCTCCCTCTCTTCTTCCCTCCCTCTCCTCTCCCCTCCCTCTCTTCTCCCCTCCCTCTCTTCTCCCCTCCCTCTCTTCTCCCCACCCTCTCTTCTCCCCTCCCTCTCTTCTCCCTCCCTCTCTTCTTCCCTCCCTCTCTTCTTCCCTCCCTCTCTTCTTCCCTCCCTCTCTTCTTCCCTCCCTCTCTTCTTCCCTCCCTCTCTTCTTCCCTCCCTCTCTTCTTCCCTCCCTCTCTTCTTCCCTCCCTCTCTTCTTCCCTCCCTCTCTTCTTCCCTCCCTCTCTTCTTCCCTCCCTCTCTTCTTCCCTCCCTCTCTTCTTCCCTCCCTCTCTTCTTCCCTCCCTCTCTTCTTCCCTCCCTCTCTTCTTCCCTCCCTCTCTTCTTCCCTCCCTCTCTTCTTCCCTCCCTCTCCTCTTCCCTCCCTCTCTTCTTCCCTCCCTCTCTTCTTCCCTCCCTCTCCTCTTCCCTCCCTCTCTTCTCTCCCCTTCCATCTCCCCTCCATATCTCATCCCCTCCCTCTCTCATCCTCTACATCTCCCATTTCCCCATCCCTTTCCGCTCCCCACCATTTCCCCTCCCCTTCCCCTCTCCTCTCTCATCTCATCGCTCTCCCCTCCCACCCCTCCCTCTCCTCTCCCCTCCCCTACCGCTCCCCCCTCCATCCCCCTCCGCACGCGGAAGACGCCTAGCCTCTTCGGGGAGACGCGCGCGACTTCCCAGGAATTACCTGTGAGAGTAACTACAGCTTCAACGGTAGCGGCAAATAGTGGTAGGAAAGCTTCAGGAACGATGCGAAAAGGCAGTGGAACCAGTGACAATTCATTAGAAGTAGCTTCCTGTGCAAGACACAAAAGGAAATGAGCTAATACTATGAGAGAATGGAAAGTATGGAAATGGCTACTAGAACAGTGTTATTGTTTAAAATAGTCCTTCTATATTAATAGTCGTGGCATACTTAGTCTATTTTCTCAAAGTATGTCAATGCATCAAGAAATAAGCGCTTACAGTTTTGAACCAATTATGAAGCCCGCAGTTGTAGAGGTGGTCGGGAGATAGTTTTAAAGCATGAGGATCGAATTAATATTTACAAATATTGTGTCCAATGAAGGTTTTTTTCATATAATTTCTTTTTGATAATTTAAAAAGTATTGTAAATGTACCTTTAGACTTTTATGTTTTCTTAATTTTTTGTTTATTTGAAGGTTTAATTTAAAATATGTATTATTTGTTTTATTTGTTGTTTTTTTTATTTTGTCTTGTTTCATTTTTTCACGACATGTGAGATTTGTCATTAATGTCGTTGTTATTAGATCCGCAGCGAATCGTGTAGCATAGTTTCTACCAGAGATCAAATCCCCTTCATTCTCTTTAGAATATATTGTGAACAAATCGGCTTTGCGACAGATTCCCGGGATCCCGCGGTCACATTCATCTCATCCAGAGCCTCGTTCATTCCCGTAGTCCATCTGCATCACATTCATTGGATATTCAATGAATTGGCGAACGAATTCAATATCTCGCACATCACATGCAGTCCTTTACTATTCTCACTAACACTGCTTCCTATCCGATGTTGAAAAAGGATGTTCAAAAATCCTGATCTTTAGTTACCTCAAATATTTTGAGGGCATATTTTTATCCACATTTAGAATAAGAACTGTTTCTCAATTTGATTATTGGTTGCTGTCCCACAAATTAACATGATCGTATATGTCCTTTCTCTTAAAATGTGATTCCACCATTTGACATTAGCTTTATTTCACAGTTAGTAATACATTTAACTCATGGTAGGCAGAAGAAATATGTGACGAGTAATCTCTCTCAATCAGTCACAGCCGATAACCATCTAGTTCAAACACATTGAATCTGTATAGATGAAGTAATGAAAGAAAACTATATTAGAGAGCATTTCTTTCAATGATAACGAGCCAGAAAATCGAAATAAAACTATAATGTTACGTTTGACGCAATTAATAATTGAATGTAGAAAGCTTCTTACAACACACGAAAATTCTCTTTCAATTTTTGAGAGTTAATGCACATCAATACGTTTCGAAACTTCACATATTTGTTCATTTTCTTCTGTAAAGTGGGATTACAATCATGATCTATAGCGAGAAACTTCGAAAGATCGATTTGATAATCAATAATTTCTTTATTTGTGCTTCATCCTTTTGTTTACCTTTCTTTGTATTTTATCATAAATGACGACCTCAAGAGTACGATGGGACAGTAGATTCACAAGTTACAGAATAAACTACACGCTTCGCATCACTTTCCATTGCAAGGAATCAAACTTCAGTTCAGTCAATGTTTCTAGATACACTGGTGCAGTCCAGGCAAAGACAAACCAAGCATAAAACACTTGCTCGTGCCGCACGAAACACGCGCTCGTATGTAAATGTTTGGCCGGCGGCGCCTTGCCGCGTGGGCGGGCGGCGCGCTGCTCCCGAAGTGGCGGTTTGTGGCCGGAACGACTCCCCTCCCCGCCCCGCCTCGCCTCGCCCCGCCCCGCCCCCGCGCGGGAGGGAAATCATTCAGTTAGGAGTTGGCGCGCGCCCTTCGATTCGCCTCTCCGAGTTTTGGGGGCCCCACAATAAATCTGCCCCGCCTCGCCGCACCCCGCTCGCCCGAGCGAGAGGAAGGAAGAAGCGGGACGAAGCGGGCGGGAAGCACGGCGGTTAGGGTAAAAGAGCAAGAACTCGGGTCGAAGAGAATGGGAAGTAACTTGGTTAGGGTAAAAGAGTAAGAACCCGGTTCAAAATGTGTGGGAAGTACTTCGGTTAGGGTAAAAAGAGTAAGAACCCGGTTCGAAGTGTGTGGGAAGTACGTTGGTTATGGTAAAAAGAGCAAGAACACGGGTCGAAGAGAATGGGAAGTAACTTGGTTAGGGTAAAAAGAGTAAGAACCCGGTTCAAAATGTGTGGGAAGTACTTCGGTTAGGGTAAAAAGAGTAAGAATCCGGTTCGAAGTGTGTGGGAAGCACGGCGGTTAGGGTAAAAAGAGCAAGAACCCGGGTCGAAGAGAATGGGAAGTAACTTGGTTAGGGTAAAAAAGAGTAAGAACCCGGTTCAAAATGTGTGGGTAGTACTTCGGTTAGGGTAAAAAGAGTAAGAACCCGGTTCGAAGTGTGTGGGAAGTACGCTGGTTATGGTGAAAAGAGCAAGACCGCAGCTCCTTGCGGGAGGAAAGTACTTCGGTTAGGGTGAAAAGAGGATGACCCCCGTTCAAAGTGTGTGGATAGTACGGCGGTTGCGGTAAAAAGAGCAAGAACCCGTTTCGAAGCGGGTGGGAAGTACGGAGGTCGTGGTAAAAGTCGCGCCAGCGGGGGAAGATCACAGCTACTTCCAGAGAGGAGCATGCACTACACTTACGGCACAAATTACCTAGCTTTTGACGCGCCCGGAGTCACTAACAAGCAATCAATCCGTCTTCTCAGGCTGGAGAGCATGAAATGTCCAATGATGAGTCCCAGTTTTTTAAGTATGTAATTGTAGGAGCACAGTTGTGAAGAAAAATAGCTCTTATGATTTAAAACAGAATGTAAAATCAAAATAGGATGTTTTACGTTTCTTTGTCGGTAAATTTCGAACTACTCTTTACTATCTAAACCTAGGACGACTCATAGTATATAGAGAAAAAAAACGATTGAAAACCCATGTGGAGACACGGCGACAAAGGTGAGGGGCGGGAAAGGCTTCAGAAATTGGGAACGAGGTATGGAGACACGGTAGGGAATGTCCGAATTGGATGTGATGAAGGCCGATTGGCGGCGGATAGAAGCGAAGTGATAGTCTGGATGGAAGCTACAGAGGTCGGAAGAGCGGAGACTAACGAGAGTGGAGAGGCAGAGCAAGTGGAGGAGGAAGCGGGGCGCGAGAACTCTCGCCCTGTCAACGGTGGCGTCCGGAGGGCGCGAAGCAGCGTGGAGGGAGGACTGGAGGGGGCGGAGTGGGAAGGGGAAGAGCGAGGGAGGGGGGAGGGGAGGGGCGGGGTGTCGCTGTGCTCGCGCGAGGCGTTTTGATTAAATAGGCGATAAGAGCAGCGTCGCCAGCGAACTTTTAAGCCGCTTCCGCCGAGCGGCGTCGTCCATCATCGCGGCCGCTCACAGCACGCGATCGGGCGGGCGGCAGTAGGCGAGGCGACGGCGGGCAGTAGTGGGCGACTGCGGGCGGCGGTAGGCGATGGTGGGCGGCGGTAGGCGACGGCGGGGGGCGGTAGGTGACGGCGGGCGACAGTAGGCGACGACGGGCGGCGGTAGGCGACGTCGGCGGCGGTAGGTGACGGCGGGCGGCATTACGCAATGGTGGGCAGATTAGACACCGGCGGGCGGCATTAGGCAACAGTGGGCGGCATTAAGCAACGGCGGGCGGCGGTAGGCAACGGCGGGCGGCGGTAGGCGACGGCGGGCGGCGGTAGGCGACGGCGGGCGGCATTAGGAAACGGCGGGCGGCGGTAGGCGACGGCGGGCGGCGGTAGGCGACGGCGGGCAGCGGTAGGCGACGGCGGGCGGCATTAGGAAACGGCGGGCGGCGGTAGGCAACGGCGGGCGGCATTAGGCAACGGCGGGCAGCGGTAGGCGACGGCGGGCGGCAGTAAGAGCACTGCGGAAGGGTGCGATTGAGAGTGCCAGTGAACACGGTGAGAGAAAGGGTGGTGACGAGAAACGGTGGGAGATGGCGGCTTGAGACTTTAGATAAGGAGCGACGATTGGTGACAGCGAGCTATATACGGGCGATAGCGGGTGACGGTGCGAGAAGTTAGCAAACAGAGGGTAACAATGGCGTGGTGGTAGTGTTGGCAGGTGTGAGGAAGCGAGGGCTGATTCGTGTTGGTGGGAGACGTTCAAGAGCTACGAGTGATGGAGAAACGTTATGATCTTCGGAAAATGGAAAGTGGGTGTCGATGCTGGCGAATGCAAGAAAGGGAGGCAAATGGAAACTAAAGGGTGAAGGTAAACGACTCTGGGCCTCGGTGGCCGGTTTCACATGTTCGCGAGCGATACTGAGAGACAGTGGCTTTGTAGATGGTGATAGAGGGTGAGAGATGGTCGGAAATCTTGTCAGTGAATGTCGATGAGTGTTACACCATGTTGAATATCACTGAATAATATAAGAGACTAGCGGACCTTGCAAAACTTCGCTATTACATTGTTTTACACTTCACAGACTACAAGTCACATGATTGTTAATCACGTTTTACGCTCGTATCTGCGAACATTTTAATAGATGAACGTTTTTCTCGCGAGCGTGAGTTTGCTCCACGAGTATGTCCGGGTTCGGACATGGTTATGAAGTATCCTATTGTTATATCGTTCTACCTCAAGTTTGGACAAGCATTTGCTATGAAATTATTTTGGAGAAATTTGATTTACTAGCCCGGTGTAACGTTCAAGTAATAAATCCGGCCGATATTTCACAAGGGGAGAATGTGCAGCGAAGACGCTCTTAATACTTAACGTGCTCCGGGTTGCGTTCAGCTTCTGTTCAGGGACGCCGCCTCCCCTTTGCGTGTATGTATGGTAGACCACGCGCATTCCCATTCACATTGCCTCTATACTTCGCGCAAGTGCAAACAGTAAGGTGATAAAGTTTTATTGCAATTAAATGCACATTATTTTTTATACATTAGATGTATTTTTATCGGTAGGAATTAGGATTTACGAAACTGTCAACGAGATTACATTTCTGTGCAGTAAAAAATGTTCAGAATACGTTCATTACGCAATGTTTTTCGGTGCTTGACTAGAAAGTAGCCAAAAAAGTGTTTCTTCTTAATGTTAAAAGACTGAACCAATCGCTGGCCAAGACTGGAACCAATTTTCGCCCATCATACTGTTTACTATTATTGATGATCGTTTTTCATAGAATGAAGGTGATAACTTGCGTTTCTGACATTTTTATTTCACAACCAATATACAACAAACTTACTGCAAAGAATTTTTAATAAAAGAAGTATAATTCCTCATGTTTGGGACAGCAGACCAATGAAAATAAGGCGTTAAAAGAAATACGTGACAAAAGGGTATGTTCCCTCGCGGCTGGAGCAAAATGATACGCATTGTGTATCAAAGTGCCCAGCTTCCAGATTTTAGAAAGCGCAGTCAAAAGAACAATGATAAAAATCGACCACTCGGGAAGTGGGAAAGGGAAAACAATGCAGGAAAGACTGTGTTTGGTGCGAAGAAGTAGCATGACGAGCTGTGTGGGTGACGAGAACAGATACTTGAAGTACAAAACTAGAAATTTTTAGAATCTTAGTTTAAAAGGTTATTGAAGTGTTTTTATATATTCTGAATTAGATAGTCACAGTATTCGTTAAATTATTGAAGAGCAGGAAAATGTTTTTTTTATTTATTCGAAAATTTTATTATTTGTAGTGACAGACCGTGTTACAACACCGTGACCAATCTCATAGTGCCAAGTTGCGGATACTTATGAGCTAAAGTGAAAATTTGGTTAGTTGTAAATAAAATATTAAAATATTACTAAATGTAGTGAAAAGTTGACTAAATTTTAAACAGGTCATGCGTGAGGAAGGTGTGGTAAATGACATTTTTGGAAATGATTTGAAGGGAAAATTTGTTTATTTAGCAACGATGTATGTGTGATTTTCTACTCTTCAAGTTGTAATTATGATTGTGAATATTGTTGTTATTATTGTTATTATTATTGTATGTGTGTTTTGGGCATTAGACTTTAAGTACCAAACACGAAAATATTTTCAATTGAAAATATATGAAATTTCTTT
This sequence comes from Acheta domesticus, assembly GCA_031308135.1. Taxonomy (NCBI): domain Eukaryota; kingdom Metazoa; phylum Arthropoda; class Insecta; order Orthoptera; family Gryllidae; genus Acheta; species Acheta domesticus. The sequence goes on along the minus strand of JAHLJT010009436.1, from coordinate 5,036,290 downwards.
TCGTATTGTAAAACAATGACTTCGTTGTTTTCTGATTAGTAAACTTAGTTAAGTGCTCAAGAATTCGTATTGGACGGAATGAGCATTGACCCACGATAAAAAATTATGACGTGACAGTGCTGGCATTAAAAAAAGTAGACAGCTTGAGCAATAAAAAATTAATGTGTCTGTTTTTAACTGTCTCGTTTTTAAATAGAAACATTCTAAAATGTTTGTCACTCTCTAGTTACACCCAAAAGATATTTTGTGGTACATATGTCATGACGGGAGGAACTCTCATCTCTGCAATGCAAGACATGCCTCTTTTATGGGACGCAGTATTCCATGTTAATAATGATCTTCTATCACCCTAGTTTGACAGCAAACGTTTCGTCATAGTCGCTCTAATATTTGACCGAATTAATTTACACATATTGTACGGTGCATATTTTTATCGATCTCTGCTTGTGATGAAGGATGATGAAGCAAGGTACGTCAAAGAACTTGATGATGATGATGATTCTTTTTTACGTCATTCAGTGAAAGAAAATCCTCATTTCTCCACATCACAATGCATATCAAAACCAGGTTTTTCGGAAAATACAACAAACAGAAGGAAACATTTTTAATATTCAAACTTTCTCAGTGCTGTATAACAGGTTCACAAAAATTAGAGAATAAGAATATCAATGTACGCAATTATGAGAAGTATATCTACATACTGAGGCAATCATCTTTTGTAAAATATCTTGTTTACATCTGTTATTTTATATTGCAATAATTGACTTATATATCAATCGTAATTAATACACGTATGGCACGTGCAGTCTTCATTAAATAAGTGTAATTCGACTTTAAAAGATCAAAGGAGTTAACAATCATTACGTAAATAATATTCTTACAAAATAACGTTTAACTTGCAATAATAATGAATTGGAGATAAGCATATAAATGCACATGAATATGTTACATAAATGTAAATTAATATGTACACAATACATATATATACATATGTATACAATACATAAATATACATATATGTATACAATTCATAAATATACATATATGTATACAATTCATAAATGTACATGAATATGTTATCAATTTTCTTTCATTGTAAAATTACATTGGTTAAAAAATAGATAATTCCTATGTTACAACCATCGAAAGTCGTTCAGACGTAATAGAAACTAACGGTAGGTCGAGTGCGTCCCTTGACGAGCGCCAAGAAAAGTAGTTCGCGCAGGCGCAGAGGAATTCGATTGCCCCTCAATTACAGAGCGCAAATGTTTATCAAGCCGCGTGGATTGAGCGGAGCAGGTCGTGTAGCGCGGGGCGACCGCGAAGCGGCCATTAAGGGGATGAAGCACATCGGCGCGGAGGGGGCAGGGCCGGCCCTCGCTCGCCCCGCCCCGCCCCGCCCCGCCCCGCCCCGCTCCTCGGCCCGCTCCGCGACGCGACCGCAGCGCGGCCGCACGCAGCAGGCCTCGCAACATCGCTGCGGTGGAGGAGAGCGCGCCGCGGCCCCCGCCCCGCCCCTCCCCGCCCCGCCCAGACCCGCCCCGCCCCAAACAGCCAGCCACTGCGCTAGACATCGCTTTCGTACCGACTCACCACTCTTCTATCCCCCGCCGCCCTCCACCCATGTACTCGTTTTCACTCTCTACTCTGCCCCCCAGCCCCGCCTCGGCCCCGCCTCCTCCCCGCCCACCACTACCGTGCCTCCGCCCCGCCTCCGCCCCGCCTCTGCCCCGCCTCTGCCCCGCCTCTGCCCCGCCTCTGCCCCGCCTCTGCCCCGCCTCTGCCCCACCTCTTCCCCGCCTCTGCCCCGCCTTTGCCCCGCCTCTGCCCCGCCTCTGCCCCGCCTCCGCTCCGCCTCCGCCCTGCCTCTCCCCGCCTCTCCACCTCGCCTCTCCGTCCCGCCTCTCCTCCCCGCCTCTCCGCCCCGCCTCTCCGCCCCGCCTCTCCGCCCCGCCTCTCCGCCCCGCCTCTCCGCCCCGCCTCTCCGCTCCGCCTCTCCGCCCCGCCTCTCCGCCCCGCCTCTCCGCCCCGCCTCTCCGCCCCCGCCTCTCCGCCCCGCCTCTCCGCCCCGCCTCTCCGCCCCGCCTCTCCGCCCCGCCTCTCCGCCCCCGCCTCTCCGCCCCGCCTCTCCTCCCCGCCTCTCCGCCCCGCCTCTCCGCCCCGCCTCTCCGCCCCGCCTCTCCGCCCCGCCTCTCCGCCCCGCCTCTCCGCCCCGCCTCTCCGCCTCGCCTCTCCACCCCGCCTTTGCATCTCACCTCCGTCTCGCCTCCCCACCTTGCCTCCTTCCCCCACCAACCATCTTACGCCTCACCCGACTACAGTGCCTCCGTCCCGCCTCCTCCCGCCCAGTGTCCGCCCCATCCCGTCTCCGTGCAGCTTCCACAGGCCCTGTTTACTCCCGTGCCGCCATTGCCCTTCACCTCGCTTCACTTACCAATCAGACCCCGCTCACTGCTCCTATTCCGCTCACTGCCCGTCCCTGCCACCCTGCCCACACCGCACTCACCCAGTCCCCTGCATATTTAAATGATATCCTCAGTACTATTGCATCTGAGATTACTAATCCATTAAACTGCATATATTGATGTTAATATTATTTCCTTTCCGGAATTTTCCCTTCTTGATTGAAGTATGTTAATGCAGAATGTCAAGTTACTCAAAAAAACGATTTCTTTCAAATTTACTGATTGTTTCCCTCTTTTATCTTGAACAGAATACAATGCGTGACGGTTCCATAAATGTCTCTTTCATGCATTAATTGTGACTGCACTGATTGTGATAAATTGGCTAATAGTATTATATCCAAATAAAAAATCAAACGAATAGTTTTTAATTATTTGTTTATGATTGATAGTTATTCTTCAAATTCGTAAAACCAAATATTACGTAAGCAAAATAATTTAAGTATGGTTAAAATTGATTTATTACATGTGATTTCCTAGATAAATTTAGCCCTTGGTGGCTCGTTTGTCAGCGTGCTCGCTTTCCACGGAGCAGCCCCGGGTTCGATTCCGGGCCGAGGTCAATTATATCATTTCCTTACAAATGTCCCAGTATCTATTGCTGTGTGACGATGAGAAAGCCCGCCCTAAGGTTACAACGACCAGTGTATGCGGTGAAGGGGATCTCTTCGTGCTAACCACACGGACCCTTATCCCATGGCCAAGAGGCTGGGTCACCCCTGGTCAGCCAAGACCCGTAGCGGGCTGTTGAGCCAAAGGAAAGAACCGATGTAAATTAGCTTTAAAATTGCAGCTTCACGTGTGCTAATGACGGTGAGGAGCCCCCACGGACATTGTTACACCTCTGCTTCGCCCCCTTTCTGTCCGACCCGTGGCCTCTCATGTCCAGTTATTTTGTTTCTTCCTATCCCCTTTCTTCTCCGTCCCACCTTCTCCACTTTTCGGTTTCGTCTCTTCGCTGCCGCACCACATCCGCTCCGCTTCTCTCGGCCTCCGTCCCGCCAGGAGAGGTGGCTCAGTGCATCAATGCCACTGATGCATCCCTCTGACCGGAGCTCCACTCCCCACGGCGGCGGCAGGATTTTCGACACTAGCTAGTCAGATCGGTCGAATTCAGTCACTGCCTGGAGGAGAATTGTAGCGGCCGGCTGCTCTGATCGGTAGTTTTTCCGTGGTTTCTCCGATCAACACCAGGCGAATGCAGGAGTAGTACCCTAACAAACGGGCCAAGGACCGCGCGCGATCTTTCCTTCCTCTTCCTTGTCCTGTCCCCTCCTCTTACACGCACACTTACACTAACATGCACTACACTACCACACATGCCGGGAGACCGGTCGGGAGCTTACAGCTTGTCCTGGCTGTGGCGGTGCCCCCCTGGTGGGAGATACCTGGTTGAGAAGAAACCCCCTAGGCGACGGTAGGTCGGGGACGGATCTCCCCATTCAGCGAGGAGAGATCACCGCCACATCCCGATGAAACAACGCACTACACTTACAGGAATAACGATGTCTGTAGTTGACGCGCCCTGAATCACGAACAATCAACCAACCTGCCTCCGTCCCGCTCCTCTTCATCTCCGCTTCCACCCTGCCTTCCCTTCCCTCTCCACCTCACCCTCCAGTCCCACCCACCTCCGCCCTGCTCTCGGCATCTCTCAATTCTGAGATGTTCACACAGCTCCCCGCCTCGCTCTCCTCTCCCTGCGTACCGCTTCCCCCCCTCGCCGTTTGCCCGCCTCGGCTCCGACGCCAACACCTCTCTTCTCACCCGCACTCTTCCCAGCGCCGCTCTCGTTCGCTTTTCCGCGCCCGACCGCGTGTTTACACATCGCACGCCGCGGGAGGCCCCGGCCCTCGGCCCAGGCTTAATTCCTTCCCTCCCTCACTCCCTTCCCCCTCCCGCGCCCCCCACTGCTCCCCCTCTTCGCCGCCGCCGATGGAGCGACTGCCGGCGCCACCTCCGCGCTTATGAAACAAAAGCCGTGCTGCGCGGCGTGCTCCCGCCCTCCTGCGCGCTCTGCCGCCCGGATCGGCAATTATCCGCCGCGAACAAGTGCCGCGCGGGCGCGCGCGGGGCGGCGCAGGTGGGGACGTGGGGGCGGGGCGGGATGGAGCTTGTTGGAATGGGGCGGGGCGAGGAGGGACGGAGCGAGGTGGGGCGGGCCGGGGCGGGCCGAGACAGGGCGAGTGGAGGCGGTGAGGGGCGGGGCGTGGTGGGGGTGGGGGAAGCCGCGCAGGCGGCGCCCGAGAACAGCCTCCAGGGCCAATTGTCTGGCGGGCTGTATCCGTGGCGGCTTGTCGAGTAAGCAGAGGGCGAACATCCCACTTGAGGGAACATTTCAATTGCTAATTGGGTGGCGCCGCCCTTTCCTCTCTCGTGCTCCGTCCGTTGTCGAACAAATACAGCGCCAGCCTCGGACTCGCCACCGACTTCCTCGCGGCGGCCGGGGGGAGGGGCGGGGGGCGCGGGAGTATTAAATATTTTATTCAAATTAAAACATTTTAATGGGGAAAGTTTGTTTCAAGAGACTTGGGAGGGCAGCGACGTGGCCAGAAGTTTCTCCGTCCGCCCGCGAGGACGGGGCGGGCGCTGAGGGACTCGGGACTGAGGACTGTTGAGGTGAGGGCGGACGATAGATGGGCTCACATTTGCTTCCAACTTCACCTCAACCTCTTCCCTCTTGGCTTGCTCCCTCGCTTGACTTTCCCATTATTCCTTTCCTGCGTGCGTTTCTTTCAGCCGATCACCTCCTCTCTTTCTTGAGTCTCCTTAGCACTTTTTCTAACCTACTTTACATTACACCCCAGTTGGGTGTATATCGATTCGTACCCTAGACTCCTAACACACTTGTAGCCTGTTGAATCTGGGGTAAGCAGAATGCAAGTCATCCGCGACTCGAATATCACAAGAGGAAACATACACTTGAATCCAATTACAATGTGCGCGTTCTAACTACCTCTGCCATTCAGATCATTTCTTGTCTTTCCCTTCAATTTAATCACTTTGCCTTCACTATTTTTCTATGGACATGCTAGAATAAAATGTAAGTAGAATACTTATTCCTAAATTGAATACGCTCAAAATACAAAGAAAACGATGAAATCTCCGACCATGTAACAAGAGTCTATGGTTTTGTTACTCCGAGAAAAGAGAAAAATTCCGAAAACATCTTATTTTTTACAGCAGAATTTGCTAATGCAGACAACTTGTTTTATACTATTTATAATAGGTAAGCTGCGGATTTTCCCCTATTTGTCTATTTTTATCCTTCAATTAAAAATGGCAGTTTTTTTAGGTTACTTATTCATTATGAGGCATTAGTAGTATTATATTTTAATATACCTAATGGTTCAGAATAAATATATAACTTAAAATTGTGCGTTTTTAATTGAAGGATAAGACAAGGAAAATCCCGCAGCTTAATAATAGTTAAATATTAATAACGCATCTATAAAAAAATATTTTGAAGTTTTCAAGCACTTATTACAATTACATTAAATTACCAAATATAATAATAATATTAATAATAATAATATTTTTATTTCCTTCCAAGTGGACTGCTGTCCGGTGGCAAGTTACAAATACAATAATCTTAGACAATATACCAAATGTAATACAATAGTAAAACAAAATGATTATAATTATCATAGCAACAATATTATATTATTAATTATAATACATTTATTTAATGAACAACACAACATGCAAACCTCATCTCTAAATTCTATTAATAATTTGGTCTTTATTTTGCGTAACTATTACAGAATATAAACTCAAACTAAAATTGGATTTAATAACAACCTTCACATACATTTAGAGATAGGAAGTTAAATAAGTGTGTATGTATTGCAAATTCGCAAACAGTTCTAGAACGACTTGTAACTTTGGATTATTTATTTGGTTTACATTAAAAATTGAACAATTGGTTTTTATTTTTAAATTATCATATTAAAATAACAAAATTTGTGAATAATTTGTAATTATTTCATTGAAGGAGTAGATTTACATATATTGAATGTAAAAATGTTTTTTGGAGTGGCTTTGTGGCCAAACAGGTAAATGCATTAGTAGATTTTTATTTATAGAAATGACAGGGAAGTTTATGTAAATATAGTACAAAGATTGATTTTTGTATCAAACGACATTATAAAGGAAGCAAAAAAATTGCAAGCTCTACTATGATACCACAGAAATATAGAATACTTTTTTAGAAATTAACATTTTTTTATAAATTCGAGAAACACGTATTACGGTATTTTGATACCAATTGGAACAAATAATAAGTGGGAACGAAATTGTCAAAATTGTGGTCCTAAATTAGTTATAAGGTTGTGCTAAAATACAAAAAAATGTAAATTTGTCATGTCCTCGTAAGTTTCTCCGTTTCGGATATTTTTAAATAATAACCTAACATCTTCATAATTTCAAAATATAACATTCATATCTGTAAACGCTAACGAGATTTGATTTAAATTATGATTTAATATTATATAGTAATTAAATATGGATACAAACGTGATGAAATAGAAAGGGATTTTTATACGTATTTAAAGCAGCTTGAAATGGAATGATGGACAGACCTAAATATTTTTTTTTAAAAATTCCTAATCTTTTTTTGCGATTTTAAGAATTTTTTCATAAAAACAAACTTTAACAATTCAATAATTATACTTTTTAATAAATATTTGCGGAATTAATAACAAAACATACATTTTAAGTTGAAGTTATAGCTACAACCTAATCTCCAACGTGCGAACTATGCTATCAAAATTACGCTTCAGGTACATTGTGGAAATGTCTAAACCGCATACACAGCCATTTTATCGTCCTTGCATTAATAACTCGGTAATAATTCACAGATTGGCATTAATAATCATATACATAAATGTAGGAACTAATCAATGGAACCAAACTGGCAGAGCTGAATGTTTCATTGTTATATTCGCCAATCAATGATTCAAACGACTTCAATTATTACGTTCTTGTGAAGAAAGTAGACAAAGTAAAGTACCTTGCTTCCATTTATCTCAACTACGTGCGTCAGTTCTAAATTTACCTTTGAATGAACAAAAATATCTACGAAAATAAACACTGATGTCTACAAAGAAAAAAAACACTTCGAACGCAGACCCGCATGATTAACAGGAAAGTGGGTGTTCCAGTACGAGTATCTTGAGAACCGACAGCAGTGTTTGATAAATACTTCCTTAGGCTAGCAAAAATTAGCTGGCATCGAGCGCACGCGACAGTAGGCTATCGAGTAATGGCTTCTTAATAGTTTCTTTGCAAACCCAAACGCGTCGTAGGCATTGGATGTTATCGCCTGTTGCTCGATGCTATCTGGTTGGTGAGCACGGCACGCTGTGTAAACGTCATTTCCATGCGTCAAATGTCCGGCGGGGCTTATCGTTCCATGCGCCCAGTAATTCGTAGTGCCACACACCCACGCCCCACCTCCCCGCACATTTTGCCTCTTCCCCCTTTCTCTCCCCCTTCCTCTCTCTCCCCTTCCTCTTTCTCTCCCTTCCTCTTTCGCTCCCTTCCTCTTTCGCTCCCTTCCTCTTTCGCTCCCTTCCTCTTTCGCTCCCTTCCTCTTTCGCTCCCTTCCTCTTTCTCTCCCTTCCTCTTCCACATCCTCTTCCCCTTTCCTCTTCCCCTTTTCTCTTTTCTCCCTTTTTCTTTCCCTTTCCTCTTCCCTCCTTTTCTCTTTCCTTATTTTCTTATTTCTTCTTCTGTACTATTCTCTCTTCCCTGCACTCATTCCCTCCCCCTTTTTCCCTCTAATTATTTCCCCTCATTTCACATTATTTTTCATTCTCTTTTTCTCTTCTAATTCTTCTTCTCTTCTTCTCCTACTGCCTACCACATTTCGCCTATGCCCTCTTCTTTTGCATGCCCGCCTTCACCTACTTTCCTTTCTTCCGCTTCATTTTCCCATTTATGTTCTCCCTCCTTCTAACTCGTTCTTCCCTCGTTCCTTCTTCCTCTACCTTTTTTCTCATATTTTTTCCATCTTGCTCACTTTTGCTGTTTTTCTTTGTCCTATCCATTCTCTCCACATTTCCTTTTCACGATTTCTCCTTACATCTTCCGTCCTCTCCACTTCTTTTCCTGACTTTCCTTATATCCACGACCCCTCTTCCTCACGCACCATATAGCTTCCACCTTGTTCCCTACTTCTCCACTTACCTCCTTTGTACCCTCTCGTTTTCCATCTGGTTCATCTGTAGGCACTATTTCCTTGTTTTTATATTTCTCTCCATTTCGATTCCCGACCTTGCGCCTGCAGGCTCTTATCAGGTAGAACTCGTAATGGTTGCTAAGATATTACGATTGGCGTTATTGTTACTTTCCCCTATACGTAGTATAGGGAAAGTTATGTAATCTGCGCGAAAAAATGGCCAATTTTCGGCGGAAACTAATTGCCGGGCCGTGAAAACGAATAAGTGGATAAAACCAGTTGCTAAATTAAGAAAAAAAATCCCCTAACACGTGGTGTAGCCAGAAACCCTGTTTTCTAGGTCCTTGATACCGAAAACCCAATTGAAAGGAAAACGTCCGTCTGTCCGTCCGTTCGTCTGTCCGTCTGTGAACACTGCTAGCGCCTAAACCATACGTACGATTTCTTCCAAAATGGATATTCCCCGGTCGATCTGATTCTAGTCGAAGCTTTGAGATTTTGAAAAAGATTCTTCAAAATTTGGGGGTACTTTAAATGAAGCCCCCGGGGATTTTCAAAACTTTCTCAAAAACGGCTCCAAATTTTTTCTTTAAATTTCTTGTATGAATAGAGTAAAATACACTTTTTAACATGGCATAGGTCCGATTTTCTCGTACAGCTCTGAATTTTCGAAAATTGTGAAAGTTTGAATTTTTTCGGCGTCTTTCTCCAACTACAAAATTGAAGATAGAGATTTTTTCTTCAAATAAAATTTGTTCTGCATATTGAGTTCTTTCATAAAGGTCATGTAAATGTTTTTCGAACTTTTGGTAGTTTTCGTGCAATATTGCATGCATTATGTGCAAATTAAAAAATTACAAAAACAAGATTTTCTCAAAAACGGCTCCAAATTTTTTCTTTAAACTTTTGGTAGGGATAGTGTTAAATGTACTCTATCAATGACATAAAAGCAATTTTAGCTTCTATGGCTTCTATCGGTTGGTGTTTTCAAAAATTACAAAAATTTAAATTTTTTTACTTGTCTCTCACATCGTTAATATTTACATTATCTGGGATTTTTTCACATTATTATATTTACGACTATATATGCTTTAAATAATGTCAAGTAAAGTTTCTCGAAAACACTACCGTTTTCTGTGAAAAGTAGCTCAAATTTCGGCATTTTCAGAAATGCTCAAACGCCATTTTCTCGTATATGGCTGCAATTTTTTTCTTGAAACTTTTGAAACGGATAGTGATAATTACACTCTTTAGTATAGCGTAAAGTTTATTTTCGGTTATTTTTTTGTTTTTTCAAAAATTACATAATGGTAATTTTTTTGAAAGATCTCTCACATCTTTAATATGCTTATTATCAGCAATTTGTAAACATTATTATATTTGTGAGTGTAAGTGCTTTAAATAACTTCAAATAAAGTATTTTGAAAACTCAAAACTTTTCTGTGAAAATGAGCTTCAAATTTCGCATTTTTAGCAGCGCTAAAGCGCCATTTTCTCTTAAACGGCAATAAATTTTTAAAAGAAAATTGCCATTTATGACTAGGTTTTTGTGTTCTTTAATATTCTACAATTAATGTTTCCGTTCTATCAATAGGAAACCGAAAAATTAAGAAAATGACAAAAAAATGTACTTTTAACGGTGATAGATGGTAGCTGGCAAGAAAGAGTATGTGGCAATTCCGAATAGCTAGCGAAAACCCAAGGAAATAGAAAACTAATAAGGGAAAGTCTGTGCCATTCTGTAGCACCACTAGTTTACTATGATGTACATTTAAAGATTTATATTTCAGCAATTACATCCAGTTGATTGTGGCAACAGTAGTTACAAACATTTCCTATTTTTACATTCACTCTTCAAGATAAAAATTTTTTACGGTCATGATTCATTAGCAATTTTCAAACAGACAGAAATTCCACAACACATTAGCCTAGTTCATGCATTAACAAAAGCGTTATTAGTGTGCATAAAATTCAACAAGTTGTTGATTTAGGAACTGTTTATCACGATTCGATCATCGGAAACTCTTTCCTGTTCAATACTGTCTTGAGCAGGAAAGAGCTCAATACTCAATTCATTACTCTCTTGAATTTCTGTTCAATTCATTACTCAGTGAATGGAACAGAAGTTGCTGGCTGCAGCGGTGCATCGCTCAAAGGCGCCGGAGTCTGTGAGGCAAGAAAGAGTCGCCCCCAGCCCCCTGCCTCCGGCCTCCGGGGTAGCGCCTGCAGCTCCTCCAGTTCCTGCAGCACCTGCAGTTTCCGACGGGGGCGCTTCGTTCCGTCAGGAAATGCTTTCTAGGCGGCGTCGACCTCGCGCCTTCGCCTCCACTACAATCCGGTGGCCTTTTAGAGGCGATGGAAATTAAAGCTCAATGAGTCGTTAGTTTGTTTGTGCCGTGTGAATACAACTTCACTATCTCTTAAAACTAATATCTTACAAACCAGCTTTCATAGCTCAGGGCATCACCTCAGCCACTATAGCGCCTCTAACCAGGAGGTACTAGTATTCGAATCCCGACGATGGCAGGATTTTCGACAAATGCTACACAGGTAGTTCGAATTTACCCGCTCTCTGGAAGAGTATTCTAGGGCCAGATACTATCTGCTCTAATGGGTATTTTTCCGTGTTTTGGCTTATCAGTACCTGGCTGCCGGAGCAGTACCCTCACAAACGGACCACGGACTGGGCGCGATCTTTCCTTCCTCTTACTTATCCTATCTTCTCTGTTTATTTTCATATACTCTTAGTTACACGTATATGCACTACATTTCTACTTATGGCGGGAGACCTGTCAAATGTTTAGAGCTTGTCCCGGCTGGGGTGGTACCCCACTGGTGAGAGATACCTGGTTGCGGATATCCCCGCCAGCCGACATGTAAGTCAGGGCCGGATGTTGCCATCCAGCGGGGAAAAGATAACCGCCACCTGCTGTGATAAAAATGTGTACTCCACCTTCAGGACATACGCCCAGAAAGACAAAATAATCGATTAATCATCATTATCTTACAATATATTTCACACATAAATTCACATAGCCTGAAGAAACACTTGCCTCTTTTCGCTTCTGAACACTTTTTTGTGAATGTTAACAATTATTTATTAACGTTTTTGTTTAGATAAATAAAGAAGAAATTTTCAACGAATTCTAATCACAATTTTACGACGTGTTTGAAATACTCCTATCGCAATTTAATTGCTGTGAAATACGTAAGAAGTTCCCGAACTAGATGCCCGGGAATTCTACCACTCTCTGACCCACCCGACAACCAGAGGCCCTTGCCCTCTACGTGATTGTAACGGGCTATAATAACCTCTCTCTCTCTCTCTCTTTCTCTCTCTCTCTCTCTCTCTCTCTCTCTCTATATATATATATATATATATATAAAGTAAACTCCGACACCGAGTGATCGATCTCGATGAAAAGTGGCACTTCTAACTTCTAGGTGTTTTTCACCAAGAAGGTTTATGTGCGGTTAATTATATTGTAACTCAAATGCAACCCGCAACGTACTCAGCAGCATTTTGAAACTATATCGTTAAATAATTCCTAAACAATACGTTCTAGGGCCTTAAAAGCTAAAAATTTGAGCCCGAAGGCCTCAAAGAAACGTTTGTCACACCGTAATCCACAGGATAAGCTCTTTTTGAACATTCCATTACATCTTTTCTGGCCCGGCGCTTCCCGATATTACTTCACCTACTTAGACACGTGAAGAATCTGCAAGTAAATGTGAATGAGAGGGACAGAGAGCGGTAGAAACAGAGACAGACAGGAACACGGTGAGGGAGGGAGAGAGGAGAGAGTGAGAAATGGTGATGAGAGGGAAAAGAGGGGGATGAAGGGCAGAACGTCTGCCGAGTTTTCCTAGTAATAATAATAATAATAATAATAATAATAATAATAATAATAATAATAGACCATTACACTTGATTAAAACAATTCTCAGAATGAAAATTCTTATAAAAGGAAACATCAAATCAAAGGTCAATTTGAAGATTTTCTCTGCACCTCTTCTCGAAAAAACGTTAAAGGGACCGTTTTTCGTAGAGGATGTGAATACAAAGTGACGTCTTACATGCTAACACACGAGATGAAAATCGCGTTCTGACGCCACAACCAACCAGGAAAAGTGTGCGAAAGAAGTGCGCCGTTTGCGAGCAACTGTCTTGACCAGGGCTATTTGCAAAGAAGCAACTTGTTCATTACCAGTGCGCCCGCCGCCCGCTCGGAGGCGGCTGTTTTCTGACGGTGGCGCCGCGTTGAGGCGGTGGGGGGCGAGGAGGGTAGGAGGAGGAGGGGGTAGGCGGCTCAGCGCTAAAAACGGAAGGCAAACACCGCTCTCCCGCTGGCTGTCGGGCGGGGTCGGGGAGGGGGTGGGCGGGGCGCTGGCCCGTGAGACTCGGGCTCCGAGCGGCGAGTAATCAGCATTGATTTTCGCCCACTTAATTACATAATCAATCTAACGCAATTCAACACACCGCATCTGCGTAGTTGCCTATCGACCTCCGGGTCGCCCCGCCGCCCCCCCTCCCAGCAGCGCCTTTCATTCGCACGGGGCTCCTCCGGGGAGGGGGGGGAGGCGAGGTTGAGGAAGGCGAAAGTGCTTAAAGGGTCGTCCACGCCCCATCGTCAGCCTATTATTTACTTTTCGAAAAATGAGCTGCTGGGAAAGCAATTCTTATCAGTCCTTCCCACCTGTTTTTCCTGACGTGTTTTTTCTGTCAGTATACTTGGGTTTTTCGTTCTTGGCGCACCAAGGTCACGGACGAAAAATGGAGAGGGGAAGTCTTTCTCCAATAGGGAGCTGCTATTCACTACTGTGTTGTGACGTGGAAGCTCGCTACTGGAGAAAGCCTTCCCTCTCCATTTTTCGTCCCTGACCTTGGTGCGCCAAGAACGAAAAACCCAAGTGAAGTGATTGAGTTGGTTAGTGAAATCACAGTGCACGATTATTTCCGATCGTCCTCTGAAATTTAAGTTCTACACTCATTCCTGACCGATATTCATAGTTGTTTGTTAAATGTAACATTATTGCTCAAACGTTCCTAAAAATCACAATATCACCATTTGTAAATTTCAATACGGGAAGAAGAAGTTCATTTATTTAATAAAAAAGTTTTAATTTATGCGTATCAAAATGAACTATGCAATGTTCTCAAGGTCCAATAAAATTAAGAAAATTAATAAATTCAGGAAAAACATAACCACTATTAACGATGATCACGAATTTATTTTTTTCTCGAACCGTAATTGGAATTATTTATTTTTACCAAGATCTGAACATGTTATAGCGGACTGCAGGGCTTACTTGTTGGACTGTAACACTGTAGGACTGTAGAGCACATCCAAAGTTTCACATTTAAAATTTTCAGTATTCAAACTTGCGAAAATCTCTCTACTGTTGCTTGGTTAACTACAATCTCGCACTCGCACGAAACATCGACTGCTTTCTATAGATCGATAGCAGCATACAAAACAGAATGATCTACATAAATGAAGTTGGTTTTGAAATATCGTAGTGAACACATGAGGACAGATTAGCATTCATTACATTAATTTTAATATTAAAATTTTAGTATGTTACAATTATTTATTACATTTAATTAATTAGATTATTATTAAAGGATTTTACTATATTACTAGTTAATAAAAGCAAGTGATCTCACATATGGAGTTCATGATATTTCGTTTACAAGCAAAATTAAAATTTTTTAAATGTAGTTGTTTAGAAACATCAAAATTATTTCTAAACAAAGACCCTCAGAGTTTTGAATATAAGATTGTGTAGATCCATGAAAATTTGAAACTTGAACTACACAAATGATTAAGAAAATCATGGCGTTTGTGTTTACTTGTTGATTTATCATGAAGTCGTTTCGTTGTCTCTTTGTCTTAGAGGCAGTTAAATGCTGTGGTCAATACATTTAGATTCTCAAAAATGTTGTGAAGTGTTAACAGTTATCTGACTATCATTTCAACGTACTCGTTCCCTAAAACGTTTGTTAATGTATTCGTCGAGTAGTAAAACTTCATTTATCATGGTGATCAGAGAATTATTAGTAGAGTGTAAATAATGAAAACTTTTTCAGTGAATTGAAATTTTGAGACAGGACATTATTAGCGAAACAATTAATTTAAAGTTCATTTCATTTACTTTACTGAGACTAATAATTTGCATAAATACATGAATAAACGTTTTCATTGTGGCGGAATGAGACCTTTGGACTTGTGGCACCAAGTGATCAATTTCAGTAATAAATATGTAACGATAATTCAATTATCTGAAAGTTATAAGCATAAAATGTAAATAACACAAAATAAAACCCACAAGGAATATTCAAAATTGAAAGTGGGAAAACAGTCATTTTCGTTTATTACTGAGTAAAAATGTGTTATTTTCCATACAATTTAAATTAGATAAAAGTAAGAGTGGGAACACCATTGCAGAAAAGGTTTAATAAAGCGTAATTTGAATTATATAGTTTTTACTTAAGTATTGATGATTATTAAATCTATTAGATACTTTCTTCAGCGACTTTTATAGAAAGTGGTAGAACTAGTGGAATGATTTATTTATATCTTCTGTATAGAAAATGACACCAAATTATTTTTGTGCTCTATAAGCGGTTTTGTTTGCGTAAGGTGACATAAACCAAAACAGTTTTACGAAATCCGTCTCTGTTTTGTTGTCAACCAAGTGTCACTTCAGCGTCCGTCTCGTGAGATTGGCTCCCTCCAGCTACTTCCTTCTCCCCTTTATCCCCACTTTCCGTACCGCCATCCCTCCTCTTCGCATGTATCAGGTAGCTTACCATTCCTCATTTCCCTCCTGCCTCTTTTCACCATCTTCCGCTGCCTGCTTCACCATCTCCTTCTCCGACACGCTGCTTACCGTCTCCGCATGTTTCGCATTTTACATTCTCTTCCTCCGTGACCCTCTATCTCCTACCCTCCTCTGCCACTTTTATCCTTTCTTCATTATACTTCTTTGTCTCTTCCTCTCTTCTTTTATTTTTATTTTTCCTCCATTTTTATTTTTATTTGCTTCTTTTATATATTATTTTCTTGTTTTACATATTCTTCCAAAACAATTAAGCCTTTACCATCTCCACCAACTCGAATTCCTTCATTTTCTCCGTCCTCTTTAGTCTCCTCCCCTACGTTCTCATTATTTACAATGCATGTTCTTCCTCATCTGTACCTTCCTGCAGTTCTTCCTCCTCTGCCTGCTGCGCCTCCGTCTCTTCCCTGCTTCAGCGTCCCACTGCTCCTACTCGACACCCTCCTACTCATCTCGCTCCCCTCGACGCCCTTTTTCCTTCCTTCCTCCGTCCTGCCGTCCATCTGTTCCTCCGCCCCCACCCCCGATCGCCGCCGCGTTGCGCGGCGCCCCGCCGCGGTGTGTTTCCAAATGTATTGAAACTTTGACGAGATGGGCGCCGGAGTGATCATATGAAAATGTACGGCTCCACCGCCTGGCGCGAGGCGGGGCGGGGCGGGGCGGGGTGTGGCGAGGACGGGCGGGGAGAGATGGCCGGATGCTCTTAGGTGGATGGCCGCGCGCGCCAGCACACACCCGCCCCGGCCCGCCCCATCCGCCCACCCCCTCTAAGCCCAGCGCACAGCCTGCTGCCGCCGCCGCCGACGGAGTCGTCGTTATTGGTCGGGAACCGGAAACGACGTTTGCGACCCCCGCAGCGACGGAGTCTATCGTCCGGAAGGAGATACGCCTCCGCCGCGACCCCGCCCCGCGCCGCCCCGCGCCGCCCCGCGCCGCCCCGCGCCGCCCCGCGCCGCCCCGCGCCGCCCCGCGCCGCCCCGCGCCGCCCCGCGCCGCCCCGCGCCGCCCCGCGCCGCCCCGCGCCGCCCCGCGCCGCCCCGCGCCGCCCGCGCCGCCCCGCGCCGCCCCGCGCCGCCCCGCGCCGCCCCGCGCCGCCCCGCGCCGCCCCACGCGCCCTGCCCCGCGCCGCCCCGCGCCGCCCCACGCGCCCTGCCCCGCGCCTCGCCCCGCGCCACGCCCCGTCCCGCGCCACGCCCCGTCCCGCGCCACGCCCCGTCCCGCGCCACGCCCCGTCCCGCGCCACGCCCCGTCCCGCGCCCCCCCCCCGCGCCCCACCCCGCCCCCCCCGCGCCCCACCCCGCCCCCCCCCCGCGCCACACCTCCCGCCCCCGCCCCCCGCCCCCCGCCCCCCCCGCGCCCCACCCCCCGCGCCCTGCCCCCCGCGCCCCGCCCCCAGCGCCCTGCCCCCCGCGCCCCGCCCCACAGCCCGCTCGGCCCCCATACCACGCCCCCCGCCTCGGCCCGCGCCCCCTCTACACCCCGCCCCGCGCGCCCTGCCCCGCGCCGGCCGCCACTCACTCTGCGCCCCGCGCCGCGCCGCCCCGATGCCTTTTTGTTTTATTTCGGCGCGAGCGGCGGGCGTCCGCTCCACCACCCGCTCCTCGCCGCTCCCCTGCTCACCCCGGGGCCGAAGCGTAGCGCTATCGCGGATTCATCAGCGTTTTCGCCTCCCGGGGGCCGAACCCGCGGCGCTTCAAGTCGAAATCCTTCTCCGCCGACGCGTCGCACTTCAGCGCCGAGGAGGCTGCTTTGTCGTGCCCATTTGTTTCATTATTTCCTCTCGCCCTCCCGCCAAAGTTATTTCTGTTTCGTTCGTAGTACTATGCTGTTGTATCATCATGACGCAACCGAACAGTGGAGTGAAAATCTACATTAACTGGGCAGTGGCTGTTATAGATATTAACGTCAATGCATTGGCATGGGACCAATAAAGAGCACAGTTAAAGTTTTTAACCAGCGTCGATAGATACGTTTTTTCCGCCGTTATTTGTGATATTAGCTGTGTGTTGCTCAATTGTGTTCGGAATATCACCTGCTTGTAAGAAAAACATCAATAAAATATATATTTTCTTGAAAAAGGGGTACGTTATCTGTGGCTTCATGCCATTTCTTTTCAATGTTCGTAATAGACGGTGGCCGGTAATATTCGTAGTGCCTGCCGGCCGTTCAGAGAGACATTACAAACGTATGTTTAGCGTGGTAATGCCAAAATAACAGTGCAATAAAAAATTAACGTTCGCCGTCCGTTAAGGACTCACTTGATATTCAAAAGTAATTACATACTTTCGAAACGAATGAGTCGCAATTCACTCGTCTCTGTTCCGAATCCTCGATCTTACCCAGTATTAACTCAATATTGATCTAAGGCGTTAATAACTAATATTATTTTTTAAAGAAAAATTAACCCTAGAACGTCCGGACCTTGCATTTACCGAAAATACTCGCGCACAGTCATATGTTCATGACTTTGTCTCGTATCTTTAATGGCTCATTTCACACAAATATACACAATAACGTACTTCAGTTACCATTTTTTGATTTATTACACTAATAAGAAGAATATAAGAGATTGCCATCAAAACAATTAAGAAACGTCTGGCTGCTCGCTCGTGGGTTGCATTTCGTCGTATCGTAAGATGTCACAGACAGTCCCGACAGCGTTGCATTTCATCGTCGACTTCTAACATCGATACTTCAGATACGATGAACACTAAAGCTTTTCAACAAAGAGAGCGTCCATGGTTTCTCGGAAGAGAGATAAGATGTATGAACAAAACAAGTCGACACACGGTGCGCACGCTTTAGTAGCGATTGGGAAGCGGTCAATTTGACGGCTGTCGTACCCAGTATTTACTCTATGTTGATTAAAGGCGTTAATAACTAATATTATTTTTTAAAGAAAAATTAACCTTAGAACGTGTTTAAGATAAATCGATGAATACAACAATTTCGAATGGATGTTTACGAAATTTTCACATATACTTTAAATTATAAATACATTAAAAATCAAGTAATCACTATGATTTACTGTTTATTTTAATAAAGACAACATTACTTGTATATCTTGTAGCCGTCAAAATGACGACTGACGTTCTCGTGTTAATTGTTTTTGTCCTACTCATTGGTATCGTTTTGCAACCATTACGAACCTCCATTATTCAAGTCATTTACACCGAAGCGCAACTCGGATTTTTCCATGCAATGAGGGTATGGTCGTAGCTGACTTCGTTATCTTAATAAAAAAATTTCCTTTATACACAGTTCAAAATTTATTTTTATGTGTTGACATATAAGTATTATATATATATATATATATATATATATATATATATATATATATATATATACACATAAGTTCATTAAGTATGAAACTCAGATAATGAGTGACTTCCGATTCCACAGAAAATTAACAAAAACTATATTTGTGAATATGTTTCATAGACTTTAGGAGCCTCCTCCCTTAGTCGAATCACTTCTTGAGCACATTAACACTCTTTACATTTCTTTGTATCATTTTTCTTAATGTGAAGTAATCTCATTTCTGTTGCATCAAATGCGTTTATCATTGTCTGACGTCACCTCCGTTATTAATTCTGCAATAGTTTGGTATGAATACTCGCGCCCCCCCCCCCCATGACGCACCTTCGTCTTGGCTCTGAATAGTGTTGTCTTTTATACCTGTTTCAAACTGTATCATACTTCACGTTTCATCTCATCATTCCCTTTACCATCGTCTCTTCAATTTCTCCTTCCCCCTCTCCATCGCTCCACTCCGTTTACGCGCGATCGGTTGATTGACTAGTGATTCCGAGTGCGTCAGCTGCTAAGACCATTAGTCCCGTAAGTGTAATAAACGCTTTTTTCCTCTGGAGATGGCGGTGATCTTCTCCCGCTTGATAGTAACATCCAGCACCGACCTAACCGTCATGTAGTGTTTCCCCAAAGACGTATCTCCCACCAGTAGGGCACCGCCCCAGCCGGGACAAGGTCTACGCTCCCGACCGGTCTCCCGCCATGAGTGAAAGTGTAGTGTAAGGGTTGACGGAAGTGATGAGGATAGGCCAGGGAAGAGGAAGAAAAATCGCGCGTGGTCCATGGCCCATTTGTTAGGGTACTGCTCCGGCATTCGCTAATGTTGATCGGAGAAACCACGGGAAACTACAGATCAGAGCAGTCAGCCGCTAGAATTCTCCACCAGACAGCGAAATGACTGAATTCGACCTAGCTATGAAGCAAGTATCGAAACTCTTGCTTCCGTCGAGACTCGCATCCCGGAACCTCCCGGTCCGAGACACCGCAGAGACATCAGTGAATGCCCTGAGCCACCACTCCCGTTACGCGGATCGGCACAGAGAGAGAGGAACTGCATAATGAGAGTTCGCTCAGTGGAGCGCGCCGCGCGGTTACACATGTTAGGAAACCGTACCACCAAAACACTAGTAAACAATATCGAGGCGCTCGGCGCGGCGCGGCGCGGCGTGTCCACAAACGCGCTACCAGACGGAGGCGAGCGCTACAGACGCGGGGGCGGCTGCGCCTCTAAACGCTCCGCGTGAATAGAGCGCGCCACCGCCGCCTATTCACACACGCGCCCCGCTACCGCCCGCCATGCGCGTGCGCGGGTATACGGCGTGGGTATACGGTCGGTGGCGTGAAGACGCGCGCCGCTGTTTGCGCGGAGGTAGGGCCGGCGGGGAGGGCGGGCGGGGGACTTGCTGACATTACGTTGATTGCGCCGTCAATCAATGGGGCCTCCGCGGCGCCCGCCCGCCCGCCCGCCCGCCCGCCCGCCCGCCGTCCCCGCCCCGCCCGACCGCCGTCCCCGCCCGCCCGACCGCCGTCCCCGCCCGCCGTCCCCGCCCGCCGTCCCCGCCCGCCGTCCCCGCCCGCCGTCCCCGCCCGCCGTCCCCGCCCGCCGTCCCCGCCCGCCGTCCCCGCCCGCCGTCCCCGCCCGCCGTCCCCGCCCGCCGTCCCCGCCCGCCGTCCCCGCCCGCCGTCCCCGCCCGCCGTCCCCGCCCGCCGTCCCCGCCCGCCGTCCCCGCCCGCCGTCCCCGCCCGCCGTCCCCGCCCGCCGTCCCCGCCCGCCGTCCCCGCCCGCCGTCCCCGCCCGCCCGGTCTCCCGCCACTCCCGCCATCTCCTTCCCGCCACACCTGCTCTCTCCTCCCCGTCACTCCTCCCCGCCACTCCTCCCCTCTCCTCCCCGCCACTCCTCCCCTCTCCTCTCCGCCATCCCTGCCCTCTCCTCCCCACCACTCCTGCCCTCCCCTCCCCGGGACTCCTGCCCCTCCTCCCCGCCACTCATTTCTTCTCCTCCCCGCCACGCCCACCATCCCCTCTCCGCCCACCCTCCCTGCCACGCCCACCATCCCCCTCCACCCACCATCCTCCTCCGCCCATTATCCCCCTCCGCCCACCTTCCCGCCACTTTCTCCCTCCCCACCTCTTCCGCCCTCCCCGCCATTCCCGGCCTCCTCCCCACACCTGCCCTTCCACCTGGCGTGTCCTCGCCGGCACACCTCCCCGCGTCACGCCCGTTCGCTCTGTCCGCCCTCCTCCCCTGCCCCGCCTGCTCTCCCGCCCGCCCTCTCTCCCCTCCTGACCCTTTTTTCGCTCACCGTCACGCCCCTCTAGTCGTCTTGCACAACCTCTCGCCCCGCCCTTTCGCCACTTCACCCCACCCTCCCACTCCGCCCTTTCGCCCCGCCCTTTCGTCCCGCCCTTTCGTCCCACACTTTTGCCCCACCCTTTCGCCCCGCTCTCCCGCCCCGCTCTCCCGCCCCGCCCTCTCCCCCACCCGCTCTCCCGCCCTCCTCGCCCCCCACCCGGTCCTTCATCCCCGCCACACCCCGCTTTCCAGTGCGCGTGGTACCTCCTCACCTGCAGCCGCCCCGCCGAACAGAAACTCTGTCCTCGCAAAGGGTAATGCTATTCAGAGAAGGTAGCTGCATTCTGGGCAGTTTTTGCCTGACAACAGAAAGCAAGGTAGTCATGTGTTTAGCAGTTACCAAATCTAACTGTATCTTAAAACTTCCTCTCGTCTACGCAAGTACTATGCGAGAAAATAAGCAAATGTATTTTTGCAACAAAAAGAAAATCCCTGAAATGTTATTTCCCGTTGTGGTAGAGAGTGAGTGTGCGCTACGCTTCTAAGATGCTGCCACTTGGTCGCCAATACCCCCTCCCCGCCCCCACTCCTCCACACTTGGAAGCGCTCGCTTACGCGCCTCGATGTTCCCGCAAAGGGGTGTACTGAGATTTGGCTGAAATAATAGGCTGACTAGCGTACCCGTGCGAGAACTCTCGCATGCTATTCCCCACTCTCTTCCTTATTTTTTCATTTCCATTATAAGCCTGTAATATGTATTTTTCTTCCAGAACCTCTTAACCTCCATCACGTGTTCTATATGTCACCTTTTAATTGATAACAATATTATACACCCCTGTCAATTCAAACTATTTTCATTTAACTTTATTATCGAGCAAAGAGGTACACCCGTGTAATTCAATCGCACACAATATCAAGTAATTTCACATACGGTTGCTATAGGCTCTAAACAGGTGGGGTGGAATCAAATTGCGTTGAACCAGCTAAAATGTGAAAGAATGCTCAAGAATTCTCATCCTGTAGATTGCGGCTGTGAAGAACTTTTTTTTTAGGCCTTTTGCCTCCAAATTTTAGTTTTTAAGGTTTTAGAACGCTTTGTTTACGAGCTATTTAACGATTTTTCTCTCGAGATAACAATAGCAATGGTCATTCGCAATTAAGCATTGCTGCCCATGACTACAATGAAGGAGAAAAACACTTCAACTGCAATTAGTTCCTGTCTTCTCTCATACATTTTTCCTGGAATGATCAGGTGCTCTTTTATCGTAGTACAACCAAATTTTATTTCAAGAAGGCGTTATAGAAGTATCTTCATAAAAATTTTATTTTCCAAGTAAATAAAATTTTCTCTTCAATCTGAGGCTACGAGTAGAATTTTAAAAAATTCAATGGGTAACGAAATAAAACCAATAATGAAGTTTTTAAATTACAAGTATGGTAGACAGTGTAATCAAATCACTGTGTAGAATCACCACAAACTAAATTGAATATTTAGACCCTGAAACGGTAAGTTCGGGAATGGAATTTTAGGAACAAACCAATACACAAATGAGGGTTTTAGCAGCTACTCAATACGCAAATTAAGTCCTATGAAAAGTGCAGTAAATTAAAGTCTAGTAACAAATTAACATCCGTAAATAGACAATAAGCAAACCAATAAAGAAATAGACTTCTGAGAACAAAATACGGAAATTAGTTATAGCAAAGAAATAGTTTGTTACTAGGACTCCATTAGCATTTCTTCACTATACACACATGGGCGTGCTGGCAGCACCATGGTAGGTGTTAGCAAGGTGGTAGGTGTTAACACCTACCATAGGCACCATGGTAGGTGTTAGAAAGGTGGTAGGTGTTAACACCTACCATAGGCACCATGGTAGGTGTTAGAAAGGTGGTAGGTGTTAACACCAACCATAGGCACCATGGTAGGTGTTAGAAAGGTGGAAGGTGTTAACACCAACCATAGGCACCATGGTAGGTGTTAGAAAGGTGGAAGGTGTTAACACCAACCATAGGCACCATGGTAGGTGTTAGAAAGGTGGAAGGTGTTAACACCAACCATAGGCACCATGGTAGGTGTTAGAAAGGTGGAAGGTGTTAACACCTACCATAGGCACCATGGTAGGTGTTAGAAAGGTGGTAGGTGTTAACACCTACCATAGGCACCATGGTAGGTGTTAGAAAGGTGGAAGGTGTTAACACCAACCATAGGCACCATGGTAGGTGTTAGAAAGGTGGAAGGTGTTAACACCAACCATAGGCACCATGGTAGGTGTTAGAAAGGTGGAAGGTGTTAACACCAACCATAGGCACCATGGTAGGTGTTAGAAAGGTGGTAGGTGTTAACACTTACCATAGGCACCATGGTAGGTGTTAGAAAGGTGGAAGGTGTTAACACCAACCAAAGGCACCATGGTAGGTGTTAGAAAGGTGGAAGGTGTTAACACCAACCATAGGCACCATGGTAGGTGTTAGAAAGGTGGTAGGTGTTAACACCTACCATAGGCACCATGGTAGGTGTTAGAAAGGTGGTAGGTGTTAACACCAACCATAGGCACCATGGTAGGTGTTAGAAAGGTGGAAGGTGTTAACACCAACCATAGGCACCATGGTAGGTGTTAGCAAGGTGGTAGGTGTTAACACCAACCATAGGCACCATGGTAGGTGTTAGCAAAGTGGTAGGTGTTAACACCAACCATAGGCACCATGGTAGGTGTTAGAAAGGTGGTAGGTGTTAACACCTACAATAGGCACCATGGTAGGTGTTAAGAGCGCGCAGCGGTGCCGGTACGAGAACTGAGGAGGTCACCTGTGGGAGAGAGAAGAAACGGCACCTGGAACGGAGAGGAGAGCGGGCACGGAGAACGGGGCTGGGCAGAGCGAGCGGCCGATGGACAGCGCGAGGAGGGCGTTGACGGGGGAGGAGCCGTCGCTCGGCGGCGCAGCGCGGGGCGGGGAGGGGGCGGGGGCGGGGCGGGGAGGGAGGGGGCGGGGCCGCAAATATTGGCCGCGGAAGTCCTTCCCTCATTCTGCGGGATCGAGATAATGGATTAATGAACTCGGAGAGGCCGCGAGCGGGCCTGCCCGGGGCGGGCGACGGAGGAAAGGGGAGGGGACGAGAGGAGGAGGAGGAGGGCGAGCGCGGAGAAGGAATCGATAGAGGCCGACCGAGTGTTGACACGAAATCGAAGAGCGCGGGCGGGCGGTGCCGCTCCGCCGAGAGCCGTGAGCAGCCAGCGCGCTTCCCGCCCTGGCGGCGAAATCCGCTAAATGAAGAAAACAGCGCGAAGGCGCCGCCTTCCATGCCGCCGGACGAGGGAGGGGGCTGCAAAGGAAGAAGATTGATTCGTGTTTCCGGGCGCGTCAACTAATGAGGTCATTAGTCCCGTAAGTGTAGGTCGTGTTTTTCTGGGAAATGGCGATGATCTTTCCCCGCTGGATGGTGAGATCTGGCGCCGACCTACCGTCGACTAGCGGGGTGTTCCCCTCAATCAGGTATCTCCCACCAGTGGGGCACCGCTCCAGCCGGACAAGCTGTAAGCTCCTGACCGGTCTCCCGGCATGTGTGGTAGTGTAGTGCTTGTTAGTGTAAATATGTATGTAAGAGAAGGCAGGACAAGGAAGAGGAAGGAAAGATCGCGCGCGGTCTGTGGCCCGTTTGTTAGGATACTGCTCCGGCATTCGCTTGATGTTGATCGGAAAAAAACACGGAAAACTATCGATCAGAGCAGTCGGCCGCTAGAATTCTCCTCCAGTCTGCGACTGAATACGACCTAGCTGACAAGCTAGTGTCGAAAATCTGCCGCCGTCGGGACTCGAACCTAGGAAGAAGACGAGGTGGGATCTGCGGTGGGTGCGGAGACGGTAGTAGATGACGTGCAAGGGAAGGTGAAGGAGAAGGTGGAGAATGGGGAGGAGGAAGAAGTGGCAACAAATGTGGTATCGGCTGAGAGACCAGTAATGGTGGAGGCAATGGCGACGGCGAGGGGCGGTGTCAAGATGACAAAGGTGAAGATGGTGGTTGGCGAGTCGCAGGCGGAGAAGAATGAAGTGGAGATGGTTGAGGGGAAGCGGAAGGGGAGGTGGAGTTGGCGATTGGGGCTGTGGAAGCTGGGGTGGTGGAGGTGTGGACGCTGAGGGCAAGGCTGGTGGTGACGAGGGCAGTGCAGACGGGGATGGTGAAGACAATGTCGGAGACGAGGGAGATTGGGGCGTGGGCGGGTGAAGGCGTGGACGGGTGGAGGCGTGGGTGGGTGGAGGCGTGGGCGGGTGGAGGCGTGGGCGGGTGGAGGCGTGGGCGGGTGGAGGCGTGGGCGGGTGGAGGCGTGGACGGGTGGAGGCGTGGGCGGATGGAGGCGAGGGCGGGTGGAGGCGTGGGCGGGTGAAGGCGTGGGCGGGTGGAGGCGTGGGCGGGTGGTGGCGGAGAAACAGTGTGAATCCGAAGTGGAGATGAAGGTGACAAGTTAAGGGGTACCGACGTCAGCGCTACTTGGAAAGAAGAAATGCGATTCGCACGCAGCCGAGTTCGCGCTGAGGCCATCCTCGCCTGTTCTCACGCGCTCTCTCGACACGGCCTCCGCCGACCGCCGGCGCGTCTTCCTGGATTTCCTGGAATATTTTGCCGCCCCGCGCCGCCCCGCGCCGCCCCGCGCCGCCCCGCGCCGCCCCGCGCCGCCCCGCGCCGCCTTCCGCCGCCCCGCGCCGCCCCACGCCGCAACTCGCCGCACCTCTTCGCCCCTCGCCGCCCCGCGCTGTCCTGCGCCGCCCCGTCTCTCCCCGACCCGCCCCGCCCTGCCCATCCCCGCCCCGCCTCTCCCCGCCCCGACCCGCCCCGCTCCGACCCGCTCCACCCCGTCCCGCTCCGTCCCGCCCCGCGCTGTCCCGCGCGGCCCCGCGCCGCCCTGCTCCGCTCCGCGCCGCTCCGCTCCGCCCCGCTCTGCCCCGTTCCGCCCCGCCCCGCCGTGCCTCGCCCTCCCCGCCCCGCCCCGCCCCGCCCCGCCCCGCCCCGCGCCGCCCTCTGCGCCGTCCGCGGCTCCCGCGCGCGACGCAGACAAAGAAGGCGGCATATTTTCCCCCTGCAATCTCGTGACAGGCGACTCCAGGGGTTACGTAAGTTTGCCTTTTTATTATTTATTTTTCTTGCTTTTCGCGGACGACAAAATTACGGCCGTTCCCGCGTAGTTGTCCCGTCGTTGCGTCGCGTGGGTCGCGAAGCCGCGCGCGTGTGTCGAGAGCGCGGAGGAAGACGCCTCGACGGTTTAACGAGTCGTGCCCCGCCCACCTGCGAGCGGCTGCAGAAATTGGCAGAGAAGAATTCCTGCGAGAGGGAGCCAGCCGCGATGGGAAAAGGGGGGAGGGCGTCCTGAACGCAGACCTTCGGCGCACGCTGGTAAGAAAGGCGCAAAAAGCGGACAAAATTAATTTGATTTCTTAAGTGTCCAGTTATCAATATAAAAGTACAGATTTACAAAATTATAATCAAACCAACATGGTCCTATGGTATTTAATTGTGGGGCTCTTCCAGTAAATCGAATCTAGAAATTCTAAAATGATTCGAAACTAAAACATTAAGAAACCTAGGCAACGTACCATGGTACGTGACAAACAAGACGATATACAGAGACCTCGACATCATCCCGCTAGAAGAAATTATCAGAAGAAGAGCCAAGCTTACCTAAAGAGATTGTACGAGCATCCAAATTACCTCTCAACAAACCTGCTAGACGACAATGAACATGTATATAGACTGAAACGAGAGAATATTTTAGATTTGCCATACCGATTTCTTAAATGAAATTTTCAATGTCACAAAATTCACGTCAGAAATGTATTTATTAGACACCATTTACTTATTGTTCTAACAAGAACAGATTGTCAATTATGCAGAAGTAAAAAAGTTATCAATATTTTAGCCGTAGAGTGCTTGTGGATTGAATGATCAATCTTCTTTATATAGCTATACCTAAACAAAAATCAAGGGTTTAATCTGCAACATTTTGGACTCTGAATACAGTAACTCATTTTTGTGATTTGTATTAGATTCTAATAAAAATTAATAAAATAATAATTTTTATTTTCCCAACCCAGCAGTTATTGCTGCAAAGAGATCGTTTCTCTCTTAGATCGACAATAGCATTTATTACTTTAAAGTTTATTATAAATATTTTTTTAAATGAAGCTCTGCTTTGAACTCCATTGTGCTTTCATTTCTTCACTTACAAAACAAGCAAATACATGTATTTATAAAACGTATTTTAAAAATGCATGTCTGTCATTCTCTACGTTAACAACTTCTAATTACTTTTAATGTAGACTAAGTTCTAGGTCAACATTAATAGAAGGGAATGATAGAGTCCTGTTCGTACACTGGTTGCTTAGGCTACTGTTCCAATGTCCGTCTGGATTAGGTAGGAAAAATCAATACAAATGAAATAGCCATTTTAAGCCCAGCACCATCTAAATTCCCATCTTAACCCAGGCAGCACGAATTTGATTCTGTTCTGACAAGAATGTATAGAGATATTCTCTTAAATACCCCAAGTTCGTGCGATTCACAGTTTTTCTCACATTGCAGTCCTCAGCTGTAATGTATTATGCGCATTAGATCTTTGTAACACAGAGACTTAACCTCTGCATTAATGGGGCCAGATTCCATATGGTCTTGATCTCATCTGGTCGTGTCCGACGCTCCTATTTTAGGTAACGTGGAAAGTTTG
Organism: Acheta domesticus; assembly: GCA_031308135.1. NCBI lineage: Eukaryota > Metazoa > Arthropoda > Insecta > Orthoptera > Gryllidae > Acheta > Acheta domesticus. The sequence goes on along the minus strand of JAHLJT010009436.1, from coordinate 5,008,482 downwards.
TCAACAGCCAGCTTCGTAAGACTTCATTGGGTTCGGAGATGAAGCTGAGAATTTCCTTTCATAACTAGTGGTGCTACATCATCATATACTTTCTCGCGTTATTGGAAACAGCTACGTAATATTGAAATATTGCAATTTTCGAAAATCTGAGCGATACCCGAAAATTGGACTAACACAATATTTTTATTGTCCCTTATTACTAATTGGAGAAAATTTAAAGATAAAATGTGGAGCAGTTTTTGAGAAATTTTTGTAAATTTCAAGCGCAAATTACGCAAAACCTAATCGTTTTTTCAAAACAATTGTTCATGACGTGTTTTAATGAGCTAGTTTTGTACAACAGATTTTGTCCGAGGAAAAAATCTCTATCTTCAATTTTGTAGTTTAATTTTTTGCAATTTTCCGCAATTCGGGGTCTTCAACGAAAATAACATCTGCACCATTCTCTTAAGCGTCCTTCACACTATTCAACAACAAAATTTAAACAAAACATCTGATGCCAATTGTTTGAAAATTTTTAGAATGTCCGAAGGGTTTCACGTAAATTACCTCCCAAAATTAAAATATCGGTTTCAAATTCAAGACGCCACATTAGCCAGAACAATTGAGAACTATCGATTTTGGAGGAAATTGGCTGAATGGTTTATACGCTATCATTGATCACAGAGAGACGGACGTTTTGGCGTCATTAGATTTTCCGCTATCAAGAACCAACAAAACATGGGTTCGTTCTACACCACGTGTTAAAAGAATATCTTTCTAAATTTAACAACTGAATTTATCGATTTTTTCGTTACCAGGACCTGCCAACAAACGTTTTTCTGGCGAAAATTCTCCATTTTTTGGCGCATGATTACATAACTTTCTCTTCTTAAGAAGTTCCTGAGAGAGTAAAGGCAGCCATTTTGTCCACCTCTTTTGCGACGAGGGCCACAGAGCGGCGCTGCTCTCGTTTGGCGGAGGAAAGCGACGCAGACGCTCTGAAGGGCCGTGCGATGGTTTCGCGATTCGCGACTTGCCCTCGTAATTGCTCGCTCGAGCGTCTCTTCCAAGGAAAAGAAAGAGTTTTCGAGTAAACCGGATTGTTGCGTGCACTGTAGTAACACAAATTAGGAAAATGCTTTTGAATAAATTTTCCACGAACTTTACGAAAGCGAAAAAAATGTGTGAATTAAATTATTGTGAGTTCAATGAATGTAACACAAGCTGTAGAACGATATTGATTATATCGAAATAACAACAACATTTTCGGAATTAAATTATTACTGGAAATAAAATATAGCCCATTTTATTTCTGTCTGAAAATAAATATAACCCATTTTCTGTCACTGATACAATGGAGTTTAAGTGTTATACATATAATGGAGTTATATATTCACAAGTGAAATAAGCTTGTGTTTGTTAGGCATATTTCAATGCACAGATGTTCAACAGGTAAATGAAATCTCTTTGACTACGTCAAAACATCTGTACGTGAGCAATTCCCTAATAATCAGGAGCAGATATCACGCGTGTAACTCCTATTTATACTTCGAGTTTTTTAACGTGGCGTCTCAAGGTCACGCACGTAAAAAGGAGGGGGAAGGGCAATAGGGAGCCGTAAAAGTGGAAACTGTAGTGACGTTGCAGCTCCCTTTTGGAGTCTGCTTTCCCTCTCCCTTTTTCATGCGTGACTTTCAGATGCCACGTTCAAAATCTAAGTATATAAAAATTCTCCACTACATGTGGATTGGCTAAAAGTGATCATTCCTACCCTTTTCTATTGTGAGATGTTTGTAACATTTATTCTGAAAAATAATTTTGGTTTTATTATTACCGTAATTCATATAAGGAAAATGTAATGAAGAGATACTAGATTGTTTTCAGAAAATGATGTAATATACAACATAACTAGTGTACGGTCTCTTCGTTTTATCAATGAAAACTGCTGAAGGTGAGTGAACCAGAGTCAACAGTATGGGGACGTCACAAACGTTGAAACGTAGAGCACAATATGTAAAAGAGATTAATGAAGCGTAATTGATAAATACAAAAGGCCTAATAAGCGATAAAAGTAACGTAGAATAACAACGAAGCAACGTTAATTTTTCTATGCGTAGTAGTCGTACGACATTAAACATTTCTTAAAAGTGAAAAAATATGATTTGCTTCAATGTCAAGCCCCCCTGCAATTAATTACAAATACCATTTTTACAGTAGCCTCTTAAACTATCCACCGGAAGTTGATGGAAACAATGCTAGATTACTGTTGGAAAAAAACTGTTACTACTGCGCGTTTCAGAACAACTCTGGTAGCATAATCTCGTGTCTCTCAAATCTCAAACTCAAAGAAGGTTGACACTGTAGCCCAACAACTGTGAAAACCGGTGGGTTGTGCACGTGTGAAAAGTAGTAGGGGAGTCTTCTCTTCTTGGGGCTCAACTTTCCAGATTACTCCGGGACGTGTCTCAGAACTATGGATGGAGAGGAAGACGGCCGCGTTCCGACCCTACGATGCGTTTTCCACGGTTTTAGAAGCCTAGGTCAAAGCTTTGTTTCTGTGGCGTAGCCAAAATGACTGCTGAAAATGAACATAAGGATATGCTCTCCGAACTAACAATTCAGTGACGACTGCGAAGATTCAGAAGCTGCCTCTAACGACTCACTTGACTCTGCTTTTCGTCGGCTTGACGTACATAAGACAGCAAATTAACTCTCACTGGCACGTTCCTGTACGCTACTTCCCTGAGAGCGGTGGCTGGGAACAGCTTCTCCTGAGATAAGCCCCGCCGTCGGATGTTTATTCAGTGGGATGTATGTGCAATGCCCACTCTCTTGATGCGCTTACAATCTGACGTAACAGCTCTCTTGCCGGCTAGTCCGTTCCATTGCTTGCTTGCTCACTGTCTGTTGGTTATCATACTTTTCCGTCCTCGCATTCACCTTTAGGACCGTCCTTTCATCCACCCTCCCAGCCACATCTCCCCTCCCCTCCCCCCTCTTCACCCCACCCGCCCCTTCTCCCACTCACTGCCTGTCGGTGGGGCTTGTATGCCTGCAAATTAAATCATTTCGCGTTTAAAAATGGGCTTCAAAGGGATGCGTAAGTGGACAGCGCTCCATTTGTATAAATTGTATTGAAGTGGTCCTCCCCCCCCACTTCCCCTCTACCTCTGCTCATCCCCCCCCCACCGCCCGCCCTTGTGCTCCAAGTGGGCGTGGCAAAGTTCCGCTCGCATTCGTCACGTAATTTCGCAAAAATTCCTTCAGTTTCCCCGGAGCGGTTTTTACTCCACGCTCCGACAAAGCGGAGGAGAATTTGCGACGAGATAACGTGGTATACGTGCACAACGCGACTTAGGAAACACGGAAAACATGTTGATTTGTATGTACCTTTCCACATGCTGGTCATAAGGGACTTTATTTGCATTTGCATTCTTGTATTGCGTTAATAGTGTAGTTCGTTCTAAAGCGTCAAACGCATTTTAATATTCTGTTGGAGAATTTATTGTTATTAATTTATTGTTAGAAATTACTGTATGGAGAGAAAAACATATTTCGTTTTACTTTTGTGTTTCATTACGACTCGCGTTATATATAGGGATTATTTGTGCTCCAGCAAACACTCTTGTATTGTGGATTTACAGTTTGCTATAAGCATTGAGATAATCTGAATTCACTAAAGTTATGTCAATATCATATGTATGCACGTTAGGGCTACAAGTAATTATTTTCGTTTAATCGGAGAACTAAAATGTTTTGATTAAACGTGCTTATGGTGAATGTGACTTTTTATATTAAAATGTGTATTAGAACTTCAAAACTAATATTTTACGATTTATAGGTCACCGTGTACGAATACCTTTACATAAAATGCTGGGACACGTTTTACATGAAGCGAGCGCACTTAACGTTTGATATTCTATGCACTCTATTTTGTTATTCACATTTTATTTGACAAATACATGCACAAATCTATTTATAGAAATGCTGCATTGAATAATTTACTTATTTTTAGTTTTCAATGCGTACTCAATACATTAGAGCATTAAAAAACAATGTAAGTTAGAAAATTGAAACGCAATAGGAGATAAAAGTGTGCCTATTGAAGAAAGAGAAACAATTTAATCCTGTGAGATTTTTGAAATTATTTGCAAAACAACAACTTTGAATATTGTAATTATTTAATTATATGCAATTATTAATTTACAATTAGCTCACGACAATTATGCCTAGGATCAATAGTTTGATCAGATTTTTGGATATAGTCTATAGTGAATTTGAATAAGCGATACGAACTTTTCGCACGTGCAAAGGGAGTCAAAAATGAACATTTTTCCAATGAACATAAAGTGGGATTTTTCACATAACTGAGCTAAATGTGTGATATTTGCCCCTGGCACATAAGGCAACCCCTATGCCTGTGTACGGCAGATACATGAAATCTCCTGCAATGCGACAGAGCGTGATGTGCAGAACATTTGTGTATAACACGTTGCCTACCAATAAGGGTATTCTTCTCTCTCTCTCTACGGTACGGAAGATACGATATTGTGTCTATTTTGTTGGTCTTTTTCTTAACGGGAACAGTTCAAGTGAGTTCAAGGCACAATGATTCAAAAGAAGAATTGAAATGTAACTTACATTAAAATCAGTGCATTGTAATGGTGACAACAAGGAGGCAAATAATTTGCGAGTAAATAAAAAAATATTGTATGCAATAAAATATATATTAAATGAAAAATATACAAAACTGACATCAAAATGTAAAACGTTCTTGAGAATATAAACTAATAGATACCTTAAGTCTTCAGCTCTGGCAATAGCATAACATCAACTTTTCCGAGTATTTTGTCACTGCATTTCAATGGAGGATTATATATGTACATCAATTTCACTAAGAGAATTTCTAATGCAGTACACGGGAGAAATAAAAGAGAAAGAAAATAAATTGGTTTGAAAGCATTTCCCGCAGTGATAGCTCAGAGGTAACATTGTTGGCAATGCCCCGTCGTCTACTGGGAGGAGCTAGGGTTTGCGTCCCGACGGTGGGAGACACTGCACAGATGGGTCGAATTCAGTCACTGTCTATGGGAGATTTCTAGCCCTTTGCACTCTTAACCCTTAAGTGGGCGCGCGGCGTACTGAGTACGCCACGCTACATTTCTGAGCCTCTCTTTCCTGGAACTCCGATAAGCCGGATGCGCCGACACCTAATACCCTACCACCAGTCCCTTCTCTGCCTCCTGTGAATCAGTACGTATCTTTCTTTGTGCCTGGTAAGCTGTGAGCCACGTGTTTTCCTTTTCGCGTGCTTCGTGGCGTACTCCGTACGCCGCGCGCCCAGATATGTAAGTATTTTTTCGTATCTTTCTTGTTTGCAATATAATGTTCGCGTAGCGTTAGTAGCGCATTTCTAGATTAAAAACTATCTTTGGGATGAAATCACATTTGGAATTCGTCCAAACATCAAGTAACATTGTGTAATTTCACCTAGGTCTTGTGAAAAACTGAATGAAGCGGATATATTTCGTGTTCTTCAAGATCTTTCTGAGGAAGAACAGATCGACGATGACTCGTCTGATAGTGAATCGGAAAATATTCAAATGCCCGATCACGACAGTGAATCTGAAGAAGACATATACACATCACAATACAATAGTGATAGCAATAGTGACAGCGATGAATTATCTGAAAATAGTGAATATTTTTCTAAAATAATTTTTAAACACAATAAATCAAGCGGCAAGAAACAAATTCAAGAAATTATAAAATGGAAAAAGACACCCTTGAAAAGCAAATTTTCTAGAACGCCACAAAAGAATATTTTGAAGAAAATTCTTCCCAACGTGAAAACAAAAGTGGCTAATAACGTGGAAGACGAACTATCTCCATTCATCTCTTTCATTGATGTAGACATTTTGGATGAAATAGTTTTGTTCACGAATAAGCACATCATGGAAAAGAGACTTTCTGGCACTTATTCCAGAGAAAGAGACGCTAAAGACACATATCGAAGTGAATTAATGGCTTTTATTGGACTCCTCTTCTTATTAGGATTCAAAAAAATGAATAGAACAAATCTTTCAGAAATTTGGGCAAATGACGGGACTGGGATAGAAATTTGTCGTGCCGTTATGAGCCAGAAAAGATTTTTATTTCTATTGTTAGCTGTGAGATTTGATGACAAAAGCACCAGAACAATTCGCAGAAAAACAGATAAATTGGCCCCAATTAGATCAGTTTTAGAAAAGTTTGTAGACAACTGTAAAAGTTCCTATTCACCTGGTGAGTTTCTCACAATAGACGAGAAACTCGAACCTTTTAGGGGGCGGTGTTCATTTATTCAGTTCATGCCGCAAAAACCTGCAAAATATGGGCTGAAAGTATATGCTTTAGTGGATTCTAAAACATTTTATACAGTGAATTTAGAGTTGTATTGTGGAAAGCAACCGGAAGGGCCGTATTATACTGAGAATACACCATTTGAAATAGTTCACAGACTACTGCATCACCTGAAGGGATCTTGTAGGAACGTAACTTGTGATAATTGGTATACAAGTTATCCACTTGCGAAGTCGCTTTTGAAGGACAATATTACTTTGCTTGGAACAATGAAAGCCAACAAGAAGGAAATACCAAAGGAATTTCTCCCTTCCAAAGATAGAACAGTTGGTACCAGTCTTTTTGGTTATCAGAATGATGTGAGTATTGTTTCTTACGTTCCAAAGCGTAATAAATGTGTAATAGTTCTTTCAACCATGCATGATCAAGGGACAGTTGATCCAGAAACTTCCAAACCGGAAATTATTCTGGCCTATAATTCTACAAAAGGAGGAGTTGATACAGTAGACCAAATGTGTGCAGCTTATTCTGTTAGCCGAAGAACAAGAAGATGGCCTCTTGCTGTGTTTTTTTCCATTCTAAATGTAGCTGGAATAAACTCATACATTCTTTGCCGCGCTATTCTAAATTTAGAGTGTAGTCGAAGAATATTTTTGAAAAACTTGTCATTAAGCCTTTGCAAACCACTTTTGCACGAAAGAGCATTAATCAAGTCACTTCCAGTTAACCTGAAAAATATTATAAGGCAACATGTTGGCCCTAAGACTGATTCATCTTCAAATGAAAACATTTTAATTAAGCAAAAAAAAGGTCGTTGCTCTATGTGTGGGCGCGCCAAAAATAATTACACAACAATACAGTGTTCAACTTGCAAACAATTTACCTGTAGAAATCACATTGTTGAAATTACATATTGTTGTGAATTATGTAACCAACATGATATAGAAAGTGATGAATGAAAAGACAATTATGTGAATTTATCAACTATTTTCGCAGCATTTTTGTTTACTTTGTTTAAATGTTTTGTGTAGATGTCAAAAAGTTCTAATAAACTATTTTTCTGCAATAATTACGTTATTTTAAATGATTTACTAACATTTTAGTTCATTTATATCAAGCAAATGAAATGGCGTACTCTGTACGCCGCGCGCCCACTTACGTGACTATTGCTCGCGCGCCTACTTAAGGGTTAAGCAATGAGCGTGCACACGGCCTATCACTCGTACAGCATGTCAGAGACGACACGAGAAAAATGGCTACTAACTCGTAACAGTATGTAATGTGACATTTCCCAGAACTCGTAGGGATTCCTCAGATGACACACAAAACTACCTAAATTAACTCGTAAGTCATGTCACAGACGCCCACAAATTTTATTGGTATGTAAAATAAAGTTTTCATTGTTGAATCTATCTGGGCAACTATTCTATTTTTAAACAATGTGGATGCAATAATGCGAGTACGAACTGGAACAGGGGGAATGCCGAGTATCGGCTTCGAGCTGTACGACCGTTTTCCATTGTCATCTTGGGCTGCCTAAGGAGTTGTAGGACCTCGCAGTGCTCAGAAACCTCCGAGGGCAGAGAGATTTCGTGGGTGGCATGGCACACATGCCCTACGAGTGCAAAGGGCTGGAAACCGTGGTTTCTCCGATCAATATTAGGCGAATATCGAAACAGGATTCTAACAGTCTTGCCCCCCCACCCTCGCGCGTTATACCTTTGTACTTGTCTCCTCCTCTCCCCTTGCATGCACTTACGCTTACAAGCACTGCTTTACACCATATGCCGGGAAACTAGTCACGGCTGGGGTGGCGCCCGCTCGAGGAATTACCTGGATGGAAAAAAAAGGAAACAGTGATGTAGATCAGCGTCGAATCTCATTTGCTAGCAGAGAAGTAATAACACCACCCCGTGTGATGTAATATGCCTTACATTTATGGACATAATGACCTCGGTGGTTGACACAGAGCCCGGAATTAATATTCACTCACTCATACATTCACTCACTTAGATATATTATTTGAAGAATTGACATTGTCAGGATCTCGATATCAACGCTTATCTACAATCCAAGCAAAACGCACACTTCAAAGAACTGTAAAATTCAGATGAAAGTTTACATTACCGACCCAAGGATACAGCGGGACAGTTTTCTTAGAAGGCTCGCTATACCCCATGTCGAGGTCGGCGCCGCTAGGCACACTCCTTCCAGAACATAGAGATGATGATGATGATGATGATGATGATAATGATAATAATAATAATAATAATAATAATAATAATAATAATAATGGAAAAGTATGTAGTCAGCTATCAAGATGACTCTCTAATGAGGCAGGTCATGAAATCTGACCGAAGAATGGGAAACAGAGGCATTGTTAGTGTGGCAAGAAGCATTGCAAAGAAAACTATGCAAGACACGCAGAATTCCAGAGACACTGAACTTCTGATGCTACTTAACATTAAATGTGAGACAAAAAATGTTAAAAAAGTCGTGGAGAGACAAACCACTGCACAGACAATATTTGAAACAATTGGACAGAGCACTGATCAATAAAGATCAATCATTTATTTGGCTTAAAAGGGGAATAATGAAGCCAGAATCGGAAGCACTTGTAATAGCTGCCCAAGAACAGGCCTTGAGAACACGACATTATGATAAAGCGGTTCTCAAAATTTCCCAAGATGATAAATGCCGCATTTGTCAAGAACACATAGAAACCATTGATCATATTGTCTCAGCTTGTCCAATCGTAGCAAAGACCGAATACCTGAAAAGACACGACAGGGTGAGTAGCTACCTCGACTGGCAGATCTGTACCGGCCTCGAATTTCCAAACACATGCTCCAAGTGGTACGAACACTCACCAAAACCGGTGACGTCTGGAATGTGTACGATATTGTACGACCAACAAATTCAAACTGATCGCAAGATAGCGGCAAACAAACCGGATATAGTTATCCAAGATTTGAGAAAAAATCGTGTTTACTTGTCGATGTTGCTGTACCTTGCGATCAAAACGTCGTTACCAAGGAGGCAGAGAAATGTCTTAAATACAAGAGTTTGGAAATCGAGATCAGCGGAATTTGAGGCGTAAAGGCACAGGTCGTCCCGATAGTTATCGGAGCTCTGGGATTTGTTCCGCAAAATTTGTGTAATAACTTGTCTAAACTCCCAGGTAATTCAAAAGACTGGGAAGTGCAAGAAATTGCTTTATTTGGAACAGCCCACATTTTGCGCAAAGAATTGTAAAGCACCGAGAGTCAGTAGATCTGCTCCTTAGGTAGCTGGTTGCAATTTGGAGTAGATATTCAACCGACTCATAACATCTTAAGTCGCGATATAAAGTAATAATAACAACTGGTGGTGTGGGGGCGTGGCCGGAGAAGCCGCGGGCGGTGCCTGGTGTGCGGCGGCCACCAAGGTGGCCCGAAAAATCGAAGAGCACTTCCAGAAATGTAAACAGGAAATTGTGGCGGCGGCGGCGCGTAGATGGAGGGTGATAGGCCAGCGGCAGGCAGCAGGCGGGCGGGCGACTAAGCGGCTGCTCCCCAGGCGGCGCACCGGCGCAGCTCGCCGCCCGCCCTGCCCCCACGGCCCCCGCCGCCCCCGCCGCCCCCGCCGCCCCCGCCGCCCCCGCCGCCCCCGCCGCCCCCGCCGCCCCCGCCGCCCCCCGCCGCCCCCGCCGCCCCCGCCCGCCCCCGCCGCCCCCGCCGCCCCCGCCGCCCCCGCCGCCCCCGCCGCCCCCGCCGCCCCCGCCGCCCCCGCCGCCCCCGCCGCCCCCGCCGCCGCCCCCGCCCGCCCCCGCCGCCCCCGCCACCTAATGCTGTACTATGGTCTGAATTCTGTAAATAGCAGACACAACTCGTTCACTTCAATGAAATGAATTTCGTAATTGTAGCTGTTGAAAGATAAAACTTGCCACTTATTTGCAAATAAAGGGAATAAATAAGTAAAAAAAATACATTTTTATAAAACTCATATTGAAAAAAAATAATCTTGTGTGTCCAGTAAATATAAACCATTTTTATTGACCTTTAAAGTTAGTTATAGTGTGGTGTAAAGTATAGGGAATTTTCCCTTTCATTTAGGTGTAAATTGCCGCTTGGAAGCAGTCGTTTGAAAATAATATTTTTGTCCCCTCTTTGCGACATTCACACCACCGTGCGTCTGCGTCACCCCTCCCCCCTCTCTCTCTCTCAGCCGCCCGCCGTTGCTCCTCCGGGAGACGGATTTATGGTTATGAGTGGAATAATTCCCCTGGCCTTGTGCCTTCCCTGCAGCGCGCCAGCTCACACGAAGTTTACGGCTGGGTCGGTCGCCTCGGCTGCGGGCGGGTTGGAAAATCGACCGATCAGGTGCACTTCTTGAGAATGCTGTTTATTGGGGCGAACGGGAATTGATACGCGGGGAACTGACACGCGTATCCTGATACGAAACGATTTTACGGATTAAATTGGATTAATGTCAAGTTCGCGTGCTTTTGATTCTTTTGAGGAATTAAAGCTTTAAATTACTCAATTCCTGATAATACATTTTCAAGAAAAGAGTATTCAGCTCGAATAGTGAATCATGTTAACAATTTCTATGACAGTAGAAGAGTTTGAGAAAACAGCTTACTCTTATAATATTCTATAAATTATAAATAATGCATAATTTAATTATTTTCTATGATTTTATTAATATGATGTCTACTATTTCTTTACACAAATAAAACTTCCTGTTTGGACAAAAGCAAATATTTACCGACAAAATATTTCGCAACTAAACAGTTGAGAAGGTAATTAAATAATATTCCACATTAGTAATATACTTCGTGGCGCATTAAACCAGACGCGAACCTGTGCATGCAAGAAGAATGAAGCATATTAGGTTCTCATATTTCATCATTCTTGAGAATGCTAATTCATGGTAGTAAAAGACATTAAGCTAATCACCTGACCCTATACGAGTTTGGCTAAAAAAAAGTATCACACACGCATGTGACTGTCAGGATAATGAAGGTACCGATGTCCAGAGCTGTTAGTGTAATGATAACAGGACATGCGAGTATTATGGAGTGGCAATAAAGATAGAACGCAGGACGTGTTAACCATATCTCTGTTTGTATTTCAAAAGATCGTTCTAATATTCTTCGGATTCCAAGTGAAAAGATGCTGAATTGATTTACAGACGAGCAGCATTGGGAGAAATTCAAATGCATTTCAATAGCAAATCCCTTGAGGCACTACATTCTGCCGACATTTACACGGACGTGCATCCCTGGAGCCCTAACAGGCCTAAATGCATTGCTACGGACCCGAGGTAAAATACGAAACGCACACAAACCAGACATAGCTACAACTGGGTGCAAAGACACTGTATTGGATTTTGCCGGAATGAGTTAGTGAACTTGGATTAAAATTCACTCAGAATAGCACGGATCGCATGAGTTGGAAACAAAGCTGCCAATTATGTGCGCCAGAAAGCGAGAGTCGAAAAGTGAGAACATGCAGAGGAATATCGAAAGTCTAGTTTCTGCTTCTGTGTTAAGACAGAGTTTAATGAAAAATAATTATCAGCAAAATCGTGCAAACTACATTTATGGAAATAGACGTAAATATATCCAAGAAAGACATACATAAATTTAAGATGACGTATTGGTACACACTGTCAGAAAGATAACTAATTGCGACACGTATAGAAAATGAATAAAAACGAGGGTAGGAAAAATATGCGGAGAAGAGGAAGGAGACTGGAAAGGAGGAGATGGACAGGGAGAAGAAGGAGATAAATAATGATGGGAAAGAGTGGGGGACAGAGTTTGAGGAGACCGAGAAGGAGGAGGAGACAAAGTAGAAGAGGGAGAGCGAGTTGGGAGACCGGGAAGGAGAGGGAGAGAAAGCATAAGTAGAAGACATAGAAGGACAAGGAAGATACGGAAGAGGAGGTAGAGACGGAAGAGGAGGTAGAGACGGAAGAGGAGGTAGAGACGGAAGAGGAGGTAGAGACGGAAGAGGAGGTAGAGACGGAAGAGGAGGTAGAGACGGAAGAGGAGGTAGAGACGGAAGAGGAGGTAGAGACGGAAGAGGAGGCAGAGACGGAAGAGGAGGTAGAGACGGAAGAGGAGGTAGAGACGGAAGAGGAGGTAGAGACGGAAGAGGAGGTAGAGACGGAAGACGAGGTAGAGACGGAAGACGAGGTAGAGACGGAAGACGAGGTAGAGACGGAAGACGAGGTAGAGACGGAAGACGAGGTAGAGACGGAAGACGAGGTAGAGACGGAAGACGAGGTAGAGACGGAAGACGAGGTAGAGACGGAAGACGAGGTAGAGACGGAAGACGAGGTAGAGACGGAAGACGAGGTAGAGACGGAAGACGAGGTTGAGACGGAAGACGAGGTTGAGACGGAAGACGAGGTTGAGACGGAAGACGAGGTTGAGACGGAGGTGTAGGGGAAAGAATAGAATATAAAGAATAGAAGAGGAGGTGTAGGAGAAAAAGGAGGGGCAAGAGATATAGACGGAAAAGGAGAAAGAATAACGTCAACAACGAACACTTTGTAACTTGTACAAAACAACATCCACATCGCTCTATTATAAGATAATATTGGATGTGCTTTGTTCCGGGACGTCGTCCGTGATTGCCGCCCATTTCGCCCCCGGGCGCGCCTGGTGCGGCTGCGGATCGCCGGTGACCCTGTCGCGCCCGCGGAGGCCCGAGCAGCGGCGCAGGCCCTGGGCGGGGCGGGGCGCGTAAGCCTCTTAGGGGCGCTGTTTTCTCACGTCTTTAATCAAGCGCCGCTGCAGACGCCTCCGGCGCCGCCGCCGCCACCACCACCGCCGCCGCCGCCGCCGCCGCCGCCGCCGCCGCCGCCGCCGCCGCCGCCCCCCCCGCCCGCCCCCCCCGCCGCCGCCGCCGCCGCCCCCACCGCTGCCACCACCACCGCCGCCGCCGCCGCCGCCACCGCCGCCACTGCCCACTGCCGCCGCCGCCACCGCCCACCGCCGCCATCGCCATCGCCATCGCCACCGCCACCACCACCGCTACCACCGTCACCGCCGCCGCCGCCGTCGCCGTCGCCGCGGGCGCCAGGTGAGGTGAGGTGAGGCGGGGCAGCGGTGGGGCGGGGCGGAGCGTTGCGCGTGAGCTGCCAACGCCCCTCCCCTCCCGTCCGCGGGTCTCGCTGCCCGTACGCACGTCACGTCTTGCCCCTGAGCCGCCTCCGTCGCCCGCCCACAGCCGCCACGCGCCGGCGCAGGCACACTGCGCTACTTGTGCCCCACTGCTGTAACCATTTCTGGCTTCTAAGAACACTGTGCGAATGAGCCTATGAAAAGGCAGGGCAAGTTCAAGAATGTTCCAGCGACTTGGGATGTGAAGTGTCTTTTGTACTTGACGATGTCACAAACAAATTCAACAGGTTTAAGTATATTTGTGGGTCAATTCATAGTATCATAAAGGAAGAAAAGAAACCAGACGTAAGTTCTAAAAGACGATGGCAGTGCCAATATTGTTATATAGAAGCAAGACCTGAACCCTCTCAGAAAGGAAAATAAATAGTCAGAGTCGCAGAAATGAGATTTCTTAGAGGTGGAAAAGAGTGTACTTTAGATGAAAAAATTCGAAGTGAAGAAATACGTGATGAATTCAAGATAGTCTTGGGAAGAAGATCAGTGACGCTAAAATGAATTGGCGTAGTCATCTGCAGCGAATGAGCAGAAGCCAAATTCCTCGATTGGCAAGGCGCTACAAACAGCCGGTCGAAGGAGTGACGGTCGTTCGAGATGATAGTTTCCGGAACAGCAGTCCTGACTAATCCATGAAATGATGATGATGAAAAATAAGAAGAAAAAGGAAAAGAAGAAGAAAAAGAAGTTCAAGAAATGAGGTATCTAGAGTGCACAGTAGAAAATAATCGGATTTGTGAGAAGATGAAGATGAATTTTAGGTTGAAAACAGTCGTTTACCTCTTCAGAATGAAATTTCGTTCGAAGGCAACATGCGTCTATGAAATACCTGTAACTTCAATAAAACCTGCCCAATGCGGAACGCCTATAATACGGAAATCTGTCTAATGTTAATATAAATCGCTGTCCTGCCAATAAAACAGAAGTTTTCCAGAATTACATTGCCTCGCGCGGAATCTTGTCTATTAAATAAACAAAAATATATTGATCCCTTGAGATTCCGCATTGAGCACGTTGTACTGTATATGGAATCTATAACGAGTACAATGCTCTGTTTCTTTGGAACTGCTTACAGTCGTAAAAGTGAGTTGAAACTGATATACAGTAAAACCTGCTGCCCCGGCCATTTCGTTGATGCGGCCACCTCCAAAACGTCTCCTTTTACCTACTGGTTTCCATTTCTATTAATTTAACGATTGATATTGCCATAAAACAGTGTAAATATTCTCGCTTTTGAACAATCACCTGGCTAAATGACCAGCGGTGAGGCTTACTACGTAAATTCAGCTTCATTAAACGATCACATCAAGCTAATTTGAGCTACATATATTACAATAAGAAATGGAAAAGTGATGAAGATTTGTGTTACTTTAATATCATTCTGCGGCGAGTAGCCTAGTTATATTATTATGAAAATTGACATTATCAGCCGCTTATTTTGCAGGGGCATTAACTTGTTTCGGGGAACATCAGACAACTTTAATAATTCGAGGAAATTTTGACAATTTGATAGGAAAAATTGGCTTCAGGCTGGAGTGGGGAACTATTACTTCCAACACAGAAACTTTACGCTCGCCCAGAACATATTAGGTGATAATAAATTTCACTTCATCAAAGAATTAGGAATATTTCTAGTAAATGTTTGTACTATTATGGAAACGGTATTGAGAGAGTGGGAAACAGCAGTAATTATTAGTATGAGCGGAGCCTCGACTGGAGAGGAAATAAATAAGTTAATACGTAAGCCATGATTAAGTTAATCAGTAATTAGTAAGCTGAGGATTTTTGCCTATTTGCCGATTTTTATCCTTCAATTAAAAATGCAATATATTAGGGTACTTTATCATTTTGAGGCATTAGTTGTATTATATTTTAATACACCTACTGCTTCAAAATGAATAAGTAACCTAAAATACTGCGTTCTTAATTGAAGGATAAAATCGGCAAATTGGCAAAAATCCCCCGCTTAGTAATTAGATTAGTAAATGAATTAGTAAATAAGTACATCAGTAAACAAAGAACCAAACCCAAGAGTCACTAGAGAACATTTTTAGAGGACTACTTGGAAAAGAGACCCTCACGGATAGCTCATTGATCAGCGTGCTCGCGTTCCATGACGCGATCCCGGGTTGATTCCCGGTCGCGCAAGATTATAATGTGTGTTTTCCTTGTTATGTCCCAGTGCATGTTGCTGTGTGACGATGAGAAAACTCGCTTCTCATCTTGAGATGACCAGAATACGGCTTAGGGATGTGTATGTGCTAACCACACGTACCCCTTAAACCGAAGGTTGGGACGCCGTTGGTCGGCCCATGTTTCGTCAGAGGCTTTTTCGTGAAAGTACATACTCACATACATTCTTGGAATAAAAGAAGAGATAAAAGACTAATTCAAATATTACGCCATCTTAAAGGAGAAGGATGATGTAGCTATTATGATTCCAAAGCAATAGATATAATAGAAATTTGAAATCTGCTGAATATAAATGCAGAATGAATCATTTCAATTGAAATTCCACCACTATTCTCTTTAGTTAAACAAATACAAATATTTTTACAACTTAATGAGAAATACTTCGATGATGCACAGCAGTTTATTGACGATTCTCCTCTTCTCCTCTTCTTCTTCTTCTTCCCATTCGATTTCACGTACAAATTCTACACAATAACCCACACAAGAACAACGTGCCACATATGTACACACGGTGATTATTCTTATTTTTGTTCCACTTCGTCACTTTCAAACTATCACTTCGTTACAAGATACTAGCTGAACGTGACATAGCTTTAAACTATCTTCGGTTGTTCGATTTCTTTTTTTTCTTTCTTCGTCTTCTTCGTCGTCTTCATCTTCTTCGTCGTCGTCGTCGCCGTCTTCTTCTTCGTCGTCGTCGTCATCGTCTTCTTCTTCGTTATTTTATTAGTGGTCGTCGTCTTCTTCGTCATTTTATTAGTGATCGTCGTCTTCGTCATCTTCTTTGTCGACGTCGTCGTTGCTGACGTTGACGTAGTTCCCGGTATAGTCACCAAGATCGCAGCGCCAAAACACGGAAAAAACACGTTTTAGGAAATTTATTAGAATTTTATGGCCCAATCCGAAAACAAATGAATAGTTTCCCACCATGGGGCCGAGACACGTCGAATGAAACCTCGTATGTCTCATTTGGCGCACAGGAAGTGGTCTAACCGTGAGAGACGGAACCGCAAATCCACACGCATGCACACGAGTTCACTCAAATACTATATAGGGATTGAAACAGATTCATGAAGCGTTTCTTTGAAATATTGCATCTTGTACATCGAGTTATTCTTGGTTGGTTACTTCGGTGGCCTCTTTGTACCTCTTTCGAAATGTTTCTCAACATTTTCTCGCTCTCCATTCAACGCGGCGGCCAGCGTCGGCTCTAACTTTGCAACCGAAGAGCCTGTGCAATGGTCACGGGATTCGTGTCGCAAACTGACACTGCGCAGAACGAGCGAAAATCGGTGCGCCGGAGTAGCAACCACCATGGCACTTCCACCAGGGCGAGAATTGCAGAGGTGCCCTCGACAACAGGCTCTCACCTGGCAGGGATGGAGCGACTCAGCCGGCCCTGTGGCCGAGATCGCTAAGGCAGTAGTGCTTTAGTGATCTCGGACCGAGGGGTCGCGGGTTCGAGTCCCGCCTCGGGCATGGTTACATGTGTTCGTCCTTTCACCCCCTGTCATCACCATATCGTGTCATTCTCATACCATCTAAATCTAATGGTGGTTGCTAATGACCGAGTAGTTGATGAGACCTTAAATAAAAAAAGAAATGTGCGACTCAGGGCCGGGCCAGGCGGCACGCGGGCGGTCGAAAAGCGAAGTCTGTCCGTTCTTTGCCTCAACAGTCCGCTAGGGGCTTTGGCCGACCAGCGGTGAACCGGGCTCACGACCACGAGATAAGGGGTTCTTGTGGTTAGCACGAAGACGTCCCTTCACCGTATTTACTGGTCTTAGATAGGGCTTTCTCATCGTCTCAAAGCAATAGATACTGGGACACTTGTAATAAAAGCGCACAGGTATAATTTGCGAGCGCGTTAATAGACGAGCCACCGAGGGAGACAAACGAACTCTTGCGTGCGTAAATACTACATCTGAAAACTTTTTCACTAAAACGCAGCAAGAGAACATTTAATTAATACAAATATTTAATTTAACTTATCCAAAGTTTTGAGCGACCAGTTTTCAAATATGTTTTCTTTGATATTCGGATGCATTAATATATTAATGAATTTCGTTTCTTTTGTTTCAGGTGAGTACGCACTTTCATTTTCACTCGTTGCTGCCACATCTGATGAAAATGTGCAGGTAGTGAGATAAGTATTACAATTTGCCAGTTCCTTGTAAATGCGTAAAGATTTTATTGCCAATTCGAAAAATTGAGAAACTTCATGAGTTGACACTTATGATTTTGCTGATGAAAACCAAAAATAACGGGCTCAAAAATTCTGAAGAAAAGTTTCTTGTATCAATATCTTTAGAAACAGAAATTTACTAGTACAGTATTTCGGAATAATTAAAATTTCCCTCATATTTTTGTATGATGGTTTATGAACTGTGAGGTTTGGTCTCAGTTCATCAATGACTTGTTTTAAAGCAAAGTCTAAATTTAAATAATGAAACTTACTACAAAAATTATCCTTGAAAACAACTTTGCGTACTTTATATTTTAATATTTACATTTAAAAATCCTACAAATTACTTTTAATCATGAGTCATATTATTACTAACAACTCACGCAGTTAGACGCAAGTTTCACTCATATCCGATTTAATTTTAAACAAATGAAGAATGTGCCCAATAAAAATGGCCTAGTTTTCCAGTCAGTTGTCTTCCCCCATGATTATGGTTCCAATCTTATTATAGCCGAGTGTACTTTGTAATGCACTGTACTTTCAGGTGTAAAGCAACTTCGTATTATGAAACAAAACATAGCGCGTCACATGGCTAAGCATTATTTATTAGGCCAAGAGAAGTGTGTTCACTCTTCAATTCATTCACATTTGCACTTCAGTATACATGGTGAATATGTAGACATTAGGAATCAGTACAAAGAACACGAGAACGACCGATAAATGATCACTAAAACGAAGAAAAATGTGAAAGGGCTTCGAAGAAAAAAATAATGAACGGTTCTATTGAGATTTATGGCTTGTCAGAAGTAGACGGTGCCGGCAGATTGCCAATGCATCGCTTTAGAAAGTGATTTGTAAATACGATCTGCGGCTTCCTTATTGGATTTACTACTGAACTTCCGAATCCAAATATCTATTACTTTGAATTATGAGTAACATCAATAAAAATTTCGAACTACTTTGACATCGAGATAAAAATGAAAATAAAAGCAGGAAGAAGACTTGTGATAATTTATTGAAAGCAAACCACGAAATTTTGTTCAGAGTTCAGTTTCATTTGTGGCTATCTCCCTTTTTTTTCATCTGGAAATTCGTAGAAATTTTCCTGTTCAACGTAGCGCTTTTAATCTGTCGAAGAATATTTTGCATTTAAGTACCTTTAATCTCTCTAATTTAGGAAGCAGCCTAAAATTTCCTCGTATCTTTCAAAATTAGCTATTTTATTTCTTGAAATTTGAAAAGGCATTTAAATAACTCTAATCAACGTTGGGAGTATGTAAACACCCGCCTGATTTGCTTCTTACAGTTTCAGAAACATGAACGAAATTTAATGAAATTCTATTCATACAAACCTTAGTAGGGAAAATGTGAAATATAATTTCCCACGAAAAGTTGAACAATTTAGACCAAATCATAATTAAATTGGTTTCTACGCCTAATAGAATTAATGTGGAGAAATGACTTAAAAATCATTTTTTACCTTTACCTCCTTCAGGGTGTATTTTAATAAATCTCTCTTTTCTAAGTTAAAATTTTTGTTATTATGTAAAGTTGTTTTTGTAGATTCGAATATTATTATTTGTAATAACCTGCCTGCTAGTTACATTTTATGCACTGTGAATTCAAAATACGCCTCTCGTTTACGTATTACAATTAACACAAACAAGGTGTTTTTAGGTAGAATTTCTGCTTGTTACATTCATTACTGGAAGATATGCATTTCATTTACATTTATTTAGTTTATAATTGTTATTATTATCATATTATTGTTGTTTTGTATTCCGTGTAACTTATCTGTCGGGACGTTCAACCGAAATAATGTGCAAAGGACTTAAACACATCGGGTCATCACAGGAGGCCTCTGCATTATTCGTGTACTTTTTTGCAATTTTATTGTTAACCTCTGTCGCACACTCAATACACATTTAACTTTTCATAGTGTAGTTTCTTTAACGTTCGTTCTTCCGCAATCATGAACATTTTACGTAAATGAAGAAGGTAAATGGTTTTGTGGTTAAAATGGAGCGAAATGTCCGCTCCGCGAACGCACGGCCTTTGCATTGTCGAGATGAGCCGGTGCCGCCTCCAGGAGCGGCGGGGGGGCGGGGGGGGGTGGCGCATGGTAACGCTGGGCTCGCGACGGCCGTTGCGGCGGCTCTGCTTCCGGTGCTGAGATCTGGAGTCCCGCCCGCCACCCGCGCCCCCGCAGCGGGCCCGCCTCCGCCCACGCCAGCCCCCACTCCCGCGTCCCGCTCCTTTATCCCGCCTCCATCCCCGCGACCCTCCCCCTTACCCCGAACCTGTCCCCCACCCCCGCGCCCCACGCCTCCGCCCCCACCCCACCCCCTTCGCGCCCCGCCACCTCGCCCCGCCCCGCACCGCCTCGCTCACGCACCTCACGTCCGCCCCTCGCCACCTCCCGCGCCCCACTCCTACGCCGACCCCCGCGCTCCGCTTCCACCCCCGCGCCCCACTCCTACGCCTACCCCCGCGCCCCGCTTCCACCCCCGCGCCCCACTCCTACGCCTACCCCCGCGCACCGCTTCCACCCCCGCGCCCCACTCCTACGCCTACCCCCGCGCCCCGCTTCCACCCCCGCGCCCCACTCCTACGCCTACCCCCGCGCACCGCTTCCACCCCCGCGCCCCACTCCTACGCCTACCCCCGCGCACCGCTTCCACCCCCGCGCCCCACTCCTACGCCTACCCCCGCGCACCGCTTCCACCCCCGCGCCCCACTCCTACGCCTACCCCCGCGCACCGCTTCCACCCCCGCGCCCCACTCCTACGCCTACCCCCGCGCCCCGCTTCCACCCCCGCGCCCCACTCCTACGCCTACCCCCGCGCCCCGCTTCCACCCCCGCGCCCCACTCCTACGCCTACCCCCGCGCACCGCTTCCACCCCCGCGCCCCTCTCCTACGCCTACCCCCGCGCCCCGCTTCCACCCTGCGCCACCGCCAGTCCCCACTTTCACTCACGCAGCCCGCTCCCGCGCCTCGCCTCCAACCCCGCGCACCACCCCGCTGCCCCGCACCTCTGTCCCCGCCCCCTTCCCGTCCCGCTGCTCGCTCCCGTCCCCCCGCCCCGCCCCTCACCTCGCGTCCACCCCCCGCGTCCCACCTCCGCGCCCCACTACTACGCCTGCTCCGTGCCCCGCCCCCGCCAGTCCCCACCTCTACTCCCGTGCTCCGCCCCCGCGCCCCGCCCCGCCCCGTCCCTTGTTTGCGCGCAGCGAGGCTTAATCTCGTTAAGGATTCCGGCCACGCGGTTGCGCGTCAGCGTACGCCCACCCCGCCCCGCCCCCAGCCGCCCTCGCCGATCGAAATGAACAGGTCGTCTCCAGATCAACCCCGGCTTCCGCTGCGGCACGAGCAGGTGGTGCTCTTGTTCCAACGCCCTCCGCCACGCTCGCACCCGCGCCGGCCTCCTTTACTCCTTGCACCCGCGCCGGCCTCCTTTACTCCTTGCACCCGCGCCGGCCTCTTTTACTCCTTGCGTCCACGGTTGAACCGGTGACAGCT
Organism: Acheta domesticus; assembly: GCA_031308135.1. Taxonomy (NCBI): domain Eukaryota; kingdom Metazoa; phylum Arthropoda; class Insecta; order Orthoptera; family Gryllidae; genus Acheta; species Acheta domesticus. Next base: position 4,987,088 of record JAHLJT010009436.1, on the reverse strand, counting down.
AAAGCGGTGCAAGTCACATATAAGTTGTTCATTATTTACAAAAGAAATGAAAATATCTGTTCAGAAAGAAAAATTAAGCGAGAAATAAAACAGCACCCAATTTACACAATTCGACTCCTTTTTTATTTCTTGTTTAATTTTTCTGTCTGAGCAAATATATTCATTTCTTTTGTAAATAATGAACAATTTACATGTCTCTGGAGTGTTTCTATGCTTCCATAATGCAAATTTTTGCCTAGAAATAATTTTTTCAAACCAACTTTTGAGTGCTTATTGCGGCTCAACCATTCAGAATATCCTCGTAGTTTATTAGACAAAATATGTTTAGAATTGTCTTAAGAGCTTATTTTCGAAGTTTCGATGTTTCCTTCCCGGACACCCTGTATGGCTGCTTTAGATGTGCAGTTTGCCCACCTGATTTCGGGCGTCATGTGTCTTCATTTTAACAGTCACTGTAACTGTACCTCGCCAGTTTCGCCGGACTATCTGTTAATTATATGGTCCGGGTGAGAACTTGTCACTGCATGTACTGTGGCAGTTCGAACTTGGGAAAGGGTTGCATGCATAGACTTTCAAGTCAGGGCAACCATGAACGACTTCGGAATTATTAATGGAAATGAACAGTTTATCTCCAGATTAGCCTCAATAACCACTCTTGAACCAAGGTCTTTGACCGCCATCCCAGTCCATCTCACTTTGCACTTTTCCCGCTTCCGTCACCCTTTTCTCCCAACTGTCTTCATCTGCCTATTTCTATCTCAAACGCGCGGACTCCAACTCCACATACTGTTTTCAAGAGTTATTTTTATTATTCAGTATTTTCTCACCAGTTTGTAGTGTCTGCAGAAGAAAGCCATTTAGAACAGACTCTCCGTCGACTAAGGCCGGGCAATTTCATTTAACGTTCCGTGGTTGAATAAAATGTCGTCACGTGCTCGGTGTTGTGACAGTTGAGCTCTTCATTCAAAACCGCGCGACAGGCGCGAATAGAAACACGAAATAGATAGTTAATCTTTCACCGGAAGGGTGTATTATTTGTAGCAATGAAGGAACAGGAAAACAACTAAGTTCCGATGCTCTCAAATCCCTCACTATTAGACACGGTCAATCACAGCCACTATGAAACAGTGCCACGTGGATCACCTCCGTCGTTCTTGCTTAGGCAAGAGGTCACGCCTAGAGAGTCTAGAAAACGGTTCCCCTGCGCCTCATTGGACAAGCTCCGCCTCACGATGGTATAATGCACGGAATATCAAGAGCATCAGGGTAACGATATATGTTCCAATGATATATGTTCTAAGTTTGGTAGTAACGTAATACAATATTGTTAGGATTCGAAGTAAGTAAATGTTTTGTCAAGAAATGCATCTACAAGAACATCATTAAAAACCAACGAAGCATAGAAATATGATTGTTCCTATAGAAACTAGCAGATGCAACCCAATGAGGCCTACGAATTTATTTAACACAGTAACATGAGGAAAAGGAATGAATTCTGTCTTTAATGAAAAGTGAGATTAATTATACTAATACCCCCGCAACCCCGCTTCGATTAACCCTCCGGCGAACGCGTCCCATCATCTCCCACAAGCAGGCGCATGCGGCTCTCTGCGCCGCGGTACTCTGAGCCCCTCTGTGCCTGCAACTTCGATTTTTGCGCCAATAGTTATTATTTTGTTAATGAATGTGAAGGAAATTTTCTTTGTTTTATACATCTTATTTCATAATAACTAACTAAATAGCAAACGAAATAATATTAATAAGAATCTGAGCCGTCACTCGCTCTCTCCGTGTCTTGGTACGTGTTATATGTCGGGGAATGATACGGTGCAAACGTGCCTTCTAACGTTTCTTCGGAAACAACGCCTTTAAATTTGAATTAGTAGTTAGTACTCCAAAATCTATGCCACAAAGCTCAATAATAAATCAGCAGTAAGAACTCTAGTGGATAAAATACGCAATTATTATAATTTAATTAATAAATTGCGTGTGGTGCGGAGTGCCGCAACCATTGCAGAGTTTGAATTACTAATGAATAACGGTCGATCGGCAGTGTCTAAAGTCGTGATTTTAGTGTCATCCGGTTGAAAATATAATGAATGAAGAATAATCATGAGCTCAATAGTGCGACACCAATTATTTACACGAAATCAACAAAAGTGTAAGAATGCGGCACCGAGTGCCGCTACGCGCCCGCCGGACAGTTAATTCCACTTCAGATCGTCCCGTCCAACCGCCTTCACCTGCACACCACGATTTTCTTCTTCCGCTCAGCACACACTTCTCCACCCAGCTCTGTCCTCCGCGTTCCCGTCCCCATCCTGGACCCGGACCATCCTATCTCACCCGAGCCCGCCCCCACCCCCACACACCCATCCCTCTTGCACCCCCTCCAGCCTGTTCTCTTGTACGTGAAATACGGTATGTCTAGATATATTGTGAATGATGAAATTGAAAGGTTCACTCAACCTTCTTTCGAAATGAGCACCAATATTTACTGGCTTTATTAACAGTAAATACTATTGGGTAGAAAGGTGTCCCATTGATGCATGACGCTTGCCACGCCGTCTTCACCTTACTTCTAGTTATACGACGAACTAAGAGAAACCCGTTACATCCTTCGCTCAGAGGGCCTTGTAGGTGGGAAGGAACCGGAAAAACGGCTGAAGGAAGAGGATTCCTAACATCCTCTAATCCTAAGCAGGATAATCCTGCAGCACTATAAATGCAAAGGGTAAAGGAATAAATAAATGAAATTCAATCTAATTTTTCTAATATTTTAATGTCTTCAGTGCATATTTCATCCTTCTAGGCGATGAATATTGAGAAATCATTTTTGAGTTTTTAATACTTCTTAATAGGACATATTCCTAATTTCATATTTTTAGGGTCAATACATTTTTCTTTGCGTCCGTATGTGTCAGTCAAACATATTTTTTTTAGGTGGAAGAAAAAGGCTTTAGGGCACAATTTTTTCTATCGTCCAATACTAATTTTATCTTTCACCTACAAGGTATTATCGATTACCTAGGAAAAGTTCATGAAGCTTCCAGCCCCCTTTAAACTCTTTGAAATCGACCTAATTCCTGAGTCCTATAAATTCTTCGACGTGCGACTGGACGCAATTGCGCACACTCATAAAGGTACTTGCCTCAATCCCTTGGGCCACATTTTTTCCACGTGTCAGCGCTGCCATCTCTGCATCGCCCGTCCCGACCACCGCTCTCCTGCCTGCCATTCCCTGACTGCCATAGGTACCCGCCCGCCCGCCTGCCCATCCCCTGCCGCCTGCCCGCCCCCTGCCGCTCTCCCGCCCACCCACCCCATGCCGCTCTCCCGCCCACCCACCCCATGCCGCTCTCCCGCCAACCCACCCCATGCCGCTCTCCCGCCCACCCACTTCCTGCCGCCTGCCCGCCTGCCCCCCCCTGCCCGCCCCCCCGCCCCCTGTCCGCCCGCCCGCCCCCTGCCCGCCCGCCCCCTGCCCGTCCGCCCCCTGCCCGCCCGCCCCCCTGCCCGCCCGCCCCCCTGCCCACCCCCCCTGCCCGCCCCCTGCCCGCCCGTCCGCCCGCCACCTGCCCCCCCACCTGACCCCTCCACCTGACCCCCCCACCTGACCCCCCCACCTGACCCCGCCCACATATCGCCCGCCTACCATCCGCCATCCAACGCCCACTGCCTACCTCTCGCGTACTGTCCGCCGCCCATCTCCTGCCTACCGCCACTGCCTCCCACTCACCGCCCACAGGCCATCGCCCACCGTCCGGCCCTACGCCGCGGCCAGGGCCGAAGCGGGAACGGGAGCCGGGGCGGTGTGGGAGGGGGCGGGCGGGAATTCTCCCGGGATGGGGCGATTGAGCGGCGTGCGCCGGCCGTGCGCCTAATCGGCCATAAACGCCCATTTGGCCAACGGATGTGCACTTTCAGCCCCGATACCGCACTTTTTTGCACGGGATCAAATCGAATTACTGCCCGCATTGGCGATAAACTAGCGTTAATTCTGTTTTTAGCGCTGTAATGAGATTCGCGTGGCCCCGAAAATTATACGTGATCGTCGCGTCAGCCATCGCCGGCCCGCCCGCCCGCCGCAGATAGCGCGCGTGCCTCCAGCTGGGCTCTCGCAGCACGCGGCGGCGCAGCGGGCAGCTCGCAGACGCTAGAGCAGGCACCAGGCCACGCCGCCCGCTCCAGGGCGCTCTTTGCCACCAGGCATCCACGAGGCAGGAAGGTCCCTTAGAACTGAGTTGAAGACCTTGGGGCAAGAACGTGCCATGCCACATTTCTGATGAACTTGAAAGATCCGTGTATTTCGACGCACCATGGATGTATATAGATGTTGTATTTTTATTTTAAACATTCGGAGCCAGATGGAAGTGATATTTGTAAATTAATGTTGTTTACCCCTATGTGTAGAATGCAATGTCTAAACCTTTACTCTCCGTTCGTCCAAACTGAAGTGTTGTTGCATAGCAAGTTATTCCCCCGAGGTCTTCAATTGAACTGAGGTCTTCAATTAAAGTTGAACACTTTTACGAGGCGAGACTCAGGCCATAAGGCCTTCTCTTCCGTCGGACCACGCAAATTTCGCTACGCGCGCCCCTTTCACCAGCTAGCGGAGAAAGAAGGTACAAGGGCTTGTTACTTGGGCGTCGAAACAGTCGATTTGAATTTAACTCAGAGGCTTCATTTAGGCTTGAAGATATTTTACATGCAGTAAATCTACTAATATGGGAGAGCCGGCTTTACATCTCCTCCGAAGGAAGGTGTACGAAGGAATTTTTTGCCCTTAAAAATCCATAATTTAAAAAAAGGTAATTTCTCATTAATTTTAAGTTAAATAGCATTAGTGCTTTGCATATTCATCACAATATATCCCTTTCGGGTTTTCAGCGAATTCGTTTTCAAATTTATATAAGTACTCCACTGAAATCCATGTATAACTACTCCCATAAACAACATAGAACTAGACGTGTGTCATTAACACCATCTTCATGTTCTTCAATAATTATGGCTTTCAATTTTTTGTTAATTTTTACTTTGGCATCAGAGACCAAACTGATTGGTTTGGTCTTTGGCACCAAACTGATCTGTTTGGAAACTGGACAATTTGGTCTCTGACACCATCTACAATGTTGATATAACTTTGATTCTGTACAAAATGTTGTTAGTTATTAAAACTTACCAATAGAACTTATGAATCAATGACATGTTTTAAGTTAAGACTCCCGAACACGAGGAAAAGTGCTCCACGAAACAGCGAGAGAAATAAATTTCCAAATTTAAACTAGGTGGCCTAATCTGGAAATAAATTTCCAGATTCAAACTAGATTATCAAACTATAGTATAGACTGTCTTAAAAAAAACTAGACAAAGAAATATTATTCCTCTCAGATAACTCGCACTGAGGAAACGTTGCCCTTCACCGCAAGAGACAAACCCCACCCGCTTTCAATCTCGTGCAACTTTATTTTCTTCCCCCTTTGGTTGTTGCGCCCAGAGGTTCCTCCGAGAGGACGTCTCCGCCCGCAGAGTGACGTGCGAGCGTCGCGAAGCGCCGATTTGCCCTCGTGCGCCCCGGGGGGGGGGAGTTGTCGCAGCGACGACGTCGCGTAGCACAAGATACGCCGCCGCCGCCTTCCCCCCGTAATGGCGATAACCGCTTTGTAGTTGGCGCCGTAAATCGCCCCGTGCAGATGGCGCTGCTTGCTGCGCCGGCGGGGGCGGCGGGAGCGGCGAGGGCGGGGGCAGGGGAGGCGGGGGCGGGGGAGGCGGGGACGGCGAGAGCGGCGAGAGCGGCGGGGGCGGCGGGGGCGGCGGGGGCGGCGGGGGCGGCGGGGGCGGCGGGGGCGGCGGGGGCGCGAGAGCGACGGGGGCGCGAGAGCGACGGGGGGCGGGGGCGGCGTGGCGGCGGGGGTGACGGGGGCCGCGGGGTCTACGGGGCGGCGGGGTGGCGGGGGCGACGAAAATGCCTGAGCCTTAAGCAGTCGCGCAAGCAGCCAGCAAGACGCTGTAAAACAGCGCGTCCCCGTGCGCTACCTGCGGAACTCTAGCGTCTCCCCCAACAAAATGTGGTTCCTCCGATCAGCGCCAGACGAATGCCTGTCCTAGCAACGGGCCATGGACGCGCGCGATCTTTCCATCCCATTCCTTTGTCTTATCCTCCACCTTACATACAGCCACTTACACTTACATTCACTACACTACCGCACATGCCGGGAAACCGGTCGGGTGCTTAGAACTTATCGTGGCTGGGGCGGAGTCGCACTGCTGGGAGATGCGTGGTTGGGGAAAACCCATGAACGGACTGTAGATCGGCGCCGGATCTCACCATCACCGCCACCTCCCAAAGAAATCGTTCACGACATTTACGGCAGAACGCGCAAACGGTAACGGCAGAACGCACCAGTATCACTAATCAACTAACCACCAAGAATCCGCTTTCCAAGCTGCCGCCCTAGAGTGTGCTAGTGCCCGTGAGCTTCACAATTTATCCAAGGGCCCTTCGCGTCCGACGTAAGTTACCGCATGAGCGTGTCCCCGTGTCTCTCCACAGAACTGCTCCCCACGATGCCATCGCTTGCCATCATCATTCTCACTCCAGGACCTAAGCCTCATGTCTTCATTTCGAGAGGATGAATGTATCTGATGAACTGGCGATGGCGATAGTGTGACACGAATCTCGATGGCACAATGGAAGAGTGAGAGGCGGGGAAAACAGGAAAAGTAGGAAGAGATTTGACCGCGTGCCCGTTTTGTTCATCACACATTCCCTTTGTATCTTCCATTATTATACGCCACGTATAGAAGGCTACGAGTTTGATCTTTACTGCATCGGAAGTCGCCCGCTTCCTCATTACCAGCAAGTACAAGAACCAAAACCACGGACGTTCTCTTATTCACCCCCACGTTGTTCCAGCACCTTAGGGCACCGCCGCGCGCTGTCTCTGGCCCATCTATCTTGCTATAACCTACGAATTGTTCCCCAGAGATCGTTACTGATCGCAGGTCGTACTTGCGCGTTAGAGACCTGGTAGCTTCTTATCTCACTTCCCCGCGACTTGCCTTCTACGATCAGCTGCAACCAACCACTAATTTGTACAACACGCCCGCACTTGCCCACTGCATTTCCAATATCTGTTTCTTGCATCACGACAGCGTGCCCCGCAATCCATTCTGCAAGTTGCTCCTTACATCCCTACTCCTGCAACTTACTTTCGGCTATATTAGCTCTGGGCCAACATTTCCGCTGCTTCTCCAAAAAACTTTGACCGGTAGGTCCTACAGTTTCCGTCTCGACGGTGGTAGACTTTCGACTCCAGCTAGACAGCGAAGTCTAATTAGCTGCTGCCTAGAGGAAAATTCCAGTGACTAGCTGCTGTGAATGGCAGTTTTTCCGTGGTTTCATACAAAGTGACTGGCCCAGCAGTACCCTTACAAAAGAGACACGGACCGCGAGCGATCTCATCTTCCTCTTCCTTGTTCTATTTTTCTTTTCTCCTGCACACACATTCACGTGTACTACACTTCCACGCATGTTGGGAGACCAGTCAGGAGCTGAGAAGCTATTCCTCTCTGGGTGGAGAAAACTGGAGGGAGAATTTGCCCACAAGCCGACGTGAAGGAACATCGCCACCTGCAGGCAAAAAACGCATTCACTACATTAACGGGATCAACGACCATAGCAGTTGACGTGCACGTAAACAAATGAATCAAACAATCAACCACTGAGGAAAAATCATATTCATCTCGCACGCTCCTCAACCGCAACTTCTAGTTGCTCTCTGCCCGCCCTTCCGGTTGCCTTTCGCCGATCCCCACCTCGTTCTGTGATTCGATCGCTGTATTCTCCACATCCTGCGCTTTCTATTCCTCGCATCTGATGGTTTCTTAACTCACATATCCGCTATCTGCCTCATGTGTCGTTTCTCCCTTAATCACCAGTATCAATCAAACACGAATACTCGCCCATCTCCGTGCCCGCCAATGGCTAATTTGTTGTGGCCGCGGCTTTCTGCGTACACGCATTGCTTTACATTCCCGCACCGTCAGCTCTTACAGCAAACTCGCACCTCCTCCGCGGCGACCCGCCCCGCCCCGCCCCTCCCCGCCTCGCCTCTCCGCCGCGCCCCGTCCCGCCCCCGCGCCATCTATGGTGGCGATGTAACGGTTAGCATGTCGGACTGTTATACTCAAGTTCGCGGGTTCAAACCCTATCGAAACCATGGATTTTTAGGGGCGAAAAAATCCTTCGAACGCCTTCCTTCGGGGGGAAGTAAAGCCGGCGGTCCCATGTTAGTAGATTTACTGCATGTAAAAGCTCCTCAAGCGTAAATGACGCCTCTGAGCAAAATTCAAAATCGCCTGTTTCGTCGCTTATGGAATACCTTCTTTCTCCGCTAGTTGGTGAAAGGAGCGTAGCGAAATTTGCGTGGTCAGACGGAAGAGCAGACCTCATGTCCCGAGTCTCGCCACGTAAAATAAGGCAATTCAATTCAGAAATTCAATTGAATACCCACACCGCCCGCGCTGTCCCCGCCGCCCATGTCGCCCGTGCCGCCCGCGCCGTTCCGCCCCGCCATGACGCTGCACCCACACATTATCCAAGCTCTCCAAGAGCGATTTCGTCCTTCATGACTCGCGTTACTATCTCTACGGACGGTCGTTTCCCCGCCTGCGCTCCACCACAGCCTCCACAACTACCCTCACCATGGAAATGCCCTAGCCTCCGCATCCGCCCCCATCGCTCCATAGTGTTCGCGGCCCCCTCTGCTCCGAGAGCCGCCTCGCCGCCTGCGCTTGTGCACCGCCTTCGCCCTTCTTCGAGTAATAAATTGTTATTCAAAGCCCCTTCGCGATGTAATGGGCTCGCCGGCGATACAATGGAACTTCCATTGGCGTCGAGATGTTTGACTGATGGCGCGCGCGGTGGCGACGACGCGGAGCGGTGGCGAGGGAGGCAGGGGCGCGGGAAGCCATTCGGAGAATTCCAGAACTTAAAAACACGATGACGGAGGCGTTCCGAGCGGATTCGCCGATGCTCCTTTTTTTTTCTTTCTCGGTGGAGATCGAGGAAGTTCGCCGGGAGGAGACTGCCCGTCGCCACTCAACTGTTAAATTACCTGCGCTGTTGGGCGGTGGCGTGGGGGACGGTCGCGAGGGCGCGGAGGGGAGGGGGAGGGGGCGCGAGGAGTGTTATTTCAAGTTGATGAAACCCCGCGCCGCGCGGTCGCCGGCGCCAAGCGCTCGAAGGGCGCCCATCCGACTGCGGCCTCCGCGCCTCACGCGCCCCCACGCGGCATTTTCTCGCATCGCTGCTTCGTCATCCGAACAACTGATATTATACGTGTGTCTCATTGCTTTTGCGTTGACACCCAATATTTTTTAATCGTAGAAGAAATGCGTGTGAGAATAGAGATAGGCATAGTGATTCTTAGGAGTGACAAGGTTCCAACTAACAAACTCGAAGTAAATGAGTTGTTAGAGCGATAAGGTTCTAGCTTGAATGGTAAATTTCTGCTACAAGTAGAACATATTACTGTTGAAATAGATGGATATACAACTTCTGTACAAGCCACTGCAAGGTGAAATAATGTTTGAGAAATACAATTTTGACAACAATCTACTTGTCTCGACTAATTTTGGGACATTGGGACATTTCATTACAAAGAATCGATGTATTTATGAGTAAATGCAGGACATCACTGAATAACACATTTTATTTAGTGGCAAATGAACACACTGTCTTTCAGAAGACATTATGTTTAATAACTTGACGCATGTCTATGAGCTATTATTTCACTCACATTTCACAGAAACGAGTTTGTAACTGCATAGGAACTGATATGGAGAATTTGCGGAATCCAGTCACACGTAGAAGAGAACTTGTAAACTTCAAGATTCAAAGCTCGCCGACCGTTATCGTCCCTACTTATGTCATGAATTCGCAAAATCCAAAGAAAATTCCAAAATAATATAATTATAAGCAAAATATTTTTAAGTGAGTGTATAACATTTAGCATGCTACTATTAAACTAAAATCTCTGTTTTTAATCTGTGCTTATCTGAAACAATATATTTATGTTGTAACACACACAGTTATTTACAGTGACAGAGAAAAATAAATATACAGATCCTCTTGCAAGATTTCTCACACTAGTACTTGCACACTTAATAACAACTTCATTTTCTCTTCTATACAAAAAAAGGAAGATGAAATTTTATTATATTTGCACTCCGAGAAACGTTTTTATGTTTAAATGTTTTCTACATCGCACGCAATACGAATACGTAGTATTGGCAAACTACAATTGCAATGTGTTTGCCCAAACGTAAACAATTTGATCAACGCCTTCCTAGAAAACAAGGATGGTAGCACGTCTGTGATTCTAATCATTATTCCATCGAAATTGAAGCAAAAAATTCTGTTAGGGAACCGTAATTGTTGTAGTCACTTTGAATCCGAGGGAGAAATTTGATTTCGCGTGGCCATTGGAGCACGCTTCGCAGAGGCTGATCAAAGCTCCGCTAGGCGATTCTCCGGCCGGAACGCTCCGCGCCGCCCTCCCCCAGGGCGCTCCCAACTGCTCGCGCTGCCCACGGCTCTCGACACTACTCTAAGATACGACTCTACCTTCCAACTCCCCACTTTGCCTCGCACCGCGGTCATCGCCCCACTGTGCATCTCATCACACCACACCACACCACACGACGCCACGCCAAATCACATTACATCACACACTACAGGCCACATTCCATTACCACATCACACCGTACCACGCCACTGTAAAGCACACCTTACCCCACCACACGAAACCACACCACACCACACTTCACCATGCCACGTCACACCACAGCCCACCACATTACATCACACCACGTCACACCACATCACACTACACTACACCACACCACAACTCACCACACCAACTCACATGAGCATATACTACCCCCACATTGCAATGCACTACTCGCTACCACTTAGTGCCACACCATACTAGGTGCACCACCCCCTCCGCCACACCCCCTCTCTTCACTGTTATTGTGATACCCCTCCTTCCGCCAACACCCCGCTGCGCCTTCCTCCGCCGTGCTCCCACGCTCCGCCACGCATCGACCTACCACGTCCACAGTCCCCTCCCTCCCCCAGCCTGCCCTGCCCCGCCCCGCCCGAACAGCCCCGCCCACTCCGGCCCGCCCCGCTCCGCCCCGCCCTACCCTGCCCTGACCTGCCTCGCCCCACCCCACCCCCCGCCCCGCTCGAGCAGTGCCGCTCGCTCTGCCCCGCCTCGCTCCGCCTCACCCCTCCTAGCCCCGCCCTGCCCCGCCCCTCCCTGCCCCTCCCCGCCCCGCTCGAGCTGCGCCGCCCACTCTGCTCCACCCCGCCTCGCACGGCCCCGCCCTGCCCCGCCCCGTCTGAGCCTTGCCCCACCGTGCCCTGCCCCGTCCCTCCCCGCCCATCTCCGCCCCTCCCCGCCCCGCTCCGGCCCGCCCCACCCGAGCGGCGCCGCCCAATCCGTCCCGCCCTAGCCCGCCCCGCCCCTCCCCCCCGCCCCCGCCCCTCCCCCCCGCCCCGACCCTCCCCCGGCCCCGCCCGAGCGGCGCCGCGACGGCGGGCGCGCGCCGGTGCCCTCGGCCGGCTGGCGGCGCGGCGCGGCGCGCCTCGCGCTTCATTATGCCCGCAGCCGACAGCGGGAAACACAATCTCGCGCCTGTTATAAATAGAGAGCGCTGGGATTGAGCGCCTGCCGCCGCCCGCCCGCCCGGCCGTGTTTGTGAGCGAGCCTCGCTGCGGGCGGCGCGCGGGTTGTAAAAGCTTGTTGCGAGTGATGCGTCCATCCGCTCCCCTGCCCCTCCCTTTGCCTTCTCCTGCCCCTTCTCTGTTCCACACTTCCCGCCCACTACTCCCCGCCCTCACCAGTGCCCGCCCCACTTCTCCCCTCCCCATGACGTCCCACGCCCACCAGTCTTCGACCCTACCACTTCCCTACCCCAACACTCCCCACTCCTACAACTCCCCTCGTCACCACTCCCCGTCCCCACCACTCCCCGACCCCACCATTACACGCCCAACTACTCACCGCACCCACTCCCCGCACCCACTCCCCGCTCTCTTCATTCTGCGCCCTTCCCTTCTCCGCTTCGCTAACCCATATCCCTCCCTCCCCCACCTCACCACTCCAGGACCCTCCCCCCGCCACTCCCCGCCCTTCCCCTCACCCACTCCCTTCCCCTCCTCTCCACCCACTCCCTTCCCCAGCCTTCACCGCCCCTCATCTCCTCTGCCCCATCCTCTCTCACTTCCACCCTGCCACTCCTCTACTCCACCCCTTCCCTTCCCCTGTCTCTCCCCTCTCTCCCCGCAGCCCGCCCCTCCCCTTCCTCCGCTCCCCGCGCGGTTGCCTCGTGCAGTTTGCTGCCGAACAATGGTCGTACAAGGACTACAGAGCGTTCAAGTAGAAAGGGGAATTTGCGCTTGCTTCGCGCAGGAACAGATTCATCTACAGTTACACATCTAAAATCTTGTTCTCTGATGTAATGTTTTCTGGGAGACACAATTAGGCGTGTATGTGTGTGTGTGTGTGTGCGCGCGCGTGTGTAGGAGGGACTCGTGACGTAATGACAAGCAGATTCAACTTCCACCGTCGAGACCCAGATTTGATTCACGACCATTCCATGAAGAGCTTGTAACGGACAATGCAAGCCCTCGACGGGCTTTCTAGAAGTTTTCGCGTTTCCTCTGCCTCTGATTCCACCAACTCTCCATAACCATTCACATCAACGCCACATATCAATAACATCGCATTACTCATGGACTTCAATGACCTCAGCGGTTGAAAGTCTTCTGAACTCCACTAAATAAGCGAATTCTTAATAATGCATGTGAAACACGTTAGAAATTAAGGCAATGGTGCACATAAGATATAGAAATTTACATACATGCAGTTATGCTTTATCCCATAGCCTGTCTCGGCGAAACATTCTCCAAGTAAGCGTAGCCCAATCCTGCGGCATGGATGCAATTGGCACGTAGTTACCTGTATGACTACCGCCTATCGCATTACCCATTCCGTAACCAACCATTGTCACTATTGTTCACTCCTAATAATTACCTCTACCATCATCCATTTAGTGGAAGCTGAAATTTTGTGGTTCATTATTACGTAATTTTGTAAGATACACTACAATACCTACAAGTTATGAAGATATTATTTATGTTAGATACTATGACCTAATGGTCATTTGTTAAGGAAACAATTAAGAAAAGGAGAAACATTCAAAATTGGCGTGGGCAGGACGAACCGAATGTGCCGGCAGAATGTACGAATTCGCCGCGAGGCGCATTTAGCGGAGAGCTTCTGAGGGTGTAGCAGGAAAATGGCGGTAAAAGGGTAAGTTGAAAGTGAGATCGTGGAAATCCAACGCCATCGATCGATAGGAAATGATGGAAGCGAAATAGTTTAGTGAAGAGAGGCAATGACAACACGGAGTGTGATGCTGAACTGCAAATAGTGACTGTAATCGTGGGGGCCAATAGAAATAATAGTGCGATGCGTGGACACGTGCGTATTGAAGCGAGCCGGCCGTGATGGAATATACGAGTAAATCAGAACGGAAGAACTTCCTGATTGATATTTTGGGAAGTAACGTGAGGTGGTGATAATCATAACTATGAGGTACGAGAACTACTGAATCGCAACACTATGAAGGCATGATTGCAATTGGAGAAAGTGACTATCTAATTCATCGACATGTACGTAGGGCAGTGAGCACGAGGTGCATACTAGGTGCAGCCATTCAGTAAAAGTGGAAATTTTAAAGAAACTAAAAGGAAAGCAAGTGTTGATAACAATAAAGTTGTGTAATGTGTCCAATGCGGCGGCCGAAGTTGGAGAGTGAAATAAACGCTGTGCGTGAGTGACTAGAAATATGGAAACAGCATGTGGGAAGTATGAGTGATGTGTGCGTGAACCACGTGTGGCATACGAATTGACATCAGCGATCGACCGTGAAGCATATTGTGTGTGGAGGGCGCAGCATTCGGACGGTAGTGAGACGTGAACGCCCGATGTTCCCGATGTGCTCCGGACAGCAAGGCGGCCGCAAGGTGAGCGGACGGCGATGCGTGGCGCACCAAGCGAACGGTTTGGGCGGCAACAGCGAGGGACAGACCGGCGCTGCGGTATTTAGAAGACCTGAATTGAATGCATTTTTAAATACATAATCAGGCCCTCTCTAACATATCCTTGCCAGATATGGGGAGGTGCACCTAAATCCACATTACATAAACTGGAAGTTATACAAAATAAATTTCTACGCAGTGCACTGAAAGCTTCGTGGCACATACGGAACAACCAAATTCTAAACGAACTTTCTATTGAACCCTTAAAGAAATGGATTTACAAATTATCCTTAAGATTCTATTCATCCTTACCCTCCTGCCCCGCTACAACAATATATAAGCTTGGCAAAACTTCAAATCCTTTCCCCAGAATTAAGACTCGACATAGCAAAGATCTCCTTCATCCGCCATAATTTGCAATCATAACAGTCTAATTATTACTACAGACAATTTCTTCTCACATTAAGACAGAATAGAAACTCTTTGCTGTAAATATTCATTGTTGTATACATTTATGGTTGTTTATATTCGTAGTGTTAAATTAACAAGAGGTCCCACCTTAAAAATTATGTATAAGCTATTATTATAAAAATTGTTAAAAACCTTTGTATGGCAGTAACTGCCGATCAAGGAGAATTATAATAAAAAAAGAAGACCTGTATTGTAAGATAAGTCACGAATAGATTTTTGTTCAGTTTAAGGAGACAGAGAGTAGCATTTGGGGAATATAAATGACGCATGGGTGGAGCAGTCGTAGGATCGTAGAGTTCAATTTAGACAGAAATGTAACTAGCGAGGGATCATATTAAAGAAGGTGGAATGCTAAATATTCAAGAAGTATTATCACGTGTCTTTTATGAAAGTAAGTTTTGTACTTACTGTATTAACTCATGAATGGTGTATTATTGAGCGCTTCAAGACTGGGAGCTCCCATTTTATTTACAAATAAAGATTATGATTAAAATAAATAAACAGAAACAGAGAATTGGTGTGAGAGATTAATGGGTTCTTTGATGCGTTTAAATTACAAGTAGCGAAAGTTTGAAATTTCAATACTTCTATTTTGATTTAATTTGTTTGTAATGCCTGCCTTTCATTTTGTAATAAATCCTTTTTGTGTTACCAACAAAGTTAATGACAGATTTATATGATAACAATCTTATCAAGGTGATCCTCCTACAAGAGATCTTAAGTTCAGAACAAATATTTTTATACATTTCAAAAAAAAAAGGACAGATATATGTGGTGGCTGATTACCAACAAAGGTAATTTAGGTCACAATAAAAAGAATACAGGATTTAATAAGATATTTTCGATATGTTCGTTCTGCCTTGAATTGTGAGTGATATATCTTACAGCAAATGATAGTTTTCTGTCATACGTTAAAAATGTGCATACTGTCAAAATGAAGTACGGATGTAAGAGAAATTAGAAGAGAATAATCAAAGAATCTTAGTCAGAATCTTACTAAAGAAGATTACCATATACTCATGAGACCAGTAAATGCTAAAAAAATATGATTTAGCCACATGAAATAATGGCGTACTTTTCAAAAAAATTGAAGCAGGCAGCAAGTCTGAAAATGAATATAACGAACCCTTATCGTGACAGAAAAACATGATGAGAAAAATACGTCGAAACAGCACAAAAGTTATTACAGAGAAATTCTGCGAAAGGCGCGCATGTACGTGCCTCGTGCGCAATGTTTCAGAGCCCGAACGGACCCATGAGCGTTGGTTTGAAATAGGCTGCATGAAATATCGATTCCCCTCGTTATTACACACACTGAATGGAAAACTCGGGTAAATATTCGACAGGGCGGGTGGGTGAGCTTGTGTGCTTGCTCTGCGTCACCCGTCGCTTCTTCTCCCCCTCCACCCACTCACCCACCCCCTCCTCCCCACCCCCTCTTCGCCCTCGGCTTCCCGTTGAATGGAGCATTCATTTTCCTTCGGCAGGAGAGCGCAAAAAAAATATTTTTTACACTTCTCGCGCAATAAAAACACCCCTCTCTCTCTCGTTCGGTGGACATCTAAGTCACACAACCAATGCACAAAAAATGAATTTGTGGAGGAACTCGAGCAGAAAGATAGCAAAAGGAGCGAGCGGAGGTTTGGAGAAGAAAGAGGTGGGCGGCGGAGAAGTAGCGGGAAGCAGTGAGCTGCGACTGACTCAACAGCTGGATATTCCGTCGTTGGGGTTCTCAGTATTGACGTTGCAGGAAAGTCGAGTATTGACGAGATTTAGACACACGGAAACTTCGATGTTGGGTTTTGAATTTTGACGTGGAACAAAATGGATGTTTGGGGAGCGAGAATGGGAAAAAATGATGAAAATATATTTTTTTACTTTTTTCAATAATTACTTTGTAGTTTTCTGTGTTAAATAAGACAAGCTTCATCTTAATGTCATTTCAAAAGTGTTTTTTTTTAATTTTAAAATTAATGTAGCGTGGAAGTGAGCGTGGCCGTTTTGACACATAGTGAGTGCTGCTTGAATTCGGGGTTGTTGCTTTTCTGATTTTGTTGTGAGAAATAGTTAATGGTTTGCTTTCTAGTACAGGACACACTGTTTATGGTAACAATTAAGGGTTTCATAGCGTCAAAATATTGATAATTACCGAATTAATTTATGTTCACTAATTCTCTATTTTATTGCTATTCGATGAAGATAATTTTTTTCTGTTGTTTAGGTCGTGAATTTTGCTTCTAAACTTACACGATCACAATTGATAGAATCCTTTTCCTCAGTAAGTGATCACTGTAGTGGTTTGCCTATGACTTCTGTTGAATACAGGATGATGTCATTACAAGGGGTGAATAATAAAAGATTAGTGATCATGATTGTTTATGAGCTCGTTGAGAATTGAATGAGAAAAGTACCACATCTCGATCACACGATGAAAACGTCAGAAGATTTTTGCAGAGGAACCGAAGCAGAATTTTGTTCTAGTGAACATTGACACTGCTTCTATCCGTGCACCATAGATAGCGTTATCATGATAACACGAATCTGACGTTACTCTTTCTATAAACATTAACGCTGTAGAACGGTAGATGGTTTAATTAGAAACGAATTTATTAGTGGAAATATTATTGTACGGATTCATACCCACAAACTGGCTCTGGGAGAAAATATTTCAAAATACTTTTACTCCAAGAAAAACCTTATTACTGAAATCTGATAAATATCTAGTCAGTGCTAGCGTTGAAACGCTAAGAAAAAAATCTTCCAGCAAAAAGTAATTAAATTCTACAAAGCGCGCTGCATGAAGATACGTGTGTTCTTCATGCGTTTTATGCGAATTAATAGACTGTTATATCGACTTACAACAAAACAGAGTAGCAGAAGCCACCCTTAACTGCTAGAGTTCATTAGGGATTTTTACCGTTCGCCCTCTGTCCGTCGAAAAAAATGAGTTATAGCTAACGATGGCGCAGGAGTAACGTATTCCTTATTTACTTTTGTTTTACATATAAGAAAAGTGATGAATGACACACGACAGACATAAACAGCAGTGGTACAGAATGGCACAGACATTCCCGCGTTTGTTTTCTATTTCCTTGGGTCTGGGCTAGCTATAAGGAATTGCCACATACTGTTGCCATCTGCCATCTATCGCCGCCCAAAGTACATTTTTTTGACATTTTCTTAATTTTTCGGTTTCCTAATGGTAAAACAGAAATATTAATTTTAGAATTTTAAAAAACAATAAAACCTCGTCCTAAATGGCAATTGTTTTTTTAACAATTAGAAGCCCTTTTTAAGAAAATGGACTTTAAATGCTACTAAAAATGCGAAATTTGAAGCTCTTTTTCAGAGGAAATTTTTGAGTTTTTGAAATTTTTGAGTTTTTGAAAAACATAATTAGAAGTCATTTGATGTACTTCAGCTCACAAATACAATAGTGGTTACAAATTGCTGGTAATGCTCATATCATAGGTGTGAGAGATATTTCAGAAAAATTACATTTGTGTAATTTAAAAAAAGTAAACGAACATCCGAAATTGAACTTTACGTCATATAAAAGATTCTAATTAGTCCTATCCGTTAGAAAAGTTTGAAGAAAAACTTTGGAGACATTTTGGAGAAAATGGCGTCTGAGTGTTTCTGAATATGCGAAATTTTGAGCTGGTTTTCACAGAAAACGGTTGAGTTTTCGAGAAATTTTATTTAAAGCACATGTACTCATTAATACAATAACGTGAAGAAATCGCCGGTAATGTAACTATTAACGACGTGAGAGACAAATCAAAAAATTATATTTTAGTACTTTTTGAATAAACAAAAGAATAGAGCGATATGAATTTGATGTCATCTCATAGAGCTCATTAGACACTATCCTTACCAAAAATTAAAAGAAAAAATTTGGAGGCGTTTTTGAGAACGTCTGATTTTTGTATTTTTTTAAATAGCACATATTGTACGCAATATTGTACGAAAACTACTATGATGTTAAAAAAATATACATGAACTTAATGAAATAACTCCCTATTGAGAATGAATTTTATTTGAAGGAAAAATATCTTTAATTTTGTTCTTGTAGGAAAAGACCGGAAAAAAAATCAAACGTTGGCAATTTTCGAATATTCATAGTTAAGCGTGAAATTAAGAACTATGCCACTTTTATAAGTGTATTTTACTCTATTCTTATATGAAATTTAAAGAAAAAATTGGGAGCAGTTTTTGAGAAAATTGTGAAAATGTCTGGAGGGGGGCTTCATGTAAAGTACCCCTAAATGTTATAGAACCTTTTTCAAAATCTCAAAGCTTCGACTCGAGCAAGATCAACAGGGGTTTCTTCAATGAGCAAAAAAGGCTAAGTATGGTTTAGGCGCTAGTAGTCTTCTCAGATTAAAAAAAACGCTCAAAAGCTGTTTTCTCAAAAATGGCTCCAAATTTTTTCTTCAACATTTTCGAACGGATAATGCTAATTGCACTCTTTAATATGATGTAAAGTTAATTTTTGGATTTTTTTGTTTTTATTACATAAATGTAATTTTTGAAAGAATTCTGAAACTACTGTACGTGTACATTAAATTTATTTTACGTACATGATAATTACTGTAATGTACTTTTCCATTAAAAGTAATGCAGAAATTTCTGACAGTGTACATATATATCTCTCCGTATATATGTATGTATACGGGAAAGTAAAAAGGTCAGATAAGGTAAGAGAAAATAGGTAAGAGCTAGGTAAGTAAACTAAGTAAAAGAAACTAGGTAAAAAGGTGAGATAAGGTAAGAAAAACTTTGTAGACATTTTTGAGAAAAGGGCGTCCGAGCGTTTCTGAAAATGCGGAATTTTGAGGTGGCTTTCACAGAAAACGGTTGAGTTTTCGAGAGACTTTATTTAAAGCACGTGTACTCATTAATACTATACAGAGTATTCTACACAACATTCAAATTTCGATACTCCAAATCCCAAATCCTTCGCGTTTTTATTCTCCTCTTTCTCATTCTATAATTTGGTTCAAAAACTTTTGACTCTTTTTCTAACTGTGCGTCCGCGAAGTTGCAAAATGTACTCAGTGGCGCATCTGCGGTTTAATTGCATCGGCGGCAGCGGGCGCGGGCGCGGGGGCGTGCGCGGGCGCGGGGGCGTGCGCGTGCGCGGGCGCGGGCGCGGGCGCGGGGGCTGGGCGAGGCAACGCCCGCCGCCAGCGCCCGCACCCGAATCCTCCTTGCAAATAAACACGCGATGGGGGCAGATTATCCGCCGGCGAGCCCTTAAGGGCCGGCGCCGCCCCCGCCGCCGTCGACGCCGCCGTCGCTCGCAAACTCGTAATGGAATCGACGACGTCCCGCGCGCCCCCGCGCTTCCGGTGCAGGGGGGTCGCGGGCGGCCAGTTTCCGGAATCCGGACGGGCGCAGTATCGAACGCCTGCCGCCGACGCCGGGGGCGTGGCGAGATGGAGCCCCGGGGGAGGGGTGGGGGACGGGCGGGGAGGTGCGTGGGGGTGGCTGGTAAGAGGGGGGTGGCCGGGGATCGGCCAAGATGGGGGTCGGGTGAGAGGTAGAGCGGGGGGTGGTGAACGCACGGAGTGGCGTGGATGTACGTAGGTGGGGAAAGGGGGCGAGCAAGGTGGTGAGTTGTCGGGGAGTCGTAGGGTGGCGGGTAATCGGCAAGGGAAGGCTGCGGGCGGGCGGGCGAGCGGGCGGGCGAGCGGGCGGGCGGGCAGGCGGGCGGATGAGCAGGCGGCGGGCGGCGGGCGGTGGGCGGCGGGCGGTGGGCGGTGGGCGGTGGGCGGGCGGGTGGTGGGCGGGCGGCGGGCGGCGGGCGGCGGGCGGCGGGCGGCGGGCGGCGGGCGGCGGGCGGCGGGCGGCGGGCGGCGGGCGGCGGGCGGCGGGAGGTGGTGGGCGGGCGGTGGGCGTGGCGCCGGGCGGGGCGGTGCGGGTGCAGTGCAGATCGAATTCGCCTCAGCGATTTTATCGCTCGTAAAAAAGTCCGTTGGCGTGACCAGCAGCGCGCCGCCGCCGTCCGCTCCGCGCCGCCTCGGACGTCGTTCTGCCCCCGCCCCCGCCCCCGCCCCCGCCCTCCGGCCCTGCGTTCCTGCGTCGAAGGGCGCCGTCGATCGCGAGGGCGAGGGCGAGGGCGGGCGCTGGGCGCTGGGCGCCCGATGTATGCAATCCGAGCACGGGGCTCTGCAGATTGTACCGCGTTGGGAGGGATCTTGCAGGAGAAGTCTTTCGAATCTTTTTTTTCCCAAAGGCATTAACGTTAACCGAGTTTCTTGAGTTGTCGTACCATTTCGACACTATTTCTTTCTGTTGTACTTACAACACTCACCGTAAACGTTGATGAAGTAAAAATCTTGCAAGTTTTGGTTGAAAAAACTTTTCACATTTAGTCCAAAGAATGAATCGAAAAGACTGGTTAATCTTGCATTTTATTTCTTACTCGTGCCCTCTTTGGTAATTTGTGTAACGGCCTTCTTTTGCTCTTTTGATACATCTAATGAATGTCATCTCTGCACAGGACGCTTTAAAACTGAATGTTCAGGAATTGACATTGTATAGACACCCAGAAGGAAAATATTACTGCAATGGTACTGCGTATTACTGCAATATATATATATATATATATATATATATATATATATATATATATATATATATACTGATAGGTACGTATGTGCAAACCAGTTTGATATCTCGGAGCATTCCAACATTTAATCCATTACATTAAATACATAACTAAAGTTATCTGATCTTTTATTGCCGGAAATGCAATCCGCCAACTTTGTTGCATTCTTCCTCTGAAAGCATAGGTCTGTATTTACAGTTGTAATTTATTATTAGCATGTCAGATGAAATATAGGGTTACTACCTCCCACCTGGATAAAAAAAGTCATTCACTTTGGCTTTGAGTGTCTAACACGATCAAGAATACCGGGCTTAGTGCATTCTATGTCTGTGAAAAGTCAACAATTGAGAAAAAAAAGTGTCGATTCACCAACAACAGGTGAGCAAACTACATACATTTCGCTTACCAAATGAATCTACTCTTAATCAGCACCTCAATTAGGCATTGTCGTAATTAAGTAAAGGCATTTGTTCTTTTCTACACACTAAAAGGAGTCCATTATCGGAGTCTTTGAATTTAGTTTTGATTCATTCATTATTACTTGTGTATATAAGTAAGCGACCTTTCTGTAGCACCAGACATTTCAATTAGAATGTCTTATGTACTCTTAACTTGGTATTTTGATACCTGTGCATTCTATTTTTCCCAAAAATATTGAATTGTTTTTTTTTTACTGCAATATGTTTTAATATATTTTATAAAGTTCTTGTATATAAATATTTTGGTAAATAAATATTGTATTTGTCAGTAAATATTTTGAAAATTATTGTATGTACTCAGATTGTTCTTTGATAACCTTTTACTGGCCCATTGGTGGCGTGAAAAAATTCTTCACACTTAATTTCGCTGTTCTGTACAAAACACAGTGCGCGCTCGGATACCTTACAGCAAGGAGCGCGCGCGCTCAAGTGTTATGATAGAATTAAGTGTAAATTAGTGAGGCATTTTTGGCCCATAACCAAGTAAATTTTTCGAGTCTGTCTTCCAAGATTTACCGAAACAGGCAGCTGTTGCTTTTCATAGGCAGTCACGTGACAGAAAAAATGCCGCGCGAACTTAGTTTGGAAGGAGAGGTGTGATTCATCATGCGGAAGACAGCACTTGTAAGCCAAACCGGTCTCCTGCCGACAAAAACAAAGTTCTCTAAAATGGAGCCGCATCAAAAGTATTGGAAACACCTCGAGTACCTTATCGTGGAGGCCCTAACGTCACTAGTCGATTGCCGTAAACAGCATATCGATACCTTAAAATATACGAAAAAAATGTGGGTTAATAGTTATTGAATTACATGTGGTTGATAAGAACTGGTAAGATGCGACCGATTTACCATAAATCGGATATCTGAAATGTTGACGTTCTCTACACAAGACGTTATACCTCGTTCCAATCCTGCACCGAATAGTCGTGTCTTTACCTCCCTAATCAACAACTTGAAGGAAGGGCGCTTGCATGCAGAGGGTATTCCGTTTCCGGTGATATGTATTTGAGCACGTTCTGGGGATTCATAATTAAGAAGCTGTTGAGTATACGAGGAAATAGAAAGAGACTTATTGTTTTGGTGGGACTAGTAAGCTGTACAGATTGCGTTAACACTTTCAGTTATTTAACTATACATTGAAACTGTTTGAGGAACATTGAAATAGTTATGCTACCTACATCGAAGACAAAGTTTTATACGACAGGAAAAACCATGCAACTCATTTAATAGGTCAATATATAACCTTTACAATCTGATGACGTAGAAATGTTTCAAATAGGATCTCCGTGTTTTTTCTAAATTAGATTTTTTTCTTTCTTTTATTTCTTTTGTTTCTTTTATTTCTTTTCATTCTTTTATTTCTTTTTATTTTATTTATTTATTTTTTCTTTACTTTGTTTCTTCTTCTACCTCTGCTTCTTCTTCTTCTTCTTCTTCTGGATGTTGGTAATCAGGTACAAAAAGAGAGTTGAAACTGTACTTTCCTCGACAATTATGAAATTACAGACTTTGTTTTGGACGATGAAATGGGAAACTTATAGTTTTGCTTTCCTGAAACACAAGATGTATGCTATTACGAATTTTGAGGTTCAATTAATTAAATTTGTACAGTAATAGTTTTAAAGTCATTAGAACAATATAGAACAAGCGTTAAGTTGCGGTTTAAGGTTTCAAACTGCGGCGCTAGACAAGGTATAAATGCAACAGAACTACTATGTTTGTACCTGTTCTTATCGTTCAATACTTCAGGAACATTACCACGTTATATAAGAGCCTTCAAAATAAAAAAAGAACTTATCTTTGAATAAGAGTGACATACCCCTTCTTTTGCTACAACTCTTGTATTTTTTGCTTATTCTTATGGGACAGTGGTCGACAAACCCCATATGCTCCCTCCCCCTCTACACACAGTATCGCGCGAGTGGCTTTCCAGTCCTCTGGTCGTTGAATGTCAATACAACAGCAGAGTGTATGGTGGCCCGTGGGCCTCAATACTCCAGACTCAGTTGCCAGTCTCCATCCGCTGGGACAGACTTTCGATTCCCTGGTGGTATTTGTGGTGGCCAAGAATGTTACCGGTAGATTCAGTTGTCCTGTTTCCCCTGCCTCTCATTTCACCGATGTACCCACCTTCGTATTTTTTACTGCCATCTCATTACGATCACATCCCAACATAAAGGGTCTACCGAAGAGACCTGTAGAGATTTCTGGCTTCGTAACAACGAATATTGTGTTATCTCTTGGAAAACTTCGTGGCATTCGATGCATATTCTTTACTCCTCTCATTCTCAAGCTTTTCTATCACTCTTGAGACGAATGGTTTTAATTTATGTATGATGCATATTATGTAATGATACGAATAATTATGGAGTGATAGTGGAAGAAGACAATGAAGAGAGGCAGTGAAGAGATAAGAACCCTGAGAGAGTCTGCCACATACCTGCTTTGTCTCCCACAACTTCAATAAGGATGGACTGGAATTTAAACTTTGGCAGGAAGACCACTCTCTTGATCAACAAAGTTGAATTTATTTAACATTTACATTAGCCTTGCTTTGGGTTGCCACCAGGTGTAGGGGTAAATATATTTGTACTTTTATTCGTCAAGCTGACTTCTCATTTGAATGCAAAAGGGAAAAGTCATAGAAAATTTTATCTCGAGCCAAAGATCCAGTCGTTCAATACAAATTGTTGTACGATACAGTAACTATACTAATAGAAAACTAGTGGTGCTAAAACAGCACGTACCTTCTCGCCCATATTTTCAGGCATTTTACGTGAGAAGTACTCAAATTTACGAAGAATTGTATGTGACCTTATTTCAAAATCTCTCTTCAAGGCACAGATTTCATTAAGAGAAAAAACTCTATATTTAATATTTTAGTTGTAGGAAGACGACGAAAAACTTGTGAACTATTTCAATTTTCGTAAAAGAGGTTTATCGACGAACATAACACTTGCACCATTCTCTTAAATGTTCTTCACATGATCCAACAACAAAATTTAATCAGAAACAACATTATTATTATTATTATTATTATTATTATTATTATTATGCGATTATTATTATCATTTTTCTTGTTTTTATTTTATCAGTATTATTGTTATTATTATTATTATTATTATTAAATTCTGCCACCATTTCTTGTCAACTATTTGCAGAATAAATCAATGTATCTGGCAGGTAAGAAGTCGTGTGACAGAGGACTGCGTTGGTGGTTGCGTGTCGCAGGGGCGCCGCGAGCGCCATGTGTGCTCCGCGGGCGCATCGCCTCGGGCTGACCTCTGTCGGTGCGCTCAGTTCCCCAGGTCGCTGCCGGCGCTACCCTCTTCCCCTCCGCTCCCCCCTCCCCCTTCCCCCTTCCCCTGGCAGGCGCCCGCGGCCGAGAGGCGCCTCGCGCGGCCTAGTTATCGCCGAATGGCCTCGCCGCTATGATTTATTCATCGCCGGCCGCTGCCGCACGTCGGCACTTGTTTCCGCCCGCCCCCGCCTCCGCCCCCGCCGGCCCGCTCGCCCGTCCGCGCCTGCTCCCGCGCCACGCCCCACCCCGCCACCGCCCGCGCCCCCGCCCGGCCGCTTGCCCGTCCACGCCCGCGCCCCGCCAACGCCCGCCCGCCAACGCCCGCCCGCGCCCGCCCGCGCCCGCCCGCGCCCGCCCGCGCCCCCCCCCGCGCCATCGTCTGCGCCACTGCCTGACCGCTAACCCGCGCCCCGCCTTTTCCCCGCCGCGCCCTGCCCCCGCTCCCCGCCCCCGCCGCCGGAAGCATTCGCGCGGGAGGGACTGCGGCCGCGGCTCGCGGTGGGAGGGGGTGGGCTAGGTGGGCGAAATCGAGGTGGTGACGTGGGTAAGGGTGGAGCTGGGGAAGGGAAAGGATCAGGGTAGGGATGTCACTGGGAAGAATTGAACGGTGAGCGGTGGGGTTACAACGATGATGGAGCAGAGTTTGAGTAAGGTTGGGGATTCGTTCGAGCTGGGTTGGTGTAGGGTTGTTCTGTAGTTAGAGATAGGTTTTAGGGGTGTTTCGGAGTTGTCCGGGAAAAGGCTGAAAAGGTTTGTGTCCGGAAAAGAACGTGGTGTCAAGTTTACTCCGAGTTAGTTTGAGTTTGTATGGGTTTGGAACGGGTAGTTTTAGGGTTTTGTACGGTACGGGTTAGTTTAGGATTGGTAGGGGGTTGATCTGGATTGTAGAGGGTACGGAACGATGTTAGAATGTGGTTGGAACATGATTGGAGCGTGGCTAGAGTGGGGTTGGAGTGGGTCTGGAGCGGGGTGTGGAGGGGTGGGAGAGCGCAGTTCGCGATCGTGGGGGTGAGTGTGGCGGGGTGGCGATGAAGTCGGAGGCCGCCGGGCGAACGCAAAGCCAGATCCACCCCCGCCCCGCCCCCACCCCTCCCGCCCCCCCACCCCCGCTCCCGCCCCTCGCCCGCGCCCCCGCCTCCGCCCTCGCCCCCGCTCCCACACCCGCCCCCACCTCGTCACCGCTCCTGCCCTCGCTCCAGCCCCCGCTCCCGCCTCCACACCCGCCCTCACACCCGTCCCCGCCCTCGCCTCCGCTCTCGCCCCAGCCCCCACTCCTGCCCCCCACCCTCGCCTCCCCCCCCGCTCCCACTCCCCGCCCCGCCCCTACCCGCCCCACCCCGCCCTCGCCTCCGCCCCCGACCCCGTCCCCGCGCCTGCGCCGGCCCCCGCCCCGCCCCTCCCAGCCCCGCTCCCTCCCCGCCCCGCCCCGCTCCCGCCCCGCCCCGCTCCGCTCCGCCCCGCCCCGCTCCACCCCGCTCCGCTCCGCCCTCGCCTGCAGCGTCGAGATCGTGCAATTCTCGCCAGAGGCCCGGCCGGGTCCGGTCGGTTTCGCTCGGCGGTCGCGGCCCCGCGGGGCCGTTGCGCTCTGCGAGATTCTCCGAGGCGGTGGCTGACGCGCGGTTCCTTCTAGCTTGCGATGTTTTGCGTGTCTGCGTACATTCATACTGGCGGTTTGTCTTTTTGTTCTCTATAAACGTTTTTTTGTGAGTCACCTGAAACAACGATTTACGATTTCTATCGCATTAACATATAACTAATCATCAAATTAGATGATGTTTTAGGACATTCTTTTTCTATTTGCCTTTTCTCAGAAAAAACTATTTTGATGTGTCAAGAGCACTAATATTTCACCATTGTTTATTTTCTTC
The DNA here is from genome assembly GCA_031308135.1 of Acheta domesticus. Lineage (NCBI taxonomy): Eukaryota > Metazoa > Arthropoda > Insecta > Orthoptera > Gryllidae > Acheta > Acheta domesticus. Next base: position 4,960,235 of record JAHLJT010009436.1, on the reverse strand, counting down.
TCTTAAGGATCTATGGAGATTAAATATATTTTTTTCCAACGAATAATTCCCTGGATTACAATTCCGCTTTTTCTACATGCCTGTATCTTTGCGCATACGTACCTCTTCAATTCTGACACATTGTTGTGTGTGTGTGTGTGTGTGTGTTTGCATGCGTATTGCACTGAATAACATTTTGAAGCATTTTATTTTTTTATCTTTGTTTAATACCTGTTTATTTCTGTTCATTTTGAGTTTTCTAAAGTCTTAACTTCTTTCGTTACTTCGTCTTCCTTCGCAAGTAAAAACGGTCAATTGAAAACTTTTGTTCCGTATTGTTCCTTATTTAAATAATTTAGTGAAATAGTTTCTCCGAAAACATCTACAAAAATATTTTCCATTTTTAAAGTAATATCTCTGTTAATAATTAAATAATTGTCAGATCGATCAAAGTGAAGATTCTAAGTCATTGCATGTTTAATAAAATTGTTTTCAATTTACTATCTTACAAATATTTTATTTTATTTCCCGAATATTATTTATTTATTGAAATTCACAATATACGAGTAATGTAATTTGTATGTCTTACGTAAAATATTCATAGTAACGAAACCTGTAATAATTAAATCAATATTCAACTTACCCACTGAGAGGTTGAGAATATTTGTTATAATTCACGATTCTACTATTTCACGTTACCCCGTCGACTGCATTCATTTTGCACCAAATTATAGATGACATCACGTCGAAACGCATGTTTTAAGGTGACGTAACATTACGCCAAAGCGGTGTGAGCTCTTGAAATCCTATTTACCAACTATCTTTCCTTTCATCCAACACGCTAATCCTCGGAGTAGTGAGCATTTGGTTGCCAAACATCCTTCACGGAGCTCGCCCGAATCCTTCTCCTTCTTATCTTAATTTTCCCCAAGTGAGAGCTCAAGGGCGCGTGGCGCATCAACGCGCGATTCTTTTCGCCATTAGAGGATCGTCTGGGGCGCATCGCCTCCAAAACGGCGAAGACAATTTGATAGCCATGCGTCTGCAGTAACGCGACTTTCATTCGCAGCGGAGCCGCCGCGCGCCCCACCACCCGAGCGTTATCGCCGCTGCCGCCCTCCCCCCCCGCCCTCCTTGATGCACCCCGCTCCGCCTCCACGTTCGCGCTACGGCGTATGTGCCGCCGCCCCCGTTTCCACACCGGGAGAGGTGGCTCAGGGCATTCACTGTAGTGCCTCTGGCCGGGAGGTCCTACTCTTCCACTCCCGACGGCGGCAGGATTTTCGACACTATTCTTCTTTCGGCCTTAGAAGAAAGCTGATGTAAATAAACCCCACGTATTCATCCGCCTTGCTCCGATTCTCGATCACCGATCCCGTTCTAGTGGAGTCCTAGGACCTCCCGGACAGAAGAACTGCACTGACATCAGGGCATCAACTGATGTCACTGCAGTGCCTCTGACCGCGAGGAGGTCCTAGGTTACACTCCCCACGGCGGCAGGATTTTCGACACTATTCTTCTTTCGGCCTTAGAAGAAAGCTGATGTAAATAAACCCCACGTATTCATCCGCCTTGTTCCGATTCTCGATCACCGATCCCGTTCGAGTGGAGTCCTAGGACCTCCCGGTCAGAAGGACTGCAGTGACATCAGGGCATCAACTGATGTCACTGCAGTGCCTCTGACCGCGAGGTGATCCTAGGTTCCACTCCCCACGGCGGCAGGATTTGCGACACTATTCTTCGTTCGCTCTTAGAAAAATCTGATGTAAATAAACCTCACGTATTCATCCACCTTGCTCCGATTCTCGATCACCCATTCCGTTCGAGTGGAGTTCTAGTACCTCTCGGTCAGAAGGACTGCAGTGACATCAGGTTGATGCCCTGAGCCACTTCTCCCGGTCTGCTGCCGGTCACACTCCCCTCCGCAGCTGCATACGGCTCGTGATCGCGAGCGGTTGACCGCAGTGTTCATCCCTGATGACGCCGCGCGGTGACAGCGGCTGCGAGAGGCGGCGGCGGCGTGTCCTGCTCTGGCTGCCTCGTCTCCCAAATGTCCTTTTCCCACGAGACGCGTGCTGCTTGCCTGTGCTTCATAGGAAGTTGTCAGACCTTCGGCCTCGTCCCTGAACCAACCGAGCCAGAGAGCGGCAGATCGAGTCAAGGCGAACTTTGCGTGCTCTGCGAACGCCTCTCCACTCCGCCGGAGTGTTCTTGTTTTGAAATTGACTGTTCGAGCATGTATGAATAATCTCTGCTGCCTCCCTCGCGCAGGCACAAACACCGATACTGCCTCAACAATTCTGACGTAATCAACCCTCTGTTTCTAGTTCCCTGCCGCCACTAAAACAACTGTATACAATACAGTTTCCGTCGTCATCACTAGCACCTTTATTGTTAGCGTCAGCGCCCCTACGTATTCTTATTTAGTCAACCATCGTAGAGACCCACCGTATATCTATAGATAGTCAACTTTCGATTCTCAAGGAAACGACACTGGCACTTTACATGCCTACTTGTAGTCGGTAACCGTCTCATTCAACCGTCATCTTTATCTACCTCTCCTCAGTCATCAACATCTCTCCACACCTTGTGTACTTTCCGCTAGCCACCGACTTCATCTTCCTTTTGCCAGTGAGAATCACTCTCAACTCCTCACTCGCTGTCATCATCGGGGTTCCTGTTTATCTAGCGATGATCGCTTTACCAATGACACTGACGCTTTTCCTGTCGTTGGTCAATAATTATTGACAACACAGTCCTTTATTTCTACTGTTAGTCAATCATCGTAACCTCTGGAACTTTTACGTACTTTTCTGACAGCAGTCACCATAAACTATTCCTTTATTCAGTTACTAGAGCAATCAAAACGCTGTCTTTCCACCAGTAGTGAGATTCCATAACCATCTCAACCCTGCATTCGTCTGCAATCATCACAACCCTCATGTCTCCTACTAGTCACCCATTCTCCACAGTCCCCACCAATCTACTCTTGAACTAGTCATTCACCCTGGTCCCCAAGCCCCAGCCATCACAACTCCTCATCTCGCCTGCTAGTCACCCATTCTTCATTGCCCCCACCAGTCACCTTTCAACTAGTCATTCACCTTAGTCCCCAAGCCCCAGCCATCACAACCCCTCATCTCTCCTACTAGTCACCCATTCTCCATAGCCCCCACCAACCTACCTTTCACCTCGCCATTCACCCTAGTTGCCAGCGTCCCATCCATCACAACCCCTCATCTCTCCTACTAGTCATCCATTCTACGTAGCCAGCACCAACCTACCTTTTGTGCTATTCATTTACCCTGGTCCCACTCCCCAGCCATTACAACCTCTCATCTCGCTTGATAGTCACCCATTCTGCATTGCCCCCACCTGCTTACCTTTCACCTAGTCATTCACCCTAGTCCCCAGCGTTCCAGCCCTCACAGTCGTCTTCTCTCCTGCCAGTCACCCATTATACACAGCCACCACCAACCTACTCTTCCACTAGTCACCCGCCTGGTCCCCAGCGCCCCCTGCTCCGGCCTTCCCTGCAAGCGGCGCGGGCTGCGCCTTGGGATGCGGATTGGCGCGAGCGACGGAGCGCGCGGGGGCGCTGACATCGAGAGGCTGCGGCCGGGCGGCGCGGCGCGCCTGGCGCTGCGGGCGGACGAGTTTGTAATTAGAATCGAGCGCTTCTCGCTCCGTTAGGCGTTCGGCGCGCGCCCGCGGCGGGGCGGGGCGCGGGGCGGGGCGGCGAAGGCGGGGGCGGCGAGGGAGGCTTGAATATGCATCGCCTCCCGCGGCGCTCCCGCCGCCGCCGCCGTCGGAACTTTTCATATGGAAATGGCGGCGGCGGGGGCGGGGCTGGGGCGGCGGTGTGCGCTAACAAGTCGGAAAGAATCGCCCCGGACGGGGAGGAGCGGGGGCGGGGCGGGGCGTGGAGCGACCTCTGTGGGGTTGCGCGTGGGAGACGGCCGGTGTGGCGCCGCGGGCGAACAACAGCGTCCTACTGATCTGCCTTCTCCGTGAGCCAGTTGCAAGGAATCAGGGCAGGCGATGTGCGGGTAATGTGTATCTCCTCGAAATTCATACTGTTATGCCACAGTACCATTATCAATTAGTAGCGGTGTTCATACTATATAGGTACTTTTGTGAACAATATTATGATGGACATTAAGAATTGGAAAAAAATATCTGCTGGTGTGTCACAAGGTGGTGTGTTATGACCATTCATAAATACTAGAAACATCATCGCAACTTAACTTACAAAAATATCCTTCGTTTGCGTGGCACTGGTGACCATGCTGACGTCAAGGGGCGGGAGTGGGAGAGCGAGAGCGGGTGGGGATGGAAATGTGATGGCGAGGACAGAGGCGGGGGTGGCGGCGTTTTCTAACCAGCTGGTAAGAATCACCTCGAAGAAGGTAGAGGCGTGAGAATGGGCGGAGAAACCCGCGGGTGTGACACGTAAGTGAGAACGTGCGGGCTAACAACGACCTTCTGACCTGCTATGTTACAATATAAATAATAGTTAATACCAGTTACAATATAAATAATATTATTAAATCGCAGCAGTATGTAAACAAATAGTCACTTGCGAATAAACTATGCTGATCGATAAAATGAGATGAACATCTACTGGAGCTTCACAAGATGTCTGGGGACCATCCAAGTACTAAAAACAAATCGAAAAATCTATGTAGGAACTGTGACGGCCACGCTAGCGGCGATAGTCTATATCTAATAAGAAAGTACCATTGTGATTCGTGTTGCCAATTTATATGCATATAATTAATGTTATCGACCCACTGGAAAGTACAGAACAGTAGGTTTATTTGTAAAGTAAAGGGAATTGGCAACCAAACCCTTAAATGCTATCTTCTCGAGTGCCAGAAAGAAGTGAACTGTGGCCAGTCTTATTTTAGAGATGGACAAGTCAGTGAAAAAAACTGATGTTTGTGATTTCGGAGTTCAAAACGCCAGGCTGCATGTACTCGCATTCGCTAAAACTCCGAAATTGTTTGTGAAAAAGAAGCGTGTAAATTCTTTTTAAGAAAGAGTTCCATCGCTCACCCTAATGTGGTTCTCGGCAAAGCAGCTCCGACCGGTTATTCTAGCGAATCACCCACCTACATCTCTGAACCACAATTGCGCAGTCTCTCTGCTTTAATTTTCAAATTCAGTGTTGCCTCCGTTTGTGAAATCATTCCCCTAATATCTACATTGCCTCACTGACGCTAATCTGGGAAGCTGTCTACGGTATTTGAGGTTGGTGGCGGATTCTGAGAGAATGTAGTCACCACTCAGAGTAAACAGCCCTTGTTCAATCTTTGATACGGCGTACACGTTGCCGAGATTAATTTTCTCCAGAAAATCTGGGATGAGCGGGGATTGTTTTTCGCGTGAAGAATCCACGCAGCCAATTTGAACCCACGTGTTTAGCTCATGAAACCGACATGCTCAACATGGGGCTATGGGCGCCGTATGCGATTCAGTGCAAGCAGTGGTATCTGTATCAAGGCGAGCAGTCACTTCCCTTCATCTCTGAGACCATTTTGCAAATACAACAAACCTCTCAACTGCAAATTTCTCCACGTACACGCAAATATGCAACTGTCACCGTTTCCTGGAACAGAATTCTAGACAACTGGGCACTCCTCTGCCTAAGATTTATCTCTAATTTAATCACATTTCTACCGTAGTTATATAAAGTAGTTATTTTAATTCAACGTCTTTGTATAAAAAACGCATATTTTTAGGTTAATAAAATAAAAGTATGTGTTGTATTTGACAGTATATTGGCACGCCAATCTGTAAGACGCAATCAAATTTTAAATGGAATATTGTAAATTATGTTTCTCGTGAGGCACGATACTAAAAAAATAAAATATTAATTCTTTAAAAAATGCGAAATATATTGACTGAAAGTAGTCATTCAAATACAAAGAAAAATTGTAAAGAGAATTATAACTTTGTATATTATCCAATAATATTATTATTTTCCTTATCCTTTTCCTTTCAGACCAAAAGCAATTACTTAACTAGCCATGAATTATCGTTTGACATCTCAAATAAATTGTGCATCGGCTTGAAAGATATTTAAATAAAGTACTCACAAGCAAGTAGAGAACTACGCCTTGAAAGCATTCTGAAAGTTTGAAAATGTTACTAAATGTTCGAAAAAAACAAATATACGAAATAATCAGTTGTTTGTATGTATATGTTTTCATAAGTTTTGAATGCATTACATGTAAAATATGCATGAAGTTTGTGTTACCTTGTTCAGTATTCACTTCCGAAAAATCTTTTACCATCAGCGTATAGCACTGTTCGTAAAATTTCTTCTCAATACTTTGACAATCACTGCATCACAGATGTTTTAATTGCGTCAGCTAATAATCTTAAATGAAAATAACTGTAGAAACACCGCCATTTATTTCTTTTTAAGACCCTGGTTGACTTGTTTAAAGCTCTAAAGCCAGGTCAGCAGTTGGAAGCAAATGTCATTGGCGTCCTCTTGCATGCATGGCTGGCTCCGCGCGCCGCAGCGTGTGCGCGAGTTAATTCTATTTGCGCTGTCAAGATAGACTGGCTATCAAGGGACGGGCGCCGCGCGCGGACGTGAGACGGCGGCGGCGACGATCTGCGCCGCAATCTGCGGTGGCGCCCTCTCCCACGCGGGGCGCCCCCTGTGATGTATGGCGAGGCACGACGCGACGCTGCCGACGCCGGCGACCGCCCCGCCCCGCCCCCCACCGCACCCCCACCCCCGCCGACCGGGCCTCCATGCCAAACCCGTCCCCCCACCGCGTGCCCCGTCCCTCGCCCACCAGCCCAATCCCCGCCACTCACCCCGCCCCGCCCCCGTCGCCCACCCCACCCGCCACTCTGCCACCCGCCTCGCCCAACTCCTTCCGCCGCCACCCCATCCCACAACGCTCGCCCTGCCCGTCGCCGACCGGCCCAACCCGTCCGGTCTTCCGCCGTCATCCCCCCCGTTGTCCCCTACCAAATCCGCCACCCGCCCACCGCACGCCCCGCCCCCCGCCGATCGACCCCCACCACCCTGCCGCCCGCATGCCTCGCCCCATGCCCACCGACCCACAACGCCTAACCCGTCCCCCACTCCCACCTCCCACCCCTGCGACCGCACCACCCACCGCCCCAACCCCCCCGCATGTCCCGCCCCCCGCCGACCAGCCCCCCTTCCACCGCCCCTCCCCCCCTCACCACGCTCCCGTATGTCCATGCCCGCTCCCCCAGCCGACCGCCCCCCCCCGCGGGACAACCCACCCCCACGATCACCCTACCAGTTCCCGCAACTTCCGCTGCCGCAGTTATCCTCCAAACATCTGCTGAGGTTAGCTCAAGACCAGCATGGCTGCTGCGTCGAATTCTACCAGTCTGGAAGAGAATTCTTATGAGCGGCTGCTGTGATTGGTAGTTTTCCGTGGTTTCTCTAATCAACGGCCTTCGAATACCGAAGCCGTACCATAAGACACGGTCACGGACCGCGCACAATCTTTCCTTCGTTGTCGCATCCTCATCCCCTTACACACATGCACTTATCGCCCCAACTATCACACTGCCTCTTCGACTCCCGTCAAATTTGCCAGCCCCTGCTCTCGCCAGTCCACCGTCCAACGCACATCATCCCGTCACCCTCAACCCCACTAGCTACACCACCACCATTATTCCCACCCCTCTACTATCCCACCATCCGGCCGGCAGCGCTGTCCCACTCCCTGGCGACTCCCCTGACCTGTGCCTAACACCTCCCGTCGCCACCACCCTCACAGCCCTCACCTCTCCCTATGACACTCACCTACCTCACTGGCCGTACCAACACCTTCACTTCCACCTTTGCCTCAGCCGCCCCTCCCACGCCCCAGCTCACCTTCCCCTCTGCCCCAGGCCGCCCCCGGCCCACCCGGCCCACCCGGCCCCCCGGGTCCACGCCCGCCGCCCCCGCCGTCGCGCTGCCCGGAGCGCCCCCTGCTCGGGCCGCCGCCTTATCCGCGCCATCAGCAATTAACTAATGTAACAGGCCATCAATAACGCGCGCAATCTCCTCCGCGGGGCGTCGCGCCGGAGGAGACGGCGCCAGGTGCATGCAGTCTCGTGGCGGGGGCGGCGGGGACGAGGTGGCAGCGGGGGCGGCGGGGATGACGAGGGCGGCGAGGCGGCGGGGGCTGCAGGGGCGACGAGGCCGGCGGGGGCGGCGGCGGGGGCGGCGGCGGGGTCGGCGGCGGGGGCGGCGGCGGGAGTAGCGGCGGGGGTGGCGACGGCGTGGCCGGTGGGGCGGCGGGGGCGGCGGGGGGCGGCGGCGGGGGCGGCGGCGGGAGCAGCGGCGGGGGTGGCGACGGCGTGGCCGGCGGGGCGGCGGGGCGGCGGGGCGGCGGCGGGGGCGGCGGCGGGGGCGGCGGCGGGGATGGGGCTGGCGACGGCGGGGCCGGCGGGGCGGCGGGGGGCGACGGGGGGCGACGGGGGGCAGCGGGGCGGCGAAGGCGTTGCGAAGTCGTGTTCATAATCGTCCGGTCTGGTTGGAGCTGCTTGTTGTAATCTCCGGTCTGGGTCAGTATTAAAAAGTACACGCACGCTCTTAGTAGTCTTACTTTAAAACTCATCAAACGGTTTTTTTATGCACGCTCTTTGGAACCTTCCTGTTTCCCCAATGTTACAATGCTTGTTCAATTTCTAGAAGTATGATACAATTTATGTGGCTACAACGACTAATTGGTAGATTACAATTGTAATCAAAAATAAAATTAATATTAAATCAAATATACAATATAGTTTTGTGAATTATATTTTGCAGAAAGTTACATACTCGTATTACTCGTATGGTATCGGGCGGTACAGATATGCCAATGGAGATAGCTACACACCCTGTCATGTCTTTTCAAGTATTCGGTCTTTTTCAGGATTGGACAATCTGAGACATTATGATCAATGGTTTCTACGTATCTCTGGCAAATGCGCCATTTATCATCTTGGGAAATTTTGAGAACAGCTTTATTATAATGTTGTGTTCTCAATGCCTGATCTTGGGCAGCTATTACAAGTGATAGGTTCGATTCTGGCTTCATTCTTCCCCTTTTAAGCCACATAAATGATTGATATTTATTGATCTGCACCTTGTCCATTCTTTTTAATTGTTGTCCATGGAGGGGTTTGTCCCTTCACTAATTCTTTAACATTTTTTGTGTATCCCATTTCATGTTTAGTACTACCAGAAGTTCAGTGTCTGTGTTATTCGACGTGTCTTGCATAGATTTCTTTGCAATGCTTCTTGCTACACTAACAATGCCTCTGTTTCCCATTCTTCGGTCATTATTCGGTCAGCTGACTACTTACGCATCCCGATTACTGCGTTGTGCCACTAGGCCTCAATTTGTCGGAGGCCTCTTCCTCCTTCCTTACGTGACACATAAAGTCTATGTACATCAGCTCGAGGGTGGGTGACGTGATGCATTGTTAGCAGTTTTCTGTTTTTTCAATCCATGATGCGAATTTCTTGCTCAGTCCAGTCCACTAGTCCGAAACTATATTCGGCTACAGGCACCGCCAAACTACCTTTTGCTGATATTTTATTCCTGGAATTCAGAGCGGAGTGCAGGACCAGTCTCACTCTTCAGTAATACTCCTTGCAAATTCTCTCTTTCATTGTGTCGTTCAGGATGGTCTCGCATTCTTCAATTCCCAGATATTTGTAAGTTTTACCTGGCTCAAGATCTTGAATCACAGTGTGCATATCAACTTCAATGCTCTCTGACACTGGCCTCTTTTCAAGTTGATTTTTGCACACTTGTCAAAACCAAACTTCATGCAGATGTCATTGCTTAAGTCATTAACGACAGCATTTCGGGGAGAATCGCTTCATTCTTAGCAAACAATTTAAGGTCATCCATGTGAAACAAATATGATACTAACCTTTCATCACCATGGAGCTTGTAACCAACGTCAGTTTGCGACAACTGTCTAGTCAATGGGATCAAACTAATGCAAAACAGCAGAGGGAAAAGTGAGTCTCCTTGAAAAATACCCCTGTTGATCTGAATACGTCTGAGTTTCTACTGCTTCCTTTCCGCTGTGTATTAGTAACCTGATACTCCACGATTTCATACTAGCTTTGCAAAATTCATTAAGTCTAGGATGAAATCGACAGATCTCCAGGGTCTTCAAAATCCAATCGTGGCCTTCATGTAGTCAAATCATGTATCAAAGGCCTTCTGGTAGTCAGTCCAAGCCATACTTAAATTACGTTATTATTATCATTATTATTATTATTATTATTATTATTATTATTACTATTATCATTGTTATGATGGTTATTATTATTATTGTAATTACTTGCCAATGGCTCATACTCAATTGCGTTCAAACAAAATGTATGTATGAATGTATAAATCAGTAAAGAATGCGTGTGACATATGGGGGAGAAATATAATCTTCACATGGCTTCTCTGTTATGTTAATATCATTTATTTATAAGGGAGAATCATTCATTCGGATTCTTTGATAAAACACAAGCTGTGAAGTTTTCAGATATTGAATCAAATGAAACTTTAAACATTATACACAAGTTGAACATTTAATACTATGTGAATTGATTAATAATTCTGTCTCTATAAAACACACTTTCCGTTTGAATATGACCTCATCGTTAAGGATGTAAATATTTCTCCTTGAAAATCACTCAAAACAGAGTATTTGGCAACGAAAATTTGTTTTGAGTCACAGTTGAAATACCAGTTTGGGTAACATGTTATTGCTGTTTATTCATACTCGGCGGGAAAATTTCAGTAAGAGACGAGATACCATGTTCCTGTTGTTACAGCCTCCTGGAGCACAATCCTGGTAAGTTATGCAAACAAGTAGCCACAACACACCTACGTCGCACGTGTTGCATAACTCGCAGCTCTTTCACTGTGAAATGATTTTCAAGCGAAGGCTTCGAGCTTAAATCTTGCCTTTCAGAGATATTTTGTCCATTTTGTTTTCACGTCGTTCTTCTTTGCTGCTTTCCTTTATCAGTTATTCGGTTCCCTTCTTATATTTATGTTCATCTCTTACGTCTTGTTTTTGTACTCTCTCTCTTTAATTTTCTCTTTATTCCCTTTAGTTTCCGCCTTCCCTTTTTATATTGTCTTTTCAGCTTTTCCTTATCCTACCTCTGTTACTTTTGTCCTCATAATAAGAGGACTATCTTTACTTTCACTACTTACCTCACGTGGATTTACTGTCTCCTTCTGTTATGCCCTTATTTTCCTCTTGACTTCATTTTCTCTAGTATCTTTCATGCTGTCATTTCAATTTAATTCTTCCCTATCTCTTTTATTTTCTATTTATTTATACGTTTTCTTCCCTGTAATACACCAATGGGAATTAAAGTATTGGAATCACCTAAAAAATACGATTTGAAATTTTTGGTCGTAAAATACATTTTTAAGGTTCATTTGAACCGTAGCTTTGCGCACACGCGAGGATTAAGATCAATTAGTGCTGTTCTAAAGATGAGTAAAGTTGGTTCATGTGGCGAGGAGATGCACGTAATCTTGTATTCGAGAATGGCGATGTGTTTGTATGGGCGTAATAAGTTTGTGCGGATGGATGAAAGAATATTTATGTGTCGCTCATAATTGTCTTAGCAGAAAATATTTAGCTGAGTCTTGGTAAATACTTTAGGGGTAAGATCTAATTGCATCCTTCCGCTGATCATTAAGGTACTTAAATTTTGAGTATGTTTTACATGAAGCCCCTGTTACAGTTCAAAATGTATCTGGAAAATGACTCCAACGTTTTCTTTCAATATTGTGCTGGAATTGAAGGCATTACTTTGTACTCTTAATTACTAAAAGCTTTGACAATTTGAAGATTGCAAAGTTAAAATTTATTTTGTAATCTGTTCTACACCTCCAATACTAGAGCCAGATATGTTCGTCAATGCAATTTATCCTTCAATTTTAGATATTTAAATGATGTAATATACGCTTTCTTTAAAAAATTATTAATAGCTGTTGAGTAATAACTAGAAGCACTAAGAGAGGGAAAAGTTTGTCTGCCGCTCATTGCCACTAGTTTTATTTTCCACTCCTCTTTCTCATGTAGTTTTAGTAATGAATTCTGTTTTCTTTTTATTCTTTAAATTATCGTTATTTTCACTCCAATTTCAGGTTCACTTTAAATCCTACTCATAATCTACTTCTTTTTGATCTCTTCTGCTTTGTGTACTGTACCTTGTGCATTTTACACCTTTCTTCACAGGTCTGTTACTGTTGTCTCCATTATTTTATCTTTTGAATATCTCTATCTTAATTAATTGCTTCGACTCTTCATTAATCTTTCCTCCTTTTCCTTTCCTTTCCTATTCTTCCTCCTCATGGCACTACTGTCGCCCCAACCCCATCTAGGCAATTTCCACTGCACGCAAGAGACACAGACAGGCGCTCGGCTTGCACGCGTAGCGTCCAATTATACTTTACAAGCGCAGGCTATAATATTTACGGCTGAGCGTTGGCGAGCGTGTTCCATATATGCATTAGAGGGATACAACAAGAAGATACAATCGTCGATCCCGTTATATAATCGTTGCGCAAACGATTTGTTTGGTTTCATTTAAACACACAGCAGAGAGGGGCGTGCAAACGCACAGTGTGTTAAAGCAGATACACGACGTTTTAGGGTTTGTTATTGGTGTTTTTTATTCCATTAAGTTTGCGATTATGCTGTCTATTGAACGCAGCATTATTTTAATCAAAACATCTAAGAAGTTGTCGCATAAGATTGTTCAAACCACGAAACGACCTTTTTGAACGATAATAACCTAGTGTTAGTGAAGTTGATTGGAGACGCTTTGCTAACTCAAATACGAAGTGACTTGTTGACGATGCGTTGTGACTGTTTATTAATATGTATTTACTGTGACTGCGTTCTGTAGCCGATGTGCCAAGTTGAAAAGTTTAATTTTGCCTGAGAACTACAAATTAGCCAGCCAATCATACCGCCTTTGTACAGATAATTGCGAGTAAACCATGGGTAAAAATTAATGAAATGACATATTCTGTGGGAGGAATAGCGGATTGAATGGGAGGACGAAGCAAGAACTCAATCACGTTTTACCCACGCTTTTCGATTACGCACGGTGTTTATTTTTTCATTATGTGAATGTTTTATTTCGAAAACAATGAATCTCCCTTGGCTCTTTGTATAATTCACCAGGGTTCTAGGTTATCATATGCAAGTAAGAGCAAATGAAAGTAGCAATTATGTTTCTTATTCTAATGGGAAATGTGTCAAGTTGATGGTTTGAAGCGCTACTATGTCCGATCTCGCATCATACGCATTGAGAGCAATCTGTACAGCAACCGCTATATCAGGGAGGTTTCAGAGCACGCGAATCTGCCCCCGCTGCAAGCAGTTCCACGTGCCATATTTAGGAGGACAATGACCAACTGCACGGGGCGAGAAATGCATGTACGAGGAGCTTTCTGCGACGGGTACGCTGCTTCCCTGGCCTGCAACGTTCGTCTGACAGGTCACCCATCGAACATATCTGGGATATGATTGGTCTGCAACTTGTTCGTTCTGGTCCTCTTGCAGCCATTGTGTGTATTATATGAAATTATATTTTTCCCTAGTATGCCAATATTACGATTACATCCTCATAATATTTTAGATTTTTATCGACTTAAACTTGCTTATTATTATTATTATTATTATTATTATTATTCCAATACATCACGACTAAAGATCTTATGAGTCGGCTGAATATAAAATCTACTCCAGGTTGCAACCAGCTACCTAAGGAGCAGATTCGGTGACTATCAGTGCCTCTACAATACTTTACGCAAAATGTGGGCTGTTCCAAATAAAGCAATTTCTTGCACTTCCCAATCTTTTGAATTACCTGGGAGTTTAGACAAGTTCTTACTCAAATTTTGCGGAACAAATCCCAGAGCTCCGATAACTATCGGTACGACCTGTGCTTTTACGCCCCACATTCGGCTGATCTCGATTTCCAAACTCTTGTATTTAAGACGTTTCTCTGCCTCCTTGGTAACGACGTTTTGATCGCAAGGTACAGCAACATCGACAAGTAAACATGATTTTTTCTCCATATCCCGGATGACTATATCCGGTTTGTTTGCTGCTATTGTGCGATCAGTTTGAATTTTTTGGTCGTACAATATCGTACACAATCCAACAGACGTCACCGGTTTCGTTGAGTGTTCGTACCACTTGGGGCATGTGTTTGGAACTTCGAGGGCGGTACAGATCTGCCAGTGGAGGTAGCTACACATCCTGTCATGTCTTTTAAGGTATTCGGTCTTTGCTAGGATTGGACAAGCTGAGACAATATGATCAAAGGTTTCTACTTGCTCCAGGCAAATGCGGCATTTGTCATCTTGGGAAATTTTAAGAACCGCTTTATCATAATGTCGTGTTCTCAAGGCCTGATCTTGGGCAGCTATTACAAGTGCTTCCGATTCTGGCTTCATCCTTCCCCTTTTAAGCCACATAAATGATTGATCTTTATTGATCTGCACCTTGTCCATTCTTTTTAGGTATTGACCGTGGAGTGGTTTGTCTCTCCACGATTTCTTTAACATTTTTTGTGTCTCACACTTCATGTTTAGCAGCATCAGAAGTTCAGTGTCTGTGTTATTCGACGTGTCTTGCCTAGTTTTCTTCGCAATGTTTCTTGCTACACTAACAATGCCTCTGTTTCCCATTCTTCGGTCAGATTTCATGACCTGCCTCATTAGAGGGTCGTCTTGATGGCTGACTACATACTTCCCCAACCCGACTATTGCGTTGCGCCAGGAGGCCTCAATTTGTCTGAGGCCTCTTCCTCCTTCCTTACGTGCCACATAAAGTCTATGTATATCAGCTCGAGGGTGGGCAGCATGATGGATTGTTAGCAGTTTTCTGGTTTTTTCGATCCATGGTGCGAATTTCTTGCTCAGTCCAGTCCACTAGTCCAAAACTGTATTCGGCTACAGGTACCGCCAAACTACCTATTGCAGATATTTTATTCCTGGAATTCAGAGCGGACTGCAGGACCAGTCTCACTCTCCTATAATACTCCCTACGAATTCTCTCTTTCATTCTGTCATTCGAGATGGTTTCACATTCTTCAATGCCCAGATATTTGTAAGTTTTACCTGGCTCAAGATCTTGAATCACAGTGTGCGTATCAATTTCAATGTTCTCAGACGTTGTGAGTTTCCCTCTTTTTAAATTGATTTTTGCACACTTGTCAAGACCAAACTTCATGCAGATGTCATTGCTAAAGTCATTCACGACAGACAGCATTTGGGAGAGAATCGCTTCATTCTTAGCAAACACTTTCAGATCATCCATGTAAAACAAATGTGATACTTGCCTTTCATCACCATGGAGCTTAAAACCTAAGTCAGCTTGCGACAACTGTCTCGATAGTGGGATCAAACTAATGCAAAACAGCAGAGGGGATAGTGAATCTCCTTGAAAAATACCCCTGTTAATCTGAATACTTCTGGTTTCTACTGCTTCCTTTCCGCTGTGGATTAGTAACCTGGTACTCCACGACTTCATACTAGCCTTGAAAAATTCAATAAGTCTAGGATGAAATCGATAGATCTCCAGGGTCTTCAAAATCCAATCGTGTGGTACACTATCAAAGGCCTTTTTGTAGTCAATCCAAGCCATGCTCAAATTACGTTTGCGTTTCTTTACATCATTCAAGATTACTTTATTCAGTAGCAAGATTTCCTTACAGCTATAAGAACCTTTACGACATCCTTTTTGTTCAGCTGGCATTAGATGATTCTTCTCGAGATGTCTGTACATTGTGTCAGCTATGGCTGAAGTTATAACTTGTACAGTACTGGCAGACAAGTGATTGGCCTGTAGTTCTTCGCCAAAGAGCTGTCTCCCTCTTTGGGTAGCAGATACGTGATGCCGCGTGTGAGCCATTCCGAGATTTCCTTTGGGTTTTCAAAAATTTTATTAACAGCCTTTGCTAGATGAGAATGTATTGCTGTTAATTTCTTAATCCAATAAATCTGGATCTTATCAATCCCGGGGGACTTCCAGTTTCCCTTGTTCTTAATTGCTTGGAAGAGGTCCTCTTCCGAGAATTGGTGAACATCTTCCACTGTTTCTACAAGTTCATCGGCAGCATCAACTTCAGATTGAAGCCAAGATGCGTCTTTGTTGTAGGATCTGCTCTCTTCCCAGATTCCTGCCCAAAATGCTTCGACGTCGTCTTTTGAAGGAGTAACAGCTTTGCCATTCGGTTTTTGAGTCAGATTGCGGTAGAATCTCTTCGCGTCTGTTTCAAACAACCGGTTCTGTACACGGAAATCTATTCTACGTTTGTACCTTCTTATTCGTTGAGCCCATGCTTGAATTTTCTCTTTTAGCTTCTCAACTACCATTAGCCTGCTGGTGTCATTTTCAATTTGGTATTTTTGTTCAACATTGAATATTTTTCGTTGAACTTTAGAGGAGAACTTATTATTATTATTATTATTATTATTATTATTATTATTAATATTAATATTATTATTATTGGAAGGAGTGCAATTTTGCATAGTCTCCGCAAAATATGTAGAATGTCCGTTCTTATCTTGAGAGAAGAGGGGGTATTCAATACATTATTGTTCGTAAGATGTACTTTCCTTTATACATGCAAACAACGAAAATTTTACTGGTATTATTTCCTCATATTCATTTCAATAAAAGGTCTGGTCACCTTATGCTTACAGTACAGGTTTCCGGGGATTTCTCCTGGCAATTATTTCTCGCAACGGGTACCGCCCCATACGGGGCAAGCTCTATTCTCGCGACAACGGTGGTACACTAGTTTATAAAAGAGAAAGTGCATGTAAGGTGAGACGAGAGGCCAAGAAAGATGATGGAGAGATTCACGCGATTCGTGGCCTGCTTTTAGGGTACTACTCCGGCATTTACCTGATATTGATCAAAGAAACCACCTAAAACCATCAGGGCAGCCTATATGGAGAATTCTCTTCCAGACACTGGTTAAATCATGAATGTTATTATATATGACATATTTTTCATAACATTTGCAGCGTACTTTTTTTGTAATTTTCAGCTATTCAAATGCACCATATCACTTTCAGCATTTATGAGGTTCCGTTTCGAGAACGGTGGAATCCGATATGAAGAAAAGCATTAATAGTGCAGGGTACATCCACATTATGAACGTAAATGATCAGCGAGACACGGTCAAGAGTATTTCACTCAAACAATAAGAGCAAACACCAACCTTATTTGATTTCCAGAAGCAAAGCTATTGACAGGAAAGCAGGAAATTCGCCAGGGAACGAGACGCCCTCTGCAGGCGCGAACGAGGCGAGTCTTTCCTCGCGCGCGGGTCCATTCGTGTTGGCTGCCGCTGGCTCACTTCCGCCCCGCCCCGCGCCGCCTCACCACGCCCCGCCCCCCACGCGCCTCCCCGCCCGCTGCCCCGCCCGCTGCCCCACCCGCTGCCCCGCCCCGCGCCCCGCCCCGCGCCCCGCCCCGCGCCCCGCCCCGCGCCCCGCCCCGCGACCCGCCCCGCGCCCCGCCCCGCCCCGCTTGCTGCCCCGCCCCGCCCCCCCGCCTCAGCCACCTCCCCCCGCCTACCCCGCGCCTCGCACCACACCCAGCCCCGCGCCACCCACACCCCGTACCGCGCCCCGCCCCGCACCCAGCCTCACCCCGCAACAACCTCACCCCGCCTCACGCCGCCCCGCCCCGCGCCGCCACCTCCCCGCCCCGCCCCCCACGCGCCTCCCCACCCGCTGCCCCGCCCCGCGCCCCGCCCCGCGCCCCGCCCCGCGCCCCGCCCCGCGCCTCGCCCCGCGCCTCGCCCCGCGACCCTCCCCGCAGTATTTGACGCACGGGAAACAACGGGGGGGCGGATCGGGTGTGTGTTGTTTCCTGGTAAACTCGACGTGAGCGCCACAGATACCATCTGGAATTAGCGATGGTCTTTCCGCCGCGCGCCGCTTTCATTTGCTAATACGCGCGCCGGTCATTACCTCTGCGCAAATAGGAGGCGCGCCCCCGCTCCCCCTCTCGCTCCCCCTCTCGCTCCCACTCTGGCGCGTCTCTTTTACGGCGCCACTCGCCCATTTGCTAACCAGCGCCGAAGCCGGAATTTCGCTTCCAGCCGGTCGCAAATCGTTCCCTGTGTTTTGTGACGTAAGTATTCCCGCGGGGATATCTGACATACAAAGTAAATTCGTTCGAATTTTACTTACAATTTTTAGTGTTTCTGTTAGTTTTTATGTAATTTATTCTTCATAATTTTCTTTGATTACAATATTTAAAATTATTCATTGTATTATTATTATTACTATTATTATTATTATTACTATTATTATTATTACTATTATTATTATTACTATTATTATTATTACTATTATTATTATTATTATTATTTAAATTGCTTCTTCTAAACAGTAATATATTACCTCCTTTTTCGTTTTTATTACAATTTTAATTATATTTAAGAAAAGCCTGCTAAAAGGTTTTTGAACTATTGTTTTCACTAACTTCCTTTACTAGTAAACTTATTCCTTTTACCACAAAATAAAACAAATTTTTCATGTGTTGTTTAATTACGGATCCTTCACCATTACAGGGATCTCTCTAAAAAAATGCATGTTACTTCAATTACATGTTACTTTAAGAAAATGGCATGTTACTTTAACGAGTATCTTTTTCGAATACAGGACACCATTCTACAAAAAGGGCATACTATTGTAGAGAAGAATTAACGTATTTTATTTAAACCTCATTAGAGTGTTGGTCGTAGATGCAGTGAGTGAGTGAATAACTAAAATAATTTTGCTGATCTTAAATCTTTAGAGAGTTGTGCATGTCTTCCATAAAATCGGCGATTCAGTATTCTCTTCAAATTGTGGTTGACATCGCTACAGTCAATGATGAAGCAACAGTCTCACGACTCCAAGTGTCTAACCGATTTCCAAACGTAACAGAACAAAGTGTCACAGAACGAAATGTAGTGTTGGTCTTCCTGAACCTCCTAAAAACTGTTCTCTGAGTGAATTTTTAGTTACTCTTGTGTTAGTATAAACCAAACTGCAGATTAAAAGCAGTAAAAAATTATGCAGAACCTAAGAACCGACGAAGTGCCAGGGACCTTTTGTAATGGCAAAATAAATCCGTATATTACACATATCGAATGCTCTAAAGACAGTTCTACAACGAATACTGAAAATCCAGAATTAGCCTTTCATTGGTATCGGTTTTTAAAACCTTTAATTGACATCGGCGGTCTGTGATAACGCTCACGCTTAATTCCTATAATTCAACGTATTATTTGATATTGAACTTATCTGCTAGTCTAAAAATTAACATTTGTTTTATAAGGTTGTATGATGATGTAAAATTTCGAGTTCAAGTCCTGGTCATGACAGGATTTTTCACAAGGTCACGACACACACACACACACATTGGGAAACCGGAGTAAGTCTCGTCGAAAGCGAATGAGAGTCAATGGGCGGAGTGAGAACGAGTGAAGTGGAATATCAGGGAGCGGGTGAGACAATATCAAGAAACGACCGGCTGAAGTGGCACAGAGTTTCAGGTTACTGCAGTGCCTCTGATCGGGGGTTCCAGGGTTGGAGTCCCGGATCTCATTATCCCCCCGTGGAAGTTCACCGCCACATTACGTGGAAATCATTCGCTACACTTACGAAACAAACAGCCGTTGACGTGCCCGGAAAATACAAATAATCAATCGAGGATAGGCACATCACTTGAAGCATTTTTTTCATAATAACTGCATTCATTGTTGGTAGTATTTGAATAATTTTCAAATTCAAGTTCATTCGCTTGCTCGTGTAAGGTTTCACAATCATGATAATTATCTCTATAATTACATGTTATCTCGACGTTTTGGTATCACTAGGCGAAAAAAATACTTAACGCAATTGGTATCGGCGGTACCTCATACCGCACCGCACAAAAGTATTTAAAAAAAATATAATTCAAAAAAGAAACCACTAGTGAAGCTCTTTGTTCAGAGATAGATCTACACTAAGAAGGAAGGTACTGAGCCACAGGACGTGTAGACACAACAATCAGTGATTCACGAAGATTATTGAAATTCTTACGAAATTTAATCTGATAAATTGTACTTAACAATTAAGTGCATTATGTTCCATGTAATTGTATGTATGTATGTGTTTGTAACCGTTGTGAACTTTTGTAAATACTGTATTTTTGTAACTGTGGTCGCTAATGACCTAGCTGTTTCTATGGCGACCTTAAATAAATAATTAAAAAACAATCAGTGATTGTTGCACAAGTGTCAACTTCGTTCATTAACTATTTTATATTATTTTAACTGCTTCAAAAACTGAACGGAGTTGGGACATTTTTTGAAGGCACGTTGCTGCCCACCCCTCTTGCGTCAATGACTTAGTTTGACTCGGTATCATTTCGCAAAATGGCAACACAGTGGTGTCAAAATCCTTCAAAGTCACCCCATTGTTGTCGGTCGTGATGAGGTATATAAAATTCTTATGAAAGAAATTAGATTGAAGGAACGTAAAAATCTAAATTCGAAGTAACAAACACATTTATTTGCTGTAAGAAATTTTGATCGTTGATAGTGTTATTCAAAAATTGAAATCTCCATTCATTGTAGGCAATGCAAGCTTTTGTGAAATTATTATTGCTTTTCTGGCTTGTATGTTGCAAATAATGTAAGAGTTAAAGTTACTTCTGTTTGTTTCATTTGTAAAAGTAGATAGTTATTGCTCCTGACTATCCAAATGAATTCATTACCAGTCTATTTGCTTGAATTAGTTGAATTGGATGTTTTAGAGTAATAGCTGAGGTGTTAGTAGTCCAGAAATTGCAATACTTTAATATTAAGTAACTATTTCCAGTAATGTAAGAAAGTGTGAGCTGCTGTAGCAGCACTAATTTCTTTAAAGAAAGAGATCGGCGTTGTAACACTTATCCTAGTTATGTACTTGCTGTCAAAATACACTCACTTTCTCGTTGCTTTCGCCATGTATTGATCGTCCCTTTCGCGATTCTTCCATTTATGTATCTTCTATTTTTTATCACTTATTAACCGACAGATCATTACAAACTCGGCGAGTTTTCCCTCCATTATTCTACCCGTAATCAGTAACTCGTTCTTGAACGCTAATCCATTATCCACTCGGCATCCACTCATCAAGCGCTTATTTTCAACTAAAGAAATTTTCTGCTGCCCTTTCAACGTTTTTTGCTCATTGACACTCATTCATCACTCGGTTTATTTTCAGCTTATCCTCTGTCCATCTCGCTCTTCTAACTCGTTTACCGCGTGTTGATGAAATTCCTATCCACCAGTCTTCTTTGTACTTCACTAATATGCTCTTAATGTTCGGGAGATGTGCAAATTGACATCGGGTTAATTTTTTTTGAGTCGACACGCGCTATCGCTTCCGAACGGAAGCTAGATGTCTTCGGGCGTCGGTGACGTCATGTAGGGACGTGGTGTGCGACAGGTTGTCAGCGATGCCCTGCGCCGCACGCCACGGTGTCCGCCACTGTCGCAGAGGCGCCGATAAGGCAGGGCGCTGCCCGTCACCCGGCGAAGGATGCACGATTTCCGGGTCCCTGAGGACCGACGCACGGTGGTCTGAACAGGGCCGAAACGCGCGCATAAGCAAAAAAGAAAATTTGTGAAAAACAATTTTTTATTGATCGATATGAATTCCAAATACTTCAAATTACTAGAAAATAAAAGAATTATTACTTTATAACAATTACTGCATCCATAAGACATCCTCAAAGTCCAGCGACTCAGCCGAGGAAAAATTCATTCACGTTTGCAGTGAAAATATTCCCACATTTCATTGCCAATAACTTCTTTCCTAATTAACTTTTCAAATTCCATAAATTATATGTGATTACAAACACCTTTCTAAATACATTACACGTTTTGAAATGTCACTTATTTTTCTTTTTCACGTAATTACGCCATATTGAATGAAAGTATGCAAAAACTTAATATTGTTTAAACTACATAAACTTTCAATAGAGATTACAAAAAAACACCAAAAAACACATTCTCAATATTGATATATGTTATAAAATGAACATTATTAATCGTTTTCCCGTTGAGATCAGCCGCCCCTGCCCGCCCCTTTCAAAATGGTGACCGTTTAAAGTTACAAAGATCGTTTGAAAAGAGAGTACCTTACCAGGCGACTCATCACCTAGCAGGTTTATTCGTAGAAAACGTGTTATCTGCTTAACATTTGCAATTATAATTCATTGCATATAACTTTTAATATTATTATAAATGATATTTATGATTCTTTATGTCATATTCAATTGTTTATCAGAAAATTCATAGATATAAAATGGCGATTTGCAGAATTGAAACTTGCATTAAGTAATCTTTAACAAGCGATAATATTAAAAAACAAATAATCATACATCTGTAAAATCAATGCTTTTTATTAAGTAAACATTTTTTAACAACTCTTCGTTGACGACATCCGCCTCGGACCGAATATTTCCAAAGGCGATCGCTCCAAGTAAACTCGGTGAAAGAAACAGAAAGAACCTGCCATTTCCGTGAGTTACGTGATAATCGGAATCGATACCTACTAACAACTAGCAATCACTCCGTGAAATTAATATACTTCATTAAGTGGAGGTGGATAAATAGTGTTTTGTTTGAATCATCCGCCCCCAATGGCCTATTTCAATACGGCAAGCGTTTATATTCTCAATGGCGAGTTGGAAAGAACGCGCCATTTTTGATTGGTATTTACAAAAATACAACTAATCACACTTGCGTGAAATTAAAATATGTTATTGAAAAAACATTTCTAAGTAGTGTTTCGTATCCATCATCTGCCCCGAGTGGCCTCTTTCTATTTTTAGAACGTTTAAATTGTACATGTATTGGGCGAGAAAAAATCCATTTCCATGAGCTAAGTGATGTTCAGGAGCAATAAGAAATAACAACTAACAATCACTCCGTGAAATTAATATATTTCATTAAGTGGAGGTGTATAAATAGTGTTTTGTTTGAATCATCCGCCCCCAATGGCCTATTTCAATACGGCAAGCGTTTATATTTTCAATGGCGAGTTGGAAAGAACGCGCCATTTTTGATTGGTATTTACAAAAATACAACTAATCACACTTGCGTGGCGCTTTAGGAGCTCTCTAGTAGTATAATTTAGCAACATAACAATTGAATAGCACTAAAAGTACTAAAAAAACGTTGCTACCAGAGGTCTGTAAAGGCTCCTGTACCGGCACGAACACTCAACAATGGGCGAGCGCTATGCGAACAGAATCATTCTGGGTAGTAATGGGTAATGGGCAGTGGGTATTTTTTCAAAATATTGACATGCATTAGTGAACCATCTACCTATATAGCCTTGGGGGCTAGTCTCATTTTTGGCGAACTCTGTGTTGTCGAAAATATCAAAATTTTAACCCTTAAAAAATTCTGAATTGAAGATGAATAGATTTCCCTTAAACAAAGTCTATTTTAAGAAATCAGCTCTTTAAAATAGGTCATGCACTTTTTTAAAGTAAGTTTTGCTCAATTTGCGCTTAAAATTTATGCAATTTATTAAACAATATTCTCAAAAACAGCTCAAAATCTTGTTTTTAAGTTTCTTTTCAATGATAGTAATTCTACAAAAAATGGCACAGACCTCACTTTCGTTGAGCTTGCTGAATTTTCGAAAAAAAAATAAAAATAGATATGATGCGAGAAAGTATGTGCTGTTGTAGCACCACTAGTTAACCTAGTAACCTGACAAGGTGCTTATACGATCCTTTGCTTTGTTTATGAACAAGTAAATAAAGCTTTTATTCACCTTTATTAACATAAGATACAGACCAGAATTGTCAGTAATATAAATAAACAATAAAAATTAAATGTGGTATTATTATTTTGTTCCTAGAAAATGCTTCTTTAGTTTCGCACCCCCAAAACCGTTTTAAAGTCGCTAATTAAATAGTTATTTAACTTAATATCCTATGCGCGCGTATCGACCCCGTTCAGACCACCGTGCGACGTGAGCGGTCGACCGCGCGGCTTTATGCGGCCACTGGCCGCTCACTTTTGCGGCTGACTCTTAGTAGGAGTGGTCCGAGAAGGTAGGTGTAATGGATCCAAGCAGAAAAATTGCAGTTCTCGTCTACCTTCCGTCTGTGACATTCAGCAGGAGATTTGAGGAGAAAAACCAGATTCAGTGAATATAAACAAGAGCTACGCAATAGATCCTTTGTGTCTTCTTGAGTCAGTGCTTTCTCAAACAAATTCTGACTCTGACACTCAGCAAGTGGTGATCCAAGAAGAAAAACCTTAAGGATTATAAGCAAGGCGTAAAAGAAGGAATCTATACGGTTCATTTTCATTAATCATATGACTGTGACTCTCAGCAGCAGGTGACCGCACACACAGGTGACGGCCGCCGTCGCAGAGCGGCCGATAAGGCAGAGTCACTCGCCAAGAGCTGCCGGCGCGAACGCACGATTTCGGGTCCCTGGGGACAGACGCGAGTGGCCGGTCGCTCTTAGTAGGAGTGGTCCGAGAAGGAAGGTTTTATGGATTGTAAAATTGCAGTTCTCGTCTACCTTCCGACTGTGACATTCAGCAGGCGATTTGAAGACAAAAAACAGGTTCAAATAATATACACGAGAGCTACATGAGAGATTCTTTGTGTCTTCTCTAGTCGGTGCTTCCTGAAAATGAATTCCGACTTTGACCGAACAAGTGATGATCCAAGAAGAAAAACCTTATGGATTCTAAGCAAGGCATAAGAGTAGGAATCTGTACGGTTCGTTTTCATTAATCTTGTGACTGTGACACTCAGCAGCAGGTGACCGCACGCAGGTGTCAGCCGCCGTCGCAGAACGGCCGATAACGCAGAGGGCCCGTCACCCGGTGAAGAGCTGCCGGCGCGGACGCACGAGTTGGGGTCCCTGGGGACAGAGGCTCGCGGTCGACGCCGCAGCCTTGTGCGGCGAGTGGCCGCTCACTCCTCCGGCTGACTCTTAGTGGGAGTGATCCAAGCGACAAAATACTCGTAAGCTCGTGCGATCAGTTCTCGTCTGCCGTCCGACCGTGACAGTCAGCAGGTGATTTGACGTGAAAAAGAAATTCAAAGAATAAAAACAAGAGATACATGAGAGATTCTTTGTGTCCCTTGGGTAAGTGCCTTCTCAAATGCATTCCGGTTATGACACTCAAGAAGTGGTGATCCAAGAAGAAAATCTTTACGGACAATAAGCAAGGTATAAAAGGAAGAATCTATACGATGCGTTTGGTTCGTCTTCATTAATCTTCCGAATGTGATACTCATCAGGTGATCACACTGAAGCGGCTACAAGGAATGGAAACAAGCAATAGTTCGAGAACTGTATGCGGTTTTTTCGACAAATGATTTTTTTATGTCGTCCATCTATCAAACCGAAGGTGCTCCGATAGCGCATGGTGCAATTTTAAAAATGAATAGTAAAGTAATTCTATACAAAGCGTTTAAAAAGGAGGTTCTATATTTGGTACATTGGTACGGTGCCTTCAAATGGTGAGTCTTCTCGTTGCTTTTGTGTTTGCAAACAGAACACAAATGAAAGGTTGGAATTCGCAGGTTGTTTGTGTAATTTAAATACTTAGTGCAAGTGATTCAGTGCAACCTGGATATTATGAGTTGTTGTGCAATGGGAGGAAGCATCCCTGTGCTTTGGTTTCTAGGGCTGTGCGCTCTTGCGTCTGGCTCCCACCTGCTGCCCACGCCTGCAGTGTCATGGCAGTCTGCAGCAAGAAGCTGCGGCGCCATTCCTAAGGGCCACAATTGTCACTATGGTGCCACTGCAGACACCGGAATCAGATTTCAATTACACCGAAGACGCTGTGATGAGAATGGATACACGTTTCAATGCTACTGAAGACCCTGGGATAAGTCTAAAGTCAAGTGCTCGTTCTACTGAGGACACTGAAGGACTAAATTTGGATTCAAATTCCACAGCAGACACTGCAACAAGTTCAAAATCACGTTCCAGTTCCGTTGTAGACGCTAAGAGTAGAATGGATACACATTCGAACCGTACTGAAGACCCTAAAATAAGCCTACAATCGGGTTCTAGTTCTACCGAAGATACTGGAGGGCTAAAGCTGGATTCAAATTCCACTGTAGACACTCTAACAAGTCTAAAACCCGGTTCTAGTTCCACTGTAGACGCTACAATGACACTGGATTCAGCTTCCAACGAAGTGGCCCGCGCGCTGCATCGTGCAGGGGTGGCGCTGGGCGCGGGGGCGGTGGCGGCGGAGGCGGTGGCGGTGCCGCTGACGTCATGCGCCCCGCTGCACCTCCGGCTGGCCGCCGCCGCCGCCACCGCCGCCGCGTGGCGCGCCCCGTGGCTGGTGGCGCTGGCGGCGCCGGGCGCCTGCCCCGACGTGGCGGCCGCCTTCCGCACGCTGGAGCGGCTGGGCGTGGAGCAGGCTGCCATCGCGCGCCAGGGCGCTCTCTGGGTGTTCGACGTGTATCGTCTCAGAGCACGGCTGCCGTTTGTTCGGTGTGTGAAGGCCGGCGCGGGGAGGACGTTGGTGTCGCCTTGGGTTTCGGAGGGAGGGCAGGATTTGGGGGGAGAGGCGACGTGGGAAGAGTTAGGTACGTCAACGGCTGGGGAGACGAGTGAAGCGTTCGTCACCAATAAAACATCAGACGAATTATTTGAAAGAGAATTGTCAAAGTTTGCTGAGTACGCACAGACGGACGACTCTTATGAAGATTTGCATGCATCGGTCCCGACAAATGTGTTAAGGGGATGGAGGAACGCCTCACGAACAACGAAGGAGAATGAACAGTACGAGCAGTCAGAACGATCGAGGCGATTGCTGACATCTAGCAAGCCAGTTGCCTCAGTGCGTTTAATGGTATCGAAGCGATCTGGTCTGCCAGGTCTTTTGGAACGAAGACGACCAGAGACATCGGATATTTTGGAGCACCTGCTGAAACCGAAACAATCGGGATTATACGGAAAACCAAGTAGGATGAGGCGATCTCAAAGAACGGTGAAACCATGTAAATCACCAGGATTGGTATCTTGGAGGCGATCAAGAAACACTAAACAGTCCGAAGAATGGAAACGATTGGAAGAGTTCAGGCGATCGTATCAGTTACGACGAAGGGAAATATCCTGGCAACCGGAGGGAGTGAATGAGATAGAGGTGTCTCGGGAGTTTGAGAGATTGGAGGGATCAGAGCAACAATTGAGGCGATTGGAGCAATTAGGACGCAAGGAACTACCCTGGCAGTCGGAGGGAGTGAACAGGAGAGAGAGGTCGCGGGGGTTTGACGAGCTGTTGGAGCGAGCAGAGCCCCCGGTCCGCCCCCTGCGCGCCCTAGGGCCGTCCCAGCTGCGGGGCGCGGCGCTGCGCGTGGCCATCTTCCACTTCCCGCCGTGGGCGCGCGAGGCGGCGCCGGGGGCGTTCGAGGGCCCCGATTGGCTGCTGGCGGCGGAGGCGGCGCGGCGCCTGGGCGGGCGGGCGGTCCCCGTGGCGGGCGACGGGCGCACCTTCGGCGGGTTGGTGGGCGGGGCGCTGGTGGGCAGCAGCGGCGACGTGGCCTACGGCCGCGCGGACGTGGCCGCCAACCGCAAGTTCCCCAAGCTGCAGCACGCGCCGCTGCTCGCCTTCTCGGACTTCGTCGCCGCCGAGGCGCTGCTCTGCGTGGTCAGTGAAAACCCTTCTGAATCATAGACAGATTTATTTAAACTGCAATTGGGTCTAACCCGGTGGCAACTAATTACAAAAACATAAAAATACACACTCTCTCAGTAACATAGAACACTAATATCAATGATAACAACAATAATAATATAAGTGGCTAATTATATACTAATTATAGTAATAATAATAATAATGGTAAAATAATGATAATATAAAAACTGATTCATTAAACATTAAATTACATTAAGAGAAGTTAATTTGAATTTCTTTCCACGCTGGAAAGCCTGTGTAAGAGCGTGAGCATGAGCTTGAGCGAAATCATGAGCGTGAGCACGAGCGTGAGCGTAAGCATGAGCGTGAGTATGAATGTGAGCGAGGACGTGAGCGTCAATATGGGTGTTATCGTGAGTATGGGCCTGAGCGAGGGTGTGAGCGCGGGCGTGAGCGCGGGCGTGAGCGCGGGCGTGAGCGCGGGCGTGAGCGCGGGCGTGAGCGCGGGCGTGAGCGCGGGCGTGAGCGCGGGCGTGAGCGCGGGCGTGAGCGCGGGCGTGAGCGCGGGCGTGAGCGTGAGCATGGACGTGAGCGCGTGCGTGGGCGCGGTGGCGCGTGCGCAGGTGGCGAAGGCCGGGCGCGTGCCGCTGTGGCGCAACGTGCTGCTGCCGTTCCCGCCGGGGCTGTGGGCGCTGGTGGGGG
This sequence comes from Acheta domesticus, assembly GCA_031308135.1. Classification (NCBI taxonomy): domain Eukaryota; kingdom Metazoa; phylum Arthropoda; class Insecta; order Orthoptera; family Gryllidae; genus Acheta; species Acheta domesticus. The sequence continues at coordinate 4,931,842 of JAHLJT010009436.1, read as the reverse complement.
CGGCGCTGGCGGCGGCGTGGGGCGCGCGCGAGGCCCTGGCGCGGGGGAGGGGCGGGGCGGGCCGGCGGGCGCTGCAGCTGGTCGGCGCGCTGCTGGGTCAGGCGCCCTCGGCCGGGGATGGTGCAAGGGGCGGGGCTGGTGGGGCGTCGTGGAACCTGCAGCTGATGGTGTCGGGGGCGGCGGCGGCGGGGGGCGTGGCCGGGGGCGGGCGCAGGGGCGGGGGCGTGGGCGGGGGCGTGGCCGGGGGCGTGGCCGGGGCCGGGGGCGGGGCCGGAGGCGGGGCCGGGGGCGGGGCCGGGGCTGGGGCCGGGGGCGGGCGCAGGGGCGGGCGCAGGGGCGGGGGCGTGGCCGGGGGCGGGGCCGGGGGCGGGGCGCGGGGACGCGGGGACGACCGGGCGCTGGTGCTGCTGTGGGTGGCGTTCGCGGTGGTGGTGGGCAGCGTCTACCAGGGCGCGCTCACCAGCCACATGGCGGCCCCGTCCTTCTACCCGGACCTGGACTCCGTGGACGACCTGCTGGCCGCGGGCGTGCGCCTCAGCACGCACCCCGCCGTGCGCTCGCTGCTCACGCACGTGCGCTCTTCTTCGCACCTACGTGGATTCACTGTCATCCCTCTCCTTTCACTTGGTTCTAAAGAAACCTAATCCGACTCTCTTCCTTTAAATACAAAGCTAATAACTACGTTCTTGTCCTTCAGCTTGAAATCTGACTTCTCATTTTCATCCCATTTTCTTGTTTTAGATTCTAATCTCTTTACTAATCGTCAATCTTTCCCTCGAGTTTCAAATGTATATTATGTAATCCTCCCACTTCCTTCACATTAAAATCTGTTTTCTACTGTCCCTATGCTCTTCCTAAAACTAACATTAACTACAATTCCTCTAATCCTTAGTCCTAGCTTGATTTTTCTTTCACTTAATTGCCATTGCCCATCACTTAAGTTTTTTCTGAATTATTTAGAACGGCTTTTGAATTTACTTTGTTTAGATGCTATGCTCTAACATTTCTGCTTGTACCTCTGAAGCATACTTTCTAGAATTTACCGCAGTTAACATAATCCCTCTCACCTTTAATTTCAAAACTAAAGCCTTGTAAATATTTAATTTATTCATGAAAACTGATATTAATAATAAAAAAATTGTAAAACTCCAGAAATTTGACTGACTTCAGCTGCGTATCGTCGGAAGCACTTTTCATAGTCAGTTACATCATTAGTGGCGAGAAATGGAAAAGGTCATGTGAAAATGTGTTTTATTATTGAACTTAGCAATTTACAACTTATTGCAAACTCTCTATTACATCATCAGTTAATTCAAGAAAGGTTACGATTATCTGTGAAAAGTTTCGATGTTTTTGTAGACACGTTTTTGTTGTAACTGCAAATAATCTAGTCAGGTGTTATTCACACGACCCTTTGTATTTGTAAGCAAGGAGCACTAAGGGTACTTTGAATGTTCAAAACCGGAAGCGACACCTTATGGTCGAGCGTCTCAGTCATAGCAGGTCGGGCGTTCGATCTTGGCTGCGCGTTTCGGAATTTTGCTTTATATATTTGGCATCGGTGAATACGTCGCCTTGCTGAAATTTCATCTGCCCTGGTCAGTGGTTCCGTGGTGTTTCTGAGCACTTCAAGTGTATGCCGGAACAGCCTCTCATTCAACGAACCACATACCGCACGCTGGCTTACATTTCCATTACCTCCACTTCCCGAACGTCAAAAATTTTATCAGCAGAAGCGCCTTAAAACCATAATCAATCACTGACGGTATGAGGTAAACTGAGGTCTCAGTCACTGGCACGCTCGTTGTTTGTCTGCTGCTACCCGCAAGGGCCTGTAAACTCTCCAATGGAACTTTGGACACAACGATTGCAAGGGTAGGGGCGCCAGGGTCTCTCAGTCCAGCTTTCAGTAATAGTCAACAACGATGCATGATAAACGTTTAACTCGTTTTTTTTAGAAATGCGAAATAAGTAGGAATAAATTGTGTGTAATTATAATATGTATCCGCAAGAATCAATGATTTGTAAAGCGAGAACATCAGACGCTGCTCATCTACGTGTGTCTCACGAGTCCACGCGCTCAATGACACTGGCAACTGTCTTGTCTTCTAATTGAGTGATGACAAGGTCGATGCTACGAGCGAGAGTCCGTGGCTCTAGTAACTCGTCACAAGAGAGCACTAGGGAGTCAAAGTCGCCGTGAACGATTCTACGATCTTTATATTACAAATACGATTAGACGAGATTTGGTTATATCAGTGAAGAACGTTTTATTTTTCTGTGCGTATATTCTTATTTACATTCGATTCTACGTTGGTTAAGTCAGGTTTTAGAGATTCCGAGAGACAAAGTTGTAAACTATTTCTCAAAATTTGAATACTCACTTGAACCCCATGCTTGTTTTGAACGATTTCATTATTAAATTTGTTCAAAGACAAGGTCAAAGACAAGTTCCAACAAGGTGACGGGAATGGTGACAATTATAGATTTCATTATTTAAAATGATTGTTCACAGACATAAGTGCTACCTTATATAGATGTTATTCAAGCAGCATTATCTACTAAGTTGGGAGGTTGTGATTGATCGACTACCTTGTAAAATTCAATTACACTGATTTCTGAGAGCTGGGTTACTACTGATCGCTTCCTTTCTACACTCTAGTTGCGTAGGGAAGCTCTTAGCATGTCATGGTGCCACATAGCGTGCCTCTGCCACCTTGGCATCAGGTAGGAGACCTTCATAGGAGATCTTGGCAGGAGATCTTGGCAGGAGACCTTGGCAGGAGACCATGGCAGGAGACCTTGGTAGGAGACCTTGGTAGGAGACATTGGCAGGAGACCTTGGTAGGAGACCTGGGTAGGAGACCTGGGTAGGAGACCTGGGTAGGAGACCTGGGTAGGAGACCTGGGTAGGAGACCTGGGTAGGAGACCTGGGTAGGAGACCTGGGTAGGAGACCTGGGTAGGAGACCTGGGTAGGAGACCTGGGTAGGAGACCTGGGTAGGAGACCTGGGTAGGAGACCTGGGTAGGAGACCTGGGTAGGAGACCTGGGTAGGAGACCTGGGTAGGAGACCTGGGTAGGAGACCTGGGTAGGAGACCTGGGTAGGAGACCTGGGTAGGAGACCTGGGTAGGAGACCTGGGTAGGAGACCTGGGTAGGAGACCTGGGTAGGAGACCTGGGTAGGAGACCTGGGTAGGAGACCTGGGTAGGAGACCTGGGTAGGAGACCTGGGTAGGAGACCTGGGTAGGAGACCTGGGTAGGAGACCTGGGTAGGAGACCTGGGTAGGAGACCTGGGTAGGAGACCTGGGTAGGAGACCTGGGTAGGAGACCTGGGTAGGAGACCTGGGTAGGAGACCTGGGTAGGAGACCTGGGTAGGAGACCTGGGTAGGAGACCTGGGTAGGAGACCTGGGTAGGAGACCTGGGTAGGAGACCTGGGTAGGAGACCTGGGTAGGAGACCTGGGTAGGAGACCTGGGTAGGAGACCTGGGTAGGAGACCTGGGTAGGAGACCTGGGTAGGAGACCTGGGTAGGAGACCTGGGTAGGAGACCTGGGTAGGAGACCTGGGTAGGAGACCTGGGTAGGAGACCTGGGTAGGAGACCTGGGTAGGAGACCTGGGTAGGAGACCTGGGTAGGAGACCTGGGTAGGAGACCTGGGTAGGAGACCTGGGTAGGAGACCTGGGTAGGAGACCTGGGTAGGAGACCTGGGTAGGAGACCTGGGTAGGAGACCTGGGTAGGAGACATTGGCAGGAGACATTGGCAGGAGACCGTGGCAGGAGACCTTGTCATCACTGTTGTGGTTCCTGCAACGCGCGTGGCCCCTGGCGGTGGGTGCGCGCAGGTGCGCTACGAGTACGCGCTGGCGGCGGACGCGGCGCTGCTGACGGGCGGGCGGCGCTGGTGCGAGCTGACGAGCGGCAGCGCGGCGCGCTTCCTGGTGGCCGAGCCGCGCTTCACGGCGGCGGACGGCAGCCCGCGCCTGCACGTCGTCGCCGAGCCCATCGTCGCGGGCTACGTGGTGCTCGAGGCGGCGCCCCGCTGGCCACTGCTCCACAGGTACCTTGGCGCGGACTTTGGCTTGATATGCTTGGCATCGCTGAATACGTCACCTTGCTGAAATTTCATCTGCCCTGATCAGTGGCTCCATGCTGTTCCTGAGCACTTCAAGGGTACGCCGAAACAGCCTCCCATTCAACGAACCACATACCGAACGCTGGCTTACCTTCCTATTACCTCCACTTCCCGAATGCCAAAAAGCAGGAACGCCCTAAAACCATAACCAATAAGTGACGATATGAGGTAAACTGAGGTCACTGGTACGCTCGTTGTAAGTCTGTCTGCCACTACCAGCAGGGGCCTGTGACAAGCATATAAGCTACCTTATGTAGATATTATTCGCCTTGCCTCGCCTTCTACTCCACACCTCATTTACTTTCTACCTGGAAGATAAATCCACGGACTGGGCTGATGTCACTGCAGTATCTCTGACCGGCGGGACCTAGGTTTGAGTCCTGACGGCGGTAGGATTGTCGACACTAGCTTATCAGCTAGGTCGAATCCAGGCGCTGTCTGGAGGAGAATTCTAGCGGCCGGCTGCTCTCATCGGTCGTTTTCCATGCTTTCTCCGAATGTGCCGTGGAACAGGTACTGGGGGGGTTGGGATTGAGGGGGGAACAGGTGCTTGGGGATTGGAATTGAATGTGGATTGAAGAAGGGGGGTTCATGCTGAGGAAACATGTGCTGGGGGGATGAGATGGTTTGTCACCATACTATTTGTCCTCTATTGATTTTGAAACTGATCACTAAACGGGGGCTTCATCTTCACCATCAACATCGTTATATTCTTTCTCCATATCCCTACACTTTCTTGACCCGTTGCACACTCTTCCTATCGTCTGCACATCGTGGCCGAACCCTTACCTTGGACTCCAAGCTGTTCGAGACACCCCGCGAAGTACGCTGATCGACAGCTGCCTGAGAGCAAATGGTATTGCGGGCTGCCTTGGCACTGCGGTATTGAGGGTAGCCAGTGACCAGGCACACACCCGGGAACAGTTGCTGAGGCGTTGGGTCCCGCTCTCCTGATTTCATACTTGCATTCGTTTGCATACATGTATGTAATGTGACCATTTTATTTTCCTTCTTCTTTGCACTTTACACTTCCATTTAGTTTTTCTTCGTCGTATAGGCTAATATTCCCTTGTCCTTCTGGGCACCGTCTGCACAGTGTCACCGATCCCTGGGCTGTTCGTTGGGCTAGGCGCTGGGAGCTTCCTGGAACAGACGCAAGCGCGCTCGACTAGGGAAGGTGTATCCTTCTTCTCTATTCTGGACACTTTCCGTTGCTCCCGTCAGGCTCACAGAAAACAAGTGGCTGGAGCACTAGATTTACGGGAGCCTCTTGTTTTAAACAAAAGTCACCCACCTCATACACACGATTCATCTCACCAATACATACACAGGTTTCTTCACTCTATAAAACAGAAATATCTTATACTACTTCATTAAAATAAGTAAATACAATTTTAATTTTTTAATGGAACATTTTTGGGGCTCCAGCTGCCTTCTTTCTACATGACACTGTCACACAAAACAGACACAAATAAGGCAGTTAAATCTGTTCAACTTCCATGAGTGTGTCCTGTTAGTCACCTTCCGTAGGTATTATTATCATTATTATTATTATTATTATTATTATTATTATTATTATTATTATTGCTCCATATCACGACTACAGATGTTATGAGTCGTCTGAGTATAAAATCTACTCCAGGTTGCAACCAGCTACCTAAGGAGCAGATCTAGGGACTGTCGGTGCCTCTACAATACTTTGTGCAAAATGTGGACTGTTCCAAATAAAGCAATTTCTTGCACTTCCCAGTCTTTTGGATTACCTGGGAGTTTAGACAAGTTCTTACTCAAATTTTGCGGAACAAATCCCAGAGCTCCGATAACTATCGGGACGACCTGTGCTTTTACACCCCACATTCGGCTGATCTCGATTTCCAAACTCTTGTATTTAAGACGTTTCTCTGCCTCCTTTGTAACGACGTTTTGATCGCAAGGTACAGCAACATCGACAAGTAGACACGGTTTTCTCTCCAAATGCCGGATAACTTTATTCGGTTTGCCGGATAACTTTATTCAGTCATGAAATTCCTGTACTGCATTCTTTCACCGAAGATGTAGTTAGTTTTCTCTTCTAATCTTTTACACACTTACAATTTCTAATTCATGACGAATATTTTGATTTTGTTATGATATAATTTTTATTCTCTGAATACTGACGAAAGAGTCATAAAACATGGTTTCACTGATACACATTGGCGCATATCTCTTTTCCTGAGACTCCATGATTCTCAATTTAACAGCAGTGGCGGTGTAGCTAGAACTTAACAAACTCTAATTATCTGGTTAGTTACTACTCTTAATTTTATGCATAATACCAATTTCGACCTGTTAATAAGATACGCTTGTTCACAAGTTGCTTCTCTCCAAAACCTTTACCATATAATTTCTAATAATGCATTTTACATACTACAAATTATATTATCCCTCGTTTGAATAAAATACCCTGACCCACTGCGTCGCTGTAGAAACCTGGAACGAGTTCATGCTTGTTTCTGTGTATTCCCAATTATGTAGAAACAAATGTTGGTGGTTTAGTCAGAGTATCTTTTCTGAATCTATTGTTGGCCTTCAAAACAATTGACAGTTTGTTCTTGCGTATTTTTCTTGAATTCTTTTTCTCGTAAGTACATTTCTGATGTCAACCAAACACAGTGAAGTGATGTGTGACTTTTCCTATTCACGTTTGAAGTGCTCGGTGATTTTGACAATATTTGAGGGAATATACGAATAGTACTTTGCTTCTCCCTTCCTATTTGTTTTGAGCTCTTGCGTTTCTTTGTCACATCTATTCTAACTTGTTTTTATTGTTATTTTTGGGAGACTTACAGGGAATTTCCAAAGCGACTCAGAACCTTAATTCCTCAAACCTTTATTAAACTGTCAAATGTTTGTCACTTTCATGCATCTGCAGAGAATAAAAGTAATGAATTTCGAATAGGCGAACAATATTCATACATACGTAAATGTAAATATTGATGATGTGGCGTTTTCATTAAATGGTACAATAACTGCGAGTGCCCCGAATCGAAAAATTAATGCGCAAATCTAATCTCAAATGATGGCGATTTGGTCAATAGTCGTTAATTTATTATAAAAAGTCCTATTCGTTGTATAACTCCGTCGCTCGGAAACTCTATCAGCGAGAAACAAAAAAATCAAACGACCGCCTATGAATATCAATAAGCCATTGCAATGCCGAAATTAACACTTGTTCACCCAACTGAGATTCACTGGAAATGAAAATGCAGTATGTGTCATATCCGTACACAAGGTTTTTTTTGTATTATTGACAAAACTTCTAGTGATATTTATTTATAGTATTAGTAAAAGCAGAGTTGGAAACAAATATTTTAAATTGAAATAGATTACTACAATATATTAAATATAATTTGAAGCGTTGTCGAATTCGAAAATAAGTGTGCAGCTTAATACAAGGAAGGCTTATTTTCCTTTCTAATTATACTTGAGGAAAGTTAGATAAATTATTATTGAGTTGAAGATCAGGTGAAAGACTGAGCATGGAAAGCATGCAAAGAATGCGATAATTCAGAAAGCAGAAGCAGTTGAAATAGAGAATAGCTCAGCAATCAGTATCTGCAGGTGCAGTAAATAAGTATTATTAGTTAAATGGAGTTTTGATTCTTCTTAGACACCATCCTAATACTTTCTTCTAATCAAATGAATCAAATGAGTCTTTAGTAAATAAAAAACTGAGAAAGCACAATTTTCACGTTGAGCGTTGGAGCTAAGCACTGGCTGATACGTTGGCGCTGAAGGTTTTAGCTTAGTGTTGGCGCTCACCGTTGGCGCACAGCCTTAGCGCCACGCGTTGGCACCAAGCGTTGGCGCCGAATGGGCGCCGAGCGTTGGCACAAAACTTTGGCACCGGACGTCGGCGGTGAGCGTTGGCGCTGAGCGTTGGTGCTGAACGTTGGCGTTGAGCGTTGGCGTTGAGCATTAGCGCTGAGTGTTGGCACTGAGTGTTGGTGCTGAGCGTTGGTGCTGAACGTTGGCGCTGAGCGATGGGGCCGAGCGTTGGCGCCCAGCGTTGGCACTGGTCGTTGGCGTAGGCCGTTGGAAGTAAGCCTTTTCTGGAACGTTGGCGTTGATCTCTAGAGCCAAGCATTAGCGGTGGGAGCTGGGTGTTGGCACTAACCGTTGGCGCCCAGCGTTGGCATTGGTGTTGGGAGCTGGGTGTTGGCACTGAGCGTTGGCGCCCAGCGTTGGCGTTGCTGGGACGTTGGCGTTGGGCGCTAGAGCTAAGCATTGGCGTTGGGAGCTGGGTGTTGGCCCTGAGCGTTGGCGCCCAGCGTTGGCGTTGCTGGGACGTTGGCGTTGGGCGCTAGAGCTAAGCATTGGCGTTGGGAGCTGGGTGTTGGCCCTGAGCGTTGGCGCCCAGCGTTGGCGTTGCTGGGACGTGGCGTTGGGCGCTAGAGCTAAGCATTGGCGTTGGGAGCTGGGTGTTGGCCCTGAGCGTTGGCGCCCAGCGTTGGCGTTGCTGGGACGTTGGCGTGGGCGCTAGAGCTAAGCATTGGCGTTGGGAGCTGGGTGTTGGCCCTGAGCGTTGGCGCCCAGCGTTGGCGTTGCTGGGACGTTGGCGTTGGGCGCTAGAGCTAAGCATTGGCGTTGGGAGCTGGGTGTTGGCCCTGAGCGTTGGCGCCCAGCGTTGGCGTTGCTGGGACGTTGGCGTTGGGCGCTAGAGCTAAGCATTGGCGTTGGGAGCTGGGTGTTGGCCCTGAGCGTTGGCGCCCAGCGTTGGCGTTGCTGGGACGTTGGCGTTGGGCGCTAGAGCTAAGCATTGGCGTTGGGAGCTGGGTGCTGGCACTGAGCGTTGGCGTTGCTGGGACGTTGGCGTTGGGCGCTAGAGCTAAGCATTGGCGTTGGGAGCTGGGTGTTGGCACTGAGCGTTGGCGTTTGCTGGAACGTTGGCGTTGGACTCTAGTGCTAAGCATTGGCGTTGGGAGCTGGGTGTTGGCCCTGAGCGTTGGCGCCCAGCGTTGGCGTTGCTGGGACGTTGGCGTTGGGCGCTAGAGCTAAGCATTGGCGTTGGGAGCTGGGTGTTGGCCCTGAGCGTTGGCGCCCAGCGTTGGCGTTGCTGGGACGTTGGCGTTGGGCGCTAGAGCTAAGCATTGGCGTTGGGAGCTGGGTGTTGGCCCTGAGCGTTGGCGCCAGCGTTGGCGTTGCTGGGACGTTGGCGTTGGGCGCTAGAGCTAAGCATTGGCGTTGGGAGCTGGGTGCTGGCACTGAGCGTTGGCGTTGCTGGGACGTTGGCGTTGGGCGCTAGAGCTAAGCATTGGCGTTGGGAGCTGGGTGTTGGCACTGAGCGTTGGCGTTGCTGGAACGTTGGCGTTGGACGCTAGTGCTAAGCATTGGCGTTGGGAGCTGGGTGTTGGCCCTGAGCGTTGGCGCCCAGCGTTGGCGTTGCTGGGACGTTGGCGTTGGGCGCTAGAGCTAAGCATTGGCGTTGGGAGCTGGGTGTTGGCCCTGAGCGTTGGCGCCCAGCGTTGGCGTTGCTGGGACGTTGGCGTTGGGCGCTAGAGCTAAGCATTGGTGTTGGGAGCTGGGTGTTGGCACTGAGCGTTGGCGCCCAGCGTTGGCGTTGCTGGGACGTTGGCGTTGGGCGCTAGAGCTAAGCATTGGCGTTGGGAGCTGGGTGTTGGCCCTGAGCGTTGGCGCCCAGCGTTGGCGTTGCTGGGACGTTGGCGTTGGGCGCTAGAGCTAAGCATTGGTGTTGGGAGCTGGGTGTTGGCCCTGAGCGTTGGCGCCCAGCGTTGGCGTTGCTGGGACGTTGGCGTTGGGCGCTAGAGCTAAGCATTGGCGTTGGGAGCTGGGTGTTGGCCCTGAGCGTTGGCGCCCAGCGTTGGCGTTGCTGGGACGTTGGCGTTGGGCGCTAGAGCTAAGCATTGGCGTTGGGAGCTGGGTGTTGGCCCTGAGCGTTGGCGCCCAGCGTTGGCGTTGCTGGGACGTTGGCGTTGGGCGCTAGAGCTAAGCATTGGCGTTGGGAGCTGGGTGTTGGCCCTGAGCGTTGGCGCCCAGCGTTGGCGTTGCTGGGACGTTGGCGTTGGGCGCTAGAGCTAAGCATTGGCGTTGGGAGCTGGGTGCTGGCACTGAGCGTTGGCGTTGCTGGGACGTTGGCGTTGGGCGCTAGAGCTAAGCATTGGCGTTGGGAGCTGGGTGTTGGCACTGAGCGTTGGCGTTGCTGGAACGTTGGCGTTGGACTCTAGTGCTAAGCATTGGCGTTGGGAGCTGGGTGTTGGCCCTGAGCGTTGGCGCCCAGCGTTGGCGTTGCTGGGACGTTGGCGTTGGGCGCTAGAGCTAAGCATTGGCGTTGGGAGCTGGGTGTTGGCCCTGAGCGTTGGCGCCCAGCGTTGGCGTTGCTGGGACGTTGGCGTTGGGCGCTAGAGCTAAGCATTGGCGTTGGAGCTGGGTGTTGGCCCTGAGCGTTGGCGCCCAGCGTTGGCGTTGCTGGGACGTTGGCGTTGGGCGCTAGAGCTAAGCATTGGCGTTGGGAGCTGGGTGCTGGCACTGAGCGTTGGCGTTGCTGGGACGTTGGCGTTGGGCGCTAGAGCTAAGCATTGGCGTTGGGAGCTGGGTGTTGGCACTGAGCGTTGGCGTTGCTGGAACGTTGGCGTTGGACGCTAGTGCTAAGCATTGGCGTTGGGAGCTGGGTGTTGGCCCTGAGCGTTGGCGCCCAGCGTTGGCGTTGCTGGGACGTTGGCGTTGGGCGCTAGAGCTAAGCATTGGCGTTGGGAGCTGGGTGTTGGCCCTGAGCGTTGGCGCCCAGCGTTGGCGTTGCTGGGACGTTGGCGTTGGGCGCTAGAGCTAAGCATTGGTGTTGGGAGCTGGGTGTTGGCACTGAGCGTTGGCGCCCAGCGTTGGCGTTGCTGGGACGTTGGCGTTGGGCGCTAGAGCTAAGCATTGGCGTTGGGAGCTGGGTGTTGGCCCTGAGCGTTGGCGCCCAGCGTTGGCGTTGCTGGGACGTTGGCGTTGGGCGCTAGAGCTAAGCATTGGTGTTGGGAGCTGGGTGTTGGCCCTGAGCGTTGGCGCCCAGCGTTGGCGTTGCTGGGACGTTGGCGTTGGGCGCTAGAGCTAAGCATTGGCGTTGGGAGCTGGGTGTTGGCCCTGAGCGTTGGCGCCCAGCGTTGGCGTTGCTGGGACGTTGGCGTTGGGCGCTAGAGCTAAGCATTGGCGTTGGGAGCTGGGTGTTGGCCCTGAGCGTTGGCGCCCAGCGTTGGCGTTGCTGGGACGTTGGCGTTGGGCGCTAGAGCTAAGCATTGGCGTTGGGAGCTGGGTGTTGGCCCTGAGCGTTGGCGCCCAGCGTTGGCGTTGCTGGGACGTTGGCGTTGGGCGCTAGAGCTAAGCATTGGCGTTGGGAGTTGGGTGTTGGCCCTGAGCGTTGGCGTTGGGCGCTAGAGTGAGGGACTGGCGTTGGCGCCAGGTTCAACGGCGTGCTGGCGCGCCTGCGCGAGTCGGGCGTGCTGCGGCAGTGGGAGGCGGCGGAGCGGCGGCGCGCGCGCCTGCGGGCGGAGGCGGCGGCGGCGGAGGCGGCGCGCGCGCGCGGGGGCGGGCCCCTGCGGCGCCGGCCGCTGCGCCTGGAGCACCTGCAGGGCGCCTTCCTGCTGCTGGCGCTGGGGCTGGCGCTGGCGGCCGGCGCCGCTGCGGGGGAGCGCCTGCGCCGACGACGTCTGCGCCTTCTGCCGCGCGGCCATGGACGGTTTCAGCGCCGGGCCAGCGGTGGCCGACGATGACGGTTTTACCCAAGTAAAGCTAAGACCGAAACCTGCCATTGTCATGGTTGTGACATGGGCGTGCGTAGCTAAGGGGTTTCGGACCTGGTTATTCAGTTATTTGAGGGAAGAGGAGAGCACATCGCTGAGAGGGATCGGAGCTGCTTACTTCCTACAGGAAGACATTTCCTCGGAGCACAAGTGAAACACACTCATTTTGACTTAACCTAGTTAATTAAGAAGTTAGAATGAAATACATAAGCACATGAATGATTAGGCTGAAGGATCTATTTACATTGTCTTGGCTAATGCCATGAAAACGTTACTCGTTCTCCGCATTACCACTACTTTATTTATTTATTTACGTCAAAAACAGTTAAAAACTGCGTATGACGAGCTATGGGGAGAAGTGAATTTTGTGCACGTTTTCATAATTCTGTGGTCTCTATCCTAAACCATATTCTAGTCGAATTTTGAATACAGAAAAGAGAGTTTTTTTTCGAGTTTTGTTGACAAAAAATTCGCTCCTATATAATAAAATATATTTTCAAAGGTAAATTAGCTATAAATTCCTGCCCTGAACCCTCATGTTCTTCATGAAAGAATAATACTTTTTGCCGCAATAATATGAAAGACGATAATTTGAATAACTATATTTCCCACTGAAATTCAGAAGACGTGCACAAATAATGAAGTTACATTTATGTCCAGAAGCAAAACAAGGGACCATCTCAGCATTTGCTCAAGGATCAGGGAAACTGGACGAAAAACCTGATCGAGATGGGGGCCATCAACCCAGAAACTGTGGTACAATACTTGTTACAGGTTCTTTAGAATTATGCAGTGCAAATGATAAATAATTACATTAACTATCATTGTTAAAATTAATTCTACTTTCCTTTTTGATGCTCGGTATAGTCTCGAATTGTATAGAAACAGTTATGCAGCAGAAAAGATTTTACTTGGGACTTAAACTTTTCTATTGAATTTAATCGTTTAATGTCTTCTGGCAAAGTGTTGTAGAGTAATGTACATGAATTGTATGTGAATTTTTTGTAGTGAGCTGTTGATACTGCCACCTGGTGAATATGATTACTACGTCGTGTGTTATACTTATAGACATCGACGTTTGCTGAAAATATATTCCCGCCTTTAAGTAAGTCATTTTTGACAAAAACTACTGATTCGTAAATCAGGAGACAAGGTAATGGTAAAATTCCTAGATTAATAAAGAGTGACTTACAAGAATCACGTGGGTTGGATTTGCTTATTATTCGTACAATTCTTTTTTGTAATCTGAAAGTCTGTGAACTATAAGATGAGTTTCCCCAAAATATTATGCCATATCTCAGGCGGGAGTGAACATTGGCAAAATATACACAACGAGCTGTTACTGTTGATCGGATGTTCATTGGCGATGGGCTCCACGACGTCGGGCGTCGATCAGAGCGTCCCGAGCCAGCGCCAGAGCAAGGGCAAAGAGCCACAAGAACTAGAGCGCTCCTGGGAGGGCGCCAAGGGGTTAGAAGAGGTCTAGTCACGTGACAACCGTGCCGTGCGCAAAGTCGTGCGTCACGAGGAGTTCGTGTGCAAAACAACCAGGGGATGGCCCATACCACAGGCGCATCCTGTTATTCGCAGATCCACAAGCCGCAGGCGTCCGGTTGGGTGAGCCCATACTGCGCACTTCGCACTTGGCTTACGTGACCCGCATCTCATAATTTCCCGAATAAATCAATTGATTATTGTGACAAATCATAGTATCCTATGAATTGATTACTGTGACACCATCTCGGACAAAATCTCAGAATGGAACCGCTTTATACGTGAAAATGACCTCTATTGGCCGGAAACTTGTCTAACGCGGAAACGGAATGGTATTTAGAGAACGAAAAGTGATTATTACCTGGCTAACACGGAAATTTATTTTTAAATGTCCGTCACTATCTTCAGAATATCATAGTGTGAAGTGTCATGTCATGTCATGGCAAATGGAGTGAACGACGGGTTTTTCCTCTTATGTCTGCTGTCGAGGAATCTTTGATGAAGTCCGCTGTTTCGCTGCTTCTCATGCTTTGGTGTTACAACAAGCGCGACTTCGTGGCTATTGCTACCAATCCCTAATGTTGGTCGTGCACAACGCAATTATTTCTCAAGGGCGTCATGTTCCTTCAGCCGACAATGGAATTCGGGGAAGGCTGGTTTGTCCTGCTCCTACAGGTATATTTTCCGTGTAATTGCTGTTGATTTTTTTAAACTTGCAATGTTTTATTGATTTATTATGCTTCATTGTTATTACTTTGTTTTACACAATTATATCGAAAATACTGTACTTAAATCGAATCTGCAAAGGCGGATTTTTTTCGAAGGAACCGTAAGGTTTCGTTTTAGACAGGTTTTACTGTACCATGGTATAAACGGTCCCGTTGATTACCGATGGGGGATGCCTTGGGAGACTATCGCTTACACTTGATATTTTTCACGACTTTGATAAATTAATAAATTGAAATAATATACTTGTGAATTCATTTAAACAAAAGCTTTTATTTATTTTCGAGCTCTGTAAATGAAAAAATATATACTTTCTTGTGTCAATAATTATAATTTATGACAAAAGCTATTACATATTTAAGCCGAATCATTGCCAATATACCTTCATAATACAGTTTTATTTTAAATTACACCATAGAAATACTTAAATTACTACACAAATTTGAAAATGTATTATATATTTTGTTTTCTACTAAATAACCCCGAATTTTATCTTCAACCAATTGTAATAGCTCAAAATATAACAAAATCTTAAGATAAATTGCATCACATTTTGAACAAAATTCACACAACAAACAATATCAATGATTTTCACATTCATAAAAATATGAAGACTTATTCAAAACTATCAAAAAATCACTAATGCTGGGCCTCTGAGCCCTCCTTCTCTCTTAGTACCTAATGCGAGGATTAAACATTTGAGGATGATTGGAAGAGCTAATCTGCACCCAAAATAGAGATGAATGGAACTGGGTTGCGAAGAAAGGAAATATTCTTTAAGGACGATTTGGATGGAAGGAAAAGGAAGCAAGAGAAAGGAAGAAGGAAAAGAGGAAACAGACTATGCTTGAACTGGATTTGGAGTTCTGGTAATTAATGTATTAGTGTTGATGTCTTTTGTAATATAAAACCAACAATTGGATTAAAATCGTAATAAATTCAATAAAAGCGTATACAAAAGAAACAAAATGAAAATGTTATGTCTTTCACTAACATTTCAAGTAGGGTGGTTAGAACTAGAGTGGGCCGACCTTCATTTTTAGTGAGGCCATGTAAAGCCTTCTTTCAAAATGTGTGTGCTCAAGATGTATTTACAGCAGTAACAACCAGAAGGTAGAATGAAATCGGCCATAGCCATGTGAGAGTGCAGCCCATTAGTTGGTGAGTGTGCTTCGCTGTATTATCTCAGGTTGAGCCAACGATGGGGGTGGTCCACTCTGGTTGTAATCATCCGAGCATGCGTAAATTTTTACCATTATTACCCTCTCTCTCTTTATATATACAGGATGTCTGGGGAGGAAACTTTTAAACTCCGAAACTCCGAAAATAAGCTTTTAAGACAATTCTTAGTATATTTTGTCTAACAAACTACGAGGATATTCCGAATGGTTGAACCGCAATAAGCACTCAAAAGTTGGTTTGAAAAATTGATTCCTACGCAAAAATTTGCATTATGAAAGCATAAAAACACTCCAGAAATATTTAAATTGTTTATTATTTACAAAAGAAATGAATATATTTGTTCAGAAAGAAAAATTGAGCGAGAAATAAAAAAACACCCAATTTACACAATTCGACTTCTTTCTTATTTCTCGTATAATTTTTCAGTCTGAGCAAATATATTCATTTCTTTTGTAAATAATAAACAATTTAGCTAAGCTAATTTTCGAAGTTTCGACGTTTACTCTGGGGACATTCTGTATATATAAATGGGAGAATCGCATTTCAATTCAAACGTCTGTATAAAATATAACTTTGGATTTAAGTCATCACCCTTATCAACAACTTACAAATGAAATTCCTCCCCGGTACATGTTATTGACTTTACAGAAGCCGATTTTCAATTCTGTTTTTGCATGTTAATCAGAAGAAATTTATAGTGGATAGTCACGCAAGTAATTGTACTACATCTTCAAAAAGACTACTTGGAGAAAACTTCTCTGATGCTCAAATACAAAATACTGCTTTGTTAGGATTTGTCTTTCTTTATGTACATGCCATATGAACTACTTCTGAAGATTAAATTAAATCGGAATTAATGTTTATCGGAAGCGCCGGGGAAAATGTGCAAACAGAGGAAAAATTTGCAAGAAAGCGGGGCACCCCTCGAGGAATGATTTAGTTTCTTTTCTATACGCAATAGTTTATTTGATTCTTTCAAGTTTGAAATGCTACAGCTGCTTGTACTTTCATTTTTTCGAAATCAAAATATCCTAATACGGTAGTTCAAATAATGATTTTGTATTAACGCCAATTATTAAACAACTCCGTACAATCAAGAGTAGAAATACTCAGCACAAATATAGAACATTTAATCAAGAATAACTATTTAAATCATTTCCAATTGACGTTGAAAATGTAACCTAAAATTAATAAACAAAAACGTTCATATCATTAAGATATTTTGCGTTTAGTTGCTTGTTGCCTTATATACAGAAAATCTGAGGTATACCAACATACTAGAACATCTAATAAATCTTTCTGCTCTTGCTTACGCAATCCTGCAGCAGTATTTCTTCCGATACTGAATGGCACTCCTTCCCTTGTGCTGTGCCAAGAGCGTTGTATTCTGAAGTTGCTCTCACAGCAGTTCGCCACATACAGTTCCTCACTCACGACTCTAGAAATGAATCGACTCCAAAAAATCAAGGCTAAAAGTCAATAGTAGGCAATTTAAAACACGAAAAATACATGGTTTCAAAATCAATGAGATTGCGATCTAATGTAATTGAAAAATAGTGGCAAAGCAATTACATTTTTATGTACTAACAATATGTCAAATTGGCATAAAATTAATATTTTTTAAGTAGTGTTTTCCTTGCCTTAGACCGACATATTGTTTTTAAAAGTTCTTGGAAGAATATGTAACGTAGATCAGCGACTGAAGTAGCGGTATAAAACGCTAGTTTAGAGTTGTCAATAATTTATATAACTTGCATGAAGCTAATTATATATAACCATTTACTGTCCAATGTGGTTAAACGATGGAACATTTTATGTCTTTTTAATAAAATAATTCAACTGATTTTTTCACACATTTTTAATCGTCCTGAGACAAAAACCCTCTCTCGTCAGACTTTTTCTTACAAACGATGATTTAATTTGTTGATATCGAGAGCGACATGCATAAGGAGTGTTGTATCGATACAATATCGACTGTAGTGATGTTAATGCGCCTCGTTTTTATGACGGTGTTCCTTTTCTCGTTTGAGCTGCCCCCAGAATGCGCTGGCGGTTGTTCTGAGGACGTCACGCGAAGGCCATGCAAAGTGGCAGACCCCTTCTTCTTCTCCTTCTACGTTATCTTCTCTCCTTTACCTCTTCGAGGGACGTTTCACCCCAGGTATATCACCTGCTCTACCGCACTCCGCACTCACATAGCCTCCGACCTATCCAGCCCACCCTCCCGTCCGTTGCGTCGCCGTCTTATCTGTCCGTCCCGCACCTCCAATATTGTGCCCTCGCACCAACTTCAAGAGCAAGGTCCCTTCGCCCCGCCGTGCCCACTTCCCTAGGGCCTCTTCTTTCTTCTTCTTCCTTCCTTCCTATTGATTTCTTCCTATTCCCTCCTATTCCTTCCTATTCCCTCCTATTCCTTCCTATTCCCTCCTATTCCTTCCTATTCCCTCCTATTCCTTCCTTCCTATTCCTGCCTATTAATCTCTTCCTCTTCCTTCCAATAACCTCGTATCCCCTAATTTGCCAGCTGCACCCTGTCCCTCCTCACCCTGCTATCTGCATGCCGCCCCCACACACTCCATCACACAGCATTCACCCACATTTTTACCGTCACCCAGAGCCCCTTCACTCATTCTTATTACCAGTTTCTCACCACGAGTCCCCACTTCTCGTTTTCCCCAACCGTTCCCCAAACGCCACCTCAGGATATGTTCCCAAACTCTTGTAGCCCACCATTTATTTCTCACGACGCGTCACTTCGTCTCCCACCATCTGCAACCCCGCCTCTTCACACTCCGCTCTCAATGTCTTCAGTCACTGGCAGCCTATATCAAGTCACTCCGCCAGCACACCAAGTGTCACTCACTTTCCCGGCATCCCGCTGCTCCCCAGACCACAGTCCCTGTCCGCACCGCTCCGTCATCAGACCGTCATCATCCCTGACCACCTCCTCGCCCCCGTCTTCTTCTCTATCGCGCCATCGCCTTCCCCGCCGCCCCCATCGCCTCCCCCGCCGCCCGCTTCCCCCGCCGCCCCCTTCCCCCGCCGCCTCTTCCCCCTCCGCCCCCTTCCCCCGCCGCCCCTTCCCCCGCCGCCCCCTTCCCCCGCCGCCCCCTTCCCCCACCGCCCCTTCCCCCGCCGCCCCCTTCCCCCGCCGCCCCCTTCACCCCCGCCCCCATCCCCCTCCGGCCCCTTCCCCCGCCGCCCCCTTCCCCCGCCGCCCCCTTCCCCCACCGCCCCCTTCCCCCGCCGCCCTCTTCCCCCGCCGCCCTCTTCCCCCGCCGCCCTCTTTCCCCGCCGCCCCCTTCCCCCTCCGGCCCCTTCCCCCGCCGCCCCTTTCCCCGCCGCCCCTTCCCCCTCCGCCCCCTTCCCCCGCCGCCCCCTTCCCCCGCCGCCCTCTTCCCCCGCCGCCCCCTTCCCCCGCCGCCCTCTTCCCCCGCCGCCCTCTTCCCCCGCCGCCCTCTTTCCCCGCCGCCCTCTTCCCCCGCCGCCCTCTTTCCCCGCCGCCCTCTTTCCCCGCCGCCCCCTTCCCCCTCCGGCCCCTTCCCCCGCCGCCCCCTTCCCCCGCCGCCTGTCGATGGGCGAGCAGCTCAGCTCGCGTGGCGCACTGCGTCGCGTCGCAACGCAGCACTTGGGCGTGTGGGGGCGGAGCGGGGGCGGGGGCGGGGCGGGACGCGGGCGGGATGGGGGCGGGGCGGGGTGGTGGCGAGGAGGGCGGCGAGCGCCCCGGGCGGGCGCCAAGGCACCGCCGCCGCCGCCGCCGCTCCGTGCTGAAGAACAGTTTCCGCGGAGGAGGCGCTCGTAAATACAGAGCGCCACATAAATGTAACTGTTAATGTGAAACACGACCCCAACCGCAATTTATGGGTCGTGCCATATGACAATATAATTTCATAAGTTCCGAGCGATACTGCGGCGGGCGCGTATCAATGGGCCCTTGTCGGCTATCGCTTGCGCGCCCGGGCGCCCGTTAAAATATTTATACGTCTTTCTGTTCTGGAATTATTCGTCGGAATGGCTCGAGAAAACAATATTAGCGGGTCGATGGCCCGGCCCATGAATTATGCAGGGGATCGGCGGGCGGGCGGACCCCGCCGACGTTCCTTCGCTTCTTCGCCGCCCGGCCGCCGGCACGAATCCAGCCCACACGTGACCGCCGCCGTAATCAGGTTACACAGACGTCGCCGCGCGGGCACGCGCGCGTGGAGGCCGCTGCGCGCCGCGTCTTCTCAGCGCCCGGCCCGATTGCGCAGACGCCCCTGCGCGGCAGCGCGCAGCGGAGGGGGCTCTGCACGCCCACTTGCGTTAGTTAAAAAAACCGGGAGTGATGGCTCAGGGCATCAACCTGATGGCACTGCAGTCCCTCTGACCGGGAGGTCCTAGACAGGATTTT
This sequence comes from Acheta domesticus, assembly GCA_031308135.1. NCBI lineage: Eukaryota > Metazoa > Arthropoda > Insecta > Orthoptera > Gryllidae > Acheta > Acheta domesticus. The sequence goes on along the minus strand of JAHLJT010009436.1, from coordinate 4,912,133 downwards.
CGACACTAGCTTGTCAGCTAGGTCGTATTCAGTCGCTGTCTGGAGGAGAATTCGAGCGGCCGGCTGCCCTCATCGGGAGTTTTCCGTGGTTTCTCCGATCAACACCAGGTGAATGCTGGGGCAGTACCCTAACAAACGGGCCACGGACCGCGCGCGATCTTTCCTTCCTCTTCCTTGTCCTATCCTCTCCTCTTACACACACACTTACACTAACACGCACTACATTTCCACACGTGCTGTGGGACTGGTCTGGAGCTTACAGCTTGTCCCCGCCGGTGGGAGATACCTGGTTGAGGGGAAAACCCCGCTAGTCGACGGTAGGTCGGCACCAGATGTCGCTATCCAGCGGGGAAAAGACCTCATCGCCACCTCCCGAGAAAACCACGCACTACACTTACGGGACTAATGACCATAGTAGTTGACGCGCCCGGAAACACGAATCAATCAATCAATCAATCAATCGACGGTGGAGGGCTGCGCGCCGCGCCTCCTGAGCGCCCGGCCCGATGACGCAGACGCCCTCGCGGGAGCGCGCGGCGGAGGGTGAAAAAAGGCCTGATGATGCAGACACATGGAGTCATTATATGTATAAGGGAATCATTATATGTGTATCTGTGAATAAACACTACGACTGTCTGAAAATCATGAACTTTCATTAACTAAAAAAAACATTAAATAGGATGGATGTGGTTTCTTGAGATTAGGTCATCTTGGAAATAAAAAAAACGAAGAAATTCAGATTATTTTTCTTATAGTTGGTTGTCAGCGTTTCGGCCCCTTGTTGAGCATTCATCAGGGCATCCACTGAATTCTTTTTACCTGCACCATCATGAATCATCTTTAATTTCCCTTCTCTCCCCTGTACTGCACCTCATCTTGACCATTCCTCCACAGATGAATCTCCTCTATGGTGAAATGGCTCTGTAGAGGGTCCTTTGCATCGAAGTTGGGCGAGAAAATCTGGTTGGCATTACTGATGTTTGGCTGTTGAATATTTAAATGCAGTTCTACTAGTATAGTCACATTTAGCTAAATCTCGAAAGCATAATTAGGAATTCCAGGAGGATTATTCGAGATTCAGTAATGAATTTGTGTAATAGTCTCGGACAAAAATTTAATCTTTCGAGATATTACAATACTGTCGCTCATATTATGTAAGGAAAAATCTGCCTCCTTTAATGTTTCCAAGTCTATTCCTCATGAAGTATTTCAACATCACTATCCATTATATTATAATTGTTTCTTACACGAAAACAAGTCTTGCAATGTATAAAATATGTTAGTGTATGTTAATATATTCAGAAAAATATTTTTAAATTTTACTTCATTCTTTACATTTCTACATTGCCAAATTTCTTGATTTAATTTAATGACATTTTTTACAAGTGGCTAATGAGTCTGAAGGTCATGTTTTCTTTATTTTTTCCTTGAATTGCGCACTCAGTGGCGCAGAAATAAACAATGCATTGCGTGGCTCTCCGAAAGATAGAATCGGATGTTCCTAGAACTCCCCACCCGTCATGCAGGTGCCTGCGAGAGGGTCCTTCCAAAATGCCTCTGCAACATTCTTGGCCTCTGCGCTTACACGAGAACACGCTTTTGGGGACTGGCGGTGGAGGGGGAGGGGGAGGGAATCCAGAAGCGATGGCGCGGGAGGCGAGGACGGAGGCGGGGGCGAGGGCGAGGGCGGTTCACAACGTTGCGGCGGTGGCGGGACAAGAAATTACGGAAGCAGCAGAGTGAGTGACGTTGGTTTGAGGGCCGGGACGGAGGCGAGAGTCAGTACCAATGTCAAGGACAGGAATGTGCCCCAGTAGGAGGCCTTGGGTGTAGTTGAGAGCGAGGACGCGAATGAGGACGTGTGAATTCGTGAGCGAGGACTTGGGCGGGGGTTTGGCCGCGAATGTGAGCGATTGCATACGCGAGGGCGATGGAATGGCCAAGGATGTGATTTAGGACCTGGTTTAGGGTGCGAGCGAGTGCTTGGGGGTGGGCGGTGACGTGAGTGGTGGCGCGGGCGGGGAAGCGGGCGGTGGCACGTCGTGCTCGGCGACGTGGATGGTGACGTGCACGGCGACGTGCTCGGTGAAGTGGGTGGTGGCGTGAGTGGTGACGTGGGTGGTGTCGTGGGTGTTGGCGTGGGTGGTGACGTGGGTGGTGACGTGGACATTGACGTGGGAATTGACGGCGGCGGCGGAGGCGGTGACTTGGGTGGTGACGTGGGCGGTGACGTGGGCGGTGACGTGGGCGGTGACGTGGGCGGTGACGTGGGCGGTGACGTGGGCGGTGACGTGGGCGGTGACGTGGGCGGTGACGTGGGCGGTGACGTGGGCGGTGACGTGGGCGGTGACGTGGGCGGTGACGTGGGCGGTGACGTGGGCGGTGACGTGGGCGGTGACCTGGGCGGTGACCTGGGCGGTGACGTGGGCGGTGACGTGGGCGGTGACGTGGGCGGTGACGTGGGCGGTGACGTGGGCGGTGACGTGGGCGGTGACGTGGGCGGTGACGTGGGCGGTGACGTGGGCGGTGACGTGGGCGGTGACGTGGGCGGTGACGTGGGCGGTGACGTGGGCGGTGACGTGGGCGGTGACGTGGACGGTGACGTGGACGGTGACGTGGACGGTGACGTGGACGGTGACGTGGACGGTGACGTGGACGGTGACGTGGACGGTGACGTGGACGGTGACGTGGACGGTGACATGGGTGGTGACGTGGGCTGTGACATGGGCATTAATGTGGGTGGCAACATGGTCGGCGGCCTGGGCGGCGCCGTGTGCCGGAGCGGGCAAACGAAGGCGCGCAGAGGCGACGCGCGGGCGCAGAAGACGACTCGTCGTGGGGCGGATGTGCGGGCGTGGGCGGTCGCCCTCGGCCGCTCGCCCTTCCGCCGTCGTAAAGCGGCCCCCCGCCCCCGCTGGCCGTAAGGGGTCATCACGACCTTTTACGCGCGCGCGATGCGGGTCCATCACGCGGGAAGCGGCGCGGGAACAATCTCTCCGCGCATAATAATTTACGGGACGCCCCTTGCGCCCGCGATAAGGAGCCGTCCGCGCCCCGCCGCCCCGCCCCGCGGCCCCGCCCCGCGGCCCCGCCCCGCCGCCCCGCCCCGCCGCCCCGCCCCGCCGCCCCGCCCCGCCGCCCCGCCGCCCCGTCGCCCCACCCCTCCGCGCTCCTCCCCACCGCCCCGTTGCCCCGCCGCGCCAAGCCGCGGCACCGCCAAGTGCGAATGCGACCCCGGTGGCGGAGGCGGAAGAGTTTACGCCCGCCCTCAAACGGCGCCCCCCCCGCGGACGCGGAGGTGGTGTTGCGATACACCCCGAGTCAAACGACGGGAGAAGTGGGCGGAACCGAATTGATGATGGCTCACGTGCCATAGAAGTTGTGTTGTGAAGTCTCCAACGTCCTCACTATCCATTGCTGACTATCGCCAAGAATTTTAAAAGTATTTTATACGCAGAAAGATTTTCTGATCAAGTGAAATGACATAAAGGAGTAAAAATACGAAATTCGTATGTTGTTCACATGTTTGTGCAATATAGAATTACGAAAAAGAACGTTTTCTGACCGATGTGCGAAGTAGTAGAATTATGATATATGAAACAAAATTTGATTTACAGGGTTTTAACTTAATGATAAATGCTCAGTAAGTATTCCTGAATCAATAGGCCTTCTTTTGGTTTCAGGCTCTTTATTACTCTCTAGACATTTTTAGGATGTTCTACAACGAAATTCGTCTCTTGTGCCATAACGATCGGCAATCTGCCGACCTCAATAATTTGACGGATTCAAAACTTTATTTCATGGCACTCTGTACTGGAGAACACAAATATCGAAAAGTGATAACGAATATATTTTTTTTGTTGTCTATTCAAATTTTCAAGTTGTTTATCATTGACAGTGTCCATTATAGTTTTATATTAATTAATGAAGATTATGAGTGCCAAACATACGTGGGGCAGGCAGTCTACACATCTATGTTCCTCCCTCTTGTTGGGTGGTGATCACAATGGTATTTTTCATTAGCTTTCTATTGTCTTGGAGATGAGGTTGAAGATGAAGATCCATGATGATAAGTATTTCACATGTTTGAAAGTTGATTTACAAGTACGTATAGGTTCAGAGCATGTAAAACACAACCGTTTTTAGCTTCAATGTACTCTGTAGGTAAACGTTATAGAAGATTTGATTTTTTTAGAAATATAATGCCATGTTCGTAAAGTATTTGAACTAGTGACATCCTAACGTCAGGAATAGCGCAGGGGAGTGTCATTGGACCCCTTCTATTTCTAGATTTCGTCAATGATTTGCCGGCGCAATTAACCTCAAATGTTCGGCTATTTGCAGACGATTGCATAATATATCGTAGTATTAACTCGAAAAGAGATGAAGAAATACTGCAAAAGGATCTTGATGCGTTACATTACTGGGCGGAAAATAACGGAATGTCCATAAATAGCTCTAAAAGTAAATCCATCACTTTTGGCAGAGGTCGTAATTACAGTGAAACAAATTATCGTTTAAATAATGACATTATTCCGAGAGTTTCCTCGTGCAAGTACCTAGGAATTCATTTCGATAGTAAATTAAGTTGGAAAAAACACGTAGATTTTGTTGTAGGGAAAGCCTGGAGATCTCTTCACTTTGTAATGCGCATCCTAAAAAAGAGTACGGCAAACGCGAGGGAAATTGCTTATTTATTTCTTGTTCGTCCAATAATGGAATATGGAACAATTTGTTGGGATCCGCACAAGATTATGCAGTGTAAACACTTGGAAAGGATTCAGCATAGGGCAGCTAAATTTACTTTCAGGGACAAGAAAACGGCAGGGTGGGATTCACTCAAAAACAGGCGATCAGTAGCAAGACTCTGCGCCTTGTATAAAGCTTATAATGGTCATCGAGCTTGGAAAGAAATTAATCGGCGGCTATGTATTCCTACATACATCAGTAGAGTGGATCACAGGCACAAAATAAATTTAAGACAGCAGAGAACGGATGTCGGAAAATTTTCTTTTACAAATCGAACGATTACGGAATGGAATAGATTGCCTGCAAAAACCTTTGAACCCTTTCCTCAAAGTGTTCAACAGTTTAGGAAATTAATTTAGGGTATTATTAAGTAAATGAGGGAGAATAGTGGGTTATATAGCGATGCATAAGTGTTCTATTGTGAAGTGAGGTGTAGTGCAATGTATAGCAGAGAAATAAAGAAGGAAATGTTTTCAGGTCTTAGTGAAGTGAAGTGCAGTGTGATACTAATGCAGTGTCTGTGTGTGTGTGTTTTCTCTCTTAATGTAATTTAATGTTTTATGAATCAGTCAGTTTTTATATTATTATCATTATTTTACCATTATTATTACTACAATTAGTATATAATTTGCTTCTTCTTCTTCTTCTTATTATTATTGTTGTTATTATTATTATTATTATTATTATTATTATTAGTGGTTTTAGAGTTCTATATTACAGAAAGGCTGTGTATATTTATGTTTTTATAATTAGCTGCCACCGGGTTATGCCCAATTGCAGTTTAAATAAATCTAAATCTAATCTAAATCTAATAATTGAGTCACGTTTCTTTCAAAGTACATTGTAGCAAACTTGTCACAGCGATAAAATAAAATAAATTACTTTCATATTAAGGAACTAGATACACATTTTTTCACAGGAATAATAGGCAATCATTATGACTAAAATAGGTAAGATTGGGAAATGATAGCTATTTCTCTCGAAAAATGAAATTCGGGGAAGATGGAGAAGTCTTCAATAAAAAGCTAAGGAACGAAAGAGAGCGAAAAATCTTGAAGAAATAATGAATAGGAAAAAAATCAACGCTTCGTGGAATTTGCCGGAATTGGGTGTTGCTGGTTAACTATACAATTCGAATATCAAATTTATACTTCAATTTAAATTATAATCTGAAACAGACAATGACATCTGTAAATAATACTAAAACGTTTTCCGTATATCCCTCTAAGAAAGTTGATAAAATGAATAACTGACATTTAAAATACACTTCTGGCAGAATATTCAGATGGAGCTGCATCCCGTCAAGTGTTTTTAATCGCCGATTGAAAAGAAAAATGAGATCCACAGGTTTGAAGCTAAAGTGGTGATTCTGTGAATTAGTATAAAAAGGTTTTTGTTTTGTAAATTGGAGGTTATAATTCGATTGGGGTTTTCATAAAAATTTGAATCTCTTTATTTAATAAAATTCGTGTCAATTTTTTCTGCGTATTCTTCTGTATTCAATGTAAACAGAGAAATCGTTGCAGCGTATATTTTCCTAAATAATTGTGCTTTTTGTTCGTATATTGAGATGATCCGATTGTAGATGACCACGAGAGGGAAAAATATTAAATGATGAACTGGAGTGAACGATATATGGGATTAAAATTGCCAAAAGTTCAAGAAAAAGGCATAAATTATAAGTAGGTTAAATTTGTATTAAATTAATTTGTGGTAAGAAAAGAACTGTGTTTAGCATGATGTAATGAATATTAAAACTGGACTATCAAGTATAATCGCGTAATACAGAGGCGAGGAAAAGCAAGTGTCGTAAAGTTTATATTTGTGCATTTGCACCCATTCATTCGAGTAAAGTCTACGACACTCGCTCATTTCGTAATATACACTGAATACTCTTCTATTAGCACCTGTCAATTACATCATAGTTTTATAATATACTAAGATGAAAGTTCAACTAGCATCAACAGACATTTTCCCAACATTTGTAAATGTGACCTTAGAAATCATACCCTTTGGGATACCTCAGGCAGGATCCATTGCAAGGGTAGACTCGTCGATCCGGAGGCCTTATGGTTCCAGTCCCAAAGGGTTGGGTTTTCACACTAGTTACCATGTTCTGATAGGTAGTCTTTCGTGGTTTCTCAATCACTGCGAGACTGATCTTTGCTGACGAAGTACCCAATCACAGCGATCAACGCCACTAAAGTATCCAACCAAGCGCACCACGCCCCGCGCGCGATGTTTCCTTCGTCTTTTCTTCTCCTATTACATATATTTACATGCGCTCTACCACCATACATATAGGAAGATCAGTCGTATTTGTCAGTCGCATACATGTAGAAAGGTCAGTCGCATTAGCATTTGTTACGCCCGAAAACCCTCGCGTATTGAGTAAAAACAGTGGAGTAGCTTCAGAGCTTCAGTTGGTGTCACGGGGGCGAAGCTAATGGTGTCATCCCCCATAAATTAAGAATAAAAATATCCATTGTTACATTGATTGTACATTATTTTATTAAAAATACAAACATATTTGCACATGATAGTTATTTATAATATATTAAAAAATTCTATGTAATTGAGAATGATTGCAATATAATTGCAATTAAATTATAATCTATGCTTATGATTTAAATGTATACGTATTAAAATAATATAAATATTTTTAAACTAAACCATAATAATTATATAATTCCAATAATAAAATTTTCTAACTACTAAAACTACGAAAACTAACAATAAATATATAAAGTTTTTAAGTAAATGATTTAAATTATATAATCCCAACCATAAAATAATTTAATTGGTCTCACCCTTAGAATGGTGTCACCTGGGACGCGCCGCCCCCCCTGCCACCCCCCCCGTAGCAACGCCACTGAATAAAAATTAGTGTTTTTTAGCTGCGTGACCTTAACTTCTCGGCTGTCCGGGTGACGCGGCGTCGTTGGCTGAGAGGCCGACGTTTCGCCCACCAAGTCGGCCTCTCAGCCCACGACGCGGCATCACCCGGACAGCCGAGAAGTTATGGACTCGAGCCGCGGAAGCTTACGTGTCCAACTGCGTCACCTTTCCTGCAAGCCGGCGACTCGCCTGGAGCCCGGGTGCCTCGCCCGCCGCCGGCCACGCCCCCTCCGCAGGCGGCGCTCACCCGCCGCGCTGCACCGCTTCGCGACCCGTCCCGACCCGACCCGACCCGGCCCGGCCCGGCCCGACGTGCTCGCGGCGCGGCGCGGCGCGGCCGGGCGGGCGGCGATATGTCGAGGCGGTTGTCGCGCGCGGCACCGCGAGCGCGGGCGGGGGCGTAGGCGGGGAGGGGGCGGGGCGCGGGCGGGGCGGGGGCGGCAACGTCGGGCGAGAGCGGTGTCTCGCGCCTCCAACAAAAGCATCGCGTTAATCACGGGGGCGAGGAGGGGCGCGGGCGCGGGCGGGCGGCGGCGCCACAAGCAAACACGCTTCCGCCATCGCAAGTTCTGACATTAATAAGGCCCTGAATGCGACGGAGGCGAGCGGCGCCGCTCCCGGGGTGCACCGTCGGGGAGAGGGAGGGGGGAGATAAGGTGGAGGGGGGAGGCAAGTCGGAGGAAAATATACAAAGTCGACCGCAAAGAGAGAATAAGGATGTGTTAAGGTGGAGCTGAGGTTGAGAAACGCGAAGAAGATAAACATTCGACCAGGAGGAAGAGGGGTGGGGAAGATGGTGCGTGGAGTAGGAGGTGGAGGAGATAAGATGGAGATAAAGGAGGGCTGGAAGGGGGGAAATGTATAAAAATTGAGCATAAAATGAGCATAGGGTAGAGGCTGGGAAATACGAGGAAGACGGACCAGGGGGAAGGATGTGGAGAGGGGGAGGGGGAGAAAGTTTAATTTAAAGTCAAAGATGCTTAAGATGGAAGTAGAATGAAAAATGGGAGGAAACAATACAAAGGCTATAAAGGGGGGATAAGTGTATGCATGACAGGTGAGTTAGGAAAGTAGCACTAAGCCTTAACCACGCTGTTTGAAAAGAAGTGTGGATAGAAGCGCTAAAATGCGATAAAATAATTCAAGACAAAGGCAAATATCGGTGAGCTAGAGGTAAGACGATGTTAAAAGCATGTAGGGGTGTTGACCATGAAAAAGAAGGAAGTGTTGAAATTTTGGATAGAAAAGGGTGTGATCAATATTTTCTCTACAGGGCCCTCTGTAGAAAGCTGTTGGAAGGAAAATGAAAGGGAAGACTTCAGAGTAAAGGGACGATGCAAACCGAAAGAAGAAAATCGGGAGCGGGGAGGATTATAGTAAAAGAGGAATGACACATGACCTTCTGCAAACATAGTACTAAAACTATACATTGGATGACATTTGATGACTAAACCAGTAATTCTGAAGTTCTATTGTGCGCAAAAGCGCAATAACAATGCATATCATACCGTTGTCAAGATTTGAAAACATATGCGTTTGTATATGGAATTCAATTTGTTCACGTGAGAAACACTCTCATTCTAAAATAATAAATAATAGTTGATTATTATTGTTTATGAGTACAGATGACGAAATGCTTCATACAGTTATTAAAGATTCTGAAAATGATAAATAATTACTGAATTAGTAAATATCATCATTAAATGACAGACAACTATAATAGTCGTTGGATAAAAAACCATTACACAAATATAAATTGCCGTGAACTCTGTAGAAGTCTCGGAAAATGGTGGATATACGATTCACGATTATTTCTCTTGGTCTTCTCAATTGAGAGTGAGGATTCAGAGTAGTTTGGCCCCTTTATCGATAATTTGGATCCATACTTAAAGACGTTACGCGAACCTGGATGCCGTTTGAGACCTAGACCAGAGCTACAAACAACAGAAATAGAGATATTACGTAAATTACATAAAAATAGGTCCTTAAAAATTTACGAAAACTTTAATATGCTGTACTTTGAATGAATGAGTGCCCTTTTCATTTCTGAGTGAAGGATAGAGAAGAATGAAGCCTTAATAATCTCCCCTCTCTGACGCAGGTGAACACAATACTGATTTGCCTTTGCCACTGACTATGTGAAAGATTGTGTGATAGTGAAGGTTGACAATGACGAATGCGGAATAAATATTGATGCAATACGATAAGCGTTGAGAGGCGAAACTTTTATTGAGTTTTGAAAAGGTTTTAATATAAAAGTCTTAAAAGATGAAACAGAAAATTCTTACCTAAACAAAGTTAGAGAGGGAAAATTACGTTGGGGTCCTCTATTGGCATACCACGTTTGAACTTTGATCTTGTTCGTTACTATCATTCTAAGCAGCAACAACTACTTGTAACAATCTTCAAAGTGAAATTGTTGAATGTAGTAAATGAATTTTATTGTAAGATGGTATGCAAAAGTATTCATGGGCTCTACGTTTGTTTCGAAAATCTATGGAAACTATTTGTTTACTGCTTGAGTGATATTATTGCGAATAAAATTGTGAAAAATCTTGCACATATTCTGAAAATTAACTACAATGAAAAAATAGCATATATTTCTTAGTTAAGACAGGAGCAAACTTCAGAACATATATTACTTTAGAAGTTATATGGTAATTTGGACTTGAAGGAAATCGGGATTCTATTATTTGTAAATATAGTTCTGCTAGTGCTAGAGTAAGATAGGAGAATTGGAACTCATTGTTCTGAAACTCCCTATTATCTTCGCATTTGCTTAATGCATTTCCCTTTTCAGCTGGTCTGTTACAGGGTTCAAACTCAAGTTTTTTATATATCTGGAAAGCATCTAACGGGCTTACCTTGAAGAGAAGCAACATTTCTCATTATCATTCAAATTCCCGAAAACGAAAACGAGGCGTTTGTGCACTTTTATATTCAACTCACACAAGTGTTTGTGTAACTGCAGAAGTTTCAAGTCATTAAACATTTATTTGTTTAACAAATTTTACTTTACAATAAAAATAATACATTACAGAAAATGCAACAAATTGGAGAAAATTAATAAAGCCTGCATTAAAGATACATTGATTCTCAACGTTTAAAGTAGATCTATATTGCAAACGACTTTGTAAAGAGCATCTGCAGCCTTCACGGGTTAGACTGTCAGGTTCGTTCCAAGAGTCCTAACGAAGCCCAGGACAAACTTAATTGCTTGTTTTGAGGAGCCAAATAAAGCCTGAAGAGAAGTAGGTTTGTAGCCACAATGTTGACTAAATTTAAACCAAGGTATTCATTGACCAGGCAAGTCGTTTTCAAATTTTGGTGAGAAGCGTCGTTTTCCCTTGGTGTTCTCTTACATGCTGTAACTGTACAGTAGGATGGACTGCTATACAACCATTCCGGAAGAATTCCCGTGAAGTAAGGATTATATCCTATCAAAATATCTTCAACTTACAGTTTGACCAGAGTTGAATCCATATAGATACCATTTAATATTGTTATGACTATGAAATAGCACAATAATATCATTATAGTTAACATCCCCTAAGGTTTTTGCATCTAAATCGCATGAGATATCAATGCTGCATTTGTCTTAAGTTTCACAATTTTTAATTAATTCAAATGTACACATCTGAAACACAAATATAATTACTGTTAACCCTAAAGACAAACGGAATGGCCCCATTTGTGGTAAAAAAGGAAAGTATAGAAAATATTCATGAAGTGTTTCACGATAATCGAGATGTGTGTCTTTGAGGTTTAAAACTGACTCTTTCCTAAGCAGAAGAGCACAGAACGCGCTACCCGAACCCCCCCCCTCCAGCAACCTCCGTTGACAATTCGGTGCCACAGCCTCCTCTGTCTTACTCAGCGAGACTCGCATAGTTAGTGTCCCCCCTTCTATCGGCTTCGGTACTATCTTACACGCCTCTAAGGGCATAGCATTGCTCACTATATAGACTGTGTTACTTTGTTTTTTAAAGTACTGATGAATAATGACAATAAAATTTTATAATAATATTAGTAATAATAATAACACTACTAATAATATAATCCACTCCAGATTGCTCATTGCAAGCGGGAGTAGATTTTATATTCAACCGACTTATAGTATCTTTGGTCGTGAATTAAATCTACAATAATAATAATAATAATAATGGCAATAATGATAATATAGTTATAGTATAAATAAATAGAAGAGTATGTAACTTACAATTCAAAATTTACTTGGACAAACCACAAAACTTTCTTAACCGTAAGACAAAAAAGATGAATCTACACTTAGTGAATAATGTATTCAATATTCAAATTAAAAATTTCACATAAAATATGAATAATAGTCAAATAAAAAATAATTCAAACTGTACGAAAATTACATAACAATTAAATGTCGAATATCAGTCACTAGTAGGGATCGGATCTATTACAATAACACTGAGACGTTTTTCAAAGGCATCAGGTTGCGCCGTAAAGATCTTGGAGCCCCAGTATGCGCCAACTGCTCATTCTTTTTCTTATCTTCTATCATCTCTGTTCTTCACTAAGGTCTCTTCATCAGCCTTGTCTTCCTTTCACAGTGACCTCCACCTTCTTCATGGTGACCTCTTCCAATTTCCCCTTCTCTTTTTCCTTCGTATCCTCGTCTTTATTTTCTTACATCTCTTTCTTTCCCTTCCTCTTCCTTCTCCTCTTTGCCACTCCTATTTTCGCCGCCGCCTTTTCGTTGACTTCCACCATGTAGACCTCCTCATCATCCGCTGCCTCCACCACCTCCTGGGCATCCTTTTCTCCTTCGTTCGTCTTCCTCCATCATCCCTCGGTCCTCCTACTTTTCATCCTGGAATGCTTCCCCGTCGTTCTGCTTCTTCAACGCCGCCGCCTTCTCCGTCCGCGGCCCCGCCCCCTCCGGGCCGCGTGAACGGCGGACGCGAAATTGCCAGCGCCGGCTTCCGCGCTCGGCACCTCCCCCTCCCCTCCCCTTCCCGCCTCCCCCACCCCCGGCCGCTCCGGCTGCGAGCGAATGAACCCCGGCGGCGCCCGCGCTCCATTTAAACAAGTTGTTTGTGTTCTCGGTTTTAATTCGGCTCAATCGCTTCGCGCTACTTGCGTACTAAGCGACTTCCGCCGCCGCCGCCTCCCCGCATCCGTCTTCACACCCTCCCGTTCGCCCGCGCGCCCTCTCGTGCTCCGAAGACCACACCCCCACTCCGCCCCACCCTCCCCGCCGTCTCGAGCCGAGTCGCAGTGTTGGGGATATCGCACTGGCCGTCATTCCACTTTAACCTTCTACAAATCTATTCTTCGGCGAATATTAACGTACGCATGCCCTGTTTCAATTTCAGCTGCCCCAACCACATTAAATAAGTTACAAATCTTCCAAACAAAATTTTAAGAATAACAATAAATGCCCCCTGGTTTGTCAGCAATAAGACCCTTCACAACGTTCTTGCAATAGAACCAATTACTTCCTTTATTACAAAGCTGGCACATAATTTTTTCAATAATTTAAATCATGTACAAGGAGCAGTCAATTACGGAATAGGAACCGATCAGCCCCCACTCTCCCGCCTAAGAAACAGACTCCCATTCCACATTTTCATTCAATATCTCATTGGCATTAGATAAGTCAAGGCCATTTCTAGCAAATACCTGTCCCTCCCATCGTATTTGTTTTTCATCCTGTCATTGCTCTAACATAATTCCCGCGCAATAACCCTGGTTGAAGGTACAACACATGTAATCATGATCAGGGAGGTAACAAGAAGTTACCCCCTGATGCAAAGTTGCTCGGCCAATCAAGTGAAGAGCCTAACGGCTGAACGTTGTACTGTCTGTAAATGTAAAATAAAATTAATATTTAAAAATCGCACTGGCCGAGAAGCGGTCGCGCGAAATGGCAGCGGCTGGGCCGCGAACGGAGTGGCAAGTGGCTGGAGGAGATACGAAAACAGTTATACCACGCTCTCGTGTTGTTCTGTTTCTATACTTGGGTTTTATTTCTTGGCGCTTCGGCGCGTGTCTTCACATGCAATATCTCACGGTATTTCGTGCAGAGTTGTGCCGTCAACTATAATTTTACGTTTACGCTGGTTTTCTACACGTAATCTACGCGTAGGCAACGTGGCTCTTTTTACGTGTAGACTACGTAGACAATTTAATCTGTGTAGACTATTTTTTCACATCAAATAACAAATAACAAAGTTTGTAATAAGTAGTAATAGTAAAAGCATGTTTATTTGTAACATAGAAAAAATTATTTACGGTTCAGTAAGTGAAACAAAATATACCTTTCCTGATGAAGAAATGGCAACCTCCATATCCATCCCAAGAAACCAGCAGGGACGTGTTTCGACTTGCACACATTTAATACTCTTTTAGATGTGATCCAATCAATTTTTAGTATTGATTTGGATATATTGACTCTAATTATAAGTAAAGTTTGGTTTGGGGACTGGAACATAGCCCTAATATATTCGCCACCGCCCTACAAAAAAGATATATTATAGTTGTCTACGTAGATTACCTGTGTCTACGAAGAATACGATATCTACGCATTTTTTGTCATTTAAGGTCGTATCAACTACTAGGTCATTAACGGCCACTACTGGATTTAACATTACGGTATGAGGATGAAACGATATAGCGACGACAGGGGGTGAAAGAAGGAACACACACAACCATGCCCGAGGCGGGACTCCAACCCGCGACCCCACAGCCCAAGATCACTACGGCACTACTGCATTAGCGATCTCGACCACGGGGCCCCACAATGTCTACGCATTCTTTACGTGTAGAGGTAGACTATGGTTCTTTACGCGTGGACGCACATCACTGCTTCGCACCCACCCGTTCGCCAGCGCGCTCGCTCGTGCTCCGAAGACCCTATCCCCACTCTGCCGATCTCTGTATCTAAAACAGTGTTGTCAAGGTCCATGCCACGAGCGGGAGTCCGTGGCACGAGTGCCTCGACGAAATCGCCCCTCCTCGTAGTTCATCACACCGCCACAAGAGACTACGCCATCACTATTGTAAAACGGCGGGGTTACCGCTAATAGTTCCCTTTCCCGGCGCTAGTTGCGCAGGGAAGCTCGTGGCATGCTACGTTGCCGCGACGCGCGCTACTGCCACCAGTAGAAGACCTTGACACCGCTGATCTAAGAGGTCGGAACTCGGCGCTAGTGAAGGATAAAAACGCTTCACTTAGCGAGGTCGGCGTAACAAGCGATCTCGAGTCGGGTCGGTGGACTCTCTTTCAGGCCGAGATGTACAAGGTACGAGGAACTTACCATTGGTAATACAAGTGTGCTTCGGAAATTGTCGATCCCAGACTCGTGATATGTGATGTGAAGTGAGGGGATTTATCTGAGAATTTCCAAAGCACGAATGGTATTTAATAGAACTATTCCACAAATGATATTACGTCGAACAGAGTTCTAAAATGCGCCAAATATTGAAAATAACTGAAAGCTATGTTAAAATCAAAGAGGTTACGTTATAGTGCATACGCGGTTTATTCGACATCGGCATAGCGATAAATGTATAACACCTCCTAAGATAGATGAGACACAGCTTATGATTAGCCAGTAGGGTTGAGTGGTAAGAAAAACTAGGATAGAAAAAGCGACAAACATTTTGAGATACATCGTCTGATTAGGGCACTATTGGTTTATTACACACTATTAAAAACTATTAGTTTATTTAACACTATTATTGTATTAAACACTATTGGTTTTAATTTCCTGAATGAAATAGTCAACATAAACGCCGCAGTGCCAGTAATGAGCAGCTTATTTTAGAAGGATGCAGATATCCTAAAATACATCATTACTACAGCTTCATTCTTCACAATTATTCTGAATACGAATAATGGAATAATTATGTGTTGAATTGAATAATGAAATGAATTGCTGAAATTCATGATTACACTGTCATATTACCTTTTTTATTTTACTCTTCTCTTTCTCCTTTTTCGTCATCTTCTTCTTCTTTGTCCCTCCCTCTGATTTATCCGATTGAGTAAAGGAGGCGTTAGGACCAGCAAGAAGTATAAACAAAATGTTTGAAATTTCTGTCAAGTTTCAATACTAAAATATCTTACATGTTATCAAAAAAGTTTATTTGGCTCTGCAAATAAATTAGTCATGTTTTCCAAGAAAATTGAGGGTTTCTGTTCCCCCTCATCCTTTTTTAACTGCGCTAATATGTTTGATGCTGATACATCAAACAATCGACTTATTTTCGTTTAATATAAGTTGTGTAAATTTATGAAAATTCTTGCCGGAACAATATAGTATTTAGTATAGAATTAAATTTTATTTAATTCTACATTGAAACAAAAATAGTACATTGCTTTTTTTGAAATTTAAACCAGAAATGTTTGAATGGCAATGGATAGGATTTATTACTCACAAAAAATTGACCGGATTGACATTCCAAATGTGAAGAATCGTTAGATTAGTATTGATTCCCCGTGTGGCAGTATACATGAAAATGCTCTTTAAAAGAATAAGGCATTTGCAGTGCTGTAGAATAACTTCATCAGTTTAATAAGATAATACCAATTTATATGTTTTATTTTCTTATTGAAAATAACATTTTTTAACTTCCAACTTCTGTATTCTGATTTTACTATTCTCTTACACACTAAAGCTTCTTGTGACTTTCAACTTCCTTCTTTTGAACATGAGTATTGAACATGATTAATGACAAATTTCTCTGACTTCAACTTTTGAACACAGTAGCGTCGAATAAATTATTTTTTTATCCATTTTGCGACAAAGCGCAGCTTCATGAAATAAGGTTTCACGTCAACATTTCGAAAAAACTCACCGATGGTTATGTAAACAATCAAAGTATTAACATATCGTTACAGCCACCAGAGTGCAATAGTTGAGGCTCTAAGATCGGGTGCGTGGATTGGCTAATAAGCATTGGCTAATAAACATTGGCGAATAAGCATTGGCTAATAAGCAGAATACGTATTGGTGTAGCAAGCGTATTGGCTAATAAGCAGAATGGTGGCAATAGAATGGAAGTCGCTGATGCGTAAGTCAGAATCAACATACAATTGCGTAGTTTGAAAATAGTCATTGTGCGTTGGCATTAGGGACGTTAATTTTCTGTAGTTTATATAATATTTCAATTCATGTACTCGTGGCCAAAGATGGAGCACTAGAGTATGTGAGGGAAACTTCTCAGATCTGGAAGGTTTACATGAATCACAAAAAATTGAGGTTTGTACTGAGAATTACGTATTAAGCAGATTTATTATATTGATCCCAATATCAGTACACTTTCGCAATGCTCTAAAACTCTCTTTGCCATCCCATCTCATTTCTAGACATTATCAGTCGGACTACGGTTTTCGAATTCCAATGCATCAGTAACACTTCGCTAAATTGAAGTAGTTGTCGTAACTGAAACATAAGCAATGCCGACGAGTGGCATCGCAATATCTGAAGTGATAAACCTCCCATGAATACGACATCGTACGTGTGACATGTGTGACATTAGTGGCCCTAAGAGGAAGAGACCAATCCTTCAAATGCAAACATTGACTTTCCAGCATTAATCCTCCTATCATGATGTGGAGAGCAATCGAGTAGGGCATTGTGTCATCTCTGATAGTGTTTCACCACAATTGCGCGTGCCTCTGTGTGCTGGTCCTCTTTAATATGTTGTAACAGAGATTCATAAGATTACCGTGTTCGATTTCATTCGATTGATGTATCGTGGATGATCTTTTTTTTTGCGCCGACACGTTTCACCCAATACAACGCAGCAAAATCGCACTTAAATTTTAATATTTGTCCCGGTGGGACTTGGGGCGTTGTGTTTTTGTCAGGAATTTTATACTCGCCATTGTTAGAGACAAATTAGCACACATATTAGGAAGTTATTTAATTAAATTTCACCTTTTCATCATTTTCATTTTCATTCTGCCGTAAACAGATCATTCTGTTTTATTGGAATGTATCATGTATCAATTTATGTATCAGTTTATTAACACATATATCAATCACATAGTTATCAATCACATAGTTGATAGTCACATGTATCAATTTATTGAATGCATAATTCAGGAGAGAATAGAAAATTAAATCTAATGCCAAATAATAAACTAATGCTGAAAAATCTGACATCGGACATAGATTCATATGTTTCTCTTCACATCCAAGAATTTTAGCATACTCGTATGTCCACAGAAAGCAACAAGTTTCAAAAATTCGTAAAGAATATTTCGCTGTCAAATATCTTTTTATTTCAAATTTTTTGTCTTCATTCTTGATTTTTACTTCTGTGATCCTTAAATTTCTTCTTCATGTTCAAATATTTGTTATTAAAATTCGACTTTTTATTATTTTCATCACGGTCTCTTGTCCTTTTATTAACGCAATGTTGTCTTATATAATAAGCTTATTGAAAATATTTTATGTGTATTTATTTCACTGAACTGTTTGAAATCATTATCTTAATATCGATTTTACTTTACAATTCTATCATTTCTAGAGGACGAAATTTCTCTCAAGAGATACGGTGTTATTTGCAACCAAAAAGTGAACTTTTACGCGACTTTAATTGTGTCCTTTGTGTGATGAAATTTATTAACAGAAACTGATAAAGTACAAGACATATAAAGGTGTCAAGCCATGATATTTGCTCTAATTTACCTTCTCTGAGAGATATGTGAGAAATCTATTCGTTTGTTTTTATATTTTTACTTACATCCCATAACTAAGAGAGCGGGAGAGAGCTAAATATACATTCCAAAATAATACGTAGTGTGTATCTATTGCGGATTAATTAAATCATAAAAGCCTAAATTTAGTTATTTTACCACTATTATTATAAGTTCCATGTTTTGGGGTATTTTGTGCTCTTGGGTTCTTCATTGAACACAGTGTAATTTAGCAGTTTGGTTACATAAATATGAAATGGCAATACTGAGTCTGGTATTTTAGATAACGGATTAAACATGTTGGCATTAGTGGACCTGATGTTAATAATAATTTCAAATATTTACATAATATATAATTATTTTCATTCCATCTTTCGTAATTTAAACACAAACATTTCACATCCGAACACTTCAGGGATCTGTGAGAATTGCTACAATTAAAAAATGTCAACATAATACAGTGCCTCCCGAGGACATACAACTTGCGCAGTGGAATGGAGATAAACGTGGTGGAATAGAGCGGAGCGAAGCGTGGAGGGATGGAGTGAGGCTGCGGAGCGAGGTGGAGTGCGTTGAAGTGGAGCGAAGCTTAGTGGAGTGGAGTGGAGCGGAGCTTGTCGGGGCGAAGTGGCAGGGTGGAGTGGAACGAAGCGGAATGAAGTTGAGTGGAGCGAAGCGGGATGAAGTTGAGTGGAGCGAAGCGGGATGAAGTTGAGTGGAACGAAGTGGGTGAAGTTGAATTGAGTGCAGCGGGTGAAGTTAAATGAAGCGAAGTGGGGTGAAGTTGAGTTGAGCGAAGGGGTGAAGTTGAGTTGAGCGAAGGGGTGAAGTTGAGTTGAGCGAAGGGGTGAAGTTGAGTTGAGCGAAGGGGTGAAGTTGAGTTGAGCGAAGGGGTGAAGTTGAGTTGAGCGAAGGGGTGAAGTTGAGTTGAGCGAAGGGGTGAAGTTGAGTGGAGCGAAGGGGTGAAGTTGAGTGGAGCGAAGGGGTGAAGTTGAGTGGTGCGAAGCAGGGTGAAGTCGAGTAGAGCGAAGCAGGGTGAAGTGGAGTAGAGCGAAGCGGGATGAAGTTGAGTGGAGCGAAGGCAGTGAAGTTGAGTGGAGCGAAGCGGGGCGATATGGAGCGGCGTGCACCAGAACGGGGTGGAGCGCAGAGCGCCGCGTGGCCGGGGCCGGGCAGGGGCTGGAGCGGAGCAGGGCGGTTGAGCGTGGGGCAGCAGGCCCGCAACGCGGTGCGTGTTTACGGCGACCGCATAAGCGCGCGCGCGCCCGCGCGGTTAATAGGACGACGCGTGCGTTCCACTTAGTGCAGCGCGCCGCCCCTCCCTCACCCTCTCCCCTCCTCTCCCCTCCCAGCCCCGCGCGCACGTGACCGGCAAGTGGTGTCGCGCGCTGCGGTCGCCCTGCGGAGGATTATCGCCCCCTCCCCCTCCCTTCCGGGGAGCAGAGATTCGGCGGCCGGCGCGCTGTCGGGAGCCTCTTAAACTCGTCGCGCGTAAATTATATATACGGGCGGGCGGGCGCCGCGGACGGGCGATGTTTAGATACATATTTTTTCATGGGGCGGAGGCCGTAAAGCGCGGAAGAAGCTGCCGGCGCCGCCGCCGTAACGGGCCCCATCCCGTAAAGCGGAGTTTGTATTTACGTCTGTAGTTGATATGAAGATGGGCCTCGGCGGACGGCGCGGGGCTGCGCGGCGCATCCGGCAGGGGGAGGGGGAAGGCGGGGCGGGGCGGGGCGGAACAGACGCTTGAAGGCGGTTTAGCGTGTTTGAGGGAATTGGATTTCCTATCGCCGGGTGGGACGGCGCGGGCGGAGGGAGCGGGCAGTGCAAATAGCCTGGGGGCGAGGGGGCGGGAGGGGAGTGGGGTGCGGAGGGAGGGGAGGTGTCGACGTGAAGACGTGAAGAGCGGCGGCGGCGTTCCCGGCAGGTCGCCCCCGCCCCACCCCTCCCCCGCCCCGCCCCCGCCACACTCCCGCCCCCGCACCAACCCCGTCACGCCCCTACCCTGCCCCCGCCCCACCCTACCCCCACCGCTCCCCCTCCCCTCCCCGCCGCCGCCCCGCCAGAGCTGCCCGATGCCAGGTGATAAAAAGAAGAGCGTTCCCCTAACGCGCGCCGGTCACGCAGCGAAGCACGCCAGCGCCCTCCGCCCTCGGCGCTCTGACCTTTGCCCGCGCCCGCGCCCTCGCCCTCGTCTTAGTTAACGCGCCCGCATACGCCGACCGGCAGGCCCTACGGTCGTGTCCACACGATTTTCGACGCTACCTTGTCAACTTGGTCGCTGTCTCGAGGAGGATTCTAGCGGTCGGCTGCTCTGATTGGTGGTTTTCTGTCGTTTCTCCGATCAACTCCAGGCGAAACCCTGAGCAATATTAATTTGAGAGCGGAGGAAATATCGACTTTGGAGAGAATCGGTTGATGCGGCTAGAGTTCAGAGACAGACGCACAGACGTTTTGCCATCATTCGATTTTTCGTTGTCAGGGACCCACAAAACATAGATTCTGGATTTTCCACGTGATAGAGGATTTTGTTTTCTAAATTTAGCAACTGGACTTATCCACTTTTTCGTTATCAAGTCCATTAAAGTTTTTTCCACTGAAATTTGGTTTTTTCGCGCAACATTACATAACTGTGTCTCTACTCTCTAGCGAAAAAGTGAAAAAAATAGCGCGTACATAAGAAAGTTCCAGTTGATTAACTGATTGATTATTTTGTGTTTCCGTGCGCGTCAGCTGCTCTGTTTATTACCGTAAGTGTAGTGCGCGTTTTAATGAGGGAGGCGGCAGTGTTCTTTCCCGTTGAGTACTGAGATCCCGTGCCGACCTCCTCGCCGGCTTGCGGGGTTTACCCTCTCCAAGTATCTCCCAGCAGCGGGGCACCGCTTCACGCGAGGCACACTCTGAGACACCGATTGTTCTCCTGACATTAATGGTAGTGAAGAACCCTGACTCCTGACATGTAAGTGCGAGTAAGGGGGTAACGATAGGACAAGCAAGGGAAAGGAAATATCGGCGCGCGGTCCGTGACCCGTTTGTTAGGGAACTACTGCGGCATTCGCCTGGTATTGATAGGAGAAACTACGGATGACTACCGATTCGAGAAGCCGGTTATAAGAATTCTCATCTGGACAGCGGCTGAGCTAGAACTAGCTATAAAGCTAAGGTGAAAAATCCTCCACGGTGAGGACTCGAACAATAGGACGTCCTGCTCAGAAGCGCTGCACGAGCTAAAATAAAACTACTGCAATTAAAACCTCTAATCTACAGAAACTGCTCATTGCCGTATCATTCTTCAATTGATATTTACAAATCCATCATAAGACTGTTACTACTATATGCCTGTCCCATCTCGATAAATGCCTCAAAAACCAATCTAAAGAAATTACAAATCATTCAGAACCAATTTCTCAGAACAATATCCAATGCACCGTGGTTTGTCACCAATCATCAGCTTCATAACGAACTCAGCCTAGAACCCATTGAACATCGCATCACATACCTAGCCACTAACTTCTACCATTATTTATCCCAAATCCCTTCCCTTGCAACCTTCAGACTCGCAATAAATCCTAACCACACCAAAATAAAAAACAGATTTCCCTACTACATATTCCTGAAAATCTTCTCCGAATTAGAACGTGAGTAAAGGACCTAAAAGGTCATCCTCACCCTTATGTTAGATTTAAGAGGTAGAAGTAAGTTTTAAATGTTAGTCAGCACGTAAGCCTTCAAACATATGTAAAGTAGAAAATAGACTAAACTCTGTACAACCAACATAAATCAATAAAAAATAAATAAAAAGAAGCACTGCATCAGTTGATGGCGTGAGCCACATCAGCTGCAGAAATTTTCGCTTTAATTGCTTATTTGTTCTACTTTAGTCCGCATGTACCATGGTATTCTTTAAGAAAATTATATTTTTCAGAAAACATATTACAACATGAAAATAAAATATTAAGTTATTAAATAAATTTTTAACAAACAATCAGCCGCGGTTTCTATGGGTACAGAGCGTTGCGAAAACCCTAAAGCTTGCACATTATGTATTGGAAGTGAAGACTAATCTGTCATTGAAGCCGTCTTTCGATATCTCAATATATTCCACTCTTTTTAAAACTGGGTAAACGAATACTAATTGAAATATTATTTTCCTATTGAATTCCCACTCAATGTCGTAAATTAGAACAATATATGTTAAGAGATTGCTGTCTTCTCATGAATATATAATGTTTCATGGCAATACAACAAGTTTTGAAAGTTGTTTAATTCTCTGATAATATTGTTCACAAGTACTGCAGAATTACGTGAATGTTGATGAGACTCTTTCCCTGTATACGTTGAAGAGTGCACTCGTGTATCCCAAAAAATAAAATCAGTCATTCATAATTTTAAAAAAATATTCTTAATTAAAAATAATCGCACAAAGTTTTATTGTGTACTACAAGGCTTATTAATTACTTGCGATCATTTCTATTTTAACTCACACTTCAAAGAAGCCGTCGGAAGAGTGGATCTCTTGGCTGCGAGCGCTCTGAAGGGGTTGCTGCGTAAAGAGCCCTTCAGCTGCGCTTCCGGGGGCGGCACCAGGGAAACGACGCCCCTTCTGACACAAGCTCAGGAAACTCAGCCGATACACATCGGATAACACGCGTGTACGCGAGTCAACACAACAATGGCGGCGACTCATTGCGAATTCATCGGCTCAGCCCCTCGGCAAACAGCGCTCGGCGCACGCGAGGGCGAGACAGCCCCGCGCGCTTCTCTCTTGGCCCTCTTCGCCCCGGCCCGCCCCGCCCCGCCCCGCTTCGTCCCGTCCCACTCCGTCCCGCCCCTCCCCTCCCCTCCCCGCCCCTCCCCTCCCATCCCCGCCCTCCCCGATTCTCCCCGCCCCTCCCCCTCTCCTCCACTCCCTGCCCCTCCCCGCCCCGCTCCGTCCCGCCCCTCCCTGCCTCGCCCCTCCCCCCTCTGCCACGGCCTTGCCTGCCCCCTCCCCTTTCTCCACCTCCCTGCCTCCACCCTCCCTGCCACCCCCTCGCTGCCTCCTCCCACCCCGCCCCTCCCCGCCCCGATCCGCGCCCCCCTCCCCGCCTCGCTCCGTCCCGTCCCGCTCCCTTCCGCCCCGTCCTATCACGTCCCCTCCGCGCCGTCACCCCCTCCCCACCCGCTCAGTCACCCCCACCTCGCCCCGCCTCGCCCCGCCCCCCCGCTCTGTGCCGTCCCGCCCTCTTCCGCCCCGTTCCGCCCCCTCCTCCCCGCCCTGCCTCGCCCCACCACACCCCGCCACGCTCCCCCCCGTTCCGTCCCGTCCCGTCACCCCCCGCCCCGCTCCGCCACGCCTCTTTCCTGTCCGCTCCTCCCTCCACTTGACCTTCGCCCTTTAGGTTCTCTCGTCGACCTTTACCTCTCTTATAATTCGTACGACCGTTTCCTTTTTCATGACCGCTTCTCCAATGTTTCCAACGCTTCACCTTCTTTGAGTTCCGTCTCTTTTTAGAGATTCAGGCTGCCGTTTGGTGTTCACATCTCACATTCTCTTGGTACTCTTCATCTTCCCACCATATTTTAGTTCTACCGGTAACTTTTTCTTAACCATTATTCCAGGCTTTCATTTCTTATCTGTTCCCTATCCCTTACATTCTCTCTCCTCATTCCGTCGTTTTTCTTCCCTGATCTCGCCTTTATAACTATATATTCCACCCACCGTTCAAGCAATTCCTTTGTACCTTCTCCCCTTTCTACTTAATCTGCTCTTCCAACACTCTAATCCCTACGTGCTTCCCCCGCTGATTCTTGTCGCAACCGTTCTTCCAACCGTTCCATTTTTTGCCTCTCACCAACGCGCTTCCTTCCCCACTTATCCCTTTCCCATTCCCTCCTTCGCCCCCCACTGCCGTCCCGTCCGGCGCCGACGCCCCTTCACGACGCCCCGCCCCCTCCGCCAACAGCCGGCGTCGCACTTATCAAGCGCCGTAACAGGCACCTCTCCCACTTCATTAACGCAACAGCCGATCGAGATTAGAGATCGCGTTCTCAGAAACGTTACTCCTTCATCGCCAAGACAACTGGCGGCGGTGCGCGATGCAGAAATTGCTCGTAAAACGTAACACGTCCTCCGGAGCCCCATAACAGGAAGAGGAAAAGGGGAGCGGCGCGTTCTCGGCAAGCACACTTCCCGTCCGCTGGGTTCTGCTTTCGCGAGGGCGGCTTACATGGCTGCGTTCCATTTTTACTTTCCCGTCTACGTACGTACACACACGGAGTGATATACGTAGTATTGGGAAAGTTATGTAATGCTGCATTTTCGCCAGAATTCGTTGCCGGGCGCTGATAAAGAATAAGTGGATAAAACCAGTTGCAAAAAATAAGAAAAAGAGCCCCCTAACATGTGGTGTAGCCAGACCCCTCTTTTGTGGGTCCTTGGTATCGAAAAACCAATTGAAAGGAAAACGTCCGTCCGTCTGTCTGTCTGTCCGTCCGTCCGTCTGTGAACACTGCTAGCGCCTAAACCATACGTACGATTTCTTCCAAAATGGATATTTCCCAGTCGATCTGGTTTTGTTCCTACGGCAGCTTTTTGTGCCTTTGCCTGACATCATCCTACAATCAATGCAGCTTACATTTCTGTGGTCTCGGGGTAAAATTTCTTAAGTCAATTTTTGGCAAAATTGGGTTTAAGTACTGAAACTACAAGTTAAGTATCTATATTATATTTTATTAAAACGCCCAAATTCAAGTGTTGAGAAGAAAACATTGAGAAATAGCGTTTAGCATAGGAACAAGCGGTGGCTCAAAAATCTAACCCTTGTTTTCTCCAAACTAAGAATTTTGACTTAAGAACTTTTACCCCGTAACCACAGATTTCTTATATCATAGGGGACGACTTGGTCGCCTAGTGTGCGGTGTAGGTATGTGCCCTCAATATATAAGCTGATGCAGTAAACAGGTAAGCTGTAACAGTTAATATTTCGAAAACTTTATGGACAATAACAGTTATATTGTATACCCTGTTATTGGTTGTTAACGATTAAACTTGCTGCAACTGCGACCTACTGAGTAAAAACTGAACTATAAATAATCTTTTTATTAACAACTTTGTATCTCAAGTTTCGCTCCAATCATATCTCAACTGGCTAGTATGAAACAAGACCACCTTCTCTAAAATACACAGTTGTGAGAAATTATTTAATTGGTATACGAATATATCGCATGTGAGTTATAATATAACGTTTCAGGGAACTGGCTAAACTGTGTATAGTCAGTTACGTGTACACAATTCTTCCCCAACAGCTCAACTAATTTCTGGTGCTTCTAATTCATATTTATTGTTTTTCTTTCCCTCCATGTTTGGAGAAGTAGAACAAACAATTGCAATGAAACAGCGGCACAAACTAGTGAAGCTCAAACTAAATCTTCGACACCTGTCCACGTTGACAACTGCCGCTTTTACATTCACGTTTAACTGTCAGACGCAGTCTTGTTAGCTATTCCGATAATTGTGATTGATGAGTAGCGTTTTACCTCATTTAAACTACTAATGGTTGGGAAGATCAGATCGTACGCTGTTCGTCGGCAAGTGTTTAAGATACAACTCAAGCATCTGCCTCAAATGGGTCGGAAGAAAGGATGGCAACTGCCAATTAAAGCATCAGACTTTTGAAGTTTTTAATCAGCCTGTGGCATCGTTCGATTGAGCTACTTGGGTGGTTTTAAATATCCGCTTCCTTCAAAGCTTGAACACACAATTTCGTGTTCTAGTATGCATAAATTGCAACTACCAGATGATTATTTCCCCTAAATAAAACTGTCGGAAAATGAAACTACAGGGTGATTTAAAAAGAAGGAGCAGATTTCAAATATTCGCTACCAATGAGCCGTTCGATTCTTATCTTTGGGGTCTCATTAAAAGACAACGTGCAAGTCCCACGTAAAGTTCCTACTCTTCAAGATCATCTAGATCGAATCAAGATCTTCGAGACAAGATCTTCGAGACAAGATCTTCTAGGTAGACTACAGCAGTGAACGCAGCGACAAGTTAATTCGTGCGTGGCAAGAAATGGACTATAATTATATTCAACTTGGTCCAATATATTCTTGAAACAGACTTATTTGTAATAAACAGAAACTTTAATATAAAATATAGCAACAAGTTTCAAGGTTTTATTTTACCTCATCATCAGGCTAGAAGAATTAATGAAATTCAATTAATTAAAATTTTGTTTACCAAGTTTAATATTTTTTTCCTTCAAAATAAACATATGGAGCTTACCTTTTAGTAATAAATAAGTCTATTTCAAGAATATATTGGACCAAGTTGAATATAATTATATAATTTAATAAATACAGACTTAATATAGAATAATAAATGGGCTATAAATTTGAGATTTGCCGCGCAACAAATGGTGCTCATGTTGAATGTACGAAATGAAACTTTGAATATTCCTCTATCCAATTGTGTCGTATGTGTTCTATCCCATAGTAACTGTGACCATGCAAAGTATTGTGAGTAGTGAAGCCTGACTGACACCATGGCTCCCAGTTTTGCTTTTAGACCATAACCGTAGCTGCAATTTGATAGCTCCAAACGAATATTAGACAAAATTCAAATAAACACAATGGTTGATGAAAGTTATTAGTAATAATTCTCATTTGAAAATATTGTTAACATTGAATATACTTTACAACAATAAAATTGTTATACATTTATTTTTAAAACAATGACAACACCTGCGAGGTTTCGATACACCTGGAAAACAACAATAAGATTCCTAGCTTACCAACCAATAAAAGATACCTTTCTCTTATGGAAATCAAGCCATAAACGTATGCCCTCTACGACTACTCCAGAACATTTACATTTTTGTACGTTATCGGATGCAGTAATAATGCAGTTATGACGGTTCCATAAGCCGTGCGAGAATATAATTCTCTCGTGGCTAACGACCAATCACTTTTATCTTGTTCAGTATAGACGACAGAGGGTTCTCGTAATCGCCTACAGAAGCTCTGCGTGCTCTACCGTGGCAGGTCGCAACTGTAAGACAGGTGAACCAGGAAATAGTATGCGAGTTGGTGTTTGTTAGGGTCAGAGAACATTGGGGGTTCTGTAGCCATTCTGTACGGTTAAGTCGCTCATTTAGTATTTTTAAAACATCAATTTCAAAGTCATAGAGAAAGTATAGTCTTTTACTCGCGTAGAATGGCTTTGATTCATTCGCAGAAATTCCGACTCGCTCCTACGTCGTATAGTAAACATAAACTCGTAAATAACATCTATCATTCTACTCTCGTTAGAGAATGTATGTATACAAAATAGTGAGTAAGGAATATCGTACTATTTCTTCATGAATCTGCGGGTACACGTGCGCTGTATAATAAATATCATTCTACTCTCGTTAAAGAATATACGTATACAAAATAGCGAGTAAGGAATATCGTACTATTTCTTCATGAATCTGCG
Source organism: Acheta domesticus (assembly GCA_031308135.1). Classification (NCBI taxonomy): domain Eukaryota; kingdom Metazoa; phylum Arthropoda; class Insecta; order Orthoptera; family Gryllidae; genus Acheta; species Acheta domesticus. The sequence continues at coordinate 4,884,345 of JAHLJT010009436.1, read as the reverse complement.
GGTACACGTGCGCTGTATAATAAATATCATTCTACTCTCGTTAGAGAATATACGTATACAAAATAGTGAGTAAGGAATATCGTACTATTTCTTCATGAATCTGCGGGTACACGTGCGCTGTATAATAAATATCATTCTACTCTCGTTAGAGAATATACGTATACAAAATAGTGAGTAAGGAATATCGTACTATTTCTTCATGAATCTGCGGGTACACGTGCGCTGTATAATAAATATCATTCTACTCTCGTTAAAGAATATACGTATACAAAATAGTGAGTAAGGAATATCGTACTATTTCTTCATGAATCTGCGGGTACACGTGCGCTGTATAATAAATATCATTCTACTCTCGTTAGAGAATATACGTATACAAAATAGTGAGTAAGGAATATCGTACTATTTCTTCATGAATCTGCGGGTACACGTGCGCTGTATAATAAATATCATTCTACTCTCGTTAAAGAATATACGTATACAAAATTGTGAGTAAGGAATATCGTACTATTTCTTCATGAATCTGCGGGTACACGTGCGCTGTATAATAAATATCATTCTACTCTCGTTAAAGAATATACGTATACAAAATAGTGAGTAAGGAATATCGTACTATTTCTTCATGAATCTGCGGGTACACGTGCGCTGTATAATAAATATCATTCTACTCTCGTTAGAGAATATACGTATACAAAATTGTGAGTAAGGAATATCGTACTATTTCTTCATGAATCTGCGGGTACACGTGCGCTGTATAATAAATATCATTCTACTCTCGTTAGAGAATATACGTATACAAAATTGTGAGTAAGGAATATCGTACTATTTCTTCATGAATCTGCGGGTACACGTGCGCTGTATAATAAATATCATTCTACTCTCGTTAGAGAATATACGTATACAAAATAGTGAGTAAGGAATATCGTACTATTTCTTCATGAATCTGCGGGTACACGTGCGCTGTATAATAAATATCATTCTACTCTCGTTAGAGAATATACGTATACAAAATAGTGAGTAAGGAATATCGTACTATTTCTTCATGAATCTGCGGGTACACGTGCGCTGTATAATAAATATCATTCTACTCTCGTTAAAGAATATACGTATACAAAATTGTGAGTAAGGAATATCGTACTATTTCTTCATGAATCTGCGGGTACACGTGCGCTGTATAATAAATATCATTCTACTCTCGTTAAAGAATATACGTATACAAAATAGTGAGTAAGGAATATCGTACTATTTCTTCATGAATCTGCGGGTACACGTGCGCTGTATAATAAATATCATTCTACTCTCGTTAGAGAATATACGTATACAAAATAGTGAGTAAGGAATATCGTACTATTTCTTCATGAATCTGCGGGTACACGTGCGCTGTATAATAAATATCATTCTACTCTCGTTAAAGAATATACGTATACAAAATAGCGAGTAAGGAATATCGTACTATTTCTTCATGAATCTGCGGGTACACGTATACTTGTAATATTCGGGTTTGCAGCCGGTGCTTTTGCCTGCTGTAGCGCGGGAAGCTTTAGGAAAAAACCCGCGTCGCGTCGTGGCGACGGACCCGCTCTGCCTGCCGCCCTCTTGCCATCCGTCCGCCGTCCGTCCCTTGCGGCGCCGCGGCGGCCGTCCATCCGCTTCCCGTCCGACGTCCGTCGCCCGTCGCCACCGCCGTCTCTTCGCTGCTTTTTAATATTTTTCTCCGCTCCGGCCTCTAATTTCGTTCCGCGCACCCTCGTCTGTCGCTTCGAGGGTGCTCAACGTTGCGTCTTGCCCCCGTCTCCGTCGCGTTGTCCCCTTCGGCTGTCCGCCGCCTTTCCGTATTCGCCACTGTGCACGTCACCCGGAGCAGCCTCGCGGCACACAGTGGGCCGAAATGATCCAAACTGCGAAAGCGTATATACGCATTGTATTTTCCAAAAATTTCACAAATGGAAACTTCGTAGAGAGAGATGAGGTAAAACTCAGTAAAATATGGCTCTGAAATTTCGTACTGGACTAACTAGTTACTAAATGGGCTAACTTGCTGAAGGGAATCATTGTCTTTAATTTGCAAAACATTACGTATTTTAATGCGGTATGTTTTATTATAAGATTTTTATTTTCACCTTTACGAAGTGTAAAGAAAAATTATCAACTTAAGAGAAAAAATCCTGGGGAGATATATATATTTTTCTTGTTTCGTTATATATAAATAATAATATAATGTTTATACAGACAATAAATTTGTTTTTCGTACGTAATGTGGTTTCAGAAACGATATTGCCAACTGTGTCTGGCCCTTCAGTGCAGAGAGATTTCCGAGAGACGGACGAAAGAGAAGCATTTGGCTTTGTATATTTTTTAACTTGACATGGACATTACATTTTAGAAACTACTGGTTTTTCTTCATATCAGTTTAGGAGTAACATATGGTTGCAATTGAAGTATACTATTAACTAATTAGTTAAAATGTAAATAATTAATACTTAATTTATTTCGCTTGTAATAGCTATTTTTGTATTCTAAGTTATTCAGTACCTTACTCCCCATTTCCAAACACACCACACGATTAGGTTTCCTTTTATACAGCAAGAGGGCGATGTTAATCCTGACTGATAAATGCCAGACCTTGGCCGGAAAGTAAAGTACCCCGATGAAATGAATAAATTGTTCGTAGGATAATATTGAGAATACGCTAAAGAAAAAAGTTATATAAATAATAACTATTTGTGTCATACGTTTTAACCATTTTAATGTTCAAAATGTTAACTTAGAAACGCATGAAAGGTTTTAAATAAAAACGTGCAAGTACAGTACGCACGAGTTAGAATATGTAATTTGACTTTCTTTCAAAAATACGTAAATAAACGAAATTCGAAATAAACCCTAAAATAAAAAAAGCAATTAGTAAATTTTTACTTGAGTAAATAATTTACATTTTTTCCAAAAGAAAGTAAGATATATACTATATCCAAGTTATAATATTTTGATATTTTATATATTATAAATAATTATTTTAACGGATAATTTATTCTGTTTAATTCAAGAAGTCGAGGCGATATCGATAAAAAAATATTTTGTGAGCCAGAAGAAAAAAAGTTTAGATAAATCAGAAATTTCTGGGTGTATATATTTCCTGTTAATTTCCATAATATATTGTAGTTTTATCAACACGTTTGGATCACACATTTTGTGGAGGGGAAAGATTCTATGATTTTAATTTTGCATGTGTAAAAGTCCCCATGGCCCGCTCTGAAGGGGCCACCCTCAAGGCCACACCAAATCGCCCATCGCCTACCTCACTGTCGGTTCGCAAGGATTAATCTCATTGCTCATCCACGTTCATTCACTAGGATGCAATTTCGTTTCGATGAAGCCACGAAGACGAGCAAACAAACGGTCGCAAGTGGCGAGCATTCTTATACAATCAATAAAATGTATATTTAGTGATCGTAATTATAGTCTCTTTGGTTATCTCAAAAATCTCAGTATCTATCGTGCAACCGGCTGAGGGCTCTTAGGGCATCAAAAGATGTCACCATAGTGACTCTGTCTGGGAGGTTCTAGGTGGCAGGAATTTTGACACTAACAAACGGCCGTTGGACCGCGCACGATCGTTCCCTCCTCTTCCTTGTGTTATACCCATCCCTTATTTACTTTTACTTTTACATGCTCTGCACTACCACCTCGAAGACCAGTCGGAAACTTAGAGCGTGTCCTGTCTTAGGCGGTGCCCTTCTGGTGGGAGCCTGCTTAACGAGAAAAAACATTAAGAAATAGCGTTTAGCGTAGGAACAAGCGGTGGCTCGAAAATCTAACCCTTCTTTTCTCCAAACTAAGATTTTTGACTTAAGAACTTGTACCCCGTGACCACAGAATTGGTGGCAGAAGCGAAACGTTGCAGACTCCACGTGCTGTTTTTGGCCCCCGTTCGAGCCACTGTGCTTCTCCTCCAAGAGCGTTGGCGGCGGCGGCGGCGGCGCCGCGGAGCAGCGGGCAGCTAAGTGGGCGTGGCGGGCCCCTCCCCTCCCTCCCCTCCTCCCCCTCCCCGGCTCAAACGACTTCCTCTTCCCTCTGCGGAGGGCGGTTCCCTGCTTCATCTCTGGCGCTCGCAGGCGCCGCCTCCGGGGCGAGCACAGCCTCTTCTTTCGTCATTAATTCTTGGCCGAGGGCTTTGCACCCTGCCCATTATTGCGCTTTGAGATTTCCCCCCTCCCCCCGCGCTGCTGCAATGCTATATACACACGGCTTAACGCGAGTGTTGTTAAAGGGGCTGCATGAGCGTTTATAAAAAAGTAAATGAAAGTGTTTAGAATTTTTGGCACAAACGTTGTGGTTTCAAGAACATGTCTCACGCAAAAAGTCCATTCGCAGCTGTCGCATTGAAGAGAAATTCTTAAAGATCGACGAAATGGATACGAGTCTGAGTGTGAGCGCAGCTGTCGGCGAAAAATAATTTTGGCGTTTTGGCATTTTGGTCGTTACATACGTTAGAAAGCAATACATACAATTTAAGTTTTGTAACATTTTATCTCCTGTAATTTTGAACAGTATAATATAACTCAATTCAGATTGCTCGGAAATGCATTACAAGGATACTATACTAATTGCAATAAATTTTGAAAGTTCATAGTCGTATTCACTTACGATGTTCTAACGTCACTTACCTTACGATGCGCGTTGTGAATTCCATTCACCCTGCATTTATTTTGAATTTTCTATTTATACTTAAAATTAAAAATGTTAAAATGTATTTTGATTTATTGTGATATATATTTTTATGTGTCATTTGATTAATTATCTGTATTGTTAAATCAATTGTAAACGATAAAAATCGTTAAATATGAAAAATCTACAAAATCTAATACAACATAAATATTAAGTGCAAATAACAATCATGAAGTGAGGCTTTTTTCATCATCAGGTACATGGTGAGTTTTGTTCACACGATGCAGTGTTTCAAAAAAAATTAAAAACTGAACTTCTGTATTTTCAATCATAATAATTAACAATGCGGAATCAAGCAGATGCTGATAATAGGACACCAATTGAGGTGTGGGGAATTATTAAATTTTCTGATGAGAGAAAAAGTCACTCTGAAGAACGAAACTCACCAACACTTTAAGATAAACCCGTGACAATAATTGTTTATATACAGAAAGTTCTTACTTTTTTCTGTATACGCTACCAATTTTTTCGAGACATTGTATATTTCCTCAATCTACTCTTCCTTGACCGAACGAAGTAGCTCAGGGCGTAGAGCGCTGACGTCGCATTCAGGGGGGCCGAGTTCAATCCCCGTGTCGACCGGGGTTTTCGTGGTTTCCCTCGGTCATCCAGGTGAATGCTGAGATAGTTACACTGAAAGACCGCGAAACTGGTGTCGCTAGTCAAATCCTCTAATTACGTGAAGTCACGGAGGTTACGTAAATTCGAGACCACGCGTTTCTGGTTGGGAAGGACCGACAAGGAACCCCGGGATCTGACGGCACCGAAACCAATTATCCTATACGGGACATGTACTGGCTAATACGAAAAGAACCGACCTTGCCCGCAATAATTACCCAACTTCACCGGACAGTGTAGTGGTTCCTGACTGACAAGGCAGCTATACGCGGTCAGGCACTTCCACTCCATTACACACTCCACTTACTGGATGCTCACTTGTTTCGACAAACAATTCATTACAGGAACAAACAAGAGACTCAGTTTCATTTGGGCCAATTCTATTCCGTTCAGCATATTTACAGACCAATCGATAGATTTCACAGTACCTTTGAAGTCATGAAATGAGTTGCTTTTTGTTCTAAACATTTGATGATTTGGATAAAAAAATAGAAAATGCTTCATATAACACGTTATATGATTCTGTTATTTACATTGCGATTAGGGACGTAAATACTTGTGCGATATACAATCTATGCCAACAGTAACGACGTTATTAATTAAAAGGATCAAATTCATTCCTAATATATGTTTAAATCACTTAAATTGCCTTTATATAAATAAGATTATACCATTTCTTTTTTCAATGAAATGCATATATGGATATATCCGATTATTATTTTTAAAGGGATAAATAATTTGTAAAAGTTTCCATAATGGAGCGAAACTCATTAAATTCGTAGAAACCACCTTATAATTGGTTTCAAATTTTGTATGTGAAAAGGGGAATAGAAAGAGAAAAAATCACAGACACACATCACCTGTCAGAAGACTGCAACGTTCACTTTCAATACTAGAAAGAATTGGAAATTAGTAAAGTTGATCATGTTAGAGTAAAATTTTCTAACATTTTCATTGTGAAGACACATCTATTTAATTCTAATTTTTTATTTGGTTTTCTACAATAACAGTTTTTTAACTGAGCTCTGTTTAGACCACAAGCGATCTAGTAACTTATGTTTCACTATTAACCACAATAAACAGTTTCGTAAAGTAATATTAGAGCTAATTTAGGGCCATTTAGAAGATACTTTCAATCGGGACGAATGGTCAAATTGAAACAAAAATTAGTTTATGGGAATTTTTACAACGTTATTTGTATCGTAATATCCTCCATTCGCACAAGGGAAAATGTATCACCTTCGCCGTTAAATGAAATAGTAATATTAATTATTAAAAACGAAATGAAGGTTAATTAAAAGATTCCTAACATCGCCTAAACCCCAATCAGGTTAAACCTGCAGCACAGGGTGAAAAAATGTTGACAATTTGCATTTTTTTAAAAAATGTCTCGCGTTGAAATGTGCCTCGGCTTACAATAAATATGGAATGATATTACTTTTCAGCATGGAGTTTCATTAGCACACGTTAACGACAGTAAATTGCAGTGAGTAAAGCATTTGAGAAAACACGGCCCGCTCTTGAGTGCATTTGTGAGTCGCCAAGCGTCGTCCTCCTGCTGCCTCGAAGAGCCTTCTCAGAAAGCGAGGCGGCGGCGCGCAGGTTATCTCGCGCCAGAGAGGCGCCGCGTGGATGTTCGCCCGCGACGCCTTCAGCGGCGCTTCCCCCGCGGGCGCCGCGCGACACCGCCTCTGATGCTTCCGGCGCCCACGGCCCCCGCCCTAGCCCCTCCCCTACCCATTCGCTCCCTCCCTCCTCCCCATTTCCATCCACTCCCCCTCTCCCCTCCCCTCCCCCACTTCCCCATCCGCCCCCTCCTCGGCCCTTCCACTCACTCCCTACCCTCTCCCCACCCCTGCTCTACCCATTCGCTCCCTCTCTCCTCCCCATCCTTTTCCCTCCCCTCCCCGTCACCTCCCATCCCCCACCCCATCCGCTCCTTCTCAGCCCTTCCCACCCGCTCCCCACCCTTTCTCCACCCCACCCCTCCCCTACCCATTCGCTCCCCATCCTCTCTCCCATCACCTCCCATCCGCTCCCCCTTCCCTCCCCCACCATATGCCTCCCTCCTCCATTCGCTCCCCTTTCCCTCGCCCCGCCATGCTTTCCCCCTCCCCTCCTCTCCCCTCCCCCACCCTGCTCAACTCCATTCGTTCGCCTTCCCCTTCCACATCTTCTCCATCCACTCGCCTCTCATCTTTCCCTCCCCTCCCCCTCTCACCACCTCACCTCCTCTCTTCCTCCTCTCACACCCTCCCTCCCTTCCCTCCCTCTCCACTCCCCTCCCCACCTCCTCTCCTTCCCTCACACCTCTCCCTCCCTTCCGCTCCACCCCCACCGCGCCGCGTTTCATGGCCGGGACGCCAGCGGACGCCGTTCTCGCGCTATCATGCCCGCGAGAACGCGCCGGTGCAGGCGCAGCTCCCCCCCCCGCCGTTTAGCGCTCGCGTCCTCCCACGCGCGCCCGCGAGCGCCGCCGCCGCCGCCGCCGCACAAAGCCACATCTTACAGTTACGGCGCGCGGGGGTCAATATTTAATTCCGGAGGGGGCGGGGCGCCGCGGGCTGATGTGTGCGCCACTAAAGATAACGCGGGCGATACAGAGGTTTACGGCGGGCGCCTGCCTCGCCCGCGGCGGGCCCGCCGCTCCCTTATTAGCGTCGCAAGGTGCCACCGCCCGCCCCACCCCTTCCCTAGCACACGCTCCCGCTCTCTCGCCCGGTCTCGGATGCGCGCTGCCTTGCACGCCCGCTGTCCTGTCTACCCGTCCTGCCACCAACCTCATTTACAACCTATGTTCCCCTAAGCCTTTTGGTCATTCCTCGCTCGCCTTCTCGGTCGCCTTTCTCTCCCGTACTTCTCGCCTGCTTCTCCCGCCAGCTCTCGCGCCTGCCGTTTCGTCCGTCTTTTCACGTGTCGTTTCACCTACTATGTCGTTCGTTTTCTTACTCATCTTTGTTTCATTCACGTCATCTCGTCTACCTTTTCATCCGCCTACGCGTTTACACGGTCGCTTGTGTTCTCATGGGCCACCTCCGCTGGCCGGCCGCCCTCAGTTCTCTCTCCATTCCTCTCGTACGTCCGCCCACTCGCTCTCTCACTCAGCCATTAGCTTCTCGCCCCCTATCCTGTGAACCTGCCATCCCACCAACATTTTTTCTCACTCACACGTTCACATTATCGTCCGATTTAATGCCTACTTTCTCACAAACTTTCTCTGTAAATTAGCCGTTCCCTTTCTCGTCCAATTTCTCGACCACTTTCGCGCTCGCCTTTATCACTGTCCTCACTCATTCCTCTCTCATTTTCTACTCCGATCTTCTCGCCCGCTCTTTCCTCCACATCTTCTTTCCAACCTGTCCTCTTATTTCTCGCTCATCTACTTCACCTGCCTTCCCTCCCACTCCCTCGCTTTCGTTAGTTTTTCTACCTTCATTCATCATTTCATCCACCTTCTTTCTCACCATTTAGTTCGTCTTCTCCTCTGGAATACTTCTCGCTCAGCGAGCCAGCCATGCACCCACCGCTCTCTCACTCTCTTCTACTCACCTGCCGTCTTACCCGCTTTCTTCTGGACGATGATTACGGATTATATATTAATGTATTTATTATTTCGTGCTAATGAGCTTTCGCTCGGTGACAGGGTTTATGCAGATCATATAAAAACATATACTTCTAGCCCTCTTGCAAGGAAATGCGACGAAACGTCACGTGAGAGTGGTGAGATCGAAGATGCCGCAGAGGTTATGGCTCGCCTTTTATATCTCACCTGTTCTCAGCAGCTCTGCTCGCCAGCGGTTCTCGCCAGCTGCATCGCCTGTCTTCCCGCCCGTTTTCTCACCTGAGCGGTGAGAGCGGTGGAGCTGAGGGGCCGTGGCCCGCCCCGGGCGAGGCGGGGCGGGGCGGGGCGGGGCGGGGTGGGGCGGAGTCTGCTCGCGGAGCGTTTACACATTCGGGCGGTCGTTTCACCCCGCTCGCGCCCCGCCCCCCCGTCGTCGCATCGCGGCGTTACTGCCCGCCCTCGCCCAGCCAACCGGCCCGCCGCGCCCGCTGGAGTTACGGTGGTGTGTGCTTCGTCATAAACTAATTGCCGAATGTACTTGCCAACGCAGCGCTCCCGCACTCGCCATGCGCACCTCGCGGGGCTCTGGAATAACCTACGCCACGCTCAGGCTACAGAGCTACTTGCTTTGAGCAAAATGGCCTTAATTTATCACACGCCTTTTTGTTCACTCGCATAGTATGTACGCGGTATAGAGAAAGTATTCCAATGATGCAGCGGTAAACGGAAGATTTTTCGACAGTAAAATTCGTACTGTGGGTCCCTGATACCGAAAAAATCGATAATTATTTCTCATGTATGTAGTAAATGACTTCTTGCAATGCGTTGTGTAGTAGGCAGAATCCACGTCTTGTGACTCTTTGATACCGAAAAATTTGTTTATTGCAAAACGCCTGTGCTTGTGTACAATATTGTCCGATTGTGTACAATATTAGCAGCTAAACCGTAGGCACCATGTTCATCAAAGAGATGTTTTCCAGTAAATGTGGCCAATATGCGGACACTTGAATTTGAAAAAGAGATGTTTTGATTTTGGGGGAAAATTTTCACAGGTCCTAAACGTGTTCGACATTTTCTAAAAAATGGCTACAGATATTATTTTTATTTGTTTCTCCTCAGACAGAGCAAAGTACGCGCATCAAAAGAGCTCAGGTCCGATATTTGTTGAACATCTTTTTCGAAAATTTCAAAAGTTAATTTTTTCGGTGACTAATACAATATAGAAGATATTTATTATTTTTTAATGAAAGATGTTCTTTAAATTTACGTCTTTAAGTGACGACATGGATTTTTTCCAAATATGAGTAGTCTTTGCTACATTTTTCGTAAGTAAATGTCATTGTAAAAGAAGATTTTTTTCAGAGAGTGCTCCATTTTTAATTTTTTTCTCAGTTACCGTAAAATACGTTTGAATAAAAAGTAGACATTACATTTTTGTTGAATATTCTTGTTAGGTCCACAAAAACAAAACATCTTGAAATGCATGGTTTTATTATAATACAAAGAAATGTAAAATACGTAATAATGATATACTGACGTTATAATACTTTTCATAATTTTCTCTTTCATTACCAATTTTTAACGGAATTGTGAAATTTGAATAGAACATAAAAATTATCTTTTGTTGCGATTGATGAACTGTGTCGTATTAACGTCTAGCGCTACAACTCGTCTCGTGAAAATGAATGTTAAAAAAATATTAGAACATAATCGGAAACTTTGTCTTTCAGGAAAGCCATTACAATAATTTACGAAAAACTGCGTGTCGACTAGTATCCGTTGTGGTGAATCACGCGAGTATATACCAAAGAAGGTCCGCGCAACGAAAACTTGTGGACGTTTCCGACGAAGACCTCCGTCCGTTCGATTGTTCTTCTTCCTCCACCTCCCCTTGTATTCCCCGGACGTATCTCAAAGCTTTTCGATGTCGCGGTTCCGCCGCCCTGGCCCTGACACAGCCCCCTCCCTCATCCAGCCTCTCCCCCTCGATCCACCCGGCGGCGCTCCCTTCGTTGCCTCCGCCGCCCCCAGGCAGCGCCACGCTCCACGCCCCGTTATCACCCCCCCCGCCCACACTTCCACAGCCTCCGGCCGACAAAACTGCCTCTCTCTTCTCACAGCGCCTCACGACTTGTCTCTTTTCTTCGCCCCTCGCCATCCCCAATTGGCCCCTTCGTCCGCCGTCGCCCCCCGTCGCCCCTCGTCGCCCCTCGTCGCTCCTCGTCACCCCTCGTCGCCCCTCCTCGTCCCTCGTCGCCCCTCGTCGCTCCTCGTCGCTCCTCGTCGCCCCTCGTCGCCCCTCCTCGTCCCTCGTCGCCCCTCGTCGCCCCTCGTCGCCCCTCGTCGCACCTCGTCGCCCCTCCTCGCTCCTCGTCACCCCTCGTCGCCCCTCGTCGCCCCTCGTCGCCCCTCGTCGCTCCTCGTCACCCCTCGTCGCCCCTCCTCGTCCCTCGTCGCCCCTCGTCGCTCCTCGTCCCCCCTCGTCGCTCCTCGTCGCCCCTCGTCGCCCCTCGTCGAACCTCGTCGCCTTTCGTCGCCCCCGTCGCCCGCGTTGCCCCCGTTGCCCCTCGTCGCCCCTCCTCGCCCCTCGTCGCTCCTCGTCGCCTCTCGTCGCACCTTGTCGCCCCTCCTCGCTCCTCGTCGCTCCTCGTCGCTCCTCGTCGCCCCTCGTCCCCCTTCACTCCCTGTGCCTCCCTCGCCCCCCGTCGTCTCCCGTCGCCTCCAGTCGCCCCCCGTCGGCCCCCGTCGTTCCCGTCGTTCCCGTCGTTCCCGTCGCCTCCCGTCACTCTCCGTCGCCTCTTGTCACCCGCATCACCCCCATCGTCCCCCGTCGCCAGACGTCGCTCCCCATCGCTCCCCGACACACCACACTTCTCCTTCCGTCACCTCCCACCGACTCCCGCCACCCCCTTCACATTCCATCACCCTCAGTCGCCTCTGATTACGTCGCCCCCGTTGCCACCAATCTCCCTCGTCGTCCTCCGTCATCTCGTCCCCCCTGTGCCATCCACACCCAATGCAATGCACCCTCTTTGCACTTCTTCCTTCGTCCTCTGTGACACCCACGATGCTTCTAATTCCTGAGTAAACCACAGAATAGAAGCTCTGTTGAACTCCACCATTCGGCATTTCGACCGTTTGCCAAATTGTTTGTTAAGCTGTCATCTCCAAAAGGATTGTCAATTTTCTCCAAGTTGACATGAATGTTCATTGAAGATGATAATACCGAATGTTAAAGGATTTAAAAATAATTCATTTTGAGTTGGACATTCTCCTAGTTCTGTTTCATACAACGTTCAGTTTATTTATCGGTTCTACCCGAACAAAGCTCGATCGTTCTCAACCATGTCTACTGTTCTGAGAACTACTGATTCCAAGGTCGAGCGTCTCCTTTACGCCATATTTAATCGCATATCCCTGCTCCAGCCTGTGCGCCGCTTGCAACGCCCTTCAGTCATACTTTCTCCAACACTTACACGTTGTAACGTTTCGTACATTCCCAATATTTATTTACAATTTACATTGTTAATGATAAACAAGTAACAAGTGATGTACTTAGCTTGTTATGAGAATTAGGTTAGCAACCGATAGATTGATGAGAGACGAAACATTACAAGAGAGAGAATTGAACATAAAACGTGTTCCTCTAAAGAAATGTGTAAGTTCTATTTGTACAAAGTGAGAAGGTACAATATTGAAGTACATCGTACAAGAAATTTAAATAAAAACTAAAATAAAATGAGAATTGAAGTGTTACTACTTAAAAAAATAAGTAGCTGCAGTAATTGTAACGGCAGATGCAACAAGAAAAAGTGTTGGCAGAGTGCGATATTACAACGTCCCTGGAGGCCAAACCTAAAGACCAGTCGACGTCCCGCATTCGCGATGTCGCAAACGGATAAAGACTACGAGGAAACCGAATTCCCAACCTCCTTTCGCGATGAATCTCAAACCCTCGCGAACCGACTTTATCTTTACGAGTGACACGATTTGACATCACGAAGGATGGTTAAGAATGCAGTTTCCTCGTATGTTTCGTGATGCAGCCGTTAGAGACATCACGAATGCGAAGACATGTCAAGCGGTCTTGAGAATAGTCCTTTGGTCGCGTCCATCGTCGCTCATCATTTGCGTTGCTCAGCTTTCACGTTTCCTTACAACCCCTCTCACCTCACAGCCGTAACCACCCTCGTCTCTTTGCACGAACAATACCATCGCCGACTTCCTTGCACAGGAATTCACACATGTTGACTCTGTCCTATTTACTTCTCATGCCGCTCTGCACTTGCATATTCTTCTTTTACCTCCACGTATCACTGAACATACCATTTCTCATTCCGTCATTTTGCGCCAATTGCAACCTCGCACGCGCCACACACGTCTGTTCGCTCTCCATCACTCTCACTGTCCGGCGTCCTTCGCCTTCTCTTAGGCCTAGCTCCTCGACCACCGAACACACTCACCTTTCCTCGCTCTATTCTCTGCACTCCACACTCGTCCGTTCCCTCTCCATCAATTTCACTGTCCGGGGTCCCTCGCGTTCTCCTAGGCCTAGCTCTTCGACCACCTAACACAATCACCTTTTCTCGCTTTATCCTCTGCTCTCCACGCTCATACGTTCGCTCTCCGTTTCTCTCACTGTCCGATGTCTGGCGTTCTCTTAGACCGGACCTCCAAGCGCTCACCTCTCCTTAAGCCCCCGCTTCCCCCTCCGCCGCTGTGCCGCCCCCTGCGCTCCCAAGGCGCCCCTCTGCGGTGGCGGCGGCGGCGGCGGCGGCGCCCTATCGCGCCCGGATTGTTTGTAACGAATGTCTCGACGTGCGCGCCATCGGAAGCTGGGCATTAGCCATTAGCCGCGCCCTCGGCCCGCCGGCCGGAAGTTATTGCTATCACCGGATATAGATCGCGCCTGCGGGCCGCCCGCCGCCCCCGCCGCGACCACTTCGGGGAGCCGCGCCCCGACCTCACCTCGCCCGCCCCCGCCGCAGACACACCGCCCGCCTTTGTCGCTTCTCCGCGCCGGTCCTGCTCCGGAGACCCGGGGCTTCCTTAGCACCCTCTCCCTGCCACGCCGGCCGCGCCGCTGTCCGCCTACCACGCCCATCGTCCTCTTCGCTCATAGCCCCGTCACCCCCGCCGCCCCTCGCCACCCCTCGCCTCCCCTCGCCTCCCCTCGCCACCCCTCGCCCCCCTCGCCACCCCTCGCCACCCCTCGCCACCTCTCGCTACCCCTCGCCCCCCTCGCCGTCCTCACAGTCACAGCCGCCCCCGCCGCCCCCGCCGCCCCGCCGCCCCCGCCGCCCCGCCGCCCCCGCCGCCCCCGCCGCCCCCGCCGCCCCCGCCGCCCCCGCCGCCCCCGCCGCCCCCGCCGCCCCCGCCGCCCCCGCCGCCCCCGCCGCCCCCGCCGCCCCCGCCGCCCCCGCCGCCCCCGCCGCCCCCGCCGCCCCCGCCGCCCCCGCCGCCCCCGCCGCCCCCGCCGCCCCCGCCGCCCCCGCCGCCCCCGCCGCCCCCGCCGCCCCCGCCGCCCCCGCCGCCCCCGCCGCCCCCGCCGCCCCCGCCGCCCCCGCCGCCCCCGCCGCCCCCGCCGCCCCCGCCGCCCCCGCCGCCCCCGCCGCCCTTGCAACCCTCGCCACCCTCGCTACCCTCACCGTCCGCATTGCCCTCACCGCCCCCACCACCATCACTACCTCTCCCTTGCCTCTGCTGCCTCTGCCGCCTCCCCCTTCCACCATACCCCACCCAGTCCCCTGCTACATCTCCTACTCGCCACCATTTCACACCCTCCACCTCCACTCTTTCCGCCGCCTCAGTTACTTTCATTGCCTCCGACTGCTCTGCTCCTTCATCGCCGCCCCCGTCCGTACCATCCACCTCCTCCCCAGCCTCATTGGTCCTCTCAACCCCGTCCACTCCAACCTCCCTCTCAATCCCCACCTACATCGTTCCGCCTTCTCCCGCCTTCCGGTCGATCCCACTGTCTCCTCACCACTTTTGCCATCACCACCCTCGCTTTCGGCTGCAGTCTCAGTCCTCAGCTGACATCGCCCTCGTCACAACCCCTCCACCCCCTCCCCTACCAACCACCAGTCCCCATCTCGCCGCCTTTGCCACCCCCCCGCCCCGGTCTGCTCCAGTCCCTCTCCCTACCAACCTCCTGCCGGCCCCGCCCCCTCCCACCCTCTCCCTTCCACCCTCCCGCCCCCGCCATTTCCGCCAGCGAAGCGCCGGCCGCGGACACGGCTCGTGGACCGCCGTGGGGAAAGGAAAAGAAAGATGTTGCGAGGAACGAAAGCCATTTTCCGCTTCGTTTTACTTCAAGACGTTCCTTAAAACCGCCTTGAAGAGCCTTCAATTATTCCCCCTGACCTCGGAGGCCCATCCCGCTTAATGACACGCCCTTTGCGTAAAGCCCCCGCGGCGATGAAGCCGCGAGGACAACCAACGCCGAGTGGTCGGCGCGGCGAATTCGGTGATTGTTCGTGATTCCGGGCACGTCAACTACTCAACTACTCAATGGCTCATAAGTGTAGTGCGTGCGAGGTGGCGGTGATCTTTCCCCGCTGGATGGCGAGATCGGGCGCTGACTTAGCGGGGTTTTCCCCAACAAGGTATCTTCCAGCAGCGGGGCACAGTGCCAGGCTGGTTCTAGCCCTAAGACTAGCTCTAAGCCCCCGGCCGGTCTCCCGACATGTGTAGTAGTGTAGTGCTTGTTAGTGTTAGTGTGTGTGAAGGGGTGAGGATAGGACAAGGAAGAGGAAGGAAAGATCGCGCGCCGACTGTGGTCCGTTTGTTAGGGTATTGATCTGTCATTCGCGTGGTGTTGATCGGAGAAACCACGGAAGACTACCGGTCAGAACAGCCGGTCAGAATTCTCATCAGAATTCTCCTCCAGGCAGCGACTGAATTCGACCTAGCTGAAAATCCTGCCGTCGTCGAAGCTAGGACCTCCCGATCAGAGGGACTGCAGTGACATCAGTTAATGCCCTGAGCCCAGAGGCGCATCTAGGTATTCAGGCGCCCATGGCAAGCACAGAATTGGCGCCCCTGTGAGGATCTTTGAAATGAAGGTGGTTGTTTTTTGTGTTCCCGGGTATACTCTAAACAGCGCCGCATGTGAGTGGCGCCCGTGCCACGTGCCGTCTCTCCCAGTCGGCGCGCCGGAGGGCAGGCGGCCATCGCTTTGCATCGGGCACAGCAGGTGAATGCGCGGCCGCCCCGCCGCGGCGTCAGGCGGCGAATGAAGCAGATCAACAGGTAGTCGCGGGAGGTTAACCACTCAAAGCACCTCGCTGGGCCCGCGGCCACGCGCGTTCGGCCAGAGACAAACGTGCTCGTTCGAGGAGATGACAGCGGAGGGGACTAGTGAGATTCTTGACCCCAGTGGTCGTTCAAAGTTGACCGATGAAATGCTTGCACGATATCCACATGTTGGGTGTGTTGCTTTGTCAATCGAAGGGCACAAGTGCAATGATCGACTATGTGCACCTTCGAATATTGATTAAATGCAAAACAGATTCTTGAGTCTTACGTTGCCATTGTACAAGAAAAACGACAAAACGATGTTTCTTTTGTGTTACTAGACGCATTTAAAATGTAGTTTACTAAACAGTCAATATTATAGAGTTTTCTCTGGCTGAGACATAAGTCTTCTTGTGGATTGAAATCATTCTCTTGTTAAATAATAATTTCTAAAATGTCTTGCTTGTCTGGTGCACAGATGATAGAAACACGAAGTAAAACCGCTTGGATAAGATTATCACACGTTTAATTTTGTGATATTATGACGATAATGGTCAATAATGATTTGCTTGCAGGTATAGATAAACCTAATAAATGTCTTCAAACTGAAGTCAAATTTTATATTAATAGTTAAATGTTTACTGTGTTTTGAATATAATACGATTAATAATATTCATACATTTACTATTGCAAAACCAAACGTGACAATTCACTTCTGGAACATGATTCTGGTTTTGATGAAAAAGTTGAAGCCTGGTAAACAAAAAATATCTAAGCAAAATTTTAGCTGGGTGTTGATACTGTGAATAATGTATTTTTAGTTCTTAGTATTAACAGTTAGGGAACTTTATTTACCTCTGTAATACTCTTTGATGAAAAAAACTTTTTTTGTATTTCAAAACATGTTTAAGAAATTACGTGCTAAGAGCCAAAAGAAACTCAGAATGTCCACAAATTTGACCATCTACATTTCTACACGTAGACATTTTTATTTAAATTGTAAATAATGTTAGAATAGTTTTCGACCTTAAAACATTAAATAAGTTTTCTTTGCTACCTAATAAAATTTTAAGGACGACAAAACATCATTTCTCAACAGATCTGTTTTATTTAATAATTATTTATTGTTTACGTTTTAATAACAACGTAAACTAGTCTCTTAAATTTGTGGACATTAGTTGTTTTCTAGACGATGTCTAGATAACAACCAGAAATTAATTTCCATGAATACTAAAAAAAAGTATGTATCATAGACCCTTACAGTATAATAACATGCATGTGAATCCTCAAACAATTTATAATTCTTGTATAAAGAAGAAACAGAATTGAAACTGAAATCAACTCATCTACAGAAATGAAAATGAACTCATTTACTACTGCAAGGGTTGTTTTTAAATATGGAACGTGGCTCCATTGACTTCTAGAACTCCATTAACAGAAAAATTCATCCTACATGGAATTCAAGACGTATATGAAAACTCCGGATGTTCTACAACAATGTTTTGAAGAATGATGAGTACTCCTTAGAATTTTGTGACAAAGCGAATATATAAAAGGAAAAAAAGTATGAGAAAAATCTTAATGAATGTTTCCTAAATATTTTTTCATATGCATTACATCTAATAATAATAATAATAATAATAGTAATAATAATAAAATAATAATATTAATAATAATAAATATTGTCGATGCACAAAAAAGATAGCCTAAGAAATTGCGATTTTTATGTAAGTTACAAAATGTTACTGAACAATATTTTTGCTACGAAAAGAAAGATGACATCTCCGGTAGATGAAAATAACTTTGTCTATACGCGTAAAAGCTGTTCCTCTCAGGAAAAAGCCGTTCTTCAGCAAAGTGACATTTTTCACCCGTCACTTTTCATGCGGACCGACGAAATCGTATTCACCAAAGGAAACAAAACTCTCCCGGAACATTGTTTCGGTACGTTCGGCAGCCCCGCAAATCTGTCACTTGATAGTTAACATGGAAGTGCAATTAGGCATCGAAGTTGCGCGAAGAGCAAAAACGCGGAAGGAGCCTCAAGCAGCGCTGTGTTTCCGAGGGCAGGTGAGCGGCTTCCATGTGCGCCGGCGCCACGCGCCGCTCATTACACTCGGGCCCACGCGGGCGGCGGAGCAAAATTCCAAGAGCAATTTCGCGCGCGCTCACTCATCTGGTCGGCGCGCCCTCCAAAACTCCCCTCCCCTCCCCCCGCCCTGCCTCCTCGCGCTCCCAGCGGTCCCCACTGCATTAAACGCACGTCGCGCCGCGCGGCGGGGAGTGGTGAGGAGAGGTTGGGAGGGGAAAGGAGGGGAGGGACCGTTGGCGCGCACTCTATCGGCCGACGCAGCTGCCGCCGCCGCCGCCATGCGACACCCCGCTAATTCAAATTTGATTCGCTGCACCGCCAACGAGCCGCAAAACCAGTGGCGGCGGCGGCGGCGGCAACTCCGAGCGGTCTGTCGCTCATTTGCAAGCGGTGGCGGCGGCAGGGCGGCGCTGCACGGCGCGGCGCGGCGCGGCGCGGCGCGGAGCGGGGAGGCGTGACAGGGTGGGGCGGAGTGGCACGCAACGATGTGATGCGGAGTGGGGCTGGGCGGAGCGAGCGGGGCGGGGTTGGGCGGACCGGGGCGGGGCGGATCGGGGTAGGCGGAGCAGGGCTGGGCGGAGCAGGGCGGGGATTGGCGGATCGGGATAGGCGGAGCAGGGCTGGGCGGAGCGGAGTGGGCGTGGATGGGCGTACCGGGGCGGGTCTGGGCGGAGCGTGTCTGGGCTGGGCGGAGCGGGACGAGGCGGGGCGGGATGGGTCTGGGCGGAGCGGGGCGGGGCTGAGCGGGGCGGTGCTGGGTGGAGCAGAGCGGAGGTGGACGGAGCGGAGCGGGCAGGGCTGGGCGGAGCGGGGCTGGGCAGGGCGTAAAGGGAAGACGTCGGACTGTGCGAGGCGAGGGAAGGTGGAGCGGGGCCCGGAGAGGTGATCTGGGGGCGGGCGGAGTGGTGCGGGCCGCAGCTGGATGGGCGTGGGTTGGTTGGGTTAGAACGCGGCGAGGCGGAGCGGGAGAAGCATAGCTGATTGGGATGGGACGGACGGGCGCGGGGCTTAGAGAGGTGCGGCGTGGACCTGTGCTGGGAGGGGTTAGGCGGAAGGGAGTGAGGATAGAGAAGGGTTGGGCGAGGCAAAGCGGGGAGGAGATATGTGGCAAGGAATGGAGCAGTGCGGTGCAGTGCATTGCCGGACAATGCGATGAGGGACGGCGATAAAGGGGACGGGTCAAACCAGAACAGAATGTAGCGGGTGAGACGGGGCCGGACGGGAGCGGTGACCCTACATGTTCGGGGCGTGGTGTGGCGGGTCGCGGAATGGCGTGAGGTGCGGTGGCGTGAAGGGGCGTGTCATGGAGTGGCTAGGCTACCGTGGTGTAACGTGACGCGGCTGGTCGGAGCGTGGCACGGCGAGACGTGGTATGTCATGGCGTGGCGGGTCTGTCGTGGCATGGTATGGCGAGGCGCGGCGTGGCAGGCCGGAGCGTGGCGTGACGTGGCGTGGCGGGTCGCGGAGTGGCGTGAGATGTGGTGCCGTGAAGGGGCGTGGCATGACGTGGCGTGGCCTGGCGGGTGGGGGAGTGGCGTGGCGGGGTGGCGTAGCATAGAGTGGCGTGGGGTGTCTGGCGGGGAGTGGCGGGGTGGCGTGGCGTGGCGTTCAGCGGGGGAAGGCTGTTGCAGCCCGCGGAGGGGCGGAGCGGAGCTATTCTGGGCGTGGCGCGGCGGGGCGGTGGTGGAGCGGGGAAGGGGCTCCTGTTTATGCGCCCGCTCCCGTGGGAAGCCCGCTCGCCCTGCCGCTCGGCTTCGCGCCGGCCGCGCGCTCTCGCCATTCACGCTCGCCCGGCGCGCGCCTGGCCGCCGCCGCCGCCGCCTGCGCGCTGCCGGGGATGGTGGCAGCGGCGCTCAGAGGAAACCAACGGCCCGGGGCAGTTGATCCGTTACTTCAAACATTCTTCAATTGCTATATATAAATACATCATAAGACCGTTACTACTATATGCCTCTCCCATCTGAATAAATTCCCCAAAAAACAATCTAAACAAATTACAAATCATTCAGAACCAATTTCTCAGAACAATATCCAATGCACCGTGGTTTGTCACCAATCATCAGCTTCATAACGAACTCAACCTAGAACCCATTGAACATCGCATCACATACCTAGCCACTAACTTCTACCATTATTTACCCCAAATACCTTCCCTTGCAACCTTCAATAAATCCTAACCACCAGAATTAAAACAGATATCTCTACAACATATTCCTGAAAACCTTCTCCGAATTCGAAACAGAATAGAGGACCCAAAAGGGCATCCTCACTCTTATGTTAGATTTAAGAGATAGAAGTAAGTTTTAAATGTAAGTTTTCAAACATATGTAAGTAGAAAAATATACTGAACTATGTACAACCAACAAATCAATCATGAAATCAACCATGAAATCAATAAAAAAAAGAAACTTCAAACAAAGCAATTGAGGCAGCCAGTGAGCGAGGGAGCTAACCAACAATTTCATGATGTCGGGTTTATGAACGTGTTCGATTATGAACATACGGAATATGTAAAAAGTTGATGTTTTGAATTTCGTGGGTTAGCTTCCTTTTCCACTGAATACCTCAATTCCTTCCTTCCCTCAATTCATTGACAATTCATTTCTCTCTGCATCAGAAACAACTTGTAGAGTTAAGTTTGGATTAGATATATCTTTTCAATGCGAAACATTCGGGGTCACAATTGTTGGTGATACACGTGACATGAAAGAAAGAAGAGACAGCCGTTTCCATGTAAAGCGTAACAGTGTATATATTGTGTTCTTAAAGAGACTAAAACATGTTGTGATGAGTTGTACGATATATTAAGTTGATCAGAATATTAACGATTACTATCAGTCAAGTATCGAATGTTTACTTGAAAAATAGTGACAACACAAATTAAGTTGGGTTCTAGAGCAGGTTGCCCCAGCTTCCGGGTGCGGAGCTCTTCTGGACACCCCTGGACGGTGACGAGCACCGAAGCGCAAGGGGTGGGAAAAGGTGAGCGGCGAGGCGTCGGGGTGTTCGAGTCGGCGGATAGCATTAAGGTAGAAAGCGTCTATATGCTGGGGCAGCGGGCAGCTGTAGGTCGTAGTGATGAGTGGGCGAAGTGATTAGATTGGGTAATAGAGACGAGCAATAGAAATTAGTTCTGGGACTAGGCGATGGGGAGAAGAGATGGGATGAGGTGGACAGCAGTGCTGACACTAGACATGCGCTGACAGGGGATCGCTCGGGGCCCTGCAAGGCGAAGGGCCTGATGGAGAAAAAATGATTTAAAAGTGAAAAATTAATTAGAACTCAAGAAAATCGTTAACGTAATTTTATAAATTGCGTTATGATATTACTTACAATATTTAATTCGTTCTTTACTTAAAATGTGATTATATTTATTACTTATTATGTAGGACTCTATGAAATGAATCAAATGACCCTAACATTAAAATAGGTTGCATTGAAACTCATATTTATTATTTCATGTATTTAACAAATAATTTTATTAAACATTAACTAAACACAATTTTTTAGCGTTTTAAGATCACCGTAGAATTTGATTACTAAATACATTCACATCTTTATTTTTCACATATTTTTAATTTTTCGGGGGTTGGGAGACGGGCGCAACGTTCGAGAATTGTCCCAGGCCCAAAATTGTTTCGAGCCGGCACTGGTGGGTAATTTGTGAACAGTGTCTTGGGATGCGGTTTAAAATGTGATGGGAAATTTGTCCTAAAATGAAACTAAGCAATATGCAAAAGTCATGGTAGACACATTAGTGAGAGGTAAAGTGTGAGTCGGGTTTGGTGGGGATTGTGGGTGAAAGTGCGGTAGGCGTTCTGGCCAAACGATGGGCTGGTATAAAAGGCGGGACAGTCTATCAGGGTAATGAGGACGAAGCTTTGGAAGAGGCGCCAGATCCTATCGGAGATGGAATGAGGTGGAGAGTTTGAGAACAGTGCCTTGAAATGCGGGTTGAAATGTGATGGGATATGCGAGATTGAATGTAACTAAGCGACGTGCAAACGAACATGGTAGACACATTGGTCAGGCGAAGGGGTGAGACGGGATGAAGGGTGACGTGAGGTCAACTTGGGGAGACGACGTTGGTGATGAGATGTGCGTGATAGGCGGGGCGGGTGGGGTGTCGGGTTGATGGGCATTGTGGATGAAAGAGCGGCAGGCGTTGTGGGCAAGCGATGGGGTGGTAAAAACGGCGGGTCGGCAATAAGGCAGTGTGTTGGAGGGGCGAGGGGCGAAGGCATCGAGCCGGCGATGGCGGTGGCGATGGCGGCGGTCGGGGTGGCAGTGTGGTTGAGCGGCCGGCCGCCCACGCCGGGCGTTGTGGCAACGCAGTGGCAGCGGGCGCTGGCGGCGGGGGGGGGGGCTTCAGGGCCAGTGCGGCCGATTGCTTAATTCGCTGCGGCTGCCTCATTAATTTGCTTTCGGAAATTCCACTGTTAATAATTTGTTTAAATTGTTTCGATGACGGTACATTTGTTCTAACGGTAACGCTAATGCGATAAACAGTCGAATAATACGTGCTTCCGAACGAAATGGAGAGTGTAGTTATCACCAGTAGTTCTGCGCCTAGCAAATCGTATTTTCAAATACTACCAATCGTTAACAGTAATTGACTGAACTAAAACGGTTACTTATTTTGTTTATATAATTTTATACATTTTTTAACATATAGTAGTAAATGATTGACAGATGAGTGATGTTCCGCTTTCTGAAAATAGAAATTGATTGTCTCCGACACTCATTTCATGCTTTGTTACACATTTCTTTCGAATATTAATCTTATTTCCTTGATATCAAGAACGTTTCACCATTCAATTTTTGTGCTTGTGTGTATTTACGTTCCCAAATGTTCATTTCGTAATGATTAGAGAGTATTTTTCTCATATCGATCTGTGAAGATCGAATGGCAGTGCAGGCAGTCTTATGTTTCCTCTATTCAACGCGTTAATCACATTAAATTTTCTAAATGAAATAGCTTCTATTTTGATCTCGAAATTCTCTTGTCACCAAATTAGATGGAATTTATTGCAGTAAAAGGGTTTGGACACTAAGAATCGGATTTTGGGTTTGAAAGCCGTATTTCGTCTTCAACCATTATATCCGCCGCTCGACTTCAACCGTTATGTACGCCGCTCGTCTTCAACTGTTACATCCACCGTTCGTCCTCAACAGTTATATCCGCCGCTCATCTTCAACCGTTGTAACCGCCGCTCGACTTCAACCGTTATGTACGCCGCTCGTCTTCAACCGTTATATCCGCCGCTCGATTTCAACCGTTATGTACGCCACTCATCTTCAACTGTTACATCCGCCGCCTGTCTTCAACCGTTATATCCGCCGCTAATCTTCAATTCTAATATCCGCCGCTCGTCTTCAACTGTTACATCAGCCGCCTGTCTTCAACCGTTATATCCGCCGCTAATCTTCAATTCTAATATCCGCCGCTCGTCTTCAACTGTTATATCCGCCGCTCGTTCTCATTGTGCCATTTGGGATACAGTTTTGTTCCTTATTCACAATGATGGCATGATTTCCTTCTACTGGTAGTGAATGATTCCTACCACCATCGCTATTTACTACGAGTTTTCAGCGCAAATAATTTAGAAAAGTACATTTCCTCTGTCATGGATTTGTTGTAGCCAAGATTCAGACAAAACCTTCAGAAATTTGGTTTGTTAAACGATAAGGAGTATTTAGATTTTCCAAATAAAGGTAATATGTGAAGAATATTAATGTAACAAATAAAAAAGAATGTGTTAAGTAAAAATGTTAGTTAGTATAACAACAACAAAAATTCATCAATATCTTTTTGTGATCCTTACCTACCCATACTTCTGGTAAAACCCAGCTGCTCTATCGTGACGAGGTCATCTGAGTGAAGGACAAATGAAATTATGCAACCCCGTACCACATAGTGTCACCAGTAGCAACAATCTTCCCATTAACTTAGCACGTAGTTTGGAATGGCGGAAATATGAACGATTGTACCATACAAAAGTTGGTATAATCTTTTATTAATTGATTTAAATAGATTATTTTAGAATATAATTATTAGTTTATATTTGAACTCATTAGTTATATGCACCAAGAGCGTTGTATGGGTTCTAATCATCGAGCAAACACAAAAAGGCCTTTAGCCCGAAGGCATTTTACTGCTTAGAAATGCCCGTTGTACATTTCATATTTACCTAATTTTAAAGATTGAAATTTAGTTATTAACTAATTCACTAGACGTTTACTTGACTCTGTTTATCTTTACATAATTTCCTTCCCATAATTCCCTTTCATAATTCCCTCCATAACAGAACATGTGGCATCATCCATCTGTTTTGATATTTTCCTCGAAAACCCGATCCTCTCGATCGAGGCAATTTTGTGATGTAAATCGAGCTCCGTGTGGAAGACGATAACAAGCAATAATGTATCAGAAAATAGTCTGTCAAAATAATAAAATTATGGTAAATGTAAATTAAATTTGTATACATATGGAATTGGCCGCAAGGCAGGTTCGTCGCCGCTAGACCTGAGCCCGTTCACGGGCTGTCGCGTCAAGTACATACATACATATATGTGGTATTAAGATGTTACAAATTGTTGGGGGTAGAGGCATTGAACAATTTGGCTGTTTGTTCCTGTTTTTACAATTTTATGGGGAGCACGCTTCCCCCCCAAGATGTGCTGGGCCGCATAATATTAGGGGTTGATTAGGTAAAATGTATTGTTCTTGAAATTATAAAATAATTAACGTCACCCTCCCAGAAATCCAGAAGTGAAATGAAGTGGAGTGCAATGTATAAAAAGTCGTATATTTGTTACTATAAATTATGTGTACAGGACCACTATAAATGTAGAATTATTGCGATTATTGTTATTAATGCCTTTATTGTTAACATTGTTATATTATTATTATTATTATTATTACAGTTATTGTCTTAAAATTATTTTAAGTTCCATTGTATTTAATTCCTAATTATAATATGTAAATATATTATGTAAATTTTAGTGTTCCGCCACCAGGTTGCATAAACCTACCAGCGGAAATAATAAATATCTCTCTGTATCTATCTAAATCGCCTTGGCGGTTTTGAGCGAGAGGCAATGCCAATCGTGCGCCGCGCCTCTCCGCGCTCGCCCGCGGGCGCAGCCTTTTCGCCCGCGCGCCGCAAAGCAGCCAGAAGTCTTCCACGCGGCATTAAATGTTCGACCTCGTAAAGGGCTTCTTTTATTACTCCTTTATGCAAATATTATCCCCGTGTTTACTCCCCGTCTGCGGAGCGGCGTGGAACTGTCGCCCAGGGCGCGCGCTGCCGCCCGCCCGCCCCTCGACCTCCCGTCCGCCCACCGCCCGCGTCTGCCACTCGTTGCTCGCTCAACCGTTTGTGCGCCCCGCCCGTCCTCCCGCCCATGCATCCGCCCTCTTGCTCGCCTGCTAGTGTGCCCACCCACCGACCCCATACCCACGTCCCACCCGCCCGCTCCATCTGTTCGCCCACCGCTCACTCGCCAGTCTGCTCTCCCGCCCACGTGCCCGCCCACCTGCCCGCCCACCTGCCCGCCCACCTGCCCGCCCGCCCGCCCGCCCACCTGCCCGCTCAACCCGCCCGCTCACCTGCCCGCCCAACCCGCCCAACCCACCCCACCCCACCCAACCCACCCCACCCCACCCGCCCAACCCACCCCGCCCGCCTTTTTGCTCGCACCGATCCCCTGCGCCCATACGTGCCCACCAGATCACCTACCTCCCTGCCCGCCCGCCCGTCCTCCAGCCCTGCAGGCCGTCCGCCCACCAGCCCGTCTACGCATTCGCCCATTCCCCCGTCTCCACAACAGGTCACCCGTCCTTACACTTCGCCTCCTGTCCGTCTCCTCTCCTGATCACTCATCCACTCGCCCACCCGCCGACACCGCTCCCGTCTCGTCTACTGGCGCCCGCCCGCCCGCGCGGAGGTCGCTTGCCCCATACGTCAAGCTCGCCCCACCAGTTCGGCTCTCGCAGCTCACCTCCCTTCAGTGCCCCACCAGACATCACCTGCCCCACCTCTCTCCCACCCCAGCCCTCGCTCCAGCGCCTCGTCCTCCGCGCCCATGAATAAGAATGCTTCCCGCTGCGGCCGCCAGGCGTCGCGTGGCGCGGTGCCTCCGCTTTCATTACGTCCGTTGGGGCGGAATTAAAGCTGCCTCCGGGGCCGGCGCGGCGCGGCGCCCAGAAAGGGCCCCGCGAGGCCGCGCAACTGGCGGCGGCGGACGCGTCTGCTTAGATTTTCTTCTTTTTTTGGCTTAACAGTCGCATCCCAGTGGCGCGGGGAGGGGAGGCAACGATGGGCCACAGAGTAGATTCTTAACAGTAGTAGATTTTTAATGTTTAAAATTTTAAACATGTAATTTTCTCACTAACGCTTGCGCAGTAGAAAGAAACTTATGTAGTGCTGCGCGAAAAAAAAACGGCAAATTTTCGGCAGAAAACTTTCATTACGAGGCAATGCTAATGAAAAAGTGGTTTAAATTCAGTTGCTGAATTTAGAAAAGGAAAATTCTCTAACATGTGGTGTAGTCTGAACCCATGTTTTGTCAGGTCTTAATACTGGAAGATTGAATGATGGCAAAACGTCTGTCTGCCCGTCCGTCTGTCTGCCCGTCCGTCTGTCTGCCCGTCCGTCCGTCTGCCCGTCCGTCCGTCTGCCCGTCCGTCCGTCTGCCCGTCCGTCCGTCTGCCCGTCCGTCCGTCTGCCCGTCCGTCCGTCTGCCCGTCCGTCCGTCTGCCCGTCCGTCCGTCTGCCCGTCCGTCCGTCTGCCCGTCCGTCCGTCTGCCCGTCCGTCCGTCTGCCCGTCCGTCCGTCTGCCCGTCCGTCCGTCTGCCCGTCCGTCCGTCTGCCCGTCCGTCCGTCTGCCCGTCCGTCCGTCCGTCTGCCCGTCCGTCCGTCCGTCTGCCCGTCCGTCCGTCTGCCCGTCCGTCCGTCTGCCCGTCCGTCCGTCTGCCCGTCCGTCCGTCCGTCTGCCCGTCCGTCCGTCCGTCTGCCCGTCTGTCCGTCCGTCTGCCCGTCCGTCCGTCCGTCTGCCCGTCCGTCCGTCCGTCTGCCCGTCCGTCCGTCCGTCTGCCCGTCCGTCCGTCTGCCCGTCCGTCCGTCTGCCCGTCCGTCCGTCTGCCCGTCCGTCCGTCTGCCCGTCCGTCCGTCTGCCCGTCCGTCCGTCTGCCCGTCCGTCCGTCTGCCCGTCCGTCCGTCCGTCTGCCCGTCCGTCCGTCCGTCTGCCCGTCCGTCCGTCCGTCTGCCCGTCCGTCCGTCCGTCTGCCCGTCCGTCCGTCCGTCTGCCCGTCCGTCCGTCCGTCTGCCCGTCCGTCCGTCCGTCTGCCCGTCCGTCCGTCCGTCTGCCCGTCCGTCCGTCCGTCTGCCCGTCCGTCCGTCCGTCTGCCCGTCCGTCCGTCCGTCTGCCCGTCCGTCCGTCCGTCTGCCCGTCCGTCCGTCCGTCTGCCCGTCCGTCCGTCCGCCCGTCCGTCCGTCCGTCTGCCCGTCCGTCCGTCTGCCCGTCCGTCCGTCTGCCCGTCCGTCCGTCTGCCCGTCCGTCCGTCTGCCCGTCCGTCCGTCTGCCCGTCCGTCCGTCTGCCCGTCCGTCCGTCTGCCCGTCCGTCCGTCTGCCCGTCCGTCCGTCTGCCCGTCCGTCCGTCTGCCCGTCCGTCCGTCCGTCTGCCCGTCCGTCCGTCCGTCTGCCCGTCCGTCCGTCCGTCTGCCCGTCCGTCCGTCCGTCTGCCCGTCCGTCCGTCTGCCCGTCCGTCCGTCCGTCTGCCCGTCCGTCCGTCTGCCCGTCCGTCCGTCTGCCCGTCCGTCCGTCTGCCCGTCCGTCCGTCTGCCCGTCCGTCCGTCTGCCCGTCCGTCCGTCTGCCCGTCCGTCCGTCTGCCCGTCCGTCCGTCCGTCTGCCCGTCCGTCCGTCCGTCTGCCCGTCCGTCTGCCCGTCCGTCCGTCCGTCTGCCCGTCCGTCCGTCCGTCTGCCCGTCCGTCCGTCTGCCCGTCCGTCCGTCCGTCTGCCCGTCCGTCCGTCTGCCCGTCCGTCCGTCTACCCGTCCGTCCGTCTATCTGCCCGTCTGTCTGCCTGTGAATAACGCTAGCGACTAAATTGTTCAGCGGATTTTCTCCAAAACTGATGTCGCGCCCCCTTGAATTCAAAACAGATGTTTTAATTCTGCGAGGTACTTCACAGGAAACCCCCGGGACAATTTCCAAATTTTCAAAAAATTGGCTCCATAGTTTTTTATTAAATTTTGTATTTGATTAGTGCGAAGAACGTTTAATAGAATGGTGCTGGTCTCATTTTCGTTTGAAATCTCTGATTTTCCTTCGGTAACTTCTTACAACTACAAGTACGAAGATAGATACTTTTCCCCTTAATGCAATCTGTTCGTTAAAGATGGATTTTGAAATAAGGTTATGTCTGTTTTTTCGAACATTTTAGTACTTTTTTCTTATATTTGCGTGAAAATACATGCGTTTTTGCACCACGAGTTTGCAATATCTTTTATTTGACAAGGAGTTACTGTTTCAGCTGTTAATAGAACATCTCTGAACCCTTAGTGATTTTGTCTGTCAACGTGTATCAGATGTTTGCAAATAAATTTGCAACCTTTACTACGCTTAACCGGTTTCGGGAAACATCGACGTTCTTTTACAGCAAAAACTGCCCATAAACATAAACATGTACTTTTATTTTAGTGCAGGTCGATGTAGATAACAGTTGTGCAATTCAAGCAACCTAACGTTGTCTTAGTGCTTCAAAGTAGGACATTGACATCTGTGTCTCCACGGGAAGGACTGCAAGGACAGAAAATTTCGAAATATGTGTCGCCTTGCTAAAGATGATAATCTGAAAATGTTTTAACACAAAATTGCAGAGAATGATTGTAAAATATTTCTGAATCATTAGTTCTTAAACAAAGCAATTCTTCAATTACATTGCAGTTCGTTGTGCCGTCTGTCATTGGCTCCTTCGTTGGAGGTATCATGGTACCGGTATGACATTAGAAAGTGACTCTTCATCCTGATGATTCAGTGAATTCAAAATGAATGTTTCAAAATTGAGGCTAGTAAAGTTACGGTTGCGCTTGCAGTTTCTAGTGAGTGAAGTGTTCAAATTGTTATGAAGTTGCGGTAGCTCGTTGATTGCGTCGGAGGTGACATGACTAGATTTATTTGCTTCATGCTGACGTTTTGCTGACTTCAAGATAAATGTGACTACAAAATGAATGTCGCGATACAGTGAAGTTGAAAACGTGGTTGCTAATAGATTGTAGCTGTAGTGGCAATTCCTCGAAGGCTACCACTTGAAACAAGATTTTGTGTTAATGATGACATTTCTTCAACTTAATAATCGATTAATTAAAAAATTCACGACCTTTTTAAGCTGCGATGTTACGACGTCGACTGACGAATCGTTGAGTTAAATTGTTTATTTTGAAATTGAAGGAGATTTAAGTTGCGATGACTTGCGGAATGCGTGAGGGTAACTAGAAGTTGGTTGCTAGTATCAACAGCAAGGTGTTCTGGTTTATCAGTCAGGAAAAGACATAATGTCTATCTCATATGAAAAATGAAAATAATTATCCCGGCGCAAACTGCCTCCCACCGTCCCGTTGCACTTCGCGCCGGCCAACTCGATCCCACGCTTCCCAATTCCATTACTCTTCACATCATCCCGCTTCATTCTAAATTTTTCCCGCTTTACTCCACCCTCCACCCCCTCCTCCCTCCTCCACCCTCCGCACCCAAGTATGACGCACCATTGTTTCGTTCCACCTGGTCCGCTTCATCATATCCCGCTCCGACCAAGTCGTGCCTGGTCCGCTTCATCATAACCGTCTCCGACCAAATCCCACCTGGTCCGCTTCATCATATCCCTATCCGACCAAGTCTCACCTGGTCCGCTTCATTATATTCCTCTCCGACCAAATCCCACCTGGTCCGCTTCATCATATTCCTATCCGACCAAGTCTCACCCGGTTCGCTTCGTCACATCCCACTCCGATCTACCATACCTAGATGCCTTGAAATGGTTCTGTAAATTCTCATTTCTGTAGCAGAATTTTATTTTATTAGTGAAGACAAGACACAAATATCGCTAATAGACATAGAGCCGCCCTGCTCGCCCGTTGGAGCTGTCTGACGAGCGCCTGCGTCCGCCTGTTTCGTTCCAGCGGCCATCCGCGCGGAGTGCGTGAGGCGGCGGCGCGGCCTCCTCGCCGGCCATTCCGCGCGCGATGAGCCCTGCGCGGCGCCGGGTCGGCGCGTTCGCTGGGCGCACGCGGTATTAAAGGCGGCACACACGCCCGCTGTTTGCACGGGCGGCGCGGGCGACGGGGCGAGGGCGGTGGAAGCGGTCGCTAATTGGGCAGCCGATGGAGCGCCCGCACCACCGCGACGTGAGGCGCTTCACAACGCCCGGCCCCGCCCCCCGCCCCACGCCCCGCGCACGGCCCCGCTTCACCTCGCCACCCCGCCCCGCCACGCCTCGACAATCCCCGCCCCGCCCCGCCATGCTCTACCACGCCATGCCCCACCACGCCCCGCCACGCTTCGCCACGCCCATGCCCTGCCACACCACGTTCCGCCACGTCCCGCCATTCCCCGCCACTCCCCGCCCCACCACGCCCCGCCACGCCCCGCCACGCTATGTCCCGCCACGCCCCGCTGCGCCCCGCCACGCCATGCCCTGCCACACCACGTTCCGCCACTCCCCGCCAAGCCCCGCCACGCCCCGCTGCGCCCCGCCACGACATGCCACGCCACACCCCGCTCAAGATCCATGCTCGTTGTGACCACGCCCCCCCTCCATCTCTCGCCGCTCTTCGAGCCCCCGCTTTCAGACCTCACACCGATCCGACCCCGCCAGCTCCGACTCCATCCCACTGCCTCGCTCCTAGCCCAGTCTGCTCCGAATCCGCTTCCCTTTGACCCCGCACCCACCCTATCCCGCTGTAACCACACCCAACCCGCTCCACACGACCTCGCTCTGTGAGGAGTCTGCTTACCTCGACCTCTTGCTCTGCAATATTTTTCCACTTTAACCCCTTCTCACACCTGCTCACACCATCCTGCTCTGATCTTCCCTATTTCCGTCCTCAGTCGAGCTTTATCAATCCACGCTCTAACCTGTCCCGTTTTTCGTTCGCCTCACTCCAAACTCACCCCGCTTCAATATCACCCTATTCGGATACAACCTCACTTTGGTAAGAATCCGCCGTTCAGAATATACCAATATTAATTCCCTGCTCCGCCTCGCTTCTCTCCCCCCCCCCACTTAGTACTCGTGTCTTGCTCTGGTCTGCTCCCATCTTGCCCTGCTACGTTCTTTCCCGCCTCCGGCAGCTTTATGTCCCAACCTTTCGCGATATGATTTTGCTCTACTTCGAGGTTGCTCCGCCTTGAACTCTGACCTGGGACGCTTCCTAACAACTTCTTATCCGGCCCGCGACGTACTCCCAGACTCCTCCAATCCTACCTAGTTGCGATACCGCTGGGAGCGTCCACCCGTAGCTCTGCTCTGACCCCTCCCGATCACACTTCGCTCTGATAATGGGAATACAAATTAGCTATTAATACTTTCTCGAGTTTGCAAAGCAATTGCTTCAAACAGTAAAGACGTCAGTAAATCCTCTTATTTTGAGCAATTTCTCCATTGATGAGTAACTGCTCGGCCGAGTAGCAATTGCTTACTTTTCATAAGAATAAAATCCAAAATTTTCTTTTAGTACGAAACATTTACATCGAAGTTTCGAAGCAACTTCTGTAGGTGTCTCAAATCGTATTGAATGGATACAAGAAAAGTTATATACGACTGTTGTGAGCTGGTTGTGAGGTTTTAGTGGAATGTGAGTGGATGAATGATGAAAGATTTCCTACGATTTTACCAACTATGCACGACAACTGTACCACTTAACCTAACACGGTCGACACATCAGGAACAAGCACGCGTCGCCATGATGGAAAGACCACGCGCGACGCATCATGCGCGACGTATGATAAAGAAAACAGACGAAAATCGATCAATCGCAACAGATAAGTTGGTGAGCAATTACTCAGAGAGAGAGAGAGAGAGAGTAGTAAATGCTCCAAGTTTCGCTAAACATTTTATTCATATGAAAAGAAACAATTGCTTATCGGAAGAAGGACTTCCTGCTTGTACTCGTGAGTAATTGCTTTGGAGTACTACTCATTTTTATTCATATCACCCATTGGCTCGCACCTCCTCCAATTTCATACTGTAATACTCCTTCTCTCCGCCCAACTCCATCCCACATTTTCTTTCTCCGATCCATTTGGTCCCTCTTTCCATCTCCAATTCGTTCTTTCCCACTATTTCCCATTCCGTTACACATCACTTTGTCTTATCTCTCCGCTCGCTTAGTTTCATTATGCTTCTTCCCTTTTCTTTCCGTTCCTTTCATTTTATTTCCGCTTCATCCACCATCACTTCTCATTGTCGCTACCCTTCCCACTTAGATCCTGCTCCATACGGTCTTCCAAGATCCATTCCACTCTGTACTCCTCCTCCTCCTCCTTTTTTCACGCTGTGCGTTTCGTTTAAGCCTCTACTCAGGTCCAACTCGTACTTTGCCTCGTTCAGTCTGGCCGCAACCAACTCAACAAACGAGTTAACGTAGATGTGAACGCTCTCAGCCGCTTCATGTAATGTGTTTTGGCCAGAACGCGCAAAGAGAAGCTTGCAATATCCCTGTAATATCGTGTCGAGCGCTCTTGATTCGCTGGGCTGGAGAGATACAGAGAATGTAACACACTTTTGTGAACTTTTTTTAACTCATCCCGACCAACTGTTTGCTGTATCAGTAATTCATTCAAGTTACAATCTTTTAAATTAGATTACCATACTAAATCTGCGGGCTTTATTTTTTCGAGATCGTTTCATTATCCCATTTAGTATATAAAATGTGTTTCTTCTTGGATTTTAAGAACTCATTGTTTGTGTAGTTTGCGAACTGATAGTTTTGCAAGTGCGACGTGCTCCTGATTTATTCTTGAGCGACTGAGTGGCGCCTTTGTGAACGCAATCAGCAACTTGCTCCGCAACAAAGATTGGTTCTCGGGAAGGAATTTCCCTGGGAGCGTTCTTCGATGGAGCGATGGCGAGGGCTGCCCCTGCAAAATGCAGCACGTCAAACGCACTTCCTAAAACTGCCAGGGAACTCCCATGGTTAATTGCTTCGCCGACCCTTCCGGCGGGGGGCGACGGCGCGGGCCTCCGCCCTTTTGACCCTTCACCCTTCGGCGCTCCTTCGCTCCACCCCCCACCCACCCACGCCCCGCGCCGTTCCATTACCAACGGAACGAAGCACGGCTGCCAAGGAGCTGGCGTCCGTTTGGGCCCTTTCACAGCGCAAACGTAAACATAAGTGTACTACGAACGTGAACATAAGTGTACTGCGAACGTAAACCTAAGTGTATTGCGAACGTGGACATAAGTGTACCGCGAACGTGAACATAAGTGTACTGCGAACGTGAACATAAGTGTACTACGAACGTAAACATAAGTGTACTGCGAACGTGGACATAAGTGTACTGCGAACGTAAACATAAGTGTACTGCAAACGTAAACACTTGTGTGTGTAGTGAACACGATCAATGCCATCCTTTTTAAATCTACGAGTAATGTAGCCAATGTCTGTGTAGTTCGTATTGATTTTTAGTATCACCAACATATAATTGCTGTTAAATTATATTCCATAAGGCCCATATTATTTAGAACAGACTAGTATTACTTTTGTAAATTGTATCAATAATTCACTTTAATGTGCAATTAATTTAGCTATTTCGACATCAAAGTGATTTATTTACACAATTTACAAAAGTAATGCTAGTCTGTTCTAAATAGAATGGGTCTTATGGAATATAATTTAATGAATACATAATATGAACAGATATATAAATCAGAAATAATATAATTGTTGTATTTCATGGTCGTGTTGAAATAATTGTTATAACACTTCATATTAGAGATAGTATGACTATTGCATCGTTTTGTATTGTACTATTTATTTATTTTTGTTATTATTATTGTAATTGTTAATTAATTGCCACCGGGTCATACCCGATTGCACTTCAAATATATGTATGCATGTGTAAGCAT
Organism: Acheta domesticus; assembly: GCA_031308135.1. Lineage (NCBI taxonomy): Eukaryota > Metazoa > Arthropoda > Insecta > Orthoptera > Gryllidae > Acheta > Acheta domesticus. The sequence goes on along the minus strand of JAHLJT010009436.1, from coordinate 4,849,986 downwards.
AACGTGTAAACATAAACTTCAATATAAGTGATGAACTGAAGTATTCACAATGTCCAACAATAGAGTATGCAAAATAAGATTTTCTATTGTCTGTGGGTCATTCCAGTTACTATTGATTGGATGTAAGAATCAATCTTATAAATTACAAAAAGATCGTACGCTATAAAAGAACACAGAAAACAGACCAAATTCACCCAAGCAATTTGGAAAACCAGTCATTTGTTCGATATATCGACTTCGATCCTATTTCGATACTCGATTTGAGTTACTGTTCTGTGATTGGTCCATTTCGTATTTCTTACTTAAGCATAAGCACAGAAGCTTGAAGCTTTAAAGATAACGTGTTACATGTTAAGCTCACGCGAACGCGTGTTGAATGAGTCCGCTTGTGGACGTCCTTTTATGTTAACACCACAATTGTGTTTATATTTGCCTTGTGAATGGGCTTTTTCTGTGTGCTAGGATCAGATACAGATAGATCCATGTGGAAGACGATGGTCATAGTGGCGTTACGGTGGGTTTCCTCAAGGTTCTCTCTTCTTTATCTTTCTTTACACCTTTGCTTTATCATCCTTTATATTACGATATCGTCACGATTCATTATGTTACGTACCTCGTTACAGTCATACATGAACTAATCACTGATACATATAGAGATGTCCGTAAATGATACGTACTGGAATATTAAAGAAGAAAATGAAACAAAAAAATCCCGCGCCGAACAAGAAACGAAACATTTTGTCTGGTGTGCTACGCAAATTATGAGATCCTCCAAACTCTTCCTACTCGCACGTTGCTCTACGTCATACTTTGTTATTCTCTTTGGTCTGGTCCAATTCCACAGGCCCTTATTTCTCGAAATATTTTAAAAGATACTTTTGACTCGTCCTCAGATATTTTATATGCATTTTTTTCTTGTTGAAATGCTAATTTAAACATTCTTTATTCAACGTTTTCCATGTGTGTATGTGTCATATTAAATATCCATTCCTTTACCAGAGAATCTTCGAAACCAAACCGGCTTGATCTCTAAGTAAGAAGTAATATAGAATACGTTTTAACGCATTTTGAAGTTCCGAGATTTAACAAATAGAATTCTTGTTTACAATGGTATTTTCAAAATATCGAATTTTCATCTTAGTTATCCTGATGAAGAAACTCATTAAGTTATAAAACTTATGAATATATCTAAACTATCAACTCAAAATATCCTGCAATCAAATCAAAATATACGATTCTAAATAGAATAATGCCATTCTTATTTTAAAATCTTTTTCTAACTCATAATATCCTCTAAAAATATTCTAATCATATCTCCTAAAAATCTCTAATTATCCTAGCCTACATCTCATTTTCCAAATCATCATCGTTGCTTCTGCATTCTTCCCTGTCCTTCCGCCTTAATTGTCACACAGGGACACAGGTCGTAGCGGTTTCCCGACCGTTCACCTCTCATTGCCCCTTCCTTCTTGCTTCATTGTCACGCGGGGACACAGGTTTTAACGGTTTGCTTACCGTTCACCTCTGATCCCCCTTCCTTCGTCCCCATCCTTTCTTCCACAAAACGGACCCCTCGCCTTCTGGCACGCCCCCGCCCTCCTGCTCCCAGCATCTCCGGGGGCGCGGCCCTGGGGAATACACGAAGCAGCGCTCGCATCAGCAGTCGCCTCTCCTGAGCTGCACTGGCTGCGCCCTCGGCCCTCCCTGCCCTCCGCCCCGGCCGGGCGCCTCGCGCGGATCGATAGCGATCTCTTTATCGATACGTAAACAGAGATGCGATCTTTCCTGTGCGCGCGACTTAAATGGATAAGTTCCGCGGTGACGGTGGCGGCGGCGGCGGCGCCGGCGGGGGCACTGCGGCACGGCACGGCGCGGTGCGGCACGGGGCGGGGCGGGGCGGGGAGCGGGGGCGTAGATTGAGGCGCCGCCAGATTTACGGCGTGGTAAATTAACTGTTAGGACACCGGGCGCCCCGGCGGCGGCGCGGTCGCCTGGCGGGACGGCTGAGGCGAGGGAAGAGGGCGGAGCTACTGGAGGGGGAATGAGCTGGTGAGGACACCGAAGGAGCTTAAGAGGGGAGGAGTGCTCGTGGAGGGACATTGAGGAAAAGGAGCTGGTGAAAAAATAGAAGGAAGAAAAGGAAATCTTGGAAGTAGAGGAGAGGAGGAAAAGTAGAATGGAAAGGAAGGAGAGAAGTAGGAGAAAAAGTACAGGAAATGAAATGGAAAAAGGGGAGACCCGGTGAAAATGTGGATGTCAATGAAACTGCTGATAGAAAAGAAGAGTAATTGCGGTGGTGGCCGTAGGAGCAGTAAGGACCTAGGAGAAGGGGAGTAGACTGATAAAGACGCAGAAGCAGGAGAAGATTACTGGTAGGGCCTGTTGAGTAGGGAAAAGGAGAAGGAAGATAGAGGCAAAGGACTGAAGAGACCGAAGGAGGCCTGAAGTAATGCGAGGAAGGGATGTGATCTGACGGTTGCGGAGGGGTGTGGAAGAAACTCCCGTGATGAGGTGAGGAAATACGAGCGGAGGACGATACAAGGTAAATCTGGGAAGCAAGAGAGAAGCCCTGGCGGTGGCGGTACAATGAGAGTGGAAGGAGTGGTTTCGAAAGGGAAAAGTAGGCAAACGCGGGCAAAGGAGGAGAACTGGTGACAAAAGCGTTGAAGCTCGAGAAGCAACAGAAGAAAGCTGACCGTGACTGAAGGAGAGGGAGAAGAATGTGTAAGGGAAGTACAGGCGAAGGAAAATGAAGATGCTGGCTGAAGCAACGCGGAAGCAAGAGAGACGAGCTGGCTCTACCAGTGGAAGAAGCAGAAACGAGCCAAGGAAGTACCGAGAATAAAGAGAAGAAAAAGGCAGATAAATAAGTTTGGTAAAAGCGGTAAATTAACGCGAGAAACAAGAGAGGCAAAGAAGGGGTCCAGTAATGGAGTTCTAGATGAAGAAGAGGCGATAGGCAAAGGCGATGAAGGAAAGCGAGAAGCAACAGAGACGACCCAGCTCTACCAGTGAGAGAAGGAAAAGGGGGGAAAAGAAGGGGCTGAGAAGGAAGTTCTAGCCGAAGAAGGAGCAGCTGTCAGAGGCAGTGAAGGAATACGAGAAGGGAAGGAGGGTCGAGCTGAAGCCGGCAGATGGGGGCGGCGGGGGGTGGCGGGGGCGGCGGCGTGAGCGGCAGCGGGGATGGCGGCGGGGGCGGCGGCGGCGGGGGCGGCAGCGGGGACGGCGGTGGGTGCGGCGGTGGGTGCGGCGGTGAGGGTGGCGGTGAGGGCGGCGGTGAGGGCGGCGGTGAGGGCGGCGGTGGGGGTAGCGGGGGCGCCAGCGGAGGTGGCGGCGGGGGTGGCAGCGGGGGCGGCAGCGGGGGCGGTGGCGGGGGGCTACGGGGACGGCGGGGGGGCGGCGGCGGCGAGCGCAGCGGGAGGCCTGGGGGGCGAGTAATTGCAGCGCCGCGTGGCCCCCGAGCTGCGCCCGGACGCTGCGCCCCGCCGCCGCGTGGCATCTGCGCGGAGGAGCAGCTGCGCGCGGCGAGGGCGGCGAGGGCGGCGAGGGCGGCGCGCGCGATAAACGGCGCTCGTTCCGTTTTATTTCCTCGCATCTCGTGTATCAGAACGGAAGTCCATTCATTGACTTGCAACAAAGAGCGCGCGGCCGCCCTAAACCACTCGCCTGTTGTTTGACCTCTCGTTGATTTAAAATTCAGGAAGCTCAGTTCATTTAACAACTCTTGCAGCGTGTGATTCAATTAACCTCGCAGGCGAACGCAAAACAGGAAAAAATTGGTGGCGCCGTACATTGAACACTATTAAGTATAATCCCCGTTCAAATAAATACTAATTACACAAATATTAATTTTACACGGTTGGTGTATTTTTTTAAAAATTGCTTGATGTGACGACTTTTTATTTTCTATTTTTGTATGATGAAATTCTTAAATATACTATTTTAATAATATTATGATGTGTGCTATTTATATTTGCCTTTTTAAATCAATTTTTATATTTTTGCAGGTGAGTACTTCCCCGATTCTTCTAGACGTTCGGAAACCAACTGGCAATATCGCTCAGGAAGAATGTCATCTGACTCACTTATGGTGAGTCGTTCTTGATCATTAGTTCCTTAATATTCATCTTTGGTTACCTAAAATTGTATATTGAACTATCGACTTCTAATCTTTGAAGAACTCTACATTTATTTTGCGGATGTGAAAATGATGAGAGGTGGGATCTTTTACCTGTTTGATGTAACTCAAATGTTTTATCAATTCAATCGTGAATGCAATGCGATTGAACTAGTGATAACATAATTAATTTCCTGGAATATTTTTTTGCTTTATCTCATCATTGGAGTTATGGGAAACAATATCTTCTCGTTACATATCTAAACACAGCCTTAGTAGTTAGATATTTTATTCTTCCAAAAATGATCCAAATTCACTGATGGTGAAAAAGCTATCCTTTATTATTCTGCCAAATTCCTCTTTATAATGCTATTTTTTAAATTTGCTATGTTTATCAATGCCCCTTTCTATCTTAATATTACCTTCTACTCACAATTCTTTGTTTTTACAAAATCTGTTTCTTGTTTCTATCTTACCAAAAATATTATTCCGTCTGATGGAATGGCTAAAAGCTTTGATAATATTTATCCCGAACGCTTCATTAAACATATTATGTTTTATTGTCGTAAAACTTTACTTTTTTGTCTTTGCTGTAGAATTTATATATCTTTCTCACCATGCTATTTAGTGTTTGGAAAATATCAACAAAATTAACCTACGATGGGAATAAATTAGCTCGTAAACACAAATATCCCATTTTGAATTTTACACAACATAAGTCGACAAGTGTGCTATGTGAAAAATTATATCAGAGGTGTGATGTGGTATCTACGTGAGATCAATTTGTCCACATGGGGTAAGAAATGATACCATTTTACCGGTTTCTTTCTCCTCCCATGAATAGTAGTCCAAGAAGACTTCGGTGCGTGTTCCCGCCAGCAGACGATGGACGACCGCATCTGGATTCCGCCTCCGAGTTAATCTACGCGGAGAATGAACGCCCCACGGAACTGTTGCTTGCGCAGACAACTCCCCGCGCGTGTCGGGCGGCGCAGGCGGTTGCGGCCGCGTCAGGCGCCTCCGCCCGCCGCGCTGCGCCTCGCCGCGGCGAGTGACGACTCGCGGACCGCGGGGGGAAGCGAAGGAAGGAGCTGCGGGGGCGGGGCGAGGGCGGGGCGAGGGCGGGGAGAGGGCGGGGCGAGGGCGGGGCGAGGGCGGGTAGGGGCGGGGCGAGGGCGGGGCGAGAGCGGGGCGAGGGCGGGGCGAGGGCGGAGCGAGGGCGGGGCGAGGGCGGGGCGAGGGCGGGGCGAGGGCGGGGCGAGGGCGGGGCGAGGGCGGGGCGAGGGCGGGGCGAGGGCGGGGCGAGGGCGGGGCGAGGGCGGGGCGAGGGCGGGGCGAGGGCGGGGTCGGCCCGTGACGAACGCGCGGCTGGGCGCCCGCATCCGAATTAACTCCGCGCGCTGTAAACCGATCGCTGCGTGTCCCCGCGCCCATGAGTTGAACTATTTTACATGGCGCGACCGTCAACGCACGCACCCACCCGGCCGGCGCCTGGAAGGATTGCCCACGGCACGGCTCCCGGTGCCGCCCCCGGCTCCCGGCTCCCGGTTCCCGCTCCCGGCTTCCGGTTCCCGCTCCCGGCTTCCGGTTCCCGCTCCCGGCTCCCGCTCGCGGCTCCCGCCAAGTTCTTGTTAACACTGGATGCATTATTGGAGCACACACAGTATCACAGAAAATATGTTTGAGAAACTATCTACAATTTCATGTACTAATTAACCTTACTTCTAATTGGAATTTCACGTATTCCTACCCGCGACTCATTATACAGAGCTCATTATAACACAGTTATACTATTTCTTTCCCAGAAGAAAAGCCATATAAGTGTCGAGTGGAATGCTTTAAGAGAGACTGTTTGAAATGAACAAACGTGATGAGAAAGAACTAATTTATTAATAAATGAAAGCTACAGTAGATTAATTTATCTTTTATCACTGTTATTAAGCAAAACTTATATTTGTGCATTCTTCTAATGGCCCAATATCTTAACGCTCTTGTTTTATTTAATTATTTCCGAGCAATGACAAAAGAACACTCGGGTTGAGAAGCAAACAAATTGCCCACTTCCTTTCAGAAAACTAAAACATCTTGAAACTACTCTTCTTTAAGTAGAAGGTATGTTACATAGAGACCTCCCCTACGAGTACCGGTTTCTAAATACGTTTGCACAAACGAATGCTCTTTATGTTTGATATTTTGCTTTCATGCCACTACGAAGAAGCGAAATAGAATTGAGAATGTTGTTTTTATCGGATTCTTGTAGTTCCCATGCGGCAATATCGACTCATTAACTGAATAATTGAATCAGCCTCCGCTGGCGACGCCATTTCCACTCCGCTCGGAGGTCTCCGCGACGGCTCTCGCCGCGCGACGCGGCGGAGCGGCCGTTTCAAAAACGCAGCAGCAGCGGGCGCGGGGCGGCGCGGGGCGGCGCGGCGCGGGGTGGCGCGGGGCGGCGCGGGGCGGCGCGGGGCATGGCTGGGGCATGGCTGGGGCGAGTGGCATGGGCGGCACGTCGCTCCATCAGGCGGCCTTTGAGGGCTGGCGGCCATTCCTCAGCATTAAGCGCAGCTTACAGCTGTCGGCGCGCGGCTGTCGCGAGGCCCGCCCGCCCCGCGCCGCACCCCGCTCCACGGGCGGTTATAAATTCATAAGAAAGCGGCACCGCCCCCTCTCGCCACCCCTTGCCTCGCTTCGTCTCAGCTCGCTTCGCCTCGCAACGCATCGCCTCGCCTCGCTTCGCCTCGCTTCGCCTCGCTTCGCCTCGCTTCGCCTCGCTTCGCCTCGCTTCGCCTCGCTTCGCCTCGCTTCGCCTCGCTTCGCCTCGCCCCGTCACTCCTGGCTCCGCCTGGTCCTACCCCGCCCGGTCTTGCCCCTCCCCGCCCCGCCCCGCCCCGCTCCGCCCGCCCCGCCCCGCCCCCTCCCTATCGTTCCCAGCCCGCCCTACGCTATCTCCGTTCGTCTCGCTCCGCCCCGTTCCTCCACACACCACCACTCTCCACCCTTCTCCCCCTCCCTTCCCTTCTCATCTCCTCCCTTCTTCACCCCTCTAGGCCCCACTCCTCCCAGTTCTATTCCAACCCACCTTCCTCCCACCTTCTCTACCCCTCTACGCCCCGCTCCACCGCCCCTCCACGTGATTGCCCACCAACTTGTCCCCAACCCCCTCTCACGTCACACAGAATCCCCTCACAGAATCCCTACCTCTGCTCTTCTTCTTTTGCAGGCTCAGTGTATTACTCATGAACGACAGGCTCATATGAAACCACATTGACAACTTTCTGCCTCAAAGAATAGCCCACACCGGACGAAATAACAGAACAGTTACTCCCACAAGGTGAACATTCAAAAGATAACCCACTACGAAATAGTGGGTTATTTACTTGTGTTAGCGTATCACATACCATTGAAAGGCAGCGGAAACGATGGAAGTGTTTTTTTTCGTTCTTCGTTTCGTCAGCGGTGTCAAGGTCTTCTACTGGTGGCAGTGGCACGCGTTGTGGCACCGTAGCTTGTTAGAGCTTCTCTGCGCCACTGGGGAAAGGAAACTTAGGAACCCCACCGTTTTACAAAAGGGATGGCGTTGCTTCTGGTGGCGGGGTAATGAACTGCGTGGAGGGGCGATTTCGTCGCGGCTTTTGTGCCACGGACGCCCGCTCGTGGCATCGACCTTGAACACACTGGCCTAGGTAATGAGGGTCAATTTCATCGAATAAGATATTTGTTATTTGAATCTATCCTAACTCTTAGTGATAGTTACGTGTTTCAATGCTTACTGCAGAATATGTCTACAGAATAAGTCGAATCCAGCGCCATGCGTAATCTCTACGTGGAAGCTTCGGCATTCTCTTACAACCAGGTTGTTGGAAACCAAATTCAGAAGCATTTGTATTTAAAGGTCAAGCAATTTCCTCACGCCTTCCCTGCACTTAATATCCCTTCCTCTTAGAATCTAGACGACAGTAACGCATGCGTTTTAGTGTTATTCGATTTATCGTTTTCTGCTGGTTTTGAGTTGGTCTGAAGTTTTTAAATACTTTTTTATACTGTTATGTTATATCTGTAAAGACATTTCACAGAGCAGAATGTTTAGGAAAGGCGTCATTTAATGCTAATTTTAAGATTTTTACGATAGAAAGGCATTAAAAGAGGGCGGTATTGATCAGATGCTGCTAAATTTATTTTCTTTGTATTGAAACAATATATTTTTATAAACATGTAGCTAAATATTTGAAACATTGGTTCTTAAATACATTACTTTTTCCCTGTATTACAATTGCAATTTATTTTAGGGTTTGATGATGATTCCAGCGCCTTTGTTGTGATCTCCAGGTATCGAAATGGAATGCTAAGAGTATTGCAACTGATATCTTCTATAGATTCGTTCGATACTGTTCCAGCGTTTGACAGATGACATTGTTTATTGATCCATTCATTCATGTCAAAAACTCAAGTATTTCAAAACAATATTCCTCTAGGTAGGTAGTTTCTGAAATATGATTTATCAAAACACAATAGTGTGAACAATTAGAAAAAGCGTTTTCGATAATATTTGTAAACAAAAATGAAGAAGAATACACAAACTACAAATTTCAATGAAAACAGAAAATATGAAAAGCCTTGTAACTAAATGCTCTCCTATTTAGAACTTTTTGTCATATTTCAAAACCATTGTTCTCGCCTGCAGTTTGTAAATTTTGCATTTGACATTGGTGAAAAATCAAATATTTCTTACAAAAAAGTGCAAATTTCCTCATAAATGTTAATATTAATGTGTTTTGTTGTAATGGAAATTATCAAATACCATTCGTATTTTATTTTGTCTAAATCTACAAGAAGTCTCAAGGATATTTTCAGAATACATCAAGAAAAATTTTTTGCGCAAACAAGTTTTTAGTTATATATATTTGATGGCAATCGCGAATATATAAAAATAATTCACAAATAAATAGTTAATCTGTTTATGCGTCTACATTAAACATTGTATCATTTCAATCATAAAATTCACCTTAGTATCTTATTAAGGACTGAAAAAAAATTCTTTGAGTATCGTATTGATACTAAAATATACGATGTAAAATATACGATCGTATGTAGCGTTTTTACAAGACAATTAGAGGATATTAAGTTAAATAATGTCTATATATAACTGAAAAATGTGATTGAAATAAAATTGTTATAAAAATTTGTCAGTAAGTTAATTTACATTCACATGGAGAAAAACTCACTTTCAGATTATTATAATTTGATATTTCGTATCCTTTAATTAACTAGTAATACTGAGGCAAAGTACACTACTTTTTACGTTAATCTAATTTTAAAAGAGTATCATTGTGAAGTATTTGAACACAATGTAGTAGACGCTCGTTTTATAAAAAACTTCTAAAAGTTGATATGCAATATATTAAGCTTGTTAATGACTTTTTCCAAAATTAAATTTTGTAATGTAATTTTCTATTTATTACTACGCGCTAATAGAAACAATACTAGTTCGCAAAGATTCATTATCTGCATTTTAAAATTATTTTTCTTCTGTCATGTGGTAAGGATAAGGGAAGTAGACCGAGCTGGTAAAATTGTTTTATTCGTTTCTGACATTTTTGGTTAATGTAATTACCTGTTGGCTGAAAGCTGATACATTATTGTTTAGTTCTCTGTCACGAGACCGTTTTATCTTTTGTTCCCTATATAAGCATCTTCTACTAATGCTTCATATCCGCTTTTGCTACCTTTAGCTCTTCAATTTTCCGCTTCATTACTTATTTTCATCAAGCTATTGCTATCATAACGTAATTAATACGTGTCCACAGAGCATAATTGTATTCGCAATTCCCTCAAATATCTCGACGTCACATACATAATGCTCGGGTTTATAGCTGCGTGTGTAATTATGTAATTGAATTGAATATGGACATGAATCCAATTTTTATGTAACAGATACTCGTAATTAACTGATAATTGGAGAATATAGTTATTACTGTAATAAGCTTACAATCTCGTGTACGGTTGGAAGGTCAGTTGCTATTTTCTACCACAAAGATAATCGATTCTTTTTCCATCGTAAACTGGTTTTGGGCATTGTGTTTGGTCATGATTTAGAACATGTATTGGTCACTCCACACATGAAAGAACCAACGTGTGTGGCAACCACAAACAAAAAAAAATAATTATATTATCTTAGTACTTCTACGAAATATTTACAACAGAGAGAGAGAAATTGAAGACAAAGTATAACTGGTAAAATGAAACTCAGTAAATCTGATATCGATGAGCTCTTAAGCGCGTAATTCTGAAAAACAATTGAAAGTATTATCTATCTTTAAGATTCTTTATTTAGTTCACTCGATCTCTTAATTTGTGTATTTTACACAAACAAAACAGACATTTTATTAAGTGTCATTCTTTACGATTATGTTAATCAATGTTGACAGAGTTATGCACAGTTTTGTTAAACTATGATGCTCGTAAGCAACACTGAACAACGCGGAGGCGGTGGCAGAGGCTGTGGGGAAGCTGGGGCTGGAGACAATTTTGCGGAAGCGGTGGAGGCAGAATCGAAGGCGCAGGAAGCGTCTCGTAGGCAGAGGCAGGATCTCTTAGGCGGATGCAGAGTCTCATAGGCGGAGGCAGAGTCTCGTAGGCGAAGGCAGGGACTCGTAGGCGGAGGGAGAGTCTCGTAGGCGGAGGCAGAGTCTCGTAGGCGGAGGCAGAGTCTCGTAGGCGGAGGCAGAGTCTCATAGACGGAGACAGAGTCTCGTAGGCGAAGGCAGAGACTCGTAGGCGGAGGCAGAGTCTCGTAGGCGGAGGCAGAGTCTCGTAGGCAGAGGCAGAGTCTCATAGGCGGAGGCAGAGTCTCATAGGCGGAGGCAGAGTCTCGTAGGCGGAGGCAGAGTCTCATAGGCGGATGCAGAGTCTCATAGGCGGAGGCAGAGTCTCGTAGGCGAAGGCAGAGTCTCATAGGCGGAGGCAGAGTCTCATAGGCGGAGGCAGAGTCTCATAGGCGGAGGCAGAGTCTCGTAGGCGGAGGCAGAGTCTCGTAGGCGGAGGCAGAGTCTCATAGGCGGAGGCAGAGTCTCATAGGCGGAGGCAGAGTCTCGTAGGCGGAGGCAGAGTCTCATAGGCGGAGGCAGAGTCTCATAGGCGGAGGCAGAGTCTCGTAGGCGAAGGCAGAGACTCGTAGGCGGAGGCAGAGTCTCGTAGGTGGAGGCAGACTCTCGTAGTCGGAGGTAGTTTCTTGTTGGCGGATGCAGAGTGTCATAGGTGCAGACAGAGACTCGTAGGCGGAGGCAGAGTCTCCTAGGCGAAGGCAGAGACTCGTAGGCGAAGGCAGAGACTCGTAGGCGAAGGCAGTCTCGTAGGCGAAGGCAGTCTCGTAGGCGGAGGCAGTGTCTCGTGGGTGGAGGCAGAGTCTCGTAGGCGGAGGCAGATTCGTGGGAGGAGGCAGAGTCTCGTAGGCGAAGGCAGAGACTCGTAGGCGGAGGCAGAGTCTCGTAGGCGGAGGCGGAGTCTCGTAGGCGGATGCAGAGTCTCATAGGCGGAGGCAGAGTCTCGTAGGCGGAGGCAGAGTCTCATTGGCGGATGCAGAGTCTCATAGGCGGAGGCAGAGTCTCGTAGGTGGAGGCAGACTCTCGTAGTCGGAGGCAGTTTCTTGTTGGCGGATGCAGAGTGTCATAGGTGCAGACAGAGACTCGTAGGCGGAGGCAGAGTCTCCTAGGCGAAGGCAGAGACTCGTAGGCGAAGGCAGAGACTCGTAGGCGAAGGCAGTCTCGTAGGCGAAGGCAGTCTCGTAGGCGGAGGCAGTGTCTCGTGGGTGGAGGCAGAGTCTCGTAGGCGGAGGCAGATTCGTGGGAGGAGGCAGAGTCTCGTAGGCGAAGGCAGAGTCTCGTAGGTGGAGGCAGAGGCTCGTAGTCGGAGTCAGTTTCTTGTTGGCGGATGCAGAGTGTCATAGGTGCAGACAGAGTCTCGTAGGCGGAGGCAGATTCGTGGGAGGAGGCAGAGTCTCGTAGGCGGAGGCAGATTCGTGGGAGGAGGCAGAGTCTCGTAGGCGGAGGCAGATTCGTGGGAGGAGGCAGAGACTCGTAAGCGGAGGCAGAGTCTCGTAGGCGGAGGCAGTCTCGTAGGCGGAGGCAGTGTCTCGTGGGTGGAGGCAGAGTCTCGTAGGCGGAGGCAGATTCGTGGGAGGAGGCAGAGTCTCGTAGGCGAAGGCAGAGACTCGTAGGCGAAGGCAGTCTCGTAGGCGAAGGCAGTCTCGTAGGCGGAGGCAGTGTCTCGTGGGTGGAGGCAGAGTCTCGTAGGCGGAGGCAGATTCGTGGGAGGAGGCAGAGTCTCGTAGGCGAAGGCAGAGTCTCGTAGGTGGAGGCAGAGGCTCGTAGTCGGAGTCAGTTTCTTGTTGGCGGATGCAGAGTGTCATAGGTGCAGACAGAGTCTCGTAGGCGGAGGCAGATTCGTGGGAGGAGGCAGAGTCTCGTAGGCGGAGGCAGATTCGTGGGAGGAGGCAGAGTCTCGTAGGCGGAGGCAGATTCGTGGGAGGAGGCAGAGACTCGTAAGCGGAGGCAGAGTCTCGTAGGCGGAGGCAGTCTCGTAGGCGGAGGCAGTGTCTCGTAGGCGGAGGAAGGAGCGTAGGCGGCTGCGGGGGCAGCGGCGGAGGGAGCGTGGCTGCATCTCGTCTGGTAATTCCAGAAGTTGGCTGCGCGCGCCGTAGTTTTACTGCCGGCGCGGAAGCGTTATCGGTGCGAACTGCAACGACGCGCAAGCACTTAAGTAATTCACGTATACAACGGCCATTCTTCATTTTCGGCGACTTTTACGTGCTTTTGCATAGGTGAGCGCGCCTTCCTCCGTGCAGTTTTAATTCTCTCGCGCGCTGCTCAGACTGCAGCTCTCGCCTCTCCACCAACACCCCAAGCCCCGCCCCCGCCCCCGCCCTCGCTTTTCGCTCTCCGTACGCGATGCTGCCTTGCTTCCTCTGACCCTGCGATCTTTTATCGCAGCGCAGTTGTCGATCTCTGTTGCTGTCTTTTGACCTGGGCACTTTGTTTCTTGGATCGTGTGTTTGGGGTCTTTGTTTTGTTAGATTTTTTGTATTCTTCTGAGGTTCTCTATCGACGTGTTAATTGGTTCCTTCACTTCGAACATTCCGGTTTCCCTCTAGTTTCTTACCCCTATAACTTCTTTTTCGGTTTCAGTTTAATTTTTTTGGTTGTTTTACAATTTCGCTCTCTCATAATGTCACTTAGCGGTTTTCTTCATTTATTGCCCTGTCCCCCCCTCTTCCTTTTCCCCCCAAGCCACTCACTCTTGATCCTAGGATCTCTGAATCTTTGTTGCGCCGTCTTGCTCTTATGATCGGCACCTCTGAAAGCCATACAAAGCTCGCCTTTTGTTATCTTCATTCCTTGCGTCTCATTTTATTGTCGACTTACGCGCTGAAAATACTATTTTTGCACCGTTGCCTCACTGAACCATCTCTGCATATCTTTGTATTGATATGCCAGTTCACTTTTTCCTGTCAGGATTTCTCGCTGACAGTGATGGCATGTTTTTTTCCGCTGTTTCATCAAACCTCTTCTGCTCTTGTCACATTTCTGACCTATTCTCAAACCAGTTCGCTTTCTTCCCGCAGTGTTCTTACGTTGTTGTCTGACTTGCAGTTCGTTATCTTTTCTGTCTCGAATTATACGAGCTCGGATTAATGATCTGCTCTAATATTTTCACAAATACAAGGTTCTATCGTCTTTCTTGCTCCGCAGCTTCGTAGATAGCCATTTTTACGTTCTACTTTATTCTCAGTCTCTTTTCCTCCCTGATACAAATTTCACGTGCCAGATTATTTCTCTTCCAACCCTCCAATTGAATTTCAGCCGCCATTGCTCGAAAAGGCTGCTGTTAGCCACCGTCTCTTTTCGGGAGTTACTTATTACGTTGAGTCTCGTCTCCACGACAATGAATTCCTTTTAACTGGCGCCTCCCCCTCTCGTTCTCAAAAGTCGTGTATTGTACTACCAGTGTAACACACAGTACTTCTATTTATTTTGTCACGTTGTCTTACATGCAGACCTGATATTTTCCATTTCTCTTCTTTCTTTTCTCTCCGACATGTCCATCTCCTAGTCTCTCCGCTTCGGGGCACCGAACTATTGCCCTTTTGTTGCACTGTCTCGCTCTCATGGCAGTTTTTGTGTTTCGTTTATTCTTCGTTCCCATTTCACTTTGCTCTTCTATTCTCTTACTACTCGTGTGCAAACCTGAAATCCGTTTTTTGAGTCCTTAACCATTACGAGCCCTCTGACTGAGCGTTGCGCAATGAAAGAACATCAGAGAGTTATCTAAAGCACAGAACTAAGCTCCAAGACCTCATTGCTGACAGATACGCCCATTCGTAGTATCGTTCTGTCATTTTTTCTCAAATTTGGAGTTTCTATTACCTCGCTTCTATCCAGTTCGTTATGTGTCCCACACGTTTATTGTCATTGTGTCGTCGCACTTGTACCTTAGTATGATTCTGCCCCATCCTTTCTTTTTTGTTCATTACTGCATTACGAAGTCTTTCGATTTTCTGTATACTTTTCTGTCAAATAGGCGATAACCGTCCTCTTGATTTTCCCCTCTCTCGCGCGTCTCACGGTATGTCTATGTAGAAGATTAATGATACGTGCGCAGAGGATGCTGGGGGTGGGTGGGGTGAAGACGGCATTTCTCCATGGTCTCAGCAGTAAGCACAGAGGCGACCTGTCAATAGCGTATTTTACCGTTGCGATAGGGTTACTAATACCAATCTATATTCGTGAAATTTGTGGATTACAAAGCATATTCATGCATCCAATGTCATCAACATCATCACCATCATTAGCATTGATTCATCACACTGTTTTTTCAGTACATGTCAGTAGGCTCTATTATTTTGTGCTCATTGCTATACCGCAGGCTTCTTATTACTTTGCTCGTCATTCTTCAAATCTGAAAACAGTTCTTTTCTTGAAACGGAAAATAGATTGGATTATAATTTTCTCTTTAATTACAATTCGGTAGATCAGATTATCATTCTTCATTCCAACACTTTTCCTGTCACATTTTTCCCTACCTCCTTCGTCCACAATACACTTACCAGATGATCTTCCTCTTCACAATAGCATCGTCATCATCGACACAACCATTCAACCATTCCGTATTCTTCTGTTGAGCAGCATCCATTCTCTTCTGCCCACGGCTGCAGTACAGTCTTTCTATTTGCTCGCCCCTCCTCCATCACATGGCCGAGACCCGTTCCCTTGGCGAGCTCTCTGGCCGAGCGCTGCACGATGAAAGGGCAGCGGGGGGAGGAGGGGGGAGCGGCGCAAAGCGAAATTGAATCGCCTGCTAAGGAGCGGGCACGCGGCGGGAGCTGCTGCCCTGCAGCCTTAATTTGGCCGTCAAACGCTCGCCGCCCCCGTCGCCGCCCCCGCCCCTGTCGGCGCTCCCGTCGCCGCCCCCGCCCCCGTCGCCGCCCCCGCCCCCGTCGCCACGCCCGCCCTCGTCGCCGCCCCCGCCCCCGTCGCCACACCCGCCCCCGTCGCCGCCCCCGCCCCCGTCGCCGCCCCCGCCCCCGTCGCCGCCCCCGCCCCCGCCCCCGTCGCCGCCCCCGCCCCCGTCGCCGCCCCCGCCCTCGTCGCCGCCGCCGTCGCCGCTCGCTCTTACTTTGGGACTCGGCTCGGACGCGTTTTTTCGCACGAAGAGAACTCCTCTTCCATTGGTCGCGACGCCAAGCGCAGTTTTATCCGGTTGTTGGTGGAAAATTCTCAGCAGGTGCGGTGGTCGCAGCGCCGGCGTCCCAAACGGTCCCGAAGAGTAACGGGTTCGAACCTCGGTCTTTTGATGTTCCGTTTTGTCTGCGTTGGATCAGAGGGGGATTTCACATCTGACTGATTTCATTATAGAGAAGTCGCGACGCGTAGGTGCCACGCTGTCGTGGCTTGTTAGGATGTCGAAATTCGTCATGCAGGGACGTCTGTTTGCGTCATTTGCATGAGACCGTGCACGTTCCTCTGTTTTGAGACACCTCACGCGACGAGACAGAGACTAGTATTACAATAACTTGTGTAATGGATTGCTAGCTATGTAACGAACTACGCCAAACATTCGACGGGGAATGAGAAGTCGAGAACTTGTGAAGAGTGATATTCTTTTCTTTCTTTTCTTCTGTAATAATGTTTTATTTGTCAAACAAAAGCAACTTGTGAAGACCTGGAACGGAAGTGACGATACTCTGTGTTTGCATATTGTGGTATTATATTATCGTTTAAAATTCTACAACACGTTAAGAAACTATATTTACGTGTCACGTTTAAACAGTAGTTTTGAATTAGCTTCCTTTTATTTCTGTATACTTCTTGCAATATTTTAAGCTGGTAAAAGGCTCTTCCAAGAAACGCAATTTTAATAATATATTACTTAAAATAAATTAAATTCTTAGGTTAGTGCATTACATATTGTTGTAAGAAATACTATTTATGATTTTTTTGTTAATTCCAAGTTCAGGAGTTTCGGTTTCAGAGACGTCGGTTCTTGGAAACGTCCCGTTTGGAGCCTCTAAACGTCGATCGCAGGAAATTAGCCTCGTCTCGCTAGTGAAGCGCAGCTCTTGCTTTGCGAAAGGTTGATCCTCCTAGACTCTTCTCGGAAAGGGCTGCCAGAAACACTCCCTCGCGGCCTCAACTCTCTAGGATGCTCTCCATCGCACTCTCCGCGTCCTACCCTATCACTTACCACTCGAAGTCACCTTTGATCCTTCCAGCACTCCAGTGCGATTCATTACACTCTATTCCCTTCTTCCCAATCTGTACTTCTTCGTTCGTTCAGAAGTCCTGCTCTTTCTCGGTGGATTTCTCCGCGACAGTGTGCTCTTCTATTTCATAATAACGATTTTTCTGTATTACTCTTGTTAGACTTACTCTCAGAACGCCATGACCTTTTTATTCCATGTCAAGTATTGTCTCGTTCTCATTCAAGGTGTATTGTTCACACTTACCCCCTTTTCGCATTCAGAATATCACACTTTGAATGCACTGCCTCTTTTTTCTCATCTGTCTCTGCCTCTTTCTCGTGACTCGTCTCCTACCCTGACTACCCCGTCTGTTCTGTTTCGCGCAAACATATCATTTGATGTACTGTCGGAATTAGTGACACATCTTTCTTTTCCCTCATGCGTTTCCGTTATGTTACTAATATTTTATCTTCCTTTACCTACTTCTCTTTGATCCAGCCAAATATTTACTAAACCAAACTTGTGATCATAGCTTTATCATTTATACCCACCTGTTTTGCTCGAAATTCCTATAATTCATCAATCAATGTACTCTGCCCGTCTATGGTCTGTACGATTTTCTTACCCTACGTCTTGCAATACTCTCTAGTTATCTCATATCATTTTAAATATCGTGCATCTGAGTGCTACTCAACTCTAGTCCCGCCCTTCACTCAAGCTCCATCCATCCTTAATACGCGAGCTCCTTCCTTCTCACTCTGTTCCTCTCACACGCTTCTTCCCTTCATGCGCTCCGTCGCTCTTCGCCCATTCGGCTCTCCCTCGCCCACGTGTTGCGTGTGACGCTCTGCCTTGCCCTCCCTCCCGCACCGGGAGAGGTGGCTCAGGGCATCAGCGGATGTCACTGCACCGCCTCTGACCGCGCTATCTTAGCTTCAAATTCCCCTAGTGTCAGGATTTTCGGCACTGGCTTCTGAGATAGGTCGAATTCAGATCAATTCTGGAGGAGAATTCTAGCGGCCGGCTGCTCTGAACGGTAGTTTTCCCTAGTTTCTCCGATTAGAACCATGGTAATAGTGGAGCGGTACCCTAACAAAGGCCACGGACCGCGCGCGATCTTTCGTTCCTCTTCCTTGTCTTATCCTCGCCCCTTACGTACACACACTTAAACTAACATACGCTACACATGTCGGGAGATCGGTAGAGAGCTGAGAGCTTGTCCTGGCTGGGGTGGTGCCTCGCTGGTGGTAGATACTTGGTTATGGAAAATCCCGCTAATTAATGGTAGGTCGGCGCCAGATCTCGCCATCCACCAGGGGGAAGATTATCTCCACCTCCTCCCCCTGCCTCCTAGAAAGGCATGCACTACACTTACGACACCAGTGATCTCGGTAGTTGATACTGCGGGAATCACTATCAATCAATTAACCCTCGACGCTCGGTGCCCAACCCCCGGTCTGACGGGGAGGTCCTAGGTTCGAGTCTCGACGGCGGCAGGATTTTCGACACTAGCTTCTCAGCTAGGTCGAATCTAGTCGCTGTCTGGAGGAGAATTCTTGCGCCCGGCTGCTCTGATCGGTTGCTTTCCGTGGTTTCTCCGATCAACACCAGGCGAATGCCGGAGCAGTACCCTAACAAACGGGCCACGGACAGCGAGCGATCTTTCCTCTCTCTTCCTTGCCCTATCCTCTCCTCTTACAAACACATTTACACTAACATGCACTACACTACCATAATGCCGGGAGACCGGTCGAGAACTTAGAGCTTGTCTCGGGTGGGGCGGTGCCGCACTGGTGGGGGATACCTGGTTGAGGGGAAGTCCCCGCTAGTCGACGGTAGGTCGGCGCCAGATCTCGCCATCCAGCGGGGAAAAGATCATCGCCACTTCCCGAGATAAAAACACGCACTACAATTACGGGACTAACGACCTAAGTAGTTGACGCGCCCGGAAACACCAATCAATCAAACCCAAACCCCGGCGGCCCCGCGGCGCCAGACGCAACCCGCGCCGCGCCGCCGCCGCCGCCGCCGCCCGGCGTATTCCTTATTGAAAGTCGTTTCGGGCGGGAAAGTTGGCGAGCGGAGGCAGGAGCGCGAGTGGGCCGGCGCGGCGGAGAGGAGTGCAGCGGCGCGGGGCGGAATGAAGACGGCGGGGATGAGCCAGATGGAGCAGGGACGGGCGGGACAGAGCAGGGCAGGGTGGAGGACAGCCATGCAGGATGGAGCTGCGAGAGGCGGGATGGGACGAGGGGAAGAAGCGGGGGGTTAGACAGAGCCTGGACGGAGCCGGACGGGGAAGGACGGAGCTGCGAGGGGCGGAATGGGGTGACGTGGGGCTAAATGGGACGGGAGGTAATTGCACGAATAGGAAGGGGGAGCGAGTGGCTAGGCGCAGCAGCGGGGACGCGGAGTGGGTGCAACAGTCCGCTTCTGCCACCAATTTTCTTTTGTTGCATCTGCTCCTACACCTGCTGCTACTACTTATTTTCTAAGGTAGTAATTCTTCAATTCCTATTTTTATATTTATTTCAATCTTCAGTAGATTTTCTTTCCCAAATCTTTATTACAATATAATTGACAACATTAAACTATTACAATCTTCTTATCTTGCATAATATAAGGATATTACAATTTTTTCGTTAGATAAACATCCGTAAGTTCAATTCTCTGTCTTCATTTACACTCAATATATCCGTTGCTAACCTAATGTTGTAAACAAGTGAAGTACATCATCCGTTACTTGTTTACGAAAACGTAAATAAACATATGAAGACTGTACGAGACGTTACAGTGGGACTAGGCGGGGGCGGTCGAATGGGCTGACGCGGCGTGGGACTAGCGAGTGGTGGGCGTGGAGTGATGGGGGAATTGGGGAAAGGCGGGTCAAGCCGTGACGGGACGTGGTGAGATTGGGCCAGGTCGAGCGGGGTGGTACGACGTGGGACCAGGGATTGGGTGAGTGGGGCGAGGGGCGTGCCCAGGGGCACGGGACGTGGTGGGACGGAGCGAGATCGACCGTGTCGGTGCGGGAAGTGGTGGAGTGGAGTGACGGGACGTGGTGGGACTAGGACATGTCTAGCGGGGTGGAACGGCGCGGGGACCAGGGGACGGGGGAATGGGGCGAGGCGGGCCCAGGGGGACGGGATGTGATGGGACGGAGCGGGGCGGGGAGTGGCGGAGCGGAGTGATGGGGAGGGGGGGGCGGGGAGAAGGGGTGGGCGGGCTGTCGGGCAGGTGCCGAGTCGCACGTTTAAGATGCGCGCGAATGGGATCGGCGGTGCTTAGAGGGGCACGTCAGATTCGCCTACACTGATTATCGCAACGAAGTTTCCCAGAGCTCCAACTTTGCCGCGATTACCTTGAAACTTGATGAACGTGTTCATGTCGACAAAACTCCTCTTCTCGCGCATTATTAATGAAATGTAGTGCAATGTGTCAGACCATCGTTCTCACAGTTACCGCTCTATATAGCAGTTTCAGATGTTTTATCCGATGAATTTTATGGGTAAAAGTATGTGGTAGTAAATACACAACAAGCTTCATTATTAAAACATCTTCGAAAGTTACTTCACCGTTTAAGAAAGCAACAACTTGATTTAAATTTACCTGGTGAAATATCTAAAAACGGCTTTCAAAAATGTAATGTCGTGGGTTAATGATTTATTCGGAAAAAGACAAATCATGCGTCCGGAAGTATTTGTTTGATGTTATGTATTTAATGTTGTTTTGATAAATAAGATGTATTTAATTGAAAGATTTAATAAATTAATGTACTAAATACAGTAATATTAGATTACAGGCAGATTTCTTTTGAGAATAATGCGTCTCAAATACGTCTTTAAACTTTATAAATACGCATATAATATTCGAAAACTAAATGCACACATAAAACTATATGCACATTTAAACATTAAAATCAAAATTATTTTTCAATGATAAAAGTGAACAAAGTAATAAAAATATAAGAATAAGCATGCAGTTTGGGTGCACCGCAACGCAGATTCAGCTCACGTTCAGCTAACTTCTCTAACGTTGCTATTTTTTGTAGCGAGGCTCAGCCAAGTGAGGCTTGCTCTTCCGTCTCATCACGCAAATTCCCTTTCTCTTCATTCGCCATCTGGCAAAGAAAGAAGGTATCACTCGGGTGACGAAACAGGCGATTTTTTAACTTAGCTCAGAGGCTTCTTTTCGGCTCAAGATCTTTTGCATGCAGTACATCTACAACATAGGACAGTTATTCCTAGCGTGGACTACAATCCCGAACTCGATCTTGTTCTACCAGGGGGACAAGTCTCCGGGGTGGGTGTTAGCCTTTATTCTCACCCCCGCCGACGCACAAGGACGTCTGCAGGCCGGTAACCGGAACCACCCGGTTCCCACTTTGCCCTCACGGCAACCTTCCCATACAACGCCTGGGTAATACCGGAGTCAATGTTGTCGTATGGCAACGCGCCACTCACATGCGCCTGGACACCAATTCCCTTCTCTATACCCAGAGTATCGGGCCACTGACACGACGAAGCTAAGAGCCCAACTGGGGGCCACCCGAACTAAGGTCCGGGCGGCTCGGGGCCCCCATCCCGTCTCCCCACTGCCTACACGTTAGGCCACCGACCTGGGTTGGGCCGTGACCAAGGCAACCTGACGGATGGTCAGTTTACCGTCGGACCTTAATTCATGGAATCCAGAGAGCCCTTGCGGGTCTCCTTCACCCAAGAGGTTGAGGTCCCCTTCACCCGAGATTGACGGGCCAGGGGCCCAACTGGTGGGTTGCTGGGTTGAATCGACTACCTGGAGCTTAGTATCGCCTATTCACTGCCTCCTCGAATGGATAATGGCGTGAGTGACACCGTGAAACTGGAGGTCCGGGTGATTTTATCCAACTCTTGTCTAGAAATTGTGCCCACCTACGTGGTCACGATTCCCCCCTGCGGGGACAACACGGGACAGCTGGATTTACTTCCCCTCGGAAGGAATTTGTACAATGTATTTTTTCACCCTTAAAAATTCGCGGCTTCGTTCGGGTTAAAACTATCGGACTTGAATAAACAATTCGAAACGCTAACCGTTACACCATTAAGGCTGGCCAAGCCAGCGAAGAGAAAGCAGCTTGATAAACAATGATGTTATCTGCCCCCAACAGTTTTCTAAGTGCGAGCTGAAAATAAACATTGAAGACACAATTAATACGTGATTGCCCGGGATGTGCCGTGTCTTAGTATGTTCTCCGGTTAGAACTCTTAAAGAACGTGAAATACTAATGAATCAAAGAATACTGTGGGAGTTTCTCGAGAGGAGAAGAACAGACAATTTCTTCTCACAGATTTCATTCGTTTGTATATAAGTGCCCAAAAATTATTTTATTTGATGTTTGTGAGAAAATGTGTATAATTTTAGTTGATAGCGACGAAGAAATTTACTTTGATCTACTTTTAAACAATTCGCGCTTTTAAGCAACGAAAAAATAATTTAATAGCTTTCGGAAAGACCTCTCAACATTTGCCTCGCGTGCGTAATAATATATCACAGCGATTCAGGTATCACAACGCTCCTGCAGCTAGAACGGAAAATGTTTTTAACTACACAGCTAGAGAGAGCTAATTCTCCTCTCTTGGAAGTTAATTACATACGTCTTTTTTTAACTACATAAATGCGCCAGGGAACCTGGGCGAAGCCACTCGCTAGGAAGGGTTTGACGGCCAGAGTCAGAACACGTGCGTACGTAGGAGAAGCATCTGATGGAGGTTTCCGGAAGCCCTTGTAAACAAGCAATCTGATCCGATGTTTGTGTATTGTCTTATTACAGGTAGAAACAGAGAATATAATGTGTTTATGCTTCATTTGAAGTAGTGTACCCATTTTTTGTCTTTCCTGCACTTATTAAAAGTGTACGATCCGCTACTGTAAAACGGATAGTTTGTTTTATGCAAATTGTTACCAATATCGGTTAGAACGATTATTTCGAAATATTTTCATTTTTAATGTGATGGTATGTGTAGTATTAATCTGCTGGAGACCAGGTCCAAGTCTGAATTCATTACCAGAGGCGCTAATAAGGTGCACTGTGCTATTGGAAAGAAAAATATCATTTCACCATGTTTCCACAGAGTAACGAAGCAGCCACTGGCCCTTCTCTCCCGCCGACAATCGAATCGAACCACTTGCACACTCAAATATACTTCTAATATGTTCAATCCTGAAGCCGCGTTGACTCAGTGGCTTTCTCTCCTGGACCCAGGTGCGAATACCGGCGAAGGCTGGAATTTTTATCTGGTCCTTTCCCTTCAGGGCGGCTCTGGGGTCGACTCAGCCTCCTTTCCGAGTGAGTGCCAAGATCATTCCTGGGGTAAAGGTAGCCGGAGCGTAGTGCAAGCCATAGAACCTCCTTCTTGTGCCGTCGGCGACGAATAGGTAGAGCCCTACCTTCACCTTTCTTGTGGGCCACATCGGACTGTGTGCAATTGCACAGGGATACCTTCTTTTTGTATGTTCGACCTTTAACTAATGGAGTGAGATTTAGAACATACTGGCATCGGGTCAAATGGACCCGACCATTCGCATTCAAGATAATTGTGCCCTATGTGAAAATTTTTAGATGAATGTGTGATTAACAGTGTGTAATGTAGAAATAATGTAAAAATTAAAATAGTTCACGTTCACAAAATGAAGAAATACAGCTAATGGACACCTCCGTGTTCTTCTGCTACGCTGTAATTACTACACAGGTGATCGCTAGTGTCCGCTCCTTCTTTCGTACAGTTGTAAACAGCTACAATTTCTGGTTTCTGTAGAGCGCCCGTGCGTTCGTAAATGTTCTTGTTCTTGGGAATAGAGTAAATAACTACAAAACCTGATATGCCTGGTACATAAATTGACATTCACACCTCCTTTGTAAAGCCACAGAGGACTGAACTTACCTCTCTCTGTTTCTTTGGTAGAATTCCAGAGGAGTGTCCGGTTCGTTCTTGTGCAATGTTCTAAAAATGGCCAATTGAGCTTTCAGCCACTGGAAGTAGTTTTCACCACCTACCTAAAATGATAAGCGAAGTCAGAGTTATCGGTAAAACGCCACGCATGCACATCCACGGTAGAAACAATCGCACAGAAACACTAATGATGTCGTCAGGTCAGAAAAGGCAACTCGGAGAAACAGATACGTCCACGGCATTTTTCACTGCACTCGCTGAAAAAGGAACGTTATGAGAAGATATTACGATGATCCCGCTTCATAGGTAGTTCGCTTTTCAGAAAATAAAAAGAGAAAACGCCTTCGGCTCAAATTGACCCGACGCCTATAGTTACGGGCAAGCAATTGAAATGGGGTGAGGAGCACGTTGCTTGCAAATATTTCGATGCTCCCTTGTGCGGAGGCGTCGCTTCCTGCGAAGGGAACGCTGCTTCTGAAACGGCGAGGGCGGCGTCGCTGGGTGAGGGGAGCAACAGCTGCGCCGTAGGAAGTTCCAAACCTCAAAACAGGCGCCATCGGCGCAATGATCGGCACCAGCGCGAGGCGGGGCGGGGAGGGGAGGAGGGAGGAAAGGGGCGGGGAGGGGTTGGGCAACGTGGGGTAGAATGGCGGGAAGGGCGGGCCAGGGCATGGTCGGGAGAGGAAGGGCGCGGTGTGTCGGGTGGGGAGGGGACGGGACGGGACGGGTCGGGACGGGTCGGGTAGGGTCGGGTCGGGTCGGGTCGGGTCGTGATGGGACGGGACGGGACGGGACGGTGTGGGGCGGGGCGGGGCGGAGAGGATGGAGGGAGCGGGTGGTGGGAGCGGGTGGAGGGTGTGGGGGCGCGGGGGGGGCGGGCGGGAGGGGTTGGGTAGGGGCCACCTGTTGGGAGCGGCCGATCCATCATCGGACATCGCAGCAGCGCCTGCCGGAGGCCTCGACGAAGGGGCCCGGGGATCAATCTGAGGCCAATTGACCTTCCGCCCCTTGACACCTTCCATCTCACTCTTTGCCTCTTCAGTTGCTTCATTTTTCTGTTTTTTTTATCACTTTTACACCCTTCACTTTCTATTGTTTTCTATTTTTTCTTGCTCGTCGACACTCACCGGTTTAGGCTTCAGTTTCTTCCAATTATACAGGCCATTGCATTTTCTCATTTCGTATGTTCTTGCTCGTCGTATACCACCTACCAAATTACCCCTTTTCACCCACTTCCCTTTCTCTCTCCCACTTGATCTCGCTTCCGTACTAATTTCACGCGTTACCGAGTGGGGAGCGCTCGTACCCTTCATCTCGAGTGCAGCTCTTTCTTCGAATATCGCAGACACGTGTCTAGGCAGTCACTGGGATCTTGCTTGCCGTAATCTACTTCATTTCGACATTTTACATTCTTATTTTTCTTTTCCTCCTCCTTCTATCTCTCTCTATATTATGCATGTCTCTTGTTCATCTCTTGGACAGCGGAGGAGGCGCAGGGGGCGGATTATAGATCAATCTAAGACTTACCACACACCTGCCCTGCTCCTTCACCTTGTTCAATTTGTCCTTGCATTCATTTGCGTCTTCATTCGTTTACTCGAATCGTTTTTCTCCCTCCAAATCACCATTCTACTATTTGTTCCTAACATATTAGTTCACTTGACGCTATCATTCGTTCTTTGGACACATTGTATACTCTTACGTTCAATTTACTTAATGCTTCTCCCTGTATTTGAAAGAACTCACTTTGTATCCGAAAGTCATTCATTCTCACTTTTTTCTATGTCCTTTATCAATTTTTCTGTTTGCTATCAGTTCTATTTGTTTTCTACCAGACCTCCGTTTCACTTACATGTTTCCTCTTGAAGGTACACATCCTCGGTCACAACCTTTCTCTCTTGAACTCTTTATATCTGCTTTCCACGATTCCTCCTCTCCCCCCGGTATTTTTATTATCCATGCTCCCCTGTTGCCTCTCAATGTTCGTGATTGTTCATGGCCTGTCACTTCGCTCATAATCCGCCTCTGCATTCACTTGCTCCGCTCCGCACGCCCGCCCGCACCCTTTGAACCCTCCGATTCACTTACTCCTCACACCCCGACCTCCGCACACTTCACCCCATTTACCCTTCATTTTCCCTCACTCCTCCGCTCTCTCTTCTCACGTTTCCTCCTTCGCAGAGTTCGTTCCCGACGGCCGTCCCTCTCTCTGTGTGCCCTGTCACTCCGCCCCCCCCCAACCTCGTCTCGCGGAGCGCCGTCCCCCGGGCGCCCTCCGTGCGACACACGGCGCATGACGGCAAGTAATTATTGGATTTTGAAATCAACTGAAGCAATTTCGTTCATGCATGGATTATAGTTTAGCGACAAAACCTAATTTTCCATTAAATTGGATTCTGCGCGCTGGACGGGCGCACCTCGCACGCGCGTGTGTGCGGGGGCGTGCGCGAGGCGCGTGCGGGGGGCGTGCGCTGGCGGCCTGCGCACCGCCGATAGAGGGAGACACCCGAACGCGCTTTCGCCCCAAAAAGCTAATATAAAAAAATCCCTTGACGTTTGGCGGCGCCCGCTTGCGCGCTCCTTCATACGCGAGAGGGTTTTAATTAACTGTCGCGAGCGGCGGCGGCGGTGGCGGTGGCGTCAGCGTTGAGGAATAGTGAGGGGTTGGTGGTAGATAAACGGGGTGGAGAGGGCGGCAGATGTGGTGAGGGAGGCGGGGATGGAGCTATAGGTGGGAGATATAGCGGCGGTGAGGGTGGGAGGGGCGGCGGGGAGGCGGGGGCGGCAGAAGTGGCGGGTGGGGCTGTGACGGTGAGCGGCGGGGCAGCGGGGACGGTGGCAGTGACAGCGTTGGCGGCGGGAGTGGTGAGGGGTTGGGTGGTAGATAAGCAGGGTGGAGAGGGCGGCGGAAGCGGTGAGGGCGGCGGGGGCTGCAGGGGGCGGTGAGGGCGGTGGGGACGGCTGGGGTTGCGGGGACGGGAGCTATATTGGCGGTCGGGGTGGGAGGGGCGGCGTGTGGGGCTGTGACGGTGGGCGGCTGTGGGGAGCGGCGGGGACAGGTTGGCGTGGGCGGTGGGGGCGTTGGAGGCGGGGGCGTGGCTGGAGATGAGGGCGGGGAGCTTCTATCGCGCAGGGCGCCCCGCCCCTTCCACGGCTCACTGGCCTCCGTCGGTCTCTGTCAGCGCTGTCACAAGGTTCATCGACGGCGCTCAGGGACTCCGCCCGTGTCTCCAACCAGAGGCAGGGTCTGCTCTTTTCCTTTTTCTCTGGGATACTGAAAAATTATAATAGAATGAAATTCATAAACTATCACTTCATTCTAAAGATGCAGTGGTACATTTTTACGTTTTAAACAACACAAATAAACAATTGTTAAGGTCTGAAGCTCCTGGGTGTTTCTCATTAAAACCGATATTTTCTATAGAAATTGTGATTGTCCTCTCCCGGAGACAATTATCACTTAAATTGTTTCTAGAACATCTAAGTACGACTTCCATAGATCTTTGATTCGTGTTCTTTGAGTGATTCGGTTTGGATTTTTTTGGTCAAGTCGCTTTTTATTTTCTCGCTTTACTACGCCTTAATAGGAGAAGGCGTTGAAATCGTGCGGCGGAAATAGTCGATTTTTCGATAGAAAAATCTTGTTCTCGGAACCAGGTAACGAAGAAATGGATAAATAATGTTTCCATAAGTCGCTTGTGACCTATAATAGTGACATAAAAATACGAATACTGAATTAATGCACTCGGCATAACAGCATATTTTACTGTACAATACTCTACGAACAAATGGCAGAAGCGTGAATGCAGGAATGATGCATCTCAATACAAAGTTGGAACTTAAAACTCATTTTTCTCAACATCTGCTTTTTTGAGTTGTGCCAATATTACAGTCCTCGAAAGAAGTAGTAACATATTTTCTCCCACACTTGTGTAGTCAGAATCGATATTTTGCGGGTCTTTATATCGAAAGATTGGTTAACTGCAAAACGTCTGACTATCCGACCGTGATCAAAACAAGCATGTTTATGTACAAAAGTGAACATTGACTAAGAATAAATTGATGACAGATTTTTATTTAATGAAATTTTCACTAAACGTTAGATCTTTAAATATGGTCATGGGCATTTTTTTAAATGCTAGTTTTTGCGGAATTTAACTTCAAAATCAAGCTAGTTATTAAAAATGTTTCTTAAAAATTTCCAAATTTTTAATTTTTTACCATTATTAGATAGAGGGAACGTTTAAAAGAATGTCGAAGATATAATTTTTGTTCAAATCTCTAAATTTTCGAAAATTGCAACTTGTAGAAATAATGCGAGAAAACATGTACTGATGTAGCACGTCGACTTGCTCCTTGCTCGTCGACTCACCCCCGCTCTCATAAGCTACCGTTATTTACAAAATCGACGTGGTTAAAAATGGAGTATCATGGTTTATCGAATGTATGTATTACACATAAATCGGGCAAAGAATTAAATGGAGGAGAAAGACATAGAAAGGAATTGGTCTAAAAATAAACAATAAAATAAGTCAGTTGAGTTTCTTTGAGAAAACGCTGAAAGATTCGTAATTATCAATCCACCTTGAGTCATTCCAAACATTCTAATATATGTATTCATGGCATCAAAAGGCCAATTAAAACCAAGAGGTTTAACCATTAATGCTTAAAAACATGAACCTTTTTGTTTATTAAATCTTGATAATAAATGACACGTTAATTGCAGAAAAAGTATTTAAATACTTGTTCGTGGTAGGATCTGTTTGGACTTCCAGACACATCCTTTCTAACAGTGCTGCAACACATTTAATAACACATTCTTCTAGTGCATCTTTTGAAGTGACAAAACTTCTTAGACCTCTCCAATATCTATGTAAAAATACTAATACCACGTAAATGTGACTGCAAGATACGCTCTACACTAAAACAGCAACAAACAAATAAAAGTGCACCGCATCCAAACATGCACACGAACGTTCCGTTCAACTGAGGCAGCGAACGCGACGAGTATAATGTGAGCCCCAGTTGGGAAGCTCATTCGCAGGAACCGAACTGGGTCTGGACACGCGTTCCGCCGAATGCAACTTCGCAGCGCCAACCGCTCGCGAACTCGCCCGCCCGACCGCCGCTCCGCGCCGCGCCGGCGGCAGGAGCACAGCGCGCGTTTTCGTCGCCCGCGCCCGCGCCCGCGCTCGCCCATTGGGCGAGCGGCGGTTCGGCGAACACATGAACGAGGCGGGGCGCGAGCAGGCGGGCGGGCGGGCGGCGCTAGTTTGATGGAGAAGATTTATCGAGAAGTTTCTATCGCGCTCGGGGCCCGGCGTGTGTCAAGTAGTTAGGGCGGCACTTGTGAAGCGATGGCGGAGGAGAGGAGTGGAGAGGAGAGGAGGCGGGAGGAGGGGTGGGGGGTGGTGGCCCGGGTCCCGGGGATCCGCCGCCGCCGCCGCCCTGCGGTCGACTGAAGGCGCCCTCCGCCTGCGCTGCAAGTGTTTAATCCCAGGAGTAGCTTTCCGTGTTCCTCGGCGCCCCGCCCCCAGAGGAGAGGCCGGGCTCATCGCCGCGCCGAGGGCGCAGACGGCGGCGGCGGCGGCGATTCCGACGGCGGGGCTGATGGGGATGGAGGTGGGGGGGTGAAGAGGTGGATGATTAAGAAACAGTATAATACGAGATGGAGGAATACGAGTTGAGGTGGAGGAATACGAGTTGAGGTGGAGGAATACGAGTTGAGGCGGAGGAATACGAGTTGAGGCGGAGGAATACGAGTTGAGGCGGAGGAATACGAGTTGAGGCGGAGGAATACGAGTTGAGGCGGAGGAATACGAGTTGAGGCGGAGGAATACGAGTTGAGGCGGAGGAATACGAGTTGAGGCGGAGGAATACGAGTTGAGGCGGAGGAATACGAGTTGAGGCGGAGGAATACGAGTTGAGGCGGAGGAATACGAGTTGAGGCGGAGGAATACGAGTTGAGGCGGAGGAATACGAGTTGAGGCGGAGGAATACGAGTTGAGGCGGAGGAATAGGAGTTGAGGTGGAGGAATAGGAGTTGAGGTGGAGGAATAGGAGTTGAGGTGGAGGAATAGGAGTTGAGGTGGAGGAATAGGAGTTGAGGTGGAGGAATAGGAGTTGAGGTGGAGGAATAGGAGTTGAGGTGGAGGAATAGGAGTTGAGGTGGAGGAATAGGAGTTGAGGTGGAGGAATAGGAGTTGAGGTGGAGGAATAGGAGTTGAGGTGGAGGAATAGGAGTTGAGGTGGAGGAATAGGAGTTGAGGTGGAGGAAGGGTAGGACGTGAGGAGGAATATTATGAGAAAGAATACGAGATGGAGGAATATGAAATAAGGAGGAATACGATATAGAGGTGGAGCTGGCGTTGAAGGCGGTGAACAAGATTGAGAGTTACGGTCGAGATAGGGAATAGAATGGGGTCAGCACCGGAGGCCACGCTAGAGGCGGCGTTGGCGAGGGTGGATGCGAAGGCGGTGGCAGCGGGGCGGGGAGGGCACTGGCGGAGGGGGTTGGGCCTCGCGGTGTCTCCGCGACCGCGCCGCCTCGCGGGAGCCTGTGGTCGCGGCCTCGCCTCTCCTCCCGCACGGTCGAAGCTACTCGCCAACGATGAGAAATGAAGCGGACTTAGGAAAATCAATCTCAAGGTCTGGATAATATAATACCGAGTTGGATAAAATAATAAAGAACAAAAACATTGTTAATCATATCAGATCGTTAAGATTTAGTTGGATGGGACATGTTTACAGAATGAATGATGATAGGTTAATAAAGAAAGTCTTCGGAAGGAATCCTATTGCAACCAGAGTTAAAGGAAGACCGAAGACAAGATGGAAAGATGGTGTCATAAATGATCTCAAGACAATGAAAATAAGAAACTGGACCGTGAAAGTGAACAACAGAAAAGAATGGAAGGCCATAGTTGAACAGGCCAAAACAATTAGCAAATAATGTTGTTGAGCCTCACTAAGAAGAATAAGAAGAAGAAGAAGAAGAAAAAGGGAAGAGAATCTCAAGGTCTTGAATGTAACGTTCTCTATGCTAGCTTTTCACCTCTTGGAATAGGAGCTAAAATTTTGATTGATCCATGTGAAATTCGTGACGATCAAAGAGGGTTTGCTGCAAGTATTTTCAAAGAGTTTTTTTCGTTTTCGCTGCCCCTCGACCCACAATTTTGCAATCGATCCTCACTCCATCAATTTGATCACCTTCTCATTAACATATTGACTTTGACATAGAGCCAAGAAGGTCATGTACAGAACACATCGATATGTATTAGAAAATTCTAGCTTCTGGAGACCGTTGCGAAGAGTCTTATTTTTCTACTAATTGCTAATTCAGTTTTCATGTGATCATTGTTACCTATTTATCAATTCGTTGAACTTCCTATTGACGTTGTCATGTTACTGTAATAAATATATATTGTGGGGTCGTTGGAACGTATTTTGTATGCCACTATGACATGTACAAGGAGTATTGTATTGTTAACATGGTTCAAGTATTATAGAGACACTTTCAGAGTAAATGTATGAGCTTTAGGCGATGACTGTAAAAGAAACAAAATTGCTCTGCAGCTCAGATGTCAGATTCTATGGCAAACATGTCCAGTCGATTAACCAAGTTATTTCTTCTAGCGCGTCGTTGACGCGTGATTGTTCAGTGTTTTTCTCAAATAGATCTAGAAAAAGAAGCAAGGTCTGATCTTCAAGAATAATACATTCTGAGATCCCGATGCTTCCAGATCTTCGACGGTGCCCCATAGACTTTTTGTGCAATGGGTAAAACTTAATAAGAAGGTTACTTACACTTTCAGGTTTAAAACCCACCTCGATCCCATTTTGTAAAGAATTTGAAAGAATTTCCTGTAATGAAACCGGTTGCTAAGTACACATTATTGAAGCAAGAAGGAAAATTGGTGACAGTGCTTTGAGCAAGTCGTTTGCGAAGAGTCAAGTCAGGTAGTTCCATTTTTTAAAACTCTCTACAATCGAGAATAAAAAGAAGTCTTACAGAAGAAGCTGATTTTCTAAATATTAAATATAAAATAAGTACGGTGTCGCATGAACTTAATTCATGTGGGACAATTTTGCCCCGTACAAACGCGTTGCATCTTTAACCCGGGAGTGCTCGCAATGCATCTGTGAGATACAAGCCGCAGTAAAATTCAGATCCTGAATTATTGCGTTGCATTTGTCGTCTGATATTTCATGTATTCCTTCACTGTACTTTTCTGAGAACGCCTGGCAGTCTATTTTCATCCTGTCAATGAATCACTTCCCGTGAGGATGTTGAAACGTGATCGCTGCGCTGCGCGATATCTCTCAGATACATTGCGGGCACTGGCGTGAGTGCTTTTTGAGCTCCCGACGCATACGGTGCGAATCATGGCCTCGCGCAAAGACAGATTTGACTTGAATAATTCAGATGATGTTGATATGATAAGGAATATAATTTTGTGCAACAATGATAGTGATTACGAGGATTGTGATTCTTCTGACACTGATTGTGAGGATTACGTGGAACAAAGACAAAGTGATTCTGAGACTGATCAAAGTATTGCGGACGAAAGCGATTTTCATTCTTTTGAAGGTTTCTATTTGGGTAAGTTTTTTCTTCTCGTGAGGTAGTCGTTATATAAATAATGCTTGAAATGTATGCTTGTTTCCCTAGGCAAAGATATGATGACGAAGTAGTTCAAGAATGCCCCATCAAAAATTTCAAAAAAGAAGCCTCACAACATCGTCACGCACTTACCTGGAGTTAGAGGATTAGCAAAACAATCTAAATCAGTACTAGAATGTTGGAATTGCTTTTTTACTGAAGAAATGTTAGAAATGGTTGTTCAGGAAACCAACAGATTTATTGAATCTGTAAGAAATTCATACGGTAGGGAAAGAGATGCCAATAGCACAGATGCTGTAGAAATAAAAGCATTTTTTGGATTGCTTTACCTGGCTGGGGTTCTAAAAAGCAACAAACAAAATGTTCAAGATTTATGGGCCACTGATGGAATGGGTGTCGAGTTATTTAGATTAGTAATGACAAAAAAACGTTTTCAATTTCTTCTTAGGCACATAAGATTCGATAATAAGGCCACACGTATGCAAAGGAAAGAGATTGATAAATTAGCTGCTATACGAACGTTATTTGATGCATTCATAAAAAGATGTAAAGAATGTTACTCTGTAGGACAAAATGTAACAATTGATGAAATGTTGCCGTCTTTCAGTGGAAGGTGAAGCTTTAGACAATACATTCCATCCAAGCCGTCTCGTTATGGCATAAAAATGTTTGCTTCAGTGGATTCAAGAATCCATTACCTGCACAACCTAGAAGTCTATGTGGGGAAGCAGCCCGACGGGCCGTTTTCTTTGAGTAATTCCCCTTTCGATGTTGTTATGAGATTATCGGAGCCGCTTCATGGAACTGGAAGGAACATAGTGGCTGACAACTGGTTCTCAAGTGTGCCTCTTGTCCAAGAACTAAAGAAGAAGAAATTATCGTTTGTTGGCACCATGAAGAAAAACAAGAAGGAACTACCAACACATTTTATTGCTGGGAAAAATCGCCAAAGCATGTAGCTCAGTTTTCGGGTTCAATGAAGATGGAACTTTAGTGTCCTATGTTCCGAAAAAAAACAAATGCGTTATTTTGATATCAAGCATGCATTATGATGACAGGATAGATGAGAGCAGTGGAGAAAGTATGAAACCCGATATTATCACTCATTACAACATGCACAAAGGAGGAGTTGACACTCTTGATGAAATGATTGCGTCTTACAGTGTTGCAAGATGTACTAGGAGATGGCCCATGGTCATATTCTACACTATCCTTAACATTTCAGCAATTAATGGTCACATTATATATTTGGGTAATAAAAATAAAATTATGAACAGAAGGAATTTCATCAAAGAGTTGGTACAGTCCCTTACCAAAGAAGAACTACAAAGGAGAGCTCAAAAGTCAAGGGGCATTCCTACAGCACTTCAGGTAGGCAATATTATTTTCTCCCTTGTCTATAACAAGTGACAATTTAGAAAATACAATCATATGTTCTCTCTAGGACCGATTGTCGCAATTTGTTCCCAAAGAAACAGCAGATGTGCAGGAGACGTCTGTAGGAAAAAGAAGAAAATGTGAGCCTTGCAAAAAGGAAAAAAGACAAAGATTATCTAAATATTTTTGTCAAAAATGTAACATTTATGTTTGTTTGGAACATGCAAAAATCATTTGTAATAATTGCATTTAATATTATTAAAATACATTAATATGATTAATTATTTCGAAGTGTATTTCGTCAAATTTCACTTTTCCTACCGTAATTATTTTTACAAGTTGTAAGAAGTGTAGGATTCATTAAAAATAGCTTTGGAGGGAATGTACAAACTAAATAAAATACATATTTTAGTTAATAGAGCTTTAGATCACTCGAAATCAACAGACGTTTCCGCTGTATCTGTGAGATACATTGCGAGCACTGGCGTGAGTCAACCTATTGCGAGCACTCCCGGGTTAAATTCAGTGAATCAAAGTTGTTTCCACCTCATCCGGTGAATTTGCAGTGCACTACACTAAGTAGGTACAATTTGTTTCAAAACGTCTGGATATGCAGCTGAAATTACCGTATTCAATCTATTGCATGGTAAACTGGTAAATAGGACGGTACATTTACTGCTGAATGTGTTGTAGAAAGAAACGTAGTATCAAGTGCACTCCTCAGGAATTAATTTACATGTAGGTGCATGTTTTCTTATAAAATGAAAACAATTTTCGTCTTAAAGTAAACACTAGTAAAAATAAGCTCTAGATATCAGAAAATTTCCAGTATCTGTTATAAAATTCCTTCATGATCAAGCAGCTGACCATTTATTTGAGTATTTCATAGTGTTTGGGATCTTAGGAAATCATCAGAAAACAATAATGCAGCATGTAGCATTCACTCCTGGAATTCTTTAATTTTAATTCTAGAAATTGTATAACTGCATCTATAACAATAATTAAGACTTATTAAATGTTTAAGTATTACATAATAGTATTTTAAAAAGACTATTAAACAACCAAAAGTATACTTGTGTGACATTTTGAATTGTAGTGAACTTGGGAAGATAATTATGTTGAAGAGTGTGGTTTTTTTCATACAGTATTTCTAAGTACTTATTTTTATGGAAATACGCGTTAATATTTTTTTCCAATTTCTACAGGTTATTTTCTCATTATAAATTTAAATGAATGTTTACTTGTTATCATGTTTTAAATTCGTCGATACGTGGCACTTTCTACCGCTTGAGTGCTAAAATACTACTCATACGCAAATTTACCATCTAAACTGAACTATAATTGTAGATAAATGCAATGCTGTTATTTTTACATTTCGCAGTTGTACAGAATAATAACAACGGTATCTTACCACCTTTGTTATGTCACATTGCAGTGTCTCTCAAAACGAAACACATTGCGACAACATGCATTATATCTGTGGTTTACTCGCCGTTTCTATAAACAAAACGTGAGAGTACCATTGGGATGTATGAGGCGGTTTCGATTTTACAATGCGAATAATGAAGTACGAACGTTGAAACCTGCGCTGCTTTTTCATTTCATTGTTTCCATTACATTTGCATAAATTAAAATATATGACATGTGACGATAAATACAAAACACACAAAGTGATGCTCGGAGGTGTTGTTCATGATCGTGTTTTTAAATTTGATGCCAAGGTAAGCAAGTTATACATATCGTATTAAGACCTACCGAGATATCTCAATGGTATCATTAATTAAAATAATACGGAGTAGTGACATTGAGTAGCTGTACTGAACATGGACGTATTCAGTACAAATATTAGGATGTAAATATTAGGACGTAGAAATGTTCCAGGACAAAATAAACAATAAATATGGGACATTAGAGAGTCCTACGACAATACAGACATAGCTGTGATTTGGGACGTGGACAAAATATTTTTTTTGAATGCGTCATGTAACGATATACAAGGAATAAAGTCAGCCAATGGTGACAGGGTTTACTAATGGCGAATAGGGAAGGTAATTAACCATCGTAAAACGAGTTATGGCGAATGACAAAATTAGTAACAAACATTTATAAAACAAAGGAAAACGAAGTTGACATGTTGCAACAGGGTCATGAGTTTGGGAGAAGACTTTTGGTCGCCGATGCGAGCACATACAAGACTAGCCAGAACATTTAGCTGTTGTGAATGAGGCTATTCTTGGGTAGGGATGTCCACCCGAGACAAACGGGCCACGGACCGCGCGCGATCTTTCCTTCCTCTTCCTTGTCCTATCCTCTCCTCTTACACACACACTTACACTAACATGCACTACACTACCACACATGCCGGGAGACCGGTCGGGAGCTTACAGCTTGTCCCGGCTGGGGCGGGGCCCTGCTGGTGGGAGATACCTAGTTGAGGGGAAAACACCGCTAGTCGACGATAGGTCGGTGCCGGATCTCTCCTTCCAGCGTGGAAAAAGATCATCGCCACCTCCCTAGAAAAGCACGCACTACTCTTACGGGACTGATGACCTGAGTAGTTGACGCGCCCGGAAACACGAATCAATCACACAAGTCGGGCATAAATAAGTCAATAAGTTCAAAATTGCAAATGAATGTCAGATTGGTTTGCACAAGTCGGCACATCGCAATAAATATTTCTAATGATTTTACAGTTGTCGCAAATCGGCTATGCCCAGCGTAGTTAAAATTCAATTGAAGATTACATGATTGAATGTTGATAATTTAAATTCATTTCAATGTACAGATAATAGGGAATTATAATTATCAAAGGAAATGTCTAAATGATTTCAGTATTTTTATCAAAATTCAATTTATATCCTAGTCACACGCATTAGAATTCTTTGATATCTTAGAGTTTCTTTTGACTGCTGCATATAAGGTTTTTTGCTTCCTTTTATAGAAATAACATCTGTTCTGCTGGCCTATGTCTCTGGTATTTTCCGCATTGCGTTGAAATTGATTGATGTCGAAGCTATTCTACAACTTTATACAATCTGAAATATGAAATATTTCCAGTTGTTTAACTTTCCGTTTTCCATTCTCCGTTTTCGACGTCTTGAAATTTTCTAAATAAACCTTTGACAACTTGTATACTCTTGGGGTAATGCATACGAATTCCTCGAAAGAGACAAAGTAATTTGACAATTGACATACTAGATGTAAGAAGACAAAGGAAATGCTTTGGAACTGGAACAGCTGAAGAAGCATGCTTTGGACTTGTCACCGCGCAGAATGTATGATGAATCTAACTCACAATGGTATCTATAGTGCACCAGGAAAGTGTCTCCGCATTGAGCCGAGTCAGGACCTTGCATTAAAAATTTCAATGAAAGCGACGAATTTACAGCTTTCAAACCACACCTTCATGATACGAATCTAACAAGCAGTAATGTAGATTTCATATCAGTTTTCCCACATTTATAGTATAGATATTTGACTATCCTTGTTATAACTTCTTTAGCACTATAGTCAATTTTTAGTTCAAATATTCATAATATAGTTATTTTCAATAATGATGGTGCCTTCGATTGCTGAATAAAGTGATGGATGAGGAATATACCTTTTATGACTTTCCTGGACAGATGATCAGTATTGATCTGCCATTAATATCCCTTCAAATATGGCAGTGATGACATGCGTATTGATGAAAGAAGAATGATAACGCATGGAATGATGTGACTCGTGCTGATGATAACCAAATCTCATCACGATCACACAGTGAGAGCACCGTGGCCGATACGCACGAGTGTGAACACATCAGTGTTCCACATGTGAAACTCGGACATGAAACCTCCCTAATATTTGCCTTCTGCTCCGTCTTTGTACTACTGAAAAAGACATCTTTATAGGTATTAGCGTTATTGGGTAGGTAAACGAAAAATTAAAGATGATTAAAGTCTTATTTAAATTAACAGTCAAATCTTAATACGTTACGTAGTACTATTTTATAAGAAAATAATCATAAATAATCATATCACATAACATTTCTTGGAATCAAATTACTTATATGCTATCTTTAACTGCGACTCATTTGTTTCAAATGTTTTAACCTGGCAGAAGGCGCGACATTTTTGGTAATGAATTGAGGCGAATTTGACCATTTCATTTCTTTAATAAATTAGTGTTTATTTTAAAGTTTATAGCTGCGTCGTTTGGAAACAAGAACAAGTAGTTTGCTAACTGATATGAAGTTTATTCTTTCAAAGAACATTAATAGGTCATGCGATTACTGCACGTCGAACATAATGATGCTGTTTTACTTTCACTCGTAGACCTTACAAATGCGAAGAAATAGTAATTTGGGACTGTGGATATTACAAAAGTATTTCGTATTCGGCAATAGAAATTTCAGCTTTTTCTTGGCTTTGTCACATGCCACTTCTACGTGTAAATTGAAATCCAAACGAGCATAAAAGGTCACACCAAGATCCTCAGCGTTATCCATGGGTTCCAGAAGATGGCTGACAATAATATGTAAATTACAGAAAGGCTTATTTTTTCTGGTGAAACAACATATAATTTGTCGATACCCAACATCGTACTATCATCCAAATACCAGTCAAAAAGCGATGATAGGTCCATTTTCAGATTAAAGGATTCAGTTCCACTTTCAATTTCGGTAAACAATTTATCGTCATCACCAAAATCCAAGACTTCACCGTGTTTGATATTTTGAGGTACATTAATAAAGATGTTAAATAATGAAGGGCCGAGATAGGAACCTTGTGGAATACCTGAGCAAACATTGTTATAATCCGAGTTGATTCCATTGAAGGAGAAACTTTTTGCTCTCATTTAGATTTGTCCAAAACCATGTGAGAGGTGGATCTCTCAGTCCGAGCTTAAAGAGATTAGACACTAGGATGTTACCTCATCAAAAGCTTTTGAAGAGTCTATAAAGACCACGCCCACTTTTCATCCACGATAGAGAGCCCTCAGAGCTTCTGCAGAATTGTTCGGATATTGAAAACCATAAAAATATTAACATGAGTATTTCCGCTGACGTATGCATGGGCGTGCGAGAAGCACTGCCTGGCACACGTATTTGAATGATTTTGTAAGAGCATTAGTCACTATTTTTATTTTTAGTTTATTAACGTTTCGAAATTGAGATTTGGTTATTAAATGATTCTGGATTTGTTAACGTGAAGTTATTCAAGGTTGACTTTCAGGAAAACAGATTTTCCGAACTTCGCGTAAGTCTCAAAAATTATTTTAAGACATTTCTTGTAAAACATGATATACTCCATCATTCAAAGTGTCCCTGCGTGACGAAAGATCCTCAATTGCCTTCACGAATCCATCGCTCGTGTACCTCACCTCAAAATGGCCCGGCGCGTTGGACTGCAGTGACGAGCTCCTCAGCGCAGGATAGGGCGCCCCGAGTGCGCCCTGGTTCCGAGTAATTGCGCGAACGGAACATGCGTTTCTTCCCGCTGGCGCGCCCTAGCGTTCGAATGGAACGCGAGAGCTGCCCTCAGCGCCCACTGAGCGCGCGTCAGCGCGGCGAACGGTAAACGCTATGAGGGTCTTCTACTCGCGAACAGCTTCTTGGCATTGGACTTGGCTTATCTCTCCTGGAGATTCGATTGCTATTGGCATAATTTTGGTACGAGTGTGGATTTAGAAATATTGTGCCTAAGTTCAAAATTAACTACTGTTTTTCTTACGTCTTGTGTTCCTTATTTTGTACAGTTCAGTAAGCATGCATACTTACTATACGTACACAAAGGTAATTATAAATAAATCTGAAAGTAATGCGTCCTCCAAAATGGTGAGTCTCAGTCATGACTCGGGTCATACCATGTCCTCACTTCCGGATTAACAGACGGCAGACTGTTAAATCTTTAACAGTCGCCGCCCGTTAAGACACTTTTGTTCCATTGGTTGCGTTAAGCTGATATTAAATAGTATACAGTATTACGAAAACCATGTTAGGTATTCACTAATAGGTCGCTTTTTACTGAGCTACCTTTCTTGTACGAACATTCATGAGGTTAATTTATTCGGTGGATGAGAATTAGTGCATGTTCTGGTCATTTCCCGTCGCGATTGCCTGCAGAGCGCGTATGGAAGGGGGCTGGGAGGGGGCGGGGGGAGGGGGCGGGTCAGTCGCGCACCTGCGGCTCCGAGCGCGGACCGGTGGCGCGGCTTTGGCCCGATTTACGCGATACATATTTGGGCGGACGCCAGCCCCGAGGAGAGGTGAGCGGCGGGGTGCAGGGAGGCGACGCAGTGTCGAGGGGGAAAGAGGTTAGAGGTGGGTTTTAAAGAGAATAAGAGAGGTTGGGTAACAAGGTGAGGATGGGAAGAAGAATGTCGGTGATGCCGACTCGGTCAGCGCGATGTCGGAAAGTGATGTGCGGAGAGTTTCAAAGCGGGAAGAAGAGGACGCTAAGTAGATTACGGTGGGGATGTGGCATCGAGGTCAGATGAGGGCAAAAGGGGGAACAGTGGAGATGCCTTCGAAGGGGTGGTGCAGCTTGGGAAGGAGACACAGTGTCGAGATGACGATAGTGGAAGGAATGTGAATAATAAGAAGAGAGGGTGGTGGGTCTGGGCAGCGGGCTCAAGAGAAGATAGGACAGTGAAGGTGACTGCAACGGAATGATGGAAGATGTAAGAAGACGATTGGAGAAGGTTAAATTGGAAGACGAACAGACCATGTAGGCTACAAAGTGGAGAGACTATATCGGAGTGGAGTCTGGCGTCAGTGGGTCAACAATTTCTTCAATGACAACTGCGATGATGTGTTGTGTCACGAAAACGATGAGGGTCTAGATCGGTGTGTAGATAGTGTTTGTGTGAGGTAAGGGTAAGCGAACGCCCGTGAAGAGTAGGATGTGTCAGAAAGGTCTATGAAGACAGCGAGTCATTGAGAAGATGAGAGAATGTAGATGGCTCAGAGAGTGTAATGTTTGTGGAGAAGATGAGAACAAAGGCGGAGTTGAGGGTCGGGATCGGATGAGACAAAACCAACGACGTTGGAGGGAACTGTTGACGTGGTCCGGTCCTGCGTGGAAATATGAAGTAATTTCAAAAAGGTGAAAGAACGTGAAGGAGACTGATGAGACAAGGTAATAGTATGGCGCTGTCACTAAATGAATGAGGTTGAACTAGTCAAGAGGATGGCAAAGGAGAAGTCTGAGACGGGGTGGGAGAGCGCGGAGGGATTAGCGGCGATAAACTCGGGTGGAAGAGAATGAATGAAAGCGTCAGATGAAAAAATTACAAAATGGAAAAGATGATGGTAGAAGTTATGTTTGTTCAGGTTTTGTGAAGCCAAAGAGACGACAGTGGATCTGACTGGGAGACGTAGTTTGACTCCAAAGTGCAATGCAGTGTCGAGAATCTTGAAGGGAGCGAACGGATGAAGCAGCAGGAAGATTATTACGGAATGCAGGACGTAACGATGACACTAAGGTTGCAACGAGATGAGGCCGCAACGAGGAGGGCAGTTGCAACGAGTTGGGCAGTTTGCAACGAGGAGGGCAGTTGCAACGAGGAGGGCAGTTGCAACGGGGAGGGCAGTTGCAACGAGGAGGGCAGTTGCAACGGGGAGGGCAGTTGCAACGAGGAGGGCAGTTGCAACGGGGAGGGCAGTTGCAACGAGGAGGGCAGTGGGTGACAGACGAGATGGCTGAAAGTGGGTGGCAAACGTGAGTCAGCGCGATGCGGTGTAGAGTTGAGGTGAAAGGAGGGGTCAGGTGAGAAAGTGACGGAACAGAGATGTAAGTAGAGGGGAAATTGGAATGTCAGGACCGAAGAGGGGAGGCTGGAATGGAGACCATAGAGTGAATGGAACTGTGAATGTAAGAAAGTGGCTCGCTATACTGGTGGCAATGTAGTGTCGAGAATGTGAAGCTTCCACGGGTGGAAAAGAAGACAGTAGCGGCGAGGTTGGGGCGGTACAAGCTGGTTCTGCAGCCGGAACCGGGGAGGGTTGTGGGCGTGGACATAGAGGCATGGATTGGTTGATTGATTCTTCGTGATTCCTCGCGCGTCAACTACAGAGGTCATTAGTCCCGTAAGTGTAGTGCGTTGCTTTTTACTCGGAAGGTGGCGGTGATCTTTTCTCCGCTGGATGGCGAAATTCAGCGCCGACCGACTTGTTGGGTTTTCCCGTCAATCAGGTATCTCCCACCAGCGGGGCACCGCCCCCAGGGACAAGCTGTAAGCTCCCGACCGGTCTCCCGGCATGCGCGGTAGTGTACTGCATATTAGTGTATGTGTGTGAGGATAGAACAAGGAAGAGGAAGGAAAGATCACGCGCGGTCCGTGGCCCATTTGTTAGTGTACTGCTCCGGCATTCGCCTGGAGTTGATCGGAGAAACCACAGGAAACTACCGATCAGAACAGTCGTCCGCTAGAATTCTCCTCTAGACGACTGAATTCGACCTAGCTGACAAGCTAGTGTCAAAAATCCTGCCGCCGGCGGGAGGGGAACCTAGGACCTCCCGGTCAGAGGCACTGCAGTGACATCAGTCGATGCCCTGAGCCATCTCTCCCGGTAGAGGCGTGGAGAATGTAGGCAGAACGGGAAGGGGGCGGGGACGTGGTGAGGACGGGGGTTGCTACCTCGTCGCTGCGGTGGCCTCCGGTCCATCCTCGACCCTCACGCGTCGTTGCGGCCGCAGCCGCAAGCAAGCGATAGATCAGGGGAGATCCCGCGCTTAGACCGCGCTTACGTGGTAATTTATGCTTCGACCGATGGAATTATCCGCACGTGCACCCCGGCCCCTGCTCTTCCGCCCGCCTTCGCCGCACATCTGTGCCAAGCCGCCAGGAGCGCTGCAGGCGCTGCGGACACTTCACTGCCTCACTGTTTTACACAGACTATGGATTACATTTCGAAACAGGGATAAACCGGGATCTTGAAAAATATTGACTACCAATAAATTCAAAAACATTAAAATCATTAAGGATACATTCATATGATGTTCCATTAACTATACGTACATTCATTATGTTACGTTTACGATAAATATATTTTTTATTTTACCATTGTACTTTCAGTACTGCAGGTTTAACCTGTTTGGGGTTAGAGGGTGTAAGGAATTTTCTTCATTCAGCGATTTTCCGATTTCTCCCCGCTTCCAAGGCCATCTGCACAAAGAATGCAACGGGTTTCTCTTAGTTGGTCGTATGTCTAGAAGTAGGGTGAAGAGGGCGTGGCAAGCCTCATGCTTCAATGGGACACCTTTTTACCCAATATTTACTGCTAATAAAACCACTAAATATTGATATTCATTTGAAAAGAAGGCTGCATGAATCTTAGGACCGCCCTGAATAGGTCATCACCGGATACAAATTCCCATCTCTATGGTGAGGTCCCTCAGGTTTGCAACCGTGTGTCCTAACTACAAAAATGATAGACAAATTATTGTTGAAGTGGGTGGAAATGATCATTAATTTATTCATTAAACTGTATTTTCCGGAAAAGTACATTTTTATTGGTCTTAGAAACAGGAAAATAAGCACTCAAAAACTAGTTACCTAAATTGTATCATATATTCAATGAAACACTGTTAAGTGAATAAAATGTATTCTAGCTGTGAATTCTACAATGTGAATGTGAAAAAATTATTTTACGAAAAAGTTCTCATAGAGGTTTTGTTAGGTTATTAAAAGGCTTGGTATCCGGAAACCATTAAAAAATTCCATTTATTAATCATTAACCCCAATGCTTCATTTCGGGAACAAATCCCAGAAATTTCATCAATCCCTCCTCGTGATTAGTTGATTGATGGATTGTTAGTGATTCCGAGTGCATCAACTACTGGGGCCATTATAACCTTAAGTGTAGTGCATCGCTTTCATCGGGAGGTGGCTGGATGGCAAGATCCGGCGCCGAACTATCGTCGGCTAGCGGGGTTTTCCAGGTATCTCCCACCCAGCGGGGTACCGCCCCAGCCGGCACAAGTTCAACGCTCTCGACCAATTTCCCGGCATGTGTGGTAGGGTAGTGCATGTTAGTGTGTGTGTGTGTGTGTAAGAGGTGAGGGTAGAACAAGAAAGAGGTAGGAAATATCGCGCACGGTCCGTGTCCCGTTTGTTAGGGTACTGGTCCAGCATTCGCCTGGCGTTGATCGGAGAAACCACGAAAAACTACCGAACAGTGCAGCCGGCTGCTAGAATTCTCCTCTAGACTCCGACTGAAATCGATCTAGCTGACAA
Organism: Acheta domesticus; assembly: GCA_031308135.1. Taxonomy (NCBI): domain Eukaryota; kingdom Metazoa; phylum Arthropoda; class Insecta; order Orthoptera; family Gryllidae; genus Acheta; species Acheta domesticus. The sequence goes on along the minus strand of JAHLJT010009436.1, from coordinate 4,805,989 downwards.
GCTAGTCGATTCTAGGACACACCCGGACAGAGGGACTGCAGTGACATCAGTTGATGCCTTGAGCCATCTCTCCCGGTACTCGTAATTGACTCGGGGTGGCTGAAAGTTGGTGGCACGTCGTTCTCTCCACCCTCGGCAGATCTCTTCTCTATTGATGACACTGCGCTTGACGCCGTAAATTGTTTGATGGCGCTATAATCATAATGAAACGATAATCCGCGCGGCCCTAAATGACGAAACAATAAAGCGGGAGTCTTTTTTAGCGCGGCTGACGGAGCCAATTGGAGCGGTTATAAGCGCGACTCCGCGCGCCGAGCGACCGCCGCGGTGCTGCAAAAATGAATTATTATATTTTTACCAACTTTTGTTTCAGCGGAATCAGCTCATTAGGGGCCGGCCCGTGCGCGGTCTGTCGTCCGCGTTGGGCGCGGCGCGGGGGGAGGGGCGGCGTGGGGCGATGGTGAGACGAGGGCGAGGGAGGTCGGGGCGGGTTGGGGTCTGTGAGGAGGGCAGAGAAGATTGGCTGAGGGATGGGTCGGGTGTGTGGAGCAGCTGGGGAAAGGTGGTGAGGCTGGGCGCGGGGGTGAGGGTCTGTGGGGTGAGCAGGGAAGAGGAGTGGGGGTTGGATCAGAAAGTGGTGCAGAGGGGGAAAGGCGTTTGAGCGGGGGGCGGGGTGGGGGGGCGGGGTGGGGTCTGTGGGGAGGGCTGAGAAGGGGAGTTGAGGCTGGGGCGGAGGGTGGATGGGCGGAGCAGGGGGAGAGTGGGCGTGCGCGGGGTGGTGGTGGGGAAGGCAGGAAAGGTGGACCGTGGCTGGGGTCGGGGGAGTTTGAGCAGGGCAAGGAAGCGAGCGCGGAATGAGAGTGTAGGGGGGGAGTCCCTGGCAGGGGTGCGTTAGTCTGAGGGCGGGGAATGTGCGGAACAGGGGAGGGCGGGTGGGGGCGAAACAGGGGGGGGGAGAGAAGAAGGCGGGGGCGAGCGCGGGGGAAAAGAGGACGAGTGGGCGCGGTTTTGTTGTGGGCGCCCGCCGCTTGGCCGCGCTGACGATCGCATTTGGCTCGCCAACGCTGATTAGGTCCTTATTAACGGCGCCGGGAGCGGCTCTTGGCTGCTCGTAAGGCGACCGCCGCCGACCCCAAGGGGGCCGGGAGGGGGCGGGAGGGGGCGGGGAGGGGGCGGGAGGGGGCGGTTTAAAGAGGCCGGCGCCCGGGGGCCCCGCGGACCGTCCGCAGCGTCTCGCCAGGAGGGAAATGAGGACGATGCGTCTTGCGCGCCCTCTCGCCGCAAGAAACGGAACGCGAGAACAAAAGAACGACTTGCCTCGCGGCGGTTGTTGTGCGAAACACTTTAGCGATGCGCTCTTCTCCGGAGGAAAGCCACGCTTCAAATTAAGGGGCCAGCTCGCGCAGATTTTCCGACCCATTTTGCGCGCCGTTTTTTCTTCAAATGTTAACTTAATGTGAGTGGAATAAGCATAGAACAATGTATATTCGAAAATGATGTAACGATGGCATATGATGTAACGATGATGTAACGATGATGTAAAATGATGTAACGATGGCATTCCGGCGGAAATGATGTAACGATGAGCATATCGAACTCACACGCTGTAGATTTCGGGTGAGCCAAAAAATTGAAAGGAAGGAAAATTGGTTGCCACATGGCGTCGATTCTGATAAGTAAAACAATCTCAATTCTAAATGATATCTAAGAGATATTTTCTAAAATAGTTCATATTCCTGACAGTTTGTGTTTGCTGCCAGAGAGCATTGTAGCATAGCAGTTGCTAGTGTTGAGAGAGAAAACAAATTCATGTCTGAAATGGAAACCTCATTACGGGCTTAGATTGAAGAAACATCACGTAACGTAAACTCCAATATGTTCTTGGTGTCCTTTTCTTTAACAATTAGAAGGAGATTTAACTACCTTTTTAAAAATATGAATTAGTAAAAACTAGCAGGCGATTCCGAAATTTCGTCTTTTGATAGATACTTTTACGGACAGTGCCAGAACGTAATTAGTATTAAGACCATCATTGCTATCTTTACATGGCTTTATACGTATGTACACAATTATGTTACTGACTACACACTGGTACACACTGGTAAAATAAAATACATCGAGAAAGAAATATAAATTCTTCAATAGATTTCTATTTTGTTCAGTATTTAGTAGTTACTTATAATGATAATATTTTAAAACCATTATAGTGGTGACACATAATCAACTTCATGAAGTACGCTGTAAGCCTACGGCATTGTAATCAATTTGAACTAACGCTCTCCATGTTAATTTTTAATTTCATTACTTAACATTCATAGAATCAAATACTATGTGTAAGAAGAAGTCATATCGCAGCAAAACCTTCCGGATAGGAATAAAAAATCACTTCATAGTAAGGTGATTTATAAGTGATCAATAATAAAAGAGAACGGAGTCTAATCGTGCAACTTACCTTTTGCGTAAATAACGCAGTTCAACAGAGTAGTAATTGTACGAATATATTGCAAGAGTGAATACGTATTTTGTATTAATGTTTTTCAATATTTCCCATTTGGTAAATTATGTAGTTTGTTTTCCATTTTAGCATAATCCACGTTACCTTCAAATCATTTAATGATTTACATTAATACGTGAATATTTGTTGCGCCGCATTTGTCACTTATATAGGTTCACATGGATGTAATATTAATTCTGTTTGTTTATTCAATACTCCAAAATTTCCAATTTAAACGTTGATGCATAATGGAAAACCGCACAGGCGATTTGCGGTGTATGTCTGCACCCTGTGACCACAACAATAAAATTTTAACTAGTTTTTATGTCATTGGACAGAAGGTATGTCACAGGTAGTATATAAGAATGAAACATTTTCTTTAGTATTTAGATTTTTGCTTTGACTTAAATCGCTGTTCCATTCCATGTTCAGCAAATCACACGCACAGTTTGGGTGTTTTAATCGCAGCATCAAAGGAGTAGAATATTGGAGTGCTGCCACTTAACATAAGGTGTGAGACCTTTTCCTTAAATGTAGTTCTTACAACAAGAAATATTCTATTAAATTTGTGTAGCATGTTAGTCGTGTATCAACACATTTCAAGAAACATCACTTGCTGATGTTAACTTCCTGGCAGAATGCTGAATGCAAGTTGTGCTTTCATTGACCTGGAACCACATCATCAAACCGCTTCTGTATCATAACATTGAAATCCTTCACGGAGCAAACATTTTTTTTCGAATTGTTTTCGTTGGTCGAGTGTCGTCACAATAAAAGTTCTACTGTGAATACCTTGTGATGGTCTTCTTCAGGGCTTAAATGCACTGTGAATGGTCACTTCACTCATGGTTTCAGCGTTCACAAGATGGTTGCAACGTCGACATGACAGTCTTCGTGGTGTCTTCCCCAGAGAGCCGTGACCATTGGTATGACTTTATATCCTCATCATCATGAACTTAGGGATTAAACAAAGTATTTTCCGGTCTTTTATACGAGTATATGTGTATATATATCACAAATAACACAACAGAAGAACACATTTGTAGTTAAAAACACATTTTCATAAAAAGCGCACATTTTATAAACAAGGACAAACGTATTGGACGTGGAAACAAAAACGATAGCAATAAGCTGCACGTTTTTCAATTATAAATGAAACACCACTCTCAACCAGATAAAGTATTACGCGTTCTCAGTGGCCGTTTTTGATGAAACATACCCTGAGACAGGATTGAAACCTAAATCGTCATATTAGACTGAAACTCTCCGATTTAGTGAGATTGACGTTTGTTCCGTTATTTCATTGCACTCGTCCATTAAATGTACCAAATAGTATTACGTCAGTAGTAGATTTAGTATTACTTCAGACGAATTTGTAATTTTATAAGGTTACTGCAACGACTACCACACTTTGTAGCTTGCACTGAAACTCGGACAGGGCGTCGGCGTTCACACAAGTAATGCGACGTCTACAACAAAACATCGATGTTGCCTAGCAACGATGTTCAAAATTATAACTATTAAAAATGCATCGGTTTTTGAACATCGATTCTGGCATATCAAAATTGAATTTGACAACGGTCGTCCACTAATTTCATAATTAAATTTAACTTAAATCAAAGTTAAAAATATCGCTTCTCCAGGAGCGAAAGGAAAAACAAAGGAAATATCAGGGCATCATGACCATCTCGAGCGAGGAATGCCAGTCTCCTCAATGAAGGTAGTACGTATCGCGCTCGTGTGGTTCGAAAACAGACAGTGGTATTATCAGTTATTAATTCATATTTTAACTTTTACAAAATTGTGATTACGGAAATTTTCATCCACATCGTAAACATAAAATCATCGAGAATAAATCACGGATGCTCAAAAAACATCCGCTTCAATACACGGATATTTAAAACATCGATATGTTTATAGCAACGTGGATGTTTTGACAACATGGATGTCGCATGGGTAGTGCGCCGCAGGGCCGCGCAGCGGTGTCGCCTGCAAAGCGACGACGGCCGCGGTCTCGAGGGAAGCGGCGCCCCGGGTGGCTGACGAGTGCGGCGCCAGGGCGCGCGCCGGGCGCAATCAGCGGCACTCAGGGCGCCCGCCCCGCTCCCCACCCTCGCCCCGCCCGCGCCCTTCCCCCGCGCCCCCGAATCGGCATGCGGCCGGCGAACTCCTAACTCGATCGCCGCGCGCCCGCCCCGCCGCTGCCAGCGATCGCACACCCCCGTCGCCCCCACCCGCCTCCGTCCTGCCCCCGCCGCCTCCGTCCTGCCCCCGCCCGCCTCCGTCCTGCCCCCGCCGCCTCCGACGCCCCCGACGCCCCCGACGCCCCGCCACCTCCGCCGCCCCCGCCGCCCACGCCATCCCCGACTCCCCCGACGCCCACGCCGCCCTCCCCGCCCCCGCCACCCCCACCCCGCCGCCACCGCCATCACCGCCGCCCCCGCCGCCCCGCCGCTCCCCGCCCCGCCCCTTCGCCGCTCCCCTCCCCGCCCCTTCGCCGCTCCCCTCCCCGCCCCTTCGCCGCTCCCCTCCCCGCCCCTTCGCCACTCCCCTCCCCGCCCATTCGCCGCTCCCCTCCCCGCCCATTCGCCGCCCCCCTCCCCGCCCCTTCGCCGCTCCCCTCCCCGCCCCTTCGCCGCTCCCCTCCCCCGCCCTTCGCCGCTCCCCTCCCCCGCCCCTTCGCCGCTCCCCTCCCCCGCCCTTTCGCGCTCCCCTCCCCGCCCCTTCGCCACTCCCCTCCCCCGCCCCTTCGCCGCTCCCCTCCCCCGACCCTTCGCCGCTCCCCTCCCCCGCCCATTCGCCACTCCCCTCCCCGCCCATTCGCCGCTCCCCTCCCCCCGCCCCTTCGCCGCTTCCCTCCCCCGCCCCTTCGCCGCTCCCCTCCCCCGCCCATTTCGCCGCTCCCCTCCCCGCCCCTTCGCCGCTCCCCTCCCCGCCCCTTCGCCGCTTCCCTCCCCCGCCCCTTCGCCGCTCCCCTCCCCCGCCCCTTCGCCGCTCCCCTCCCCGCCCCTTCGCCGCTCCCCTCCCCGCCCCTTCGCCGCTCCCCTCCCCGCCCCTTCGCCACTCCCCTCCCCGCCCATTCGCCGCTCCCCTCCCCGCCGCTTCGCCGCTCCCCTCCTCGCCCTTCGCCGCTCCCCTCCCCGCCCCTTCGCCGCTCCCCTCCCCCGCCCCTTCGCCGCTTCCCTCCCCCGCCCCTTCGCCGCTCCCCTCCCCCGCCCATTCGCCACTCTCCCCTCCCCCGCCCCTTCGCCGCTCCCCTCCCCCGCCCCTTCGCCGCTCCCCTCCCCCGCCCCTTCGCCGCTCCCCTCCCCGCCCCTTCGCCGCTCCCCTCCCCGCCCCTTCGCCACTCCCCTCCCCCGCCCCTTCGCCGCTCCCCTCCCCCGCCCCTTCGCCACTCCCCTCCCCCGCCCATTCGCCGCTCCCCTCCCCCGCCCCTTCGCCACTCCCCTCCCCCGCCCATTCGCCGCTCCCCTCCTCGCCCCTTCGCCGCTCCCCTCCCCGCCCCTTCGCCGCTCCCCTCCCCCGCCCCTTCGCCACTCCCCTCCCCCGCCCATTCGCCACTCCCCTCCCCGCCCATTCGCCGCTCCCCTCCCCGCCCCTTCGCCGCTCCCCTCCCCGCCCCTTCGCCACTCCCCTCCCCCGCCCCTTCGCCGCTTCCCTCCCCCGCCCCTTCGCCGCTCCCCTCCCCCGCCCATTCGCCGCTCCCCTCCCCGCCCCTTCGCCGCTCCCCTCCCCGCCCCTTCGCCGCTCCCCTCCCCGCCCCTTCGCCACTCCCCTCCCCCGCCCCTTCGCCGCTCCCCTCCCCCGCCCCTTCGCCGCTCCCCTTCCCCGCCCATTCGCCACTCCCCTCCCCGCCCATTCGCCGCTCCCCTCCCCGCCCCTTCGCCGCTCCCCTCCCCGCCCCTTCGCCGCTCCCCTCCCCCGCCCCTTCGCCGCTCCCCTCCCCGCCCCTTCGCCGCTCCCCTCCCCGCCCCTTCGCCGCTCCCCTCCCCCGCCCATTCGCCACTCCCCTCCCCGCCCATTCGCCGCTCCCCTCCCCCGCCCATTCGCCGCTCCCCTCCCCGCCCCTTCGCCGCTCCCCTCCCCGCCCCTTCGCCGCTCCCCTCCCCGCCCCTTCGCCACTCCCTCCCCGCCCATTCGCCGCTCCCCTCCCCGCCGCTTCGCCGCTCCCCTCCCCGCCCCTTCGCCGCTCCCCTCCCCGCCCCTTCGCCGCTCCCCTCCCCCGCCCCTTCGCCGCTCCCCTCCCCGCCCCTTCGCCGCTCCCCTCCCCCGCCCATTCGCCACTCCCCTCCCCGCCCATTCGCCGCTCCCTGCCCCGCTCCGAGGGCTCTCCTTCTCCCGCCGCCCCCTGCTCTATCCACCCCCACCACCCCCGATCCGAGGGCGCGGTCGCCAACTTTCTTGACGACGCAGTTCGCGCGCGCCGCCCCGCCGCCGGGACAGCTTCCGCTTCCGCTTTCTATCAATGCTTCCGCCGCTCCCTGTTTGCAAGTGCAGAGGCGCTTCTTTGGAGACCTCCGAGCATTCTTTTCAATTTCGGTTAAAGGGTAGATGGGGCGAATGCCGTGGAACGGCATACACAGAATCAAGCCGCAAATATTAGTTTATTAACTATAATGAGACGCGAGAGAAGTTATAGATTTTGATTTGATCTGCATAATTTGTGAAATAAAGGTTCAAAACATTCATATCTTAACATGTGAAAAATTAGTGAATCAATCTGGGTTATAAGTTATCTATTCATTTTAACGCTCTTGTTATTAATGACATTTTTTTCAATTTAAACAGTAGATACAAAAGTGGATTGGACAAAAGCAATAAATAATGCCTTCGATTTCGTTACAAATCACATACACAAAACATAAGAAATGGCCTCATTTTTAACTCCAGTCGTAAGTTTTGATAATAAACTATTTGTTCATTCATGTACTTCTAAAATTATCACCTTAAGTAAGAAAGACTTTTGAATAATAAAATATGTTAACCTACGATTGCAATCATCTTTACGTACAGTGAAAACACACCACTACTCAATAGCGTAACGAATTGAGTGCGGGCCCGTCGCAAAACTATTATCCAGGACCCCTTTATAAAAGTGTACAGCACACTCCTAATTCTAACTGCTAATTATTGAAAAGCGTTGTCGGCGATGCTCCCGTCTGAGCGTTATCACGAGAGGTGGCAAGTTTCAAACCTCAACAACAACCGAAAGACGGTTTGTGCGTCGTGTTTAGTGTTTAGTTAAACTCTTTATTGTAAACTGCTTATAACCGGTGGTGGAAAAATTTGCCTTTATCATTCCTTAATTTTATGAAATTAACACTGTTATACAACCTGAATGAATTGCTTACTTTTATTTATTTAGAAGCAGGGTTACATAAGCTACCGAAGCGGGAAAAAATGGTTCTTCTGGAAGATGCTGTTTTTAATCTTTTATTGTATCATCTATATCTATCATTGTATGTACAATCGCAAAGTATCAGAGAAAGTATCAAGTAATTAACATTTCTTCCAATCGCAAAATCAACAGCCTAAAAATAGGCCTTCTTTTACCTGGGCCCGCCCGCATTCCGGACCTTGCGGGCCCGCATGTTACGCCACTGGCACTACTCCTAGCATGTTACGTCTCTTAACCTTTAACTGGTGACGGGCGGTCTCTGAGACCGCTGAGGAAAAAGAAACGCAAGGCCCTCCCTTCTGCTACGTCGTAATAAGTTTTTCTTTACATTACCGTTCTATCTCTTTCTAGTCTACACTCCACGTGGATCCAGTGACAGCCCTTTGCCTTTGACGGACAGTTGGAGATGCGGAGCGGTCTGGCAGACCCCACATCATCAGTAGTGGGACTTTTCTTCCCACAGTGAATGTGCATTGCAAATGTTTTATTAATGGATATTTTTCGTATAACAATGCATTATCATTTTTAAATGAAGGCTTTTTAATGTAGTGAATAATATTTTAACCCTTTTACGAGGTCTTAAGATAATTAATGTGAATAAACAGTATGGAATAAATTAATGCCAGAAACTTATTCGGCGAGTAATAAATAATATATTATTTTCATTTTACATATTAACAACAAATCCTTTTATTTTCTTGCTTATTATAGAATTGTTAACGTAAAAAAATTGTCAAGTCAACATAAATGAAACACTAAAAATCTGCCTAAAACGTTCGGGGTCTCACAGACCGCACGTCACCGGTAAGAGAAGTTTGAAGGCACGTCACCCGTTAACGGTTAAAGCAGAGTAGTGAAAACAGTAACACTTGCTCTGCAAGAAGTAAAGATTAACAAGATTCTTCTTTCAAAGGAATGAAAATTTCAAAGCCCCTAACAGAACAAGCACACACATCCCACCACTTTCTGAAAGTAACTTCTGATGGCGCTTTATTTCGACGTGCCCGTGAGTGCGCGTGTATGAATGGCTCACCCAGCGCCGGGGCATTTGCATACGGAGGCCCCGCGCGCCCCTTTTTAGCATACGGAGTCGGTCCACGCGCGCGTTACATGACGGCTGGCCACGCAAAAGAATTCCTCCAATTATTCACACTTTTCCTTTTTTCCCCGGAAAAAAATTAAGTCCGCGGCGTTTAAACATTTCTTCAGTTGAATTTAATTACTCCAGAATTAAGTCTTGCGAGGCGGTTGTTTAGGGGGGCGTGGCAGGCAGGGCGGCCTTGCGGCACTCCGTCTTCGAGCTCGCCCTTTTTCTCTCGCCGCGGCCTCCGCCGCCCACACCGCCTTCGCCCCCACTTCGCCCCCGCTTCGCCCCCGCTTCGCCCCCGCTTCGCCCCGCCCCCGCCCCGCCCCCGCCCCACCCCCCGCCCCGCCCCCGCCTCGCCCCCGCCTCGCCCCCGCCTCGCCCCCGCCCCGCCCCCGCCCCGCCCCCGCCCCGCCCCCGCCCCGCCCCCGCCGCGCCCCCGCCCCGCCCCCGCCGCGCCCCCGCCGCGCCCCACCCCGCCCCGTCTCGCCCCGCTCCGGCACATCCCGCCCCCGCCCCGCCCTGAGCCCACCCCAAACCCGCCCCCGACCCCGCCTCGCCCCTGCCACGCCCCCGCCCTCGCCCGTGCATTCCATTGTTCCACCAATCCCGTCATTTTATGTCCAGTTGTCAGAAGAGTTGGAACTCTGTAGTATTTTTTATGTTGAGAACCATGAATCTGTCTCAAACCAATATTAATATTCTTAACAATCCCTATAATGTCACCAATTGCTATAATTTCTGTTCAACTTCTGAATTCCGCTTGATTGGGCTATCGGGTGGGAGGATATTAAATGGCGGAGGTTGCGTCTACGTAGGGACTCTACGCCGCACCGCTTCGGTCAGCGTCCCCAGGGCGTCCCTTACCCTCCCCCCTCCCCGCGCGCCGCCTGCGCGCAGGATTCCGTGAGTTCCCTGCCGTCTCTGCTTCACTAGTGGCCTCCCCGCTGCGCCTCGTCCCGCCCCTCCCCTCACAATGCACCATTACTGTTGCTCTGGGCTGTCCGGGTGGCGCCGCGTCCAAGCCTGAGGTGCCGACGCTTCGACCAACATATCTAGATCTTCTTCAGAGCTGTAGTGCACCAGGATGTTGGATGCTCCGATTTATAAAGTATGTGAGCCAGACTGTGATTGGCCACTATATAAACCGAAGCGTCCAAGCCCTGAAGAAGACCGCTATATGTTGGTCGAAGCGTCGGCACTTCAGACTTCGGCGCCTCATCACCCGGACAGCCCAGACCACGACTCTGGTCGCGGAAGAATGCATTATTTAGAATAATTCTTCTCCCTATCGCCTGGCATGTGTAACGTTTCGTATATTTCTCACATGTTAATTTACTTGTTAATCTTTCATTCCTCTTCCTTGTCCTATCGACATCCCTTACTTACATTTACACTAACATTCACTACACTACCACATATGCCGGAAGACCGGTCGGGAGCTTACAGCTTGTCCCGGCTGGGGCGGTGCCCCGCTGGTGGGAGATAAGTGGTCGGGAAAACCCAGCTAGTGTATAGTAGGTAGGCGCCGGATATCGTCATCCAGCGGGGGAAGATCAACGCCACCTTCCGAAGAAAATGCCTACACTACACTTACGGGAGGAATGACCTCAGTAACTGTCGCGCCCGGAATCACTAACAATGAATGAATGAATGAATCAATCAATCAATCCGTCCTGTCTCGCTCTGGCCCTCGCCCCTTTGCCCCGTTCAGTGGTCCTCATCCCCTCTCCCCACCAGCCCTGGACGTCCGGCGCTAGCGAAGACTTTGCTCACCTCCTCGCCTCGAGGTCCTCTCCCCGCCGTTCTCCCCGCCCCACCCCCTCCACCCCGCCGCCGCGGCCGCCCAGCGCCCCCGGCTGACGAACGGCGCCCGCCAGCTCCCCTGTTTCCCTTGGCGCCTTTCCACCTTGGCTGCCGGCCAGATTAGCGCGCAAGGCGGAGAAGGAGGCGGCGAGGGTCTCGCGGGCCGCCCGCCCGATAACCGCTCCGCCGCCCCCTCCCCCCACCCCACCGCGCGAGGGCTCGCCGCCCCGCCCCCCCCGCCCCCCGACGCAGTAAACCTGGACATGATGCATTACAAAAGCCGCCCGGCAAAATTATCATGTTCCCCCTCGGGCGGGCGGTCCACCGGCCACCGGACCGCGGCGGGCGTGGCGGCCGGCCTCCCTGGCCCTCCCTGCCGCCAGCCGCACAGCGCGCGTCCCACGCTCGCCAACCCGGCGCTCAGCCGCCTCGTTACCCACCTCACTGCCTTCCTTCGCCCCCGCGCTCCTGCTGACCGGCGAGTCCACGCGGCTTCCCGGCCAACCTCCTGCCGGTCGATTTAGCCACTCCTGCTGGCGAGAATCTCAGCCAATTGCAGGTCGTCTCACCATCCGCCACGCTCTACTCTTACGCCCACGCATCCGGTCGTTCACGGGGCTGGTTGGGGAAATCTCCCCCCTAAATGACACCCCCCTTGCTCAACTTTACCACCTGCACTCACCTACTTCAATCCGATGGCCCAGTTGATCTGACATTTCCCCGACTTACCTCAATGCCATCCACCCTATCCTCCCTCATCTGTAGGCACCCTTCGTTCCGACACTTCTGCCTGCGTCCCAACCTGCACCTCGTGTCTTCTTGTTCCCGGGCCCTTTGCCCTCCATCCCGCGTGCAAACCCTTCTGCCTTCCTCCAGGCTCCCCTGCTGACCCGCTTTCACCGAGGAATCCAGACACCCACCACAGCTGCGCTCACCCCGCTTGCAAGATGCCCCACCAGCGTTGACACAGTATGATTAAATGTGTATCCGAGTACCAATCTTCAAAAATCATGGTACTTTCACTAAAATTCCTAGTACCAAAGACAATGATTCTAAAATTGTTTATTTTATAACTCTATTATGTTTTTAACACACATGGAAATTCGTTATATTTAACTGGTTATCGTGTCATTTTATATCAATAACTAAATGGAAGCATGGTGGAAAGAAAATGTCCACCATAAATGTAAGACTAACACGTTATATCCTTTTATACTGTAAAAATGAAATAAAAGAATACCATCCTATGTCGCCCTTAATGTTTTTACGACAGTGTTTTCATACTTATTTGCCATATTGGCATTTGTTTTAAACTATTGAATAAAAAAGTATGATACTAATCGTACGTCATGAATTACCGTAGACCAAAAATCCTGGTATATAAGCCTACAGGATGTCTTCATCCTGGTACATGGTACGCCTGGCAACCTTGTGCCCCACCGTCCGTCACCCTCTCCTTCCCACCGGTATGCTGCCGTTTCCCCGACTTGCCACCCCGTCCGCTCCGTCGGCTGCTCTCCCCCTCCTCTCCGCGCGTGGTCAACCCTTTGCGTTGCCCTTTCGGCGCCCGCCGAGGCCCTTTCCGGCTGCGCCGCGGGCGACCGCAGGACAACGCCCGCCCCCGGCGCCCCGCCCCGCCCACCGCCCCTGACACGCGCGCGCCCGCCGCCCGCCTGCGAGCGTTTGTTCACGAGCAGCTCAAGGGCCTGTTGTATGTACCGGTAGTCCCGGTGTACTGGGCTTAATAAGTGAGAACTACGAGTGTGCAGAATTAATAAGTTGTTATTTGAATACAGTATTGAGCTAATTCGAAGCATCCCCTTCCTCCTTCTCGCCCTCCCTCGCCTATTCCTGTCTCCGCTCTTCTTCCCTCTCCTCCTTTTTCTTCTCCTCCTCTTTTCCCTCTTTCCTCTTCTCCTCTTTCCCTCTTCTCTTCCTCCTCCTCTTTCACTCTTTTCTCTTCCTTTTCTCCCCTTCTTCTTCCCTCTCCTCCTTCTCCTCCTCTTTCCCCTTTTCTCTTCTTCCTTTTTCTCCTCCATTTCCTCTTCCTCCTCCTGTTCCTCCTCTTACTTCCCCTCTTCATTCTTCTTCCCTTCTTCCTTATCTTCCATTGCTCTTTTTCTTCTTCTTCTTGATATTATTTTCCTTCGTCTCTTACGTATTTTCCGCTTCCTCCTTCTTTTCTGTCACCTCTTTCTACTCCGCCTTATCTTTTCCTTCTCACTTTCTTTTTCTGCGTATAGTAAATAACTTTGTAGACGAGATGGCGGACGTTCTTCTGTGGCGCTGCTGTTTTTAAGAACTGAAGATGGCGCAGTCTGAAGGAAAAAATCCATAACGCCCGCAACTTAGTTTAGAAGGACTTTAGTAGATTAGTATAAATTCGTTCTTTGACTGCAGGGTTCCTCCTCTTCAGAGATTCTTTTCTGAGCCATACCATATGATCTCTTTCCGCCTCTTTGATGCAATAGAAGGACCAAATGGAGTGAATACTAGAATTCCAAGAGATATGGTAAGATGTTTGTTTTGTAATTGATGTAGTACGCCCAGTTACATAACATCAGCTAATGTAGTTTATATTTGTAATAAAAGTTCTACAAAAAATATATAAATAAATAATGTGTTAAATATGGTAAAGTGATCCATTTGCTATCAGATCCAGCTCATTCCGTGTGCAAAAGTGTTACTGGAGAAACCAAAATCTTTCCAGGTTCATGTGCGGTTAGATACGAACGAGGTACAAGAAAGTTCGCAACACAGATTAAGTGGAAATAATCTGGATTTTCATATTCCTTTGGGAGATCGTAAAGAACCCTCTAAACATCAGCAAAATGCAAATCTGATATCTAGATAAACTCTGGATGAATTCGGATGATTATGGATTATTTTAAAGTTAAAAATTAACTATTTCTTCATTTTAAATCGGTGTTTATTTTACACTGTAATAAAAGCTTATTTGCAAATATTTTTTAATGTTTCATTGGATAGTTTTCTCTTTATATTATTTTTGTTAGGTTTATTACAAACAGCTTTTCAATATACTGATGGAATTAGTAAATCAATTGGTGTCCTACAAAAATGAACTTTGTGAAATTATTTTGTAGGTGAATGATGGATAGTGGAAATTACCGAGAAGAGCTGTTGTTGTGGAAAATAAAGCTGTGATGACGAGTAATGTTTCTTATTTACACTTTTTAATGATGAACGCTACTGTGAAGTGTATCTGTATTCTTTCACTTCATTTCGAAAGAAATTACATTTTTTATGAATTTAGAGAGTGCGCATTTGTCAGGTTTCGTAGACAATGTTTACCGCGCTCCTTCATTTGAGGACTAACAGCTCGTGGGGAACATACGGGAGTGTTAATCGATCTTCAATACTTTCAATTCATCTGCATATTTTATAATACAAAGCTTACAGATATGATGACAGCATGAAGACTCCACTAATCTTATATTCATTTTAATTTATATAAAGCACACGCAATTAAAACATCAACGTTTCTCTTCATGACCATACAACATTGGGCATATTTCTTTTGCTACAGAAACAGAGCATGAAATTTTATGAATATATTTGACATTTCAGGGCCGGATTAATCTCATTTTGCCAGCTATCAATGATCCCACGCCTCCGCCCATTTATTATCCTCGTCTGAGAGTGAGGGAGATATGTAGCAAGCATGGGAAATTGCCATCACGTACCTAGCTGACTTGCCCTGCCCAAGCTTTCTCTTTCATCACACAGCTTTAGGGACTGACAATGAGTCGTTTTGTATTGGAAAGCTACATCGTTTTTGCCCCGGCTGGGAATCGAGCCCGCGACCTCCTCACAGAGAGCTGGCACGCTGTCCTCACCCGACGATCAGCAAATAATTAATGAAACAATTATTGTACACGGCTTTCATTAATTCTATGAATATATAAATACATTTATAACTGCGTATTTTTCAGCCATAGAGAACCATTTAATTTTGATGTAAATGTTCAATTAGTTCTACCTTCAAATTTTTGATAAAACGAGAGAATTTACGACCTTGCTTAAGCCTTCCAGTGGAGATCAATGAAGTTCCTTTAAGCTGATTCTTTCTGACAGTCCGCTTACACTCAAATTTAATCGTCAAGATATAAATTAATTTCCTCGTACTTCATTTAACTAAAATCAATACTCTCGGAAACTTTTGATGAACAATAAGTTAAGACATTGAAAGGAGATATCATTTAAACGTCATTTTCCCTATCTCTCTGAATACTGGTAAGCTGTCCATTACGTAACATTTCACATCAAATCCCCGGAGGATTTTGCAATGAAGAGCTCAAATGAAGAGCATTTCTCCTCTCGATTCTTCCTTTTATCCCAGAGTAAAATTCGCTAAAGATACTTAAATCTTTGAAAGTCATATAACTATCTGCAAGTAGAAGCTCATACATCTGTATTGTTAGCACGATAATGATGGATTGAGTGAATTAATAATACGTTCTGAAATATTGTTAATTACAAAATAATTTCGGAGGCAAATACATTTAAAGCGAACACAGAAATAAGCGTAAAAGAAATATTTTTAAATCCATTAATATTAAACAGAAATATACAAATTCATATAGCAGAAACCGCAATCAGTTAAGAGTTTTAATCGCTCAGTGAGGATGATAAATTATGCTTCAATTAAAAATCCAGTGCGAAAACGACGTGTTTCAACGCTTTTGTATTCTCATACTCATACTTTCGCCCATACTAGAAAAAGGGATCTGGTAAATAAAATTTGAAAGATGATCTGATTATTTCCTGAAGTAACACTTGATGCTTACGTTAAATGTTCTTCATTTTATTGAATTGTGGTCAATATTTGTTTATGAGTTATTGTTAAATGTATTAAGAACTGCGTCAGTTTTTTCTCAACAAACTGTAATAGTAGTTTATGCAAGTAGTTTATAATGTAATGCTTTATTGCATGAATTTATATCTTGAAAACGAGCGATGTTAGGACCGACTTCTCAAATTTGTAGGACTGCAATAAAACATTATAATCGAGTTACATACGTTATTTTTTTGTATCACAGCGTAATTTTTTGAAGAGAATCAAACTTAATTTTGCAAAACAATTTTGTTGTGACTACTCAGGTATTTGACATTGTGCGAGAAAATGGTTGTCGGCTGTTGAGTTTACCTCTACCTACAAGAAAATGCCGTTTGTAATGCTGGTATCCTAAACAAATTTTATATATATATATATATATATATATATATATATATATATATATATATATATTTAAATGTTTACTACTAAAAATTATGAACTCGACAACTAGATACAAATTGACCCACCTTGTTAAACTGCGATTTTTCTACCTTTGCCTTTAAAGACCCGTATTCAAGATGAAATACGCCACGGTATTTCGCGTCCTTCTCAGTCGTGCCGCTCGATATCGCATGATCGCGACCGTATCAAGCAGTGCCTGCGATCATGCGCCTTCTAGCCGCACGACCGAGTCGCGAAATACCGTGTAAAATTCCATCGTGAACACGGGGTCTCGTGAGGCAGAGTTAGAAAAATCGCACTATAGAATACCACCTTAGTCCGATTAAAATAAGTTGGTGATTGACAGTTGTGCTTCTGAAGCTGTAGCTTCAAAGAGTATGAGTGTATGATTTGGTTACTTTAATAAGTAATTATTTCAAGTGTTTATTTAAAACACGTGCTCAGTGGTACGCAAAATGTGAACGTCGCTCCTTTTTATTCGTAATTGTCAATCAACTTACTTTAATAGTCTTTGCACCGCGTGACAACAAAACACGCCGACTAGAACATTTCACGAAGAAGAAGAAAATGAGCCATATCAAGTAGAAGAAAATGAGACATTTCAAGAAGAAGAAGAAAATGAGCCATTTCAAGAAGAAGAAGAAAATGAACCATTTCCAGAAGAAAAAGAAAATGAACCATTTCCAGAAGAAGAAGAAAATGAACCATTTCAAGAAGAAGAAGAAAATGAGCCATTTCAAGTTAAACAAAATGAGCCATTTCTAGAAGAAGAAGAAAATGAACCATTTCAAGAAGAAGAAAATGAGCCATTTCAAGTAGAAGAAAATGAGCCATTTTAAGTAGAAGAAAATGAGCCATTTCAAGTAGAAGAAAATGAGCCATTTCAAGTAGAAGAAAATGAGCCATTTCAAGTAGAAGAAAATGAGCCATTTCAAGTAGCAGAAAATGAGCCATTTCAAGTAGCAGAAAATGATCCATTTCAAGAAGAAGAAGAAAATGATCCATTTCAAGAAGAAGAAGAAAATGAGCCGTTTCAAGAAGAAGAAGAAGAAAAGGAGCGGGTGGGAAGGGAGAGGAAGGTGGCGCCGCTTGCAGCGCTGACCTTTGGTGGCTGCGGCGAACGGCGACGCGTTATCCAATTGACCGCGCAGACCTTTGAGGGGCGGGGGCGGGCCACTCGGAGACGGGTTGACGTCACCTTTGTTGCGTCGCAAATGTCAGCGCGGCCGCCGCCGCCGCCCAGGCCGCCTCCCGCGTCGCGCCTGTCAACCCGTTCGCCCGCGCAACGCCCAGCCGCGCCCGCGCCGCCCCCACAGTGGGCCGAAACGCCGCCACCGAGCAGAAGAATTGACATCGCTTCCAGGAATGCCCTCACGGGTTGACGCGATCCCGGGTTCGATTTCTGGTCGGGCAATATTATAGTGTGCGTGAGTACATGGTACCGGGAGAGATGGCTCAGTGCATCTGATGTCACTGCAGTCCCTCTGACCGGGAGGTCCTCTCCCGGCGGCGGCAGGATTTGCGACACTAGCTTGTCAGCGAAGTCGCATTCAGTCGCTGTCTGGAGGAGAATTCTAGCGGCCGGCTGCTCTGATTGGTAGTTTTCCGCAGTTTCTCCGATAAACACCACGCAAATGCCGGAGCAGTACCCTAACAAACGGGCCACGGAACGCGCGCGATCTTTCCTTCTTCTTCCTTTTCCTATCCTCTCCTCTTACACACACACTTACACTAACATGCACTACACTACCACACATGCCGGGAGACCGGTCGGGAGCCTACAGCTTGTCCCGGCTGGGGCGGTGCCCTGTGATACCGGTGGGAGATACTTCGTTGAGGGGAAACCCCGCTAGTCGACGGTAGGTCGGCGCCAGATCTCACCATCCAGCGAGGAAAAGATCATCGCCACCTCCCGAGAAAAAACACGCTCCACACTTACGGGACTAATGACCAAAGTAGTTGACGCGCCCGGAAACACGAATCAATCAATCAGTATATAGTATCATCCGTCTCGGAGTGTGTGGCGAAAGTCGGGAGACTGCTTTACACTAAGTTGACGGAGACGATATCTTTCATTACTCCATTTAATAATTAATAATTAATCAAATTGTAATGGCTCATAAACAATGAATGCTGTTCTTGCATAACAAAGTACAGATTTACAAAACAATAATCAAACCAACATGGACCTATGGTATTGAATTATGGGGCTCTTCCAGTAAATCGAATTTGGAAATTCTAAAAAGATACGAAGCTAAAACATTAAGAAAACTATGCAACGCACCATGGTACGTGACAAACAAGACAATATACAGAGACCTCGACATCATCCCGCTAGATGAAATTATCACCACGAAGAGCCAAGCTTACCACAAAAGATTGTACGATCATCCGAATTACCTTTCAACAAACCTGCTAGACAACAGTGAACATGTATATAGACTGAAACGAGAAAATATTTTAGATTTGCCATATCGATTTCTTAAGTGTAATTTTCAATGTCACAAAATTCACATCAGAAATGTATTTATTTGGCACTATTTACTTATTGTTCTAACAAGAACAGATTGTAAATTATGCAGAAGTAATAAAAAAATAAATAAAAATTAAAAATTCCAGTGAATTTAAAAATGTCATCAGCCACTCTTATTTCATCATTACGTTTTACCATGTTTTTATAGACACTCATGGCTTTTTTAGTAGTAGTACTTGTACTAGTAATCGATGTACAGCGAACATCTCTAACACCTTGGAAATGTTATTTTTCAATGGAATGAGATTTTATTTTTTTCGGAAATGGATACAAATAACCTAAAAGTATCATTTCATTTATGCAATTCACACTGCTATTTTACATCCAACACTCACACTGTACTTCTTTTCATATTTATTTTCAGAATTTATTGGAAACAAACAGTTTATACCTTTGTTAGCTTTTTTGAGAATTTCTACGGGAACTTTATAATATTCTTGCAATTTGCACGATTAAAACTACCCATCTACGATTATGCAATGGTGATTAGATAAGTACTCTGTTTAATCTGACACCGTACTGGCAATTGGCGATTACATTGCTTCTTTTCACTTTGGATTAAGCAACTTTAAAGATTATTCGAATTCTCGTTTGATCCAGCAACGAAAGGATCCGAGGGCAAAAAATCGACTTTAAGCTGTAAATACATAAATACCTATTGTGTATATTTTTTATATAACAGTCAAAACTGTGTGAATTTTGAAAGGAAAAATCTACATTTAATCTTATTTAGTTATGTTTATTTCGCTTAGTGGTGCCCTCATTCAACAAACTGCATGAAAACGTCATATACGAGTTAATTGTTTATGTTCATATTTTTTTCTTACTTTTATCTCAAATGGTAACCACATTTCTTCGCCTCTTCATTTACTCTTTGCTCCCAGTTTGTCCCAGAGTTTGCACAGTCGGCCCAGCGTGTGGTAATGCACTGCCTCTGCCAAGTGGGGCGCGGAGTCGTTCTGACGTTCTGAATTACAATGAACAGCAAGCACGAGAACATTCATGAGATGCTTTTATCTTGATTGTGAAACCTCTACATATACTGTGCTACGTATAGTTTTATTGCTTGTCGGTATTTATTGAGAAGGATTCCAACAGTAAATTCGACGTTACGAGTGTTTCCGTTTTGCAAGAACGAACGCCAACTTGTAACGTACGGAATTGCTGTAGGAATTGCTGTAACGTACGGGATTACTGAAAAGCATCAACGATTTGGAAAATCTGCAACTCCCAACATTCATTAATCTAAGCTTTAGCTCAATACGTTCTCTTAAAAACAACAGAATAATTGAATGGTTGTAAAATTTAGTGAATGTACTGTTAATGATTGTGACAAAGCTAACAAACTAATGAAGAGACTTACGGTGTTTGAAATTTGAAAAGATGTTACTTGTCTACTTTATCATGAATGGGGGTACAACATCGGCACAACTCAAACGAGTTTGACTACAGAATGACACTGTCTTTCTTGTGCTAGTTAGTTCCGTATTTCCCTGAGTCTTGGGCAGTTTTCTGTTTCGTCGCACTTTCTTTCAAGCAGGTAGCGACGCCAAAAGGATCTAACAGGGTTTCTCGTAGTTCTCACCCCTCCTCCGGTAACATTTCCAGCGAAGAACACCTTCCGTCTTCCTGAAAATCGCGTAGGACTATCTCGCTCCTGTACCTTTACATATTTGCTCATGATATTCCTTACCACATTCATTTCCTTCTGCCTTTGTTATGAGTGAAGGGATCTAGCTCCTCAATTACAAAGGTTGCACACAAGTCACACATAGTTGCCTGCCTCGCCAAGAGAGTGCGGAAGGTTATGAATGTCACACAGGAGGGATTAGGAATGCCTCAGATTGCTCAGATTGCACACATCAAGAGAGTGTGAATAATTATGGACGAGGAACGAAGAACAAACAAAGAAATATGAGAAAGTATCGTTAAGAAGATATCGTTTGATCGTTTCTACAAGATTGCAGTTTTAAGCTCATATTGACAAAAAAGTTATGAGTTTTCGAGAAACTTCATAAGAAATTATTTGAAGCACTTGTACAAATTATCAATGTCTAAAAAAGTCCAAGATACAAATATTACCGATGTGATATTACACGTTTGTGTAATTTTTGAGAAATTAAGACATGTACATTAAAATGGCGTTTATGGTATTGACCACGTTTAGCACATCCCGAACAAAAAAAATAGTAAGAAAATTTTGAGCAGAATTGGAGAAAATCCAGTTTTTGTAATAAATCTATATTTCAAACTTAATTATGCGAAGTTAACTATTTTTTAAAAGCATTGAACATTTACTTTTTAAAGATATAACTTTGAACAACATTTTCAGAGAATTCTGAGAATTCTACAAAAATGAGACATGCACCGTTTTATTACTTTTTCTATCCTGGAAAGAACTAGCCATTTTTAAGATTATTATTAAAACGTTGAAGCGTCTTGCAAAAATCTCCTGAAAATAAATATATGCATTTCAAACTCCATTAACTGCTACATCAGCGAGGGTAATTCAGAACAACGGACGGACGGATAGAAGGACAAACGGATAGACGGACGGATAGACAGACGGACGGACGGATAGGCGGACGGACGGATAAATGGACGGATGGATAGACGGGCGGACGGATAGGTGGACGGAGGGATAGACGAACTGACGGATAGACGGACGGATAGACAGACGAACGGACGGATGGACGGAAGGATAGACGAATGGACGGAGAAACGGATGGACTGGCAGACAGATAGACGGACGCATGGACGGATAGACGAACGGACGGACAAACGGACGGATGGACGGACGAACGTCGTTTGTCGTAAACTAATTTTCTGATATCAATGACTCATAAAACTTGAATTCTGGCATGTGCTGGATGAAGTAAATTACTATATACTGGAACGTGAGTTATCCACTTTTTCGGTGTCAAGATGCCACAGAACGTGTTTTTCTGTCGAAAAATTAGCGTTTTTTGGCGTTTTTAATTTGCATTAAATACGTTTTTAATACTACGTAAGTAGTCTGCAAGAAAGTAAGAAAATGCTTTATTATAAATATTAACTATATGTGTAATATTTCAAAAATACTTATTGTGAAATTGTGGCAAAGCCAAATGGTTACATTAAAATGACGTCTATAACTTGAAACTGAATGAGTCAAATAATTAGTGATATGCTGCTGTTAAACGTGTAGTATGCTTGCATTGCCTGGGTATTCAATCGAACTTTCTATAGGGAATAAATTCTACCTCTAGTATAATATAAATTCTTCTCTGTATGATCTACTTTATAGCATACAATTATCATTCTGCTCATTCACGTCATGACCCCTTTTTGAAAATTCATACTTATAATGTAAGACTCACGACGTTCCACATCTCAATATCCTTTCTGAATAGAAAGTTGACTTCCCTTGAACGAATTCCAGTCGCGTGTCATCAGTTACGTATTCTCAAAATTTCACCTCAAAGTTGGTAAGGGAACCTTTTTAATCTGCACGAGATAATTCCTCCTCTAAATGTCGTATACAACGCAGTAGTCTTTTAATATTAAACTTTTAAATCATCCCTAAAACATGACGACATTTCCCCATCCTCCGCAAACGAATGTGTCAATCCACCCTGGGAGTCTCCTCCTGCGGAATAATCAAAGGGACACGTTGGCATCGTGCACGATTGCAAACAATCGTAGGGGCAAATTGTGGTAATGAAATTCATCGGAATTATGAAGTATAGGGTAAAGCAAACCGAGAATTTTTCATGTACAGATCAAATCGTAAAACACAACTCTGAAGTACTTGCGTTGGTGTGCACCAGACTGAAAAGTCGTTCTCGACCGAGCTGTTTACCTGATGACGAAAATTCCGCGCCTACCGCGACAGCTCAAATCTAGAACCACCCAGTCTATGCATATTTACTCGTTACGGTCTCGCTATTACGTACACTGTTGAGTCCGGTAATCTGCAAATGGGAATGAGAGGCAGCTTTCTCTGATTTGTTGACCGAAAGAAATGTTTACATCGTCTTTATTCATATTTCATAAAAGGTGTAAACTAGTGAATATACGATATTCAAAATATTTGTAACGTTAAATAGTTTGTGTACTATGAAAATATGTTACAAAACACTTGTTCACCACATGAAAGGAGATAGGATTTAGAACTTACATTTAGAGCTGTCAAGATGAAATATAAACTTTTGCTACAAGAGAATGTGGAAAAGGTATTGCCAACAAATAAGGGAAATACGAAATAATTTTTCCTAATAATTTACGGTATAATTCGGAATAAAGCAGAATAACATTTATTGTGTAGATATTACAAGGTAATAACAATGCAATTCGAGCACTTAAATTTCCTAATAAAAAAGGTTTAGGTATTTCAGGTGGGTAATGGAGAAAAAATTCCTTTAAAGGAGCTAAGTTACGTGTGCAGCTTTTTAATAAGAAGTGTTTTATAGGGAAGGATGTAAATCTTTTCCCTCCAGAAAAAATGGCTAACGACATAAATAAGTGTTAAACTTTTGTAATACTGTTAAATAGCAATGTATATGAGCAACACGAACCATTTATTCTAAAAGTAAATTTGCTTTAACAAAAACAAACAGAATTCGAGGTACGAGTGTGGTGCGCCGAACCTATGTGAAAAAGTGTGCTTTCATTCACTGTATGTGGCAGGAAGTTCAAATAAGTTTTTTATTTACATTTGGCTTAATATGTTCAAATTATTACTGTTAACTCATTTTAAACGATGTAAAAATTTATTTCCGATGCCATGCTATTAAAAATCATTGATGATTAAATATGATTTCCAAGAATAATTTATAACGAAATTTAATGTACTCAACAGTTTATTACATTCCCATAGATTGCCATTTCTATAAATATACGTTTATCTCGTAAATTATAATAGTCTAAATGGCACAACTTTCCAAAGAAAAAACTGGAAGAATCGTACTCAACAAAATATATAATTATGTATACAATTATGCTGTTCACAGCATCTGAAAGGTATACTACATTCAGAGTAATATCTTCCTGACGTTTCTCTCTTTTTGTCAGTCAAAGGGTTTTTTGGCCATGCACAGCTATCTTGCAGGCGCGACTGCTGGAAATATACCTGAGTGAGTTTTTGCAAGCCAGCCGTCAGAATAACCTGCGCCTTGTCAAAAGGCACCTCTTGCGGATCGACAAATGAGTTATAAATGTTAAAAAGAAATTTTGCAAACCAAAGCTTTAAACCATTTCGTAATTTTTGTCATTTGAGCGTGATACTGAAAGTGAGAGAATAGGTGACACTTTCAAAGTGATAACTTGTTCTGAAATTTATTAAAAAATATTTTTCAAATTTTTCCACGGAATCAAGTTAAATTAGATCGATTAGATAATATTTTCCGAAAATATCTTTTATACGTTTAGGAGCTAGTGTTGTTAACCGATGGACGGCGTCCGGCTCAAATATTTCACTATTACCAGAACAAAGATTCGAATCTATCTACCATGGACCGATCTCCATGAAAGTTGGCACTTCTACGTGCTTTTTCGCCAAGAAGGTTTATATGTTGGTAATTCCGTTGTAACTCATATGGCCATATGCTCATATGCCACTATATGGCCCTAGATATTCACTACCTATCCACTACATATTCACGTCAAATGCAACCTGCAACACACTCGGCAGCATTTCGAATCTATATCGTTAAATAACTCATAAACAAGGCGTTCTAGGGGATTAAAAACTAAACTTTTGAGACCAAAGGTCTGAAAGAAACGCTTCTCACACCCTAATTTACAGAATGAACTCTTTTTGAACATTTTATTACAGTTTTGCTGGTCCGGCGCTTCCCGATATTACCTCACATGCTCAGAGACGTGCAGAATCTGTAAGTAAACGTGAGTGAGAGGGACAGCGAGCGTCAGAGACAGAAACAGACAGGGACAGGGTAAGGGAGGGAGAGACAGTAAGAAAGGGAGATGTTAGGGGAAAGAGGAAGATGAAGGGCAGAACAACGTCTGCCAGGTTTTTTTAGTATTTTATGAGTGCAATTTCACTTTCTTGGCATGCGTGAGTGTTGACATATTTACGGCTATATTCAAGTTCTACTTGCATCAGTACAAAAATTAATATCTGCGACGTTTCTATCCTAAGAAAGTAGATTTTAACATCTTCCCAATAATGTTGCGTTTAGTTGACTTCGCAACTAATATGACTAGCAGCTCCTGGGGTACGAGACCCGTCGGGAGACAGATTTTTGACACTAGCAGCTACATAGGAAAGTCGAATTCAGTAGCTGTCTGGAGGAACAGTTTAGCGGCTGGCTACTCTGATTGGTAGTTTTCCGTCGTTTCTCCTATCAACACGAGGCGAATGCCGGAGCGCTACCTAACAAACGGGCCACGGACCGCGCGCGTTCTTCCTTTCCTTTTCCTTGACCTATCCTCTTCCCTTACACACATAAACACAGACTTGCACTGATTACACTGCTGTGTATACAGCCGTCTTCGAAAACAGCACGCGCGCGCAAACAGGCGCGCGCTCTGTTCTTAAGAGGACGGAACAGCGAGGAGCCAGCGACGTCAGCGATCCGCAAGCCAGGAGTGAGAGCCTGCACTCTACGCACCGTCGGGTATACAGTATGTCTGGGGAGGAAACTTCAAAACTTCGACAATAGGCTCTTGAGACAATTTTAAGCATATTTTGTCTAATAAACCACTTGGATATTTCGAATGGCTGAACCGCAATAAGCACTCAAAAGTTGGTTTGAAAATATGCTTTCTAGTCAAAAATTTGCATTGTAGAAGCATAGAAACACTCCAACAATATGTGAATTGTTTATTATTAACAAAAGAAATGAGTATATTTGACCGCAAAGAAAAATTAAATCAGAAATAAAAAAGCACCCAATTTACACAATTCGATTGCTTTTTTATTTCTTGGTTACATTTTCTTTCTGAACAAATATGTTAATTTCTTATGTAAATAATAAACAATGTACATGTTTCTGGAGTGTTTATAGGGTTCTACAATGGACATTTTTGCCTAGAAAGCATATTTTCAAACTAATTTTTGAGTGCTAATTGCGACTCAGCCATTCGGAGTATCCACGTAGTTTATTAGACAAAATGTGCTTACAATTGTCTTACGAGCTTATTTTCGAAGTTTCGACGTTTCCTCCTCGGACATTCTGTATAATGGGCCCGACTCTTGCCCCAGCAGAGGCAGTGGAGTGAGAGAGTAGCGACTTATCCAGTGAGCATCGAGTATTTTGACGCCGACCGAGTGTTGCAAGTGGTGATCTTCTGGAGGTTTGGTGACGTGCTACGAACATTGGGACATCTTCAGGAGTTTTGGAAACCGGCTACGACATTTTGGTTTTCGGAACATTGTACGGGGTAAAAACTGATCTATACATTGTATGTGAAATAAACCATATCCGTGAAGCTCTGCCTTTCTTTCATATATTTCATACACCACCACCCACGTCGAGAGACGAACCGAGGACATAGGGATTGTTCCGTCGCGGGCGATGTCTTTCCGGAGGAGATTCCTGGAGGGAAAACACTTCGCAAGCTCATATGCGGATAAACCCAGCTCTCGCCATCCAGCAGGAGAGGGACGACGCCATCTCCAGAGAGAAAACTTTCACTACATTAACGGGACTAATCACTATTGCATTTGACGTCCCGCAAATCATCAATCGATTCTAGATACAACTGAATTATTGTATCGTCGTACAAACTACATATATTCACAATTCTCAAAAGATTAATTTTCACTTTTGATAATCTTGGACATTTTTATCATATTGTTACATTTGGATGGAAGAGCTTGACCAACACCGTCAAAAACTATAAAACCATGTATTTCATGTCAAAGTTACACACAATGTCAATGTAGTGCTTAACTTGGGTAGAAAAAAAAGTCGCCACGTAGTCAAAAAGGCATGACTAAATTCATGATCATTACATCTCGGCCACTTAGCTCTACTTGGATTTAAACATTCCTGCACTTGTCGTAAATTACTTGTTACGATGTCATTCGATCGGGAAGTTGCACGTCACCATAGTGACGTCACTCTAGTGGCGTTTAAGCTAATGATTGGATGACACCGTAACAGCTGACGACCTGTCAAACGCAGCACTAAATAAATAGAACTGTACCCAGGTGCACGAAACCCATGGAATAACAACGAACCAGTAACAGCACCAGGGTGCACGCTTCTTCACCATCCATCTAGCCCTTTGCACTCGTAATCAACGAGCATTATACACCTACAGATCATATGATGTCAGTGACGCCACAAGAATAATGGCTACTACATAGCTCGTATCTGTATGTAATGTGACACGTTCTACAACTCTTAGGGCATGTCTCAGATGCCACGCAAAAGTCCCTAATTAACTCGTTGGGCATGCCACAGATGCCCACATATTGTCCTGGTATGTAAAATAAAGTTCTCATTGTATAATATATCCTGGCTACTATTCTATTTTTAAAACGATGTTGACGCAATAGTGTGAACACGAGCTGGAAAGAGGGACTGCCGAGTATCGACTTCGATCTGTGCAGCCTTTTTCCTTTGTCATCTCAGACGTGCCTTAGTAGTTGTAGGACCTCGCAATGCTGAGAAACATGCGACCTCCATTCAAGGGCGGCATGTCACACATGCCCTGCGAGTGCAAAGGCCGCCTTCTGCGCATGCGCGCGAGGCGCGGGCGACCGCATCGCTTCGCGCCCGTCGATTGTTTATGCGCTCGCTCGCGCGCGCCGTAATTAAGACAAAGCGCTGGGCGCGCGCCACTTGTTTCGCAACTTTTGCCGCTCTCTCATCTGCGCATGTCAATATTTAAGCGAGCGAGCGTTCGAACTTGCGTCGGGCGACGCCCGGGCCCGGCAGACGCGGGCGACGGCGGGGCAGGGCGGGCCGGCGGAGCGTGGCGGGGCGTGGCGGGCTGGCGGGGCGTGGCGTGGCGGGGTGGAGCGGAGCGGGGCGGGGCGGGGTGGAGCGGGGCGGAGCGGGGTGGGGTGGAGCGAGGTTGGAGGGGCGGGCGGGCGGGGCGGGAAGGGGCGGGGAACAGCGGGGCGGGGCGGGGCGGGGCGGGCCAGCCATAAACAGCCTAATGAAACATAAACAAGTGGCCCGGTCCAAAGTTGCACAGGGCGCGCTTCTGCAAGAAACGTACGGCGGCGTTGGGGCGCTGGAGATGCGATGAGATTTAGAGATGAATTCTGAGTGGACGGCCTAAATGGGTGTTCCGTAAGGAACTGATTCTTATTCACTAATACCGGGGGAGTTGGTTCAGGGCATCGACCGATGTCACTGCACTGCCTCTGCCAGGGAGGTCCTAGATCCGACGATGGCAGGATTTTCCACACTGTCTCGTCAGCTGGGTCGAATTCAGTCGCTGTCTGGAGGAGAATTCTAGCGGCCGGCTGCTCTAATTGGTACTTTTCTGTGGTTTCTCCGATCAACACCAATCGAATGCCCGAGCAGTACCCTAACAATCAAGCCAAAGACCGCGCGAGATCTTTCTTACCTCTTACTTGTCCTATCCTCTCCTCTTACACACACACTTATACTAACATGCACTACACTACGACACATGCCGAGAGACCGGCCGGGGACTTGTCCCGGCTGTCCCGGCAGCTTGTCCCGGCTGGGAGCTTGTCCTGGCTGGGATGGTGCCCCGCTGGTGGGAGATACCTGGTTCGGCAAAATCCTGCGGATGATAGGAGGTCGGCGCCATCCAGCGGGGGAGATAACGTCCACCTCCAGCGGTAAAACATGCACTACGCTTATGGACTTAGGACTAATGGTCTTAGGAGTTGACCCGCCAGGAATCACCAATCAATTATTCACAAATAAACATTCTCTAGCGAGTTGACAATGAGAGACCACTGCTTCCTGTAAGAGAGGTAGACAGGTTGTCTGTTCTAATAAGTGATCCTATTTCGACTTCCTGTTCCTGTGTAAGTTACATTTTTACCCGGCGTTTACTTTGACTATGCAAAACTCTGTCAAAGATTTCAATTGGCAGAATACTTGGAATCCTAAAAGCAACACTTCATTCATATTACAATAGGTTCATAAGAAACATCTAGCGGTCGGCTGGGGTGGTGCCCCGCAAATGGGAGGAACCTGGTTGGACAAAATCCAGCCGTCTTAGGACAATTGACAATCAATTTGAAAATGACAATTGCAAACGCAGCTGGAAGAGCAGGAGTCAAATTGCAAGCTCTTTATACCAAAAGTATCGAATGCCTACATTACGTAGGCACCTTACCACAAATCAGCTGATGTATGTGACTTGTTGCTACGTATCTTATCACTTGAGGAAGAGCCTAATCTGCGAGCATGAGGAACGTGTTTGAAGTACATACCTCTAATACCTGACCACTTATCTTAAGCAATCTCTTATTGCTGAGAGACTCTTTTAATTTTCAAGAGTTTCATACTTTAGGCAAATGATTTATACTTTAGTCACGAGTCATAATCTTGAACCTTGAGTGATGCCACGTTTCAGGTATGGCCGTGTGAGCGGACGGGTTATGTCGAGGACGGTATGAGGAGCGGCGAAGAGGGGATGAGGAGGCGGAGTTGAAGGAGGAAGAGAGGGAGTGGGAACGTCCCTCATTAATATTTACCAAAGAGAACAAAAAATATCAAATGAACTGTAATATTTGCCATAGAAACCTTTCTGTCCATAATCTTGAACCTTGAGTGGTGCCACATTTCAGATACGGCCATGTGGGCGGAAGGGTCGTGGCGGGAGACGGTATGAGAAGCGATGAAGAGGGGATGAGAAGGAGGAGCTGAATGAGGAGGAGAGGGGGCGGGAACGTCTCTCAAATATTTACCAAAGAGAACAAACATCAAAGGAACCATAATATTTGCAACAGAAACTTTTCTGGCCATAATCTTGAACCTTGAGTGGTGCCACCTTTCAGGTACGGCCGTGTGAGCGGTCGGATAGTGTCGAGGTATGGTATGAGGAGCGGTAAAGAGGGGATGAGGAGGCGGAGTAGAAGGCAGAAGGGGAGGAGGAGAGGGTGGGAACGTCCCTCATTAATTTTTACCAAAGAGAACAAAAAATATCAAATGAACTGTAATATTTGCAACAGAAACTTTTTTGGACATAATCTTGAACCTTGAGTGATGCCACGTTTCAGGTACGGCCGTGTGAGCGGACGGGTCCTGTCGAGGGACGGTATGAGGAGCGGTGAAGAGGGGATGAGGAGGCGGAGTCGAAGGAGGAGGAGAGGGGGTGGGAACGTCCCTCATTAATATTCGCGGCCGATGGCGCGACGCGGCGGCGGCGTCGGCGGCGCCGCGTAATCAAGCTGCGTCCTCTGTGATTGATGAGTGGCCGCGCGGCCCGCCCGCCCGCCGCCCGCCGCCCCCGCCCGCCCGCCCGCGCTAAGCGAGCGCATCTTAATGTCTTAATGGGCGCGGCGCCGCCCTATCGGCAGCCCCTCCCCCCCATCCCCCACCCGGGCTGCTTCCTTTCAGATGCGTCGCTCTGCGTCCCACTTGCCAAGCCGTTCGCTGCTTCCTGGAAGCGAGGTTTGGAACTAGGGATTGGAATACGTGCATGGCGGGTTGTCACGGTTAAATATCCATCGGTTGAGTTGTTATTCTTAATGATTTCACTTGGAGTACATTGGGGACCCATAGCGTGGTGACCTACACGATAACTTTCCTCCTGCAAAATTCAAACTTGGTTGACATTCCGGTGCCTGTAAGTGGAAACTACGGGACAAATGAGGGATAAAGATATGATTTATCAGATGCTTATCATTTTACTACTTTGTTATGAAGCCATCACTTTGTCATATCATCACGATTATAGTTGATTATTATCGTTCACGTTGGAGGTTTAGGCTTAGGAATTTGAAACCATCCCTCTCTACAATCGTGGTTGCTAGTTCTACATTCAGACTTCTCGGTCTAAAAGAGCAAAGTACTGTTTAAATTAGATAGGCGACGAAATTTAGGGAAATTGTTGATCCAGAGCGTTCATCATATTCTGTTTCCAACGGAAACTTTTCACTTCCGCTCCTAGTTTATCATGTACGTAAACCGATTTCTTGTTTTTTACATTTATTGAAAGAAAATTAAGTATTCCACTCGTTTAAGTGCCACGGACGGAATACTATTCCACTTTACACAGCCACTCTCGTTAAGATTTTTTGTGTGTAATATGGAGTGCTGGTTACGGGGGACGCTGTTTTGTGTGTGCTACTTTTATGCTCCACTCAAATACTGTAGGGACCTCGTGACACTCCTTCACAGAAGGGTTTTCACAAGATTGAAATCGAGTATCGTGTTATATGCTCGCTAGTAACATGTATTCTTTTCAGTAACTAAAATATATATTATATGCCTTAGAGTTTGCCCGAGTTTCTAGAGACTGCAATATGGAGGACCTAAAGTGCTTAGGAAAGCGTTTGCGGTAATCCACCATTCCCTGTTTTCACCAAACCAGTGGTGACTTCACAAAACTCCCCGTACCAGACAGGTCATTTCTTTGCTTAGGACACTCTCCCTTTCTCTGCAGCGGCTCTGGCCGGGAAGTCCTAGGGTTTGAGTTTCGACGGTGTCGCAGTTTAGAAATTGACTAGATAGCTAATTCGAATTCATCCATGCCACCTGGAGGAAAATTATAGAGACCGGTTGCTCTGAACGGGGTTTTTCCAAAGTTTCTCCCATCAATACCAGTGGAATGCCGGAGCAGTAACCTAACAAACGGGCTACATACCGCGTGTAATCTTTACTTCACTCTTCTTTTTCATATCCTCTCTCCTTAACACACAAATACTTGCGATACTCTCCTATACTACCACAAATATAGAGAGTTGAGGCGCAAGCTAAGAGCTTGGCTCAGCTCTGGAGGGAGAAATCCCCTGCAAGACGACTTATAGGTCGGCGACAGATCTCACCATTCAGCGAAGAAGGAATCACCACGATCTTTCGGAATACATAATTCACAACAATAACACGTTGTTTTGGTTATAGCATAATAGTTATAGCATTTGAGGTCAATCAATGGCTGTGAGATTCGAACCCGCTTCTATCGTACTGCGTACTTGGGCGCAGCTGATCCAACTTGTTGAACAACTGGGGCAGATTTTAGGAAGAGATATATTTTCACTGGCAAAAAGTTCGTAAACTCGTAAAAGAAAATCACAAAGTATCGCATCTTCACAGGAAAAAAGTTTTCTCACAGAGCAAAATCGCGAGGCGCCGTATTCCGTATTAATCAATGTGTCGCAGCTGTCCGTGGAACAGCGGGCGGGCGAGTGGGCGAGCGGACGGGGGGGCGGGCGGGCGTTCGGTGATGGCATGACGGATGGGACGTGCGAGAAAACGCGCTTCGACAGCCCATTTGCCGTCCTGCTAATGCCCCCCTCCCCCCAACGCCAACTCCCCCCACCCCACCCCTCCTCACTCCGCCAATATGGAGCCCGTCTGCGCGAATCCCGAAATTTGCGACCAATTCTCTGCCTCGATGAGCGACCCGCCGCCTGCCCCAGTGTACAAACGGCGCGGCTGCCTGCCCAAGCGAAAACTCTGCTGCGGGGCCTGTGGGGTGGTTTATTGCTTTAATGATGGATTTGTGAACAGTGTTTGAAGAACTGACGCCTGTCTAAATCTTCGAAATAATGCAAATGTATGTAGGGGTGGAAATAAGCATTTCTTGCTGTCATTGCTGAATTTTTATTACTACCTTTGCTCTCGTGTCTACAAATCTTCATCATTATCTTATATCTTTTAACATTGATGCTCAAATATTCTTTAAAACCTTAATTATTTATTGTCATCTGCACGAACTCACAGAACTCGTGATATATTTTATTCTTGTGTTAGGTATGCGATCTGCAATTATATGTTGAAGAAATTCTTTCAATCACACATTTGAGTCTACGTAAAAATTAGCCGTTTTCTCCTTTTTGTTAACTCCTGCATTTAAAAATGGTAAGATATTTTGCAATGTAAGGTGCAATGCAATGTAAGGTGCAATGCAATGTAAGGTGCAATGCAATGTAAGGTGCAATGCAATGTAAGGTGTAATGCAATGTAAAGTGCAATGTTCCGGAGATTGACGCCAGATTCTCCTCTTAGGAAGTTCTGAGGGTAATTCAAAGTCACTGTCAGTGGCCCATAAACCGGATGTCTGGAGGCCTTCTCCGTTGCGAACAAAATACCCCGCATTCTACGATTAAAGTCATAAAGAGAGTGATATTTTTTCAAAAAAAATGTTGCCTTTGAGAGAATCGACTGTACGAGTAAATGTGAATTCCGGGGATGAAATTCAAACTATTTTTTTTCTGGCTATTCTCTAAATGCAATTAAATTTTTACTTTTGGTTATATCTTATAAAACTTTTATTACAAAACGTTTGTTAAAAAACACGAATTCCAAACCGGCTGTTGCATCACAGCCAACACCGCATCTGCAACGAGGCTGGGCCTTACGTTCGTTTCTTCTTGAATTGTACTCGATGAAATTGTCGAATAAGAAAAACGTCGCTTGTTGCTGAGTAAAGTACCACTTTAATGGTATCAAGTGTTTTATCTGTACTGAAACGTTCTCTTTGGGTGCTCCGCGTTGAAAACTTCTTTGAAACGTTTTCAATGTTTATGGATAGAAGCGTTCACACGTTGGGAAAACCCTCTTGAAAACAGTTCTTATTAATGTTGGAAAAATATTTCAAACTTTAAACGATTTAATTTTCGTTACAAGTTTTACGATTGCCCGACTCCAAATTTCGAACATGGTTGAACAATACTTACGTGAATCGACGATCTATCTAGTGCAGTCCGGGTGTTTTATGAAAATTTATTCTGTAAAAAATAAAATGATTGGTGTGCGGAATTTAACTGTTAAATAAATAAGTATTTTTCCAATAAAAATATTTACAGCATTTATTGAGTTCAACATTTACTAATTAAAATGTTTCTTTTTTTACGAATTTTACTTTCGTGCAATTATTTCTGCCATTTGGTCGAAATATTAATTTCTTTCATTTACTGAGGCCTTTTAAAATCTATATGATATTCTCTTTGCAAAGAATTAAAAAACTATGTTTGTTCGACCCTTTCAGCGGTGCTTACAATTCGCAGAGAAGTTGTAGACAGCGATGCCGATACTTTCTCCCATTATCTCTATGTACTCCGCCGTCTTATACTTTTGCCTAATCATGCAAAAGTGTTTTCAGCCAACAAAAATTGTTTTCCATACATATCGATGTTTTGGGTGTCCTTGATGGCGAAAAATTGATTGTATACAAAACGTCTATCCGTCGGTCCATCTGTGGTCAACGCTTGCACCTAAACCGTTCAGCCGATTTTCTCCAAAATTGTTATTCCAATTTGATTGAAATTGACTCGATCTGAACGAACTTGTTACTTTGAGAGTTTCAGTTATTTTGATTTTTTAGAATCTCTACATGAAGCTTTAAAAATATTTTCAAACTTATGCGAAATCATCCAATCAAAATGTGTGCTCACTCTCAGAAGTAATTACTAAATACAATATTTTAATTAATTATTATATTTCATTAAAATATTAGAATGTAGCACCACTAGTTTCTTAATAAAATTTGTTTTTGAAAATTGATTTTTTAAATAATGTAAGACAAAAATTGCTTTAAAACTGTGACAATTTTTAGAGTAGGTTCATTACAAAAAATGCGAGAACGTATATGCTGTTCTAATAACTAGTTTTTTTACACCAATTCTGTATTAAATTATTTTCACATTTGTGAAAGAACTGAAGAAGCTCATCGTAAGCAAAATACACCGAGCAACCTCGCACAGAGAGCCGTCCGCAAATACTCCCGAGAACAGCCGAGAATGAGTGATACTGACTGTTCAGATACTTGACAGAAACCTATTAAACGCCCAAATTTTCTTAACCGATGCCCTTGCTTCCCCCTCTCTGGCACAATAAACAGTTGAAGGCAAAAGCTCGTAACGAGCACTGATGACAACATTCCCAAGACACATTCACTAGAGTGAAATAGAAACTATCTTTTTGTTGAAGACGAGAACTTCTGTCTATGATTTTCTCCAAAAATCTAATGAAATAATTGAAGCAGTAAAGGTCCATCATACCTCGAACTCCTGAGAAAGTTAGATTGCAAATTATCAAGAAAGTTGCGAAGACATGACTGATTCTCCAGAGATTGGCATTGCTTCATAAAATCTAGTGGCCAATTTCATAACCAATACCCCTACTCTACCCGCATTTCTTCAATCCATCGTTGAAGAATAGTTGCACGAGTAATACGTCTATACTTCATAACGAGATGAAAAGCGCTTGCGACCTCGTATGCTAAGAAAGCAAGCCAGCGGAAACGATCGATAATAGAATGTGTTTTGTCTGGCTTTAGTGAGTACCGAAGAAAACTAGTTTTAACACTGCTAAAGGCCTGATCGAAAATGTTATTTTTTAGGTACTACGTTTTTAGATCGACATTAATATAGTTCCATATCTCATGTTAAAAGTACACGCACACACTTGTAACGTTCAAAAATTTGACATCTGTGCATGCTAAAAACTTAACACTCATAATTTAATTTTATATAGTGGATTTCATTTACTTGTTAAGAAGTTACAAATTGCATAAGCGTTTCTATATCTTTCTGAAAATATCGATATGTCGAGTACTAGGAATATTACTCGCAAAAATAAAGTACATGAGTGTTGAATGTAAATGTGTTTGTAAATGAAATAACTATTCTCCTGTAAATTCTAGTATATAATTAGATTTTAGTACGAGAGTGTTTTAATGAAAAATAATCCGATCTACGACAGAAAAGGAAACAGTGGAAGTGTTCACGTTTTAAAATTCAAGTCATTTCTACTGCGCGACAACAAAGTACTAGCGGTGACTCACAAAGAACTTGGTTCAAAACATGGCAATATTTAACTCAATGCTCTTACGATCACAAAGAGTATTAAACAATGCAAAGCAAAATTTATTCTGCCGCTTTCCTGCATAATTGAGTTTGAAGGTGAGACAATCCGATTACACTCAGATAAGTGTAGACCACCCGCCTCTGAACGCAGCGGTAGTGAGAGCGATGCAAACACAGATTCCGAGAGGAGAAACAGGCGAGATTTTCGCAAAATATAAAGTGCTGACGTCGGTGCGCGAACCCAAGGCGGAAAAATCACCTGCTGGGCGAGGTGGCGCTTTATAAAGCAGAGCTCGCAGCGGGGCGCGCTGGCCTGGGAGCGGGCAGGTGCGACGGCGCGCTTATGCAGCGCCGCCGGGAGGGGCGGGAAGGGCAGGGCGGGGAGGGGCAGGGCGGAGAAGGGCAGGGCGGGGAGGGGCAGGGCGGAGAAGGGCAGTGCGGGGAGGGGCAGTGCGGGGAGGGGCAGTGCGGGGAGGGGCAGTGCGGGGAGGGGCAGTGCGGGGAGGGGCAGTGCGGGGAGGGGCAGTGCGGGGAGGGGCAGTGCGGGGAGGGGCAGTGCGGGGAGGGGCAGTGCGGGGAGGGGCAGTGCGGGGAGGGGCCGGGCGGGGAGGAGGAGGGTGGGGAGGGGCAGGGCAGGGAAGGCCAGGGGCGGGGCCGGGAGGGGTAGGGCGGAGTGGGGCGGGGCGGAGAGGGGCAGTGCGTGGAGGGGCAGTGCGGGGAGGGGCAGTGCCGGGAAGGGCAGGGCGGAGAAGGGCGGGGAGGGGCAGGGCGGGGAGGGGCAGGGCGGGGAGGGGCAGGGCGGGGAGGGGCAGTGCGGGGAGGGGCAGTGCGGAGAGGGGCAGGGCGGGGGGGGCGTGGTAGGCCCAGCGATTAGAGGCGGAACAAGGCGTGGTGTGGCGGGATGGGGTCGGGCGAGGCGGAGGAAGACGGGGTACAATGCGGCAGGGAAGGCGGGTGCGGTGGAAACAGTGCGTACGTAGGTCGGGCGGACGTGGGTCGGGCGGACGTGGGAAGAAGCGATGTGGGTGGAAACGATGTGGGTAGAGCCGACGTGGGGAGAGCCGACGTTGGAAGACGCGATGTGGGTGGAAACGATGTGGGTAGAGCACACGTGGGTTGGGCCGTCGCGTCGTGGGTAGAGGAGATGTGAGAGTGAATAGCGCACGTAGATAGAGCACACGTGGGTAGGGCGGACGTGGGTGAAGTGGTCGTAAGTAGGGAAGACATGGGCAGCGAGGAGGGGAATATGGCGGATATGGATAGGGGGGATCTTGGATGCGCCAATTGGAAGGAGCGTCGCGGAGCGGAACGTGGCGGGGCGGGGAGGTACGAGGCGGGGAGGGGCAGAACGAGGCGGGGAAGGGCAGAACGTGGCGGGGCCAAACGAGGCGGGGTGGCACGAGGCGGGGCGGCCGGCGCGTTGCGTGGCGGGGCGGGGCGGGGGCGGCGCTGGGCGAGGCGGGGAGAGGGGCGGGTCTCGAGGGAAGGCTCGTCTGGCGTAATAGAGCGCGTCCCTCTTCGTTAGCAGCGAATCTGGGCGCCTCGCCGTCGACGCGCCGCCAGCCCTGCCCCGCCCCGGCCGCTCCTCGCCGGCCGCTATGCATCCCGAGTACTTTAGGTCACTTATTAAGCCATTCATTCCGGGCGTCCGGGCGCCCCACCGCCCGAGCCTCGCTCCGAGCGGCGGTTATCCGGCGGGGAACATATTTACCGCCCTGCGGCCGGCCGCCCCATCAACTTGTCCCATTCCGCCAACTTCGGCGCCACTTTTCGCGGAGTTGCGGGCGGGCGGCGGGCGCGCCGCTGGATGAAGTTCCGAGAAATGTGGCGCGCTTCATCTTGCGCCCGCCGCGGGCGGCGGCGGCGTTGGCGGCGGCGGGCGAGGGGAGGCGAGGGGGGAAGGGTGAGTGGCGGGCGGGCGCTGCGCAAAGCCGCCGGGGTCGTGGGGGTGCGAGTTGCCTCGACAGGCGACTGCTGCGCGCCGCAGACGATGCGGACGCGCGAGGACCGGCGAGGATCCGCGCCGTCGGGCGAGTGCCTCGGTGAGGACGCGGAGGGGACGGCTCGGGGAAGAACGGAGAGGTTTTGTGCGGCGAACGTTGTGAAGCACGCTGGTACGAATATCCCCGCGGACCGGACGGCTCCATCCGAACTATCGAAGTGATTCTTCGTTCGAGACATCGCCACTGAGGATGTCCGTCGCAGTTACGGACGAAACGTTTGGAAGTGTATTTTCCTATAGACCACGGCCCCCTAGCCCGGAAGAAAATGTTGATTACAACTCCCGCCTACATTGTTATAAAGTTGTGAAGCACGTTATACTGCGATTTTGTTAACTGTGACCCTGACAGGAATCAGCTGTTTCGCGTCCATCCAATCGGGAGCTTATATTTCGCGAAAGTGACGTCATTATGGTGACGTTCAAGCTCCCGATTGGAAGAAACCGTCACCAGCTGATTCCTGTCAGAGGCACAGTTACAAAAATCGCAGTGTAGTGACAATCTCGTAACGTGTGTCGTTTGAACTGTAATAGTTATTTACGCACCACCGACGCAATAAGGGTTCTAATGATCGAGTGGTGACAAAGGCCCAACGCCTTCGCTCCGAGGGTTTTTTGTCGCCACAAACCATTAGAACTAGTTGACGCCCGTGGTGCAGACATAATTTTAGTTTTAAACTAATTTTATTGATTCAGATTCACTAATTTACTAATGAACTAGTTCTTAATTTGACTCGGTTTGTCTTTACATATTTCCTTCTCATAATTCCCTTTCATAATTCCCTCTTTAAGAGAACATGTAGCACCTTTAAACTATTTTCACATTTCCCTCGTAACCACAATCCTCTCGATCCAGGGAAGTTCTGCAATTCATATTGAACTCCGTATCGAAAGCAATATCTAGCATTAACGTATAAGTAAAAAATTAAATATATTTCAAAATGCGTTTCGTTATATGACTACCAAACAGGGAAGTTGTTCCGAACTCTGTGGAAGTGGCTCCTTGTAACGTCAGCGTACTGTAATGCTAATTCTCTTGATTTTCATTTATTTTTCGACTACAGCTGCCCAACCCGTTGCTGTTTAATCATGAATTAAATAAAGCTAGCAGCTCACTAACATTTATCGTCAGCGAACGGAATAAACTTCGTTTATCTTGATCACTTGAGAGGAACGCGCCACAATTCTCGCATTACGTTTTTGTGATAGATACGACCATCAAGCGGTTCGAGGGTGTAAAATTTTCGTTGCCGAAACAAACAGAAATTTACTTTAAAATATCGCTAATATGGGAATTATTTCCAACGACAGGTCCAGTGAGGTCGTCATCGAACAGTCCTCAGCACGGATCTCCAGCCTTCCACTCGCATGGGCGAGCGAACTGTAATTATCGTACTTATCTGACCGCAGAGCAGAACGAATGGGAGTGTCAAGAGCCAACCTTCGTGAAAAATGCACATTTCATTCAATTTTTGAGTTACGTCCCTTTTGTTTCGTCAGCTAAAACTTTTTAAATGAACCGCTGTGCTCAAATCATCACTGAAAAAATCAAGGCAATTTTCGAAATGACATGACAAACCCCTCGTCAATATTGCAAACTACATGCAGTTGTAGATGTGGGTGAGACATTTCAAAAAGTTGTCATACGATTGCACTCAAATTAAATGGAGCCAAAGACTCCAGCAGTTATTACCAAGTAAGGGGAAACAAAAGGGAAATGCCTGAGCAGTACCCTAACAAACGGGCCACGTATCAATCTTTCCTTCCTCTTTGTTGTCCTAGCCTAACCTATTACGTAACACCGTTACACTCACAAGCACTGTACTACTACACATGTCGGGAGGCCAAGCGACTGGGAGATCCTAGGTTCGAGTCCCGACACTCGCTGGATTTTCGACACTAGCTTATCAGCTAGGTTGAATTCAGTCGCTAAATGAAGGAGAATCCTAGTGGCCGGCTGCTCTGATCGCTAGTTTTCCGTGATTTCTCCGATCAACACCAGGCGAATGCCGGAGCAGTACCCTAACAAACGGGCTTTCCTCTTCCTTGTCCTATCCTCACCCCTTATACACACTACACTACCAGACATGCCAGGAGACCGGTAGGGAGCTTATAGCTTGTCCCGGCTGGAGCGGTGCCCCGCTGGTGGGAGACACCTGGTTGGAGGGAGGCGTTTATGTGAAAATGACATTTGAGAATTTCTGAAAATGCGGATACTAGTTTTCACAGAAAATGGTTGAGTTTTCGAGAATCATTATATAATGTTATTTAAAGCACATGTACTCATAAATATAATAATGTGAACGAATCGCCGCTCACGTAAATATTAGCGACTTGAGAGAAAGTTCAAAAATATTTCATTTTTGTAATTTTTGGAAAAACAAATCCGCAAATTCGCCGTTTTTTCGCGCAGCATTACGTAACTTTACCTACATTCCTCCGCATATACGTATGTATACGGAAAAGTAAAAATATGTACTTTCTTTGTCTTCTTAGGTGCGTGAACTGGCGTTTATTCTGTGCGGTTACAGTTTGCAGCGGGATTTTACCGGCACTCGCCCTCCCCTTTCTCGTGCTTTGCACATGTGACGTAGAAATATAGAGCGGGAAGATAACTTGGTCGTGAATATTACCAGGCCATAAAAGATGGCTGAACTGGAGAAACATTTAGAATGACATTTGTTATAATGCATACTTGCAGTGAGTTACTGTGGAAACGTGTTACTCTCACAAAATTCTAAATGTGTTTTTGAGACTACTGACTGCTATTCTTATAAGCGTTCAAGTATTTCTCTTAGTACAGTTTGCTGGTCTGTATCCTTAACGGATCAAAAAGTAAGTGGATTTTATTTAAAAGAGAATAAACCTATTTTTCTAGTAGAGATATGAATCATTGTTTTTAAAATAGAAGAAATGATATAAAGTTATAGACAATGATCTCCATCCCCAGAGAGATGACTTTATAAGTCTAGTGTATAACTAACTATAAACCACTAATTTTAGTTTGCAACACCTTTAATACAAGTTGTTTGCTTTGCCCTTCGAGTTGCTACTACATTCACCAAGAGTATTTTAAAAAAATCACTCGGCCGAATCTTTGGAATGAATCATATTTCGATTATGATTATTGAGAAGTCCACCTTTGAATTACAGTGCGTTCACTGTCAAACCTCCTAACAGGGTTGCAACACGTCACCAAAATCTACAATTGATTCAGTTATTTGAACATTTTATTATATAATGAGGAACTTAAATCTGTTCTAATCCGTACCCCACCGATTCTACACTTTATACTTCGATAAACTCGCTTTGAATCTAAAATACTTACTTTAGGAGCTCGTTTGTTAAATGTCGGCATGCAATTTGTAGTTTATCAGTTTTAAGAAGCTTTTTGGGAAACTGTAAAATGTGTTTTTATGTTTCATACACTTCTAACTCTCAAATCAATTTATCAGAAATAGTTTGATGGTCGCCTGCAGAAGAGTTTACCATTATTAACGTGAGTGATATGTTTCTGTAATTTGCTTGGCATTTTATCTTTATTTTAATATGATAATTATGGGAAATATATTAATAGTGAAATTCAAATTGTTTTTATTATTTTTTTAGTTCATCGTTAGTACTTTTACGATGAAGGAGCAATTATTATTTCAATCATTAAAAACCTATTAAAGGATACACACTAAATTATCTTTAATATGTTTTTTCTAATTCTTCTCCAAATCAAAATCTACAAGAAGAATGAAAGATGAAAAATGCAAATATAATACATACAAATCACTTTTATTTCATCAATGAAATAGAAGCAAAGTCTCTCACTACACAATTCCATGCAACAACTATAGGCTGATGGTGAGTGAGATTTATGCAATAAAGTGTTCTCGTTTAGTACATTGTATTATTCGGTGACCTTAGAAAATTCTCATTCAAAAAATATTGTATTTAAAAACTTGTTTAATTATTATAGAATATTAATATAGAATATTCTTCTTGCAGTTATTCCTTTTATAACAACAATAATTTTGAAATCATAGGTTCCAGAAAAACCTGCTAACAATATCTCCTAAAACTGCATCCTGGAAATGAATTTTTTTCCTCCAATATTCAGTAATCCAGATTTACTAATGAATCTTTTTCATTAAAAACATTATTCCAACATCTTGACTCTAGTCAATTGATAATTGAATAGCAGGAAACAACCAATGCTTAGTTCCGCCGTCTCCTTCGCTGGGCATCTGGGCCAAGAGAACACGTTGACGTGACTGCCTGAGCGCCGACCCGCGGAGCCGCGGGGAGTGTTGTTAAGTGAGATGGGAAGAGATCGGAGGGGCCCCACACAGGCTTTCCGCCTGGCCATTCGATTCCCTTCAAGTACTTTGAGGAGTTGGGCAGATTGGATTGGTTTCTGCCTTAGGGCTTGCTATCACTTTAAGAGCCGTACAGTGCCCTGCCTTATCGCAGAAAGGTGAAGCAATTTTGCACATGCCAAGAGGACGAATTGGAATAGTATACGCCAGGAAATTGTCAATGCAGTGCTCTTCGATCGTTGTATTGATTATCTTTTTATGTTCCAATGCAGCTTGCTGGTAAATATTATCGAATGTGAGGGTGGGGAGTACAAGGTTATTTAATGAAAATGAAAGTCAATAAATGTATGACGGTAAAGGCTTTTATTTGTCTGTTCCTTGAGACATGCAGTAGAAAGATAGTTAACAACCGCATACCAATGCGATTCCTGCAGCCGGACAACATCAAAGAAATGGATCAACGGCAGAAGCAAACGGGAATATTGATGCCCATGAGAGCGTAGGTTCCGCGGCCGGCTTCAGGAACTGTACTTGGCTGTCCGGGAGACACGGCGTTCGAGGCACATGTTCCAACGTTTCGGCCGCCGTTCTGGGACCTTTCTGAGCATTTCGCCCTGAGAAATGTCGCAGAATGGCGGCCGATACGTCGGGATCTGTGCTTAGGATAGCGCGTCCTCCGGTCAGCCAAGTAGTTACTGATGACCACTTACTTTTTTTTTAGACATTCACTACGTTAGTTCGAATGCATGTTTGTAATATACTTCGTCACATATTAAAATAATATTTCACCGTGATCATGAGTAGGCTGAGTAGGTGTTTAAGAGAACGCTGCCTAAAATAAAAATGTTTCACAAAATGATAATGCATGACGACAGGCTACAATTTTTTCAAACATCTGATGAGAGGTGAAAGACAAAAGATGAAATTCAGGATTTACACTGATTTATGCAATAAAAATCCCAAATGAAGAAAGAGCAACTCTTTTCTCAACGACTACTTCAGAATATACACATTTCTACATGTTATCAGATGTAGTAATGATGCCGATTGCACAAGCCGTGCCAGAATATTATTGTTACGGCTGTCGACCAATCACATTCATCTTAGTTCATCATACACGACACAGGGGTTCTCGCAGCCGCCTACAGAGGCGCTGCGTGCTCTGTCGCATCTGTTCGCAACCGTCGTAAGACGGGTGAACCACGAAACAGTATACGAGTTAGTGTTTGTTAGGTTCAGAGAACATTCAGTTTTCTCTAAGGTTAAGGCGCCCATTTATTTTTTTTAATATAAATTTCGAAATCGTAGAGAAAGAGTAGTCTTCTACTTGCGTAGAATGGCTATTATTCACTCGTAAAAAATTTCGACACTCACTCCTAGGTCGCTGGTGTTGTAAACATCAACTCGTGAAAAATAGGTATCATTCGTTGCAGAATGTAATGTTTCTCCACCCAGAGAGGGGAAGAAATATCGCTGTTCTCCATCGACCTCCCTCTCACTGATACGCGACTATTAGGAAATATTTAAATTTCTGAAATGTTTAATGTATTTAACTTGTGTCATTTGTTCCGAAGGTGCATTATTAGTTTCGTTTATATAAGATAAGATAAA
The DNA here is from genome assembly GCA_031308135.1 of Acheta domesticus. Taxonomy (NCBI): domain Eukaryota; kingdom Metazoa; phylum Arthropoda; class Insecta; order Orthoptera; family Gryllidae; genus Acheta; species Acheta domesticus. The sequence continues at coordinate 4,762,582 of JAHLJT010009436.1, read as the reverse complement.
TTTTATTTACACTGCCATTGGGTGTAACCCGATGGCAGCTCATTACATAATGAAGCTAATATAAATAACATATAGATTAAATAATAATGGTTAATTATGAAAATAATGGTATAATAATAATAATAATAATAATAATAATAATAATAATAATGGTATTTAACCCTTTAAACCCTAATGTTGCCTGAGAGTAACATGTAGAATTTTCTAAAATTTGAGGACATATTTTAAAAATAGCGTATTTGCTTTAAATTATTCAATTACAACTCAAAATTAAGTTTTTAAAAATTGTTCGTCATTTAACAACAATTTGGGATCGAAAGGGTTAATCCAAAGGTAACGGTATCCCAGCATGATACATTTCCGTTTAAACAGAAGGCTGTGGCGGCAGCGGCCTGCCGTTATGTCGGACGGAGATTTTTCGCGACGTGGGCGAGAGCCCTTTAGGCGGCGGAGAAGGCCCTTCAGGGCCCTTCGGGGAGGGCGCGCGACGCCTCGCGGAGTATTTCAAAGGGCCGCGCAGGTGAGGAGATGGCCCAGACGACGCCCACGCCGCGCCGCCCCGCGCCGCGGCGGGCAGGGCTCCGATACAGTCACTGGCCGCACCACATCAAAGCACTCTCTCAGTCAGAATCAGTGAAAAAAAAACTACTGATTGATAGTGACTATTCACTGATGGTGTCGGTTATAACAGTGCCACTGACAATCAGTGAATTGAACTGAACAAATCAGTGAAAATGGGGTCCACTTTTTGAATCAGTGAAACTTCACTGTTTGAATCAGTGAAATCTGTGCTAATTGAACGTGATGATTGAACGATCAGTGAGCGATGGTGGCGCGGCACTTTTACCACTGACGACAAGTGAAATGCTAGCGGTCATTATGAAAAGGTTCGCCTATTCGCTGATTGTCAGCGAAACCACACATTTCGACTGAAGATATCAGTGACTTCGGCTCTCACTAATTGAATCAGTGACAATTTCACTGATTCAGATTCAGAGAGCAAGGTGAACAAAGGTCCGGCTGCAAAATACACGAAGGGGAAGGGAAATGTTGGTTTTGCTTTAACCTGCAACTGGTGATGTGCCTGTCAACTTCTTCCACCTTCTGTCACCGGTGACTGGTCTGAGAGACCGCAAAAGTTTTAGGCGGAATATTTTCGGTGCTCCATTTCATGTTGACTTGACAATTTGTTTTCACGTTCGATACAATTTGTTTTCACGCGTTAACAATGTTATAATAAACAAGAAAAGAAAAGGTTTTGTTGTTAATATGTAAAATTAAAATAATATAATTATTTATTACTCGCTGAGTACATTTCTGGCTATAATTTGTTTCATACTGTTTCTTCACTATTAATTATGTTAAGAACTTGTAGAAAGGTTTGAAATATTATTCATTACATTAAAAAACCTTTGTTTAAATCCGATAATTCATTGTTACACGAAAATTATCCAGTAATAAATTTGCAATGCACATTCACTATGGGAAGAAAAGTCTCACTAATGTTGATGTAAGTTCTGCGAGACCGCTCCGAAATTTCAAGTTTATTTTCCTCAGCGGTCTCAGGGACTGCCCGTCACCAGTTAAGAGTTAATCTATGTTATTACTTTCTCGCAACCGCTGAAACAGTAGAGAGAAAGTTATGCAACGCTGCGCAAAAAACGGCCAGTTTTCAGCCAAAAAACAGGGCAAAACTTTTATTACAGGGCCCTGGCAACGAAAAAGTGGATAAATCCAACATGCCCTAAATACATAGAGAAAAATCCTCTGACATGTGCTGTGGTCAGAATCCAGGTTTTGTGGGTCCATGATTCCGAAAAATCGAATGACGGCAAAACGTTTGTCCGTCTGTCGTTTGTCGGAAACATATTTTTCCACTCCCATTGTATAATGCTGTCCTTTGATGGCTGCAACCAGTTGCATAATGATAGTCATTTCGATACATTTTTCAATATGGTACAGGTCCTTGGCCGATCACACAGAAGTTAACAAACCAAGTATTGACACTTAATTAATCAGTGAGAATCGTTTTAGCAAATGTTTCGTTCGATTGTGTACATTAAAATTGTATTTGATATTATATTATGCTCAATAGTTTTAATTTATTTTATAATTAGTATTCTTTCTTGGTATGTTAATTAAAATAAAATGAATCGTAATTTCACTTTGATCCTATTCGATCACTTTGATCCGCGCAGTACTCTCGAGGGGGCAGACAAGTAACCACAGCCACCTGCGGCAGCATGCGAGGGTGATTTAGGTAGCTGACCGCTAGGTGGCCATCGCTGAATCAACTGCCACGAAACTATTCATTGTAAAGTTAAACTTTTAAAAGTCGTAAAAAAGTACCGTCATATGCTGTAGCAAAATAGTACATTATGAAACGATGATGTAATGACGGGGTGGGTAAATACACTCGTGTGAAGTTTACGATACTCGCTTGTTCCTAATATCATACTCTTGTACCCATCATTATATCATCGTTTCATAATGTACTATTTTACTATAGCATATGACAATTCATTAGAGCAGTATAATGTAGAACGCACAAATGTTATGGAAGTAACACTGTTTTAACTTTTTTCATTTATACTAATATTTTTATGTATAAAACCACAAAGCAAAACGTAATTAACTGATGAAAAATATGCGAGTACTTGCTAATTAGTGTAATAATTAAAATAGATTATCGTCGTAATTTTTCAGATCAGTCGCTTTTTCCTTATTAGAACGACTACAATGTTTTTCGAAGACAACTTTCACAAGAAAATATGGTATCTTGTAAGTTGCTAAATAGTATTAGGTTATATTGTTTATTTAATAAAATTAATATAATTAACTATAAAATTATATTAATAATTGTTTAAATATAATTTTATATTTTATAATCAAACATCGATTACCATGAACAGACATTGAAATAAATTCAGTATTAGATGAAGAAAAGTCTATAAATAACAGTAATTTTCCATATTATAAGTTATTTAGTGCATTAACAATGTTCAATTTCTTTAATATTTGTTTCGCCATTCACACATGATCTACTGCTGGTATTAGTAGAAGGTTAAAATAACGGACGTTTCCACGTCACAAATCGGAACTAACGTTTTGCATGGCAGCGCTGTTTCTCGCAACCGTTCGTCAGCCGCGACTACCATTGTCCGTTAAATGACAGCATTTCCCGACAAAATTCTCGTCGAACGCAGTGTGTTTCCCTGCCTCATTAAGGAGCAAACATTTGTACTGCGCGCGTGACAGCCTCATCGGGCCCGTTCGTGAGTCACGCAGTCCCGCCGCCCGATTCGGCAGCGCGCCCTGGCGGCGATCGCGGCGCTATCTGTCGCGCCCCGACACCGACTGATGCGCCCCCTGGCAGTGAAATACGCGCCGAATTATCGCGCCGCCCGCCGTTCTTCGCACGCTTATCTAAGGCGGATTTATCATCGTAAACACAACGGAGGCGCCGCGGGGGGCGGGAGCGGAGGGGAATGAGGCAGAGCGGGGCGGGAGGGGCGACGAGGCAGCTGGCGGGGCGGTTGAGGGTAGAGCGTGGCGGGATGACGTGCGTGGTGGAACAGAAGGGGCGTGGAGAAAATACAGCGAAGTGGGGAGGAGCAGTTGGGTTGAATCGAGCGGAGCGGGGAGTATCTCTACGGGACAAGTGGGGAGTGGCGTGTCGTTGTGGAATGATGCGGAAGAGTGGCGGAGGGCGGGAGCGGAGGGTAGGGCGAGGGAGGGCGAGAGGCGGGCGGGGCTGGCGGAACGGAGGGGAACGAGGCGGAGCGGGGCGGGAGGGGCGACGAGGCAGCTGGCGGGGCGGTTGAGGGTAGAGCGGGGCGGGATGACGTGCGTGGTGGAACAGAAGGGGCGTGGAGAAAATACAGCGAAGTGGGGAGGAGCAGTTGGGTTGAATCGAGCGGAGCGGGGAGTATCTCTACGGGACAAGTGGGGAGTGGCGTGTCGTTGTGGAATGATGCGGAAGAGTGGCGGAGGGCGGGAGCGGAGGGTAGGGCGAGGGAGGGCGAGAGGCGGGCGGGGCGGGCGGAACGGAGGGGAACGAGGCGGAGCGGGGCGGGAGGGGCGACGAGGCAGCTGGCGGGGCGGTTGAGGGTAGAGCGGGGCGGGATGACGTGCGTGGTGGAACAGAAGGGGCGTGGAGAAAATACAGCGAAGTGGGGAGGAGCAGTTGGGTTGAATCGAGCGGTGCGTGGAGTATGTCTACGGGACAACTGGGGAGTGGAGTGTCGTTTTAGAATGGTGCGGGGGAGTGGCGAAGGAAGGGAGTGGAGGGTCAGGGCGAGAGGTGGGCGAGGTGGGGGAATGGAGAAGAATGACGCAGAGAGGGGCTGGAGGGGCACGAAGAAACAGAGGGGAGGGGCATGGAGAAAACACAGCGAAGTGATGGAACGTTTCATATATTCCTCATATGTTTATTTATTTTTCGTGAAGAATTAACGTATGTTGTTCCTCGCATGTTTTTGGTTAGGATAGCAACGTTGCTGTTGAAAATGAATGCTGAAAGAGAATTTGTTTTAAGACAACGATTTGTTTTAAGACAACGATTAATGTACATTAGAATAAAGCATTTAAAAAATCTACTGAGGGTGTTAGTTTTACGGGATATAAGAATTGAACTGAAATGTTACAGAGGCGAGTAGCAGGTTGGGTTGAATGGAACGTAGCGTGGCGTGCCTCTAAGGGGCCAGTTGGGGCGTGGCGCGTCGTTTTGGAATGGTGTTGGGGGAGTGCCGGAGTTTGCCGGGATGCAGAGAGGTGGTGGGGGTGGCTGGGCGTGGGGCGGGGGAGGCGTGACGGGATGTGACGAAAGAGTGGGAATTGGTGGAGTTTGGCGAGGTGTGACGCGGCACAGCGAGGCGAGGCGTGGCGAGGTTTGCTAGGACGTGGTAGGGGAAGCAGAGGTTTGCGTGGCGCGGCGAGACTCGACGGGGCGGTTGGACGGGTCGGGGCATGTTGGAGAGGCGCAGGGGCGTACAGAACGCGGCGAGGAGGGGGCCGGGGCTGAGGGCCGGGAGAGGCGAAGGGGGCGGCCCGGGCGACGAGGCGGGGCGCGGCGTGTCGTGGGGCGGGGAGAGGATGAGAGGGGCAGTGAGGGGGCAGTGAGAGGTGAGGAGGGGCGGGGCTGGGCAGAGCTGCGCGGGGCAGGGCTGGGAGGGGCGGTTGGGACTGAGCTTGTCAGGGATGGGTAGGTAGACAGGGTGGCCAGCGAACCTGGAATCCTTGAAAACCGGGAAAAAAACCGGGAATTTGATTTGAAAACCGGGATTTTTCGTTTTTTCTGATTTACTGATTTTTCCAACTTTTTAACACGAATTCACGTACGTCATCGTATTCATTAACGTGCATGATTCAACTCGATAGACGATAATGGCGGGAGTTAAAATCGAAATATGTGCTTAGGATTGCGAAGTCCTTGACTCGCGGGTCACACGATGTCAAATATTGCCGCGTGTGTATACATCGTTTTTTCTTCCTTGGCGCGTGGTGAGGGTGTCAACAAAATGGAATATGTCACGATATTTCGCGTCGTTCCCGGTTGTGCCGCTAGGAGTCGCATGATCGCGACTGTAAAGAGCAGTGCTGGCGATCACCCACTTACTGGTCGTGAAATTTGACTACATAACGAGTTAGGACTTATTTACTACATATTTTAGGATTTATCCCCATTTTTTGAATCAAGGCTTTACAGTATGGATATTTTCTGAAAAAAAATCGCAGTTTTTTTGGTGCAGCATTACGTTACTTTCTCTGTTTTACGTACATTACTCATTATATACGTACGTATTCGAGAAATTAAAAATAAATTTTGCTAAATTTTTTAGCTTAAAACGTCATGACGTATGTTCTACCATTTTTCAAGTAGGTTGGTCTTTTTAATCCGTATACCATTGAGAATTTGCTGACAAGAATGTGTGGTGAAGCTTTTGAGTACCTATTTTATTAAGAAGCAGGTGATTAAATGTTTTCAATCCATATAAACTGTGTTAAGTATAAAAAGCTAAATCCCTGTTTTGAAAAAATCTGGAACTATTGAAACTTAATTCAAATTGATGTGAAAACTAGTAATAATCCTAAATATTATTACTAAACATTTTTTAAAATTGTTGTATTGCAAGATCGATTAGGTATGTTATCTTCAGAATTCCAAAAATTTAGATATCTGAGATGTTTCAAGTAAATATGAAGATTTATTAATACTGAAAATCCAAAACCTTAATACATTAATTCAATTCAATTTATTGAAAATGGAAATCTTACAATGTTATTAAGCGTTCTTTTCCTATTCCCTTGTCTAAATAAATTATCGTATTTTAGTAATCTTGAAAATAGAATTTGGAAGACAAAAAGAACACAGTTATCCTCGTTAGGACTCATGTCGACTGCGAAATGTCTATTTTCAAAAAATATTCATACTTGCGTGTTGAAAACTTATATTATTCACGGCAGAATCGACTTCGTTCCAAAAGCGATGTAAGGAATACGGCACCTCAAGCCCTGCTTTGACATTTGTGCAGAGATCTGTCAGAGAAAAAGTAGTTTCTTGAACATTTCAAGCGGAGTCTAACTATTAATCAATAACAAATATTTCCTAGAAAAACAAAAATATCAGAATTTTCTTTAAAACTCATTTTTGTACAAAATATAACACCGTACTCCACAATTGCGAGAGAAAGGTGTGCGAGAAGCATAGTTTGGTTCAGTAATGAACAGAAAACTAGTGGTGGTAAAACAGCACGTATTTTCATGCAAAATTACGTGAGAAGTATTCAAATTTTCGAAATATTGTACATGACCTTATTACAAAATCTATCTTTAAGGAACAGATTTCATTAAGGAAAAATCTGTATCTCCAGAAATGTATGCCTAGTTGTAGGATGATGCCGAAAAAGATTTGCATTTTTGCAATTTTGGATAACTCGGGGTTTTCAACGAACATGAGACCTGCACCATTCTCTTAAACATTCTTCAGACTGTCCAACAACATAATTTAATCCATGTTTTCGAAAATGTCCCAGGGACTTCATGTAAAGTACCCTCCCCCCCAACCAAAATATCGGATTGATGTTCAAAGGGCCACTACATCACCCAGAACGATCGAGAAATATCAATTTTGGAGCAAATTGGTTGAACGGTTTAGCCGCAAGCGTTGTTCACGGACAGACGGATGGGCAGACAGACAGACGTTTTGCCGTCATTCGATTTCATAGTCATAGACTCACAAAACATAGACGCAAAAATAGACACTACACCGCGTGTTATAGGATTTGTTTCTAAATTTAGCATCTGGATCTATCCATTTTTTCGTCACTAGCTCTGTGATTAGAGTTTCTTTTCGGAAATTAGCCGTTTTTTCCGCACAGCATTACATAACTTTCTCTCTACTTTGTAACCGGTAGCGAGAAAGTAAAAATGTGTTGTAATGTGCAAAACAGAACCTGGAAAATTGATAATCTCAAACCTGGAAAACCGGGAAAAAACCTTGAATTTCAAAAAGCCGGATTGCTGGTCACCCTGGTAGAGGAGGGGCGAGTCTGGGAGAATAGAGGAGGGGCGGGGAGGGGAGGGGCGGGTGGGAAGAGGACAGGAGGGGGAAGCGGGGCTAGGCAGAGCTGTGCGAGGCCGGGCCGGGAAGGGCGGTTGTGACTGCGCGGGGCGGTACTGGGCCGTACATTTGGGGTTAGGCTGGGCGGGTAGGGGTGGGGCGGGTCAGGGGGGTAGAGGATAGTCGGGTAGGGAAGGGGCTGGGAGGGGAGGACGGGTAGGGGGCTGGGCGGAGAGGGGATGGGCATTGACAGGGTCGGGCGGGGCTGGGTGGGTGGTTGGAACTGGGAGGGGGCGAGGCGGGCCGCCTTGCGCGGGAAGTTAGGCGGGAGGACACTAAAGGAGGAGGGCGGTCGAAGCGGCCCTGGACTCCGGCGCCGAAGATAATTTCGACGAATGGCTTCTCCGCCCCAGCTCCCATGAGCCGTCTTCTTATTTCCGCGTCGCCATGCGCTCTCTCGGTTGGGGCGACATCCATTCGGAGATAATTTTAAAACGAATGCCTTCATGCGGATGCGTCTGTTTCGTTTAACATTTGTTAAATGTGATCCGGAAGCCGTTAAATAGACCTAGTGCTCTGTCGCTTGTGAACAAACAAAACGAGTATGTTTTACCGATACGATTAAAAAAACTGACTTAATATTTTAAAACATTGTATGACCTATAACTGTGGTAATAATAGCACCGAATTTATTCATTAATTTTGATATTAAATGGAAAATAATAAAGTTACAATAGCAAAATTTAAAAATATTTCCTTCACGAGAAGTAGGAAAGTTATTGCAAATTAACATCTAATTCATTATTAAACAAGTAATAAATAATACACAACAAATCAAGAAAAGGATTTTTTAGCATTTACAAATTTAAATATCAGTTTATCAGGTCAAAATCTGTTATAGTAAAAGTCAAATATGAAAATAGTAAGAATTGTGTGTGTGTGTGTGTGTGTGTGTGTGTGACAAGTTGCATTAAAGTATTACCCGCTATATAATAGTCTTTTTGAATTAAAAATTTAAACATTATCATCTCTACTTTTTGTTTAAAACTTTAGTGCACCAAATGTAATTTACCCTTCTGAACTTTAAATGTTCTTCTTTATTTTTCAATAGCATATCGCGTATCGAATGAAAAAAACTTCGCGTTCTGTAAAAGTGAGAATTACTTTTACAAAACATTCTATTAGTGTCAACACGCCGAATTTATCAAATATTTGTGGAAAAAAATAACTCAAAGTGAAATTTTGTTTGCCAGGCGATGTGATGTTTTGGTTAGTTATATACGTGCATTTAATTGCATGATCGATGTGATCGCTGGAAAAATTGTGTTGAGTTCATGCAGCTAAAGGGTAGTATATCCTTCCATTTTGACATATCGGTAATTTAGTACTGTGTTCCAGAACAAAATACACTGCTAACATTCCTGTGTGATTTGGCACAAGCTGTAATTCTTTGCAGACAATTTCATGATGTCGTAATTGTCGTATCGTTTTGCACAGCACGCACTAACTCTTGACGATAGATAACCAGAGAGAAAAAAACAGAGAGAAGTGTATACGCAGCGAAATGTTCCGTTAGGTAGTTTCCCCAAGAGTAGTTTATTTTCCTTGCGAAAGGAATTCTAGGAGTAAATATAAATATCACTCTTCCGCTTTCTTCATTATTTGTTAAAGCAATGTTCCACAATGCCTTGTGTACATGTAATGCCCGATTCATTATTTACTTACAAGAATGTGTTTATTAAGCGCAATAAACAATAAAAAGATGAAAATATCGAAACTCTCAAAGAATATTTATGGTAAATTCCATAATTCACGGCAATATAAGTTCCATCGCTGTATCAAACTCTCTCCTAGAACAAAACAAAATATTTTGAGTACAAAAGAAAAAACACCTCGTTGATTTTATAGTAAGAATGAGATGGATTGAATGGTGTTACAGCGTCTAAAAATGGAGAAACAGATATTAAACACCATAATTACCTATCTAAAGAAGCTATATTATTCAAAGGGCATTGTATTTGCCTCAGTCGAAAAATATTAATACAATTTAGTATACCATAAATTTTCTACAACAAAACGTCAAAAGCAAACGCAAGAGTAAACTAAGCAAACTTACGGAAACAGGAAAACCTCTTTAAAGAATTTGTTTGTATGTAGCTTAAATATATTTTATAACACACACATATTTATGTCAAAATTCCCTTCAAAAATCGATTGAAAAACGTCCGTACTTTTGTTTTCTTTCACGTGACGGGACATACGCGATTGAGATGGCCTGCATCAACTTCTCGCCGCAGCGTTTGCATGCGCACTCGTCCCGCGCCGGAAGCAGCACTTGGCGAGCCATGCACCGCTCCGCAGTCACGGCGCGAATCAGTATCCCCAGAGGGCGGTAATATCCCGGCGGCTGGGGCGGGGACGGGGGCGGGGGGCGGGCGATGCCGCACGGGGCGGGGTGGGGGGGGCGGTGAGCACGCAAATAAAAGTCACCGCAATTTAGGGCGCATCGCACCGGCCGCCGTTCATCACCGCAAAAATGCAATATACCACGCACACACACATGCACATACACACACGCATGCGCGCACGTGCGCCGTGGGCATTCCGGTGGGCGAGGGCGAAGGTAGAGGCGGCGGCGGCGGCGGCGGCGCGGCGGGCCCACGGAGCACGGCTCCGCGCGCAGGGTGCAAATAAATTAACACAAACGCAGCCCTAATAACCGCACGGGGGCGGGGGCGGTGGGCGGGGGCGGGGGTGGGGGAGGCGGCGGAGAATGGACGCGACGTGCCGGGTGCGTATTCCGCCCGCGAAGCGACTTGCCGCCCCCGCTGCCACCGCCTGAGGATTGAGCGCGTGTGAAATACGGGCGCGACGTGCCCCTCCGGCCGGCCGGCCTCCCCGGCGCGTGCCTTCGCGGCCTCGCCCTCCTCCTCCTCTTCCTACTCCTTTTCCTCCGCTGACGCAGCGGCCCGCATTTTTCCCTCCTCGGTTGTCTTCCTCTTTCCTCTTCCGTAACCGTCACCGTCCTCACTTTTCTTCTTTCGCAGTTCCTTCACCGGCTTTCCACATCTTCCTCTTCCTTCTTCTCATTTTGCTCCCCTGCCGCAGAGGCTCTTGTTTTTTCCGCCCCTTGCTAGTCTTCCTCTTCCGTAATAATCACCGTCCTCACTTTTCCACTTTTCTTCTTTCGCAATTCCTTCACCTGCTTTCCAAATCTTCCTCTTCCTTCTTCTCTTTTTTTCCGCTGTCGCAGTGGCTCTTGTTTTTCCCTCCTTGCAAGTCTTCCTCTTACGTAACCGTCACCAACCTCACTATTTCGCTTTTCTTGTTTCGCATTTCCTTCACCTGCTTTCTTCCTCTTCCTCTTGCTTTTTCTCCTTTTCCTCCACTGTTTCAGCGGACCTATTTTCTCCTCTTTTGCAGTCCTCCTCCTCTGCAGTCACCGCACTTACTGTGTTCTCTCAGCTATACTTCTCCTTTAATCGCATTTCTTTGCGTTCTTTCGTCCGGGTCCATCTTATTTATATTTCTTTTTTTCCTCGCCTTCTCGTTCTCCCTTTATCTCTTCTTTCTTATTCTTTTCCTCCACTGCCCTCCTATCCTATTTTTCTCACCTTTTTAGTCTTCGTTCTTGATGGGAACCGATCTATCCCTACGTCCTCCTTCTTTTTCTTATTTGACTTCTTTCCACTAACTCAGTACTTGTGTTTTCCTTAACTATTTCTCATTCCATTCTAGTGTTTATTCCCATTCTCGCTCACACTGACCCTCCGTTGTACAGATCTTGTGTATTGTTCTTTGCATCGCAGCCGCAGCCACTCTTATCACACTTCCCTCTTCTTCCTATTCGTTTTTATCTCCCAATTTTCTATCACTCGTTCAACTTCTCTTTCGCCAGTTACTTCTTCTTCTTATTGTTATTATTCTGCTTGCTATTCTTCTTATTGTTATTTTTCCACACTTCCTTCGAATTCCTACTGCTTCTTTTTCTCTTCCGTCAGCCACTCCACCTCCGTTCTCCACGTTTTCATATATTATTCCTTATTTCTACACGCTGGACACATTTACTGCATTCGTTCCCCTTCAATGCTTTCTTCACTTCTTCTAAATTTGCTTACCATTCTGATAATTCTCCAGCGATTTACTCTCTCTTTCTTTCTTTCTCATCATCTTCCGAATTTTCATCTCTCTCGTATTTCTGATCCGACATCGCGGTGGGTCCCATGGCCGTCCCATCTTCTCCTTATCCTTCTTCCCCTGCATTCTCTTAAATACCGCCAACTTTCGTCACCTCGTTCGCTGGCGCCTCCTCTACGCTGGGTCGCACACGTTCAGCGCAGACCAATTCCTTCAGTGGTGTGGCTGGCAAGAGCTCGGAGCCTTCCCCATCACGCAAAGATACCACGAACGTGCCCTGGATCTCAGCTGATGCGATATATTTTAACTGCAGCTTTGATGTGCTGCGCCAAATATTCAAAATACATTTCTCCTGATTGATTGACGCACAAAGACCCTTGTTACATCACAATTTGTTCTACCACTTATTGACTAATTGCTTGAAATTATTTTTTAAAGCGTGGCAGTGATTTATTAAGGTCTTTTCAGGGAAGCACTCGGTACGACTGGAATGCTAATAGATCAGATGTTGCATGCCATGTGCAACATTTTTAAGAGTTAGATACTTTTGTAAAACGGACAAACTGAAAGAGGGAGATTTCAAGCTTGATGATTTGGAAAATAATGGGAATATGTTGCACAGTTCTGAGGTCAAAGGTAAATTGAATCTATTTGCATTTACTTTCATGTTTACTTCATTGGGGATTTTTATAGAATTATCAAGTTAACTGACTTCTTACTTTCACTTGCACAACACAAAGCTATTTAAATTGAATCTGATCGATTCGATTGTATTCGTATTAAAGAAGTTTAAAATCAAAATATTGTATTTGTAATGTTGCTAAATATTGGTTGCTCGATAGTATTGTCCAAGAGAGAAATTTAAATCATTATCCGTTTACGAAACTTTAAGTAGCTACCAATATTTAAGTGAATTTTTCAAGTGACTTTCAATCCGCGCGTACGTACATACGTACACAGAGAGAAGAGAACGACTTAAATAATAATAATTATTAATTAATTTACCCTTTGCACTTTAGTGCTGCAGGATTATCCTGCTTAGGGTTAGAGGAGGTTAGGACTCCTCTTTCAGCCATTTTTCCGGTTTTATCCCCACTTCCAAGGCCCTCTGTACAGAAGAATGTAACGGGTATCTAGTAGATGGTTGTGTCTCTAGAAGTGGGGTGAAGATGGCGTGGCAAGCGTCATGCTTCAACCGGACACCTTTTCCCCCAATATTTACTGTTAATAAAGCCAGTAAATATTGGTACTCATTTGGAAAGAAGGCTGAGTGGACCTAAGGATCGCCCTGAATAGGACATCATCGGATAAAAATCCCCAGCCATGCTTGGATTTGAACCCGGGTCCCTCAGGTTAGCAAGAGAGTAATAATTAATACTTTTATTACTAGTATTTTTATGTGATTATAATTTTCTGAATTACATTATTTCTATAAACAAGGATATTTTATATTTGATAGTTTATTTGGCAATGTAATTTCAGGACATATCGTTACATGAAATTATTAAATTTGTATATTATTTTGATACCATGATGCACTGTACATTGGGAAAATAATTTAACTGTTTTTAAAATACTAGAAAACGAATATTTATAAAAAATACATTACTTTGTTGATAACTTCTGTGATATTACAATACTAATTAATATGTTAATTGTTTGAACCAGAGACTAAACAAATTAATTCTTTGTAAAATAATTGCCATTTCTGATATTTCCGTCTCTTTCTTTATATTCTTTACTTTGATAAAGCAAAATCTCATCAGGGAGTTTTTCAGTTTCCTCATTTCCTCCATGGAATTGCAACATCCTTATTAGCTGCTAACTTGTCGCCCAAATCCTGCCTCCCAGTTCTTTCTCTTTGCAAGAAACCTCCATGGAAATAAAACCTCAGGAAGCCTCAAGAAGAAAATACGATAAGTAAAAAATCCTTTTCCCCAAACAGAGTTTTCGCGGCCCTCTCGCGCCGACGCTGTCGGTTGGAGGCTTCTACACCCGTCGGCAGTCGCGGTCGGTTGCCAGCGTTACTCGCTGGAACTAAAATGCATGCAAACACTTTCGCGGGAATAAAATGCAGGGGACTGCATGATTCAGTGAGAAGCCGTCATACCAATTTGCTGAGGCTATAAAACCAACAAAGTGGAGGCACTACAAATTCCTGGCAGTGTTTTGGAATTAGTTGAAGTACTGCGGAGTTATCTCTATGCCTTCCCCGTTTTACGAGTATAAATTTGATGTGCATTTAGAAATTAAAAGTTATAATTTACTTCACTGGAAATTAAATGAAATAGACTTTTGTGTAATATGTGATAAAGATACTGAAAAATATTACCCTTATTATCATGTCAACTAAACTTCAAACAGCGTTAATTAATACTGTAAGCCCTCTTATCGTTTTGCGTAAACAGCTTGTTATCTCAAAATCAGTTGGAGATCATTACACAGTTCTTATGTAATGGAATACCTTTCAATTATGTGTGTGATTGAATGACAATGAACTAACAAATTTAATGGAGCCTACATTTAATTGTTTTGCTAATGCTCATTACTGCATCATTTCACGAAGCCACATATCAGTCTAAAATCTTGTTCTATCTGTCTTGAGAAATTGTTACGTTGTGTAGAGCTGAGCTGAACGTGCAATAAGATCTGGGACTGAAAAATAATGTTACTCTCATTGTAACTTTGTAATTACCTGTAAATTTTTTTTGAAGGTAACATTCAAAACATCTGATACTGGTGATCATCTGATATGCATGATCAGATGAAAAGTGATATAAAACTATTTTATTAGTTACAAAACTATTACAGCGTTGCAGAAATTATATCCAGAAACAAATATATTTGAAGAAACACTCCACGTCATTTGGTAAAGAACCCGAAAATTGACTTAACCCTTAAAATTAATGTGATGGATTGATAATTTCAATTGTTAGTTGTATACGATAATAATACCGCTGTCAGTAGTGAGGCTGTACTGTATATAAAGGTTAATGGCGAGATCATGATCTCAAAAATAAGGAAAATGACGTCGTCGATGTTCAAGAAGTGAACATTATTTTCTACTCGAGGAAAGCTTTCAATCTCAGAACACGTTACCTACGCTGAGATATCCCTACAACAGTTCGCTGTGGAATTCTTCAGAGGTATTGAGCAAAATTTGATAGCTCAAACGATTCGATTAGTGTGCTAAATGTTGAACTCCCTTATTTCTGTGTCGTCAGCAACTTCAGTCAAATTCAGTTCTCTTGTTGCTTTTGACTCAGCAAACTTAGTGGCCGTTCATAGCTCTACATTTAGGCCAGGGCTGTCCAACGTAGAAGGGCTTATGGGCCACATATCAAATTCTAGTGAAGCCGCAGGCTGTATCGCAATTTAAGATGTTTTTTACCTTAACTGTTGAGATTATACTGAAATAAATATATATTAGTTACGACTTTTATTCAATATACTTAATGATTAATGTAAATACAACGAGAAAAATAATGTGTCATTAAATCAAAATAAGATGAATTGTGCAATTTTATTGTGTTTGGTTGGTAAAATAAAGTTTTTCAAAGCAGTCGCGGGCCGTACAAAAAGGTTCGACGGGCCGCATGCGGCCAGCGTGCAGCTAGTTGGAAAGCCCTGATTTAGGGAAAGCAGAACAATATTTTGTTCTTGTATCCGCAGTCATCTTAGGATAATCGAATTGTGTGTAGTGCTAGTGCTTCTCACTAAAGAGAGGATTTACTTTGGTAGTAGATTACCAAAGGTAAATGGAGCGATGTTTCGAACACAACGAACAGTGTGCTCATCGATTTTCCTTTCCGCAATTATTCTTCAACACTACATTCATGACTCTTAGTAATTGGACGTGCTATCGTCTACTCCAGTAGATCTGACCGTAAATGAAACGCACCAAAGCCTTCTTTCTTTTGCGAGGTGAAGCAACCGCGTTCCCATGAGGGATTCATCGCGAGAGGTGGCGCAGGGCATCGACTGATGTCACTGCACTCCCTCTGACTGGGAGGTTCTAGGTTCGAGTCCCGATCGTGTCAGGACTTTCACTAGCTTGTCAGCTAGGTCGAATCCAGACGCTGTCTGGAGGAGAATTCTAGCGGCCGGCTGCTGCGATCGATAGTTTTCCGTGTTTTTCCCCGAAAACACCAGGTGAATGCCAGACCAGTGCCCAAACAAAGGCTCCACGGACCGCGCGATCTTTCCTTTCTCTTCCTTGTTCTATCCTCACCCCTTACACACACCCTTACACTGACATGAACTACACTATCACACATGCTGAGAGACCGGAAGCTTAGAGCGTGTTCGCGCTGGGGCGGTGCCCCGCTGGTGGGAGATTCCTAGTTAAGGGGAAATCTCCGCTGGTCCTCAGTAGGTCGGGGGCAGATCTCGCCACCTAGCAGGGGAAAATCACAGCTATCTCCCGATGAAACAACATGCACAACACTTACGGGGCCAATGACCTCAGTACATGACACGCCCGGAATCACTGACAATCAATCAACGAGGGAATCATTTCCTAGAGGTGCGTAGCTCGAGGTAACGAGTGAGCTTCTGCAGAGCAGAGCACGTCGTGGGCCGCGCAGCGTTGGGCGGCGGTTCCGCCTGGAGATGAAACGACGCGGATCCCAACTCGCCCGCGACGCTCCAGGGCGACCGCGGGGCGCGCGGCGGGGCGCAACGGAGTCGTATCGCGACAAAGGAGACCCGTTCTTAAGAGGCGTTAGCCTTGTTAGGCGCCCCGGCGCTTCGGGGTGGGGGGGCGGGGGAGGGTGGAGGGGGAAAGGGGGCGGGGCGCTCCGGGTTGGGCGACTGGCCCACCCGCCGCCGCGCGCTGTAAAATATTCATAACGGCTGGTAAACAGAGCCCATTGCTGAATCAATACGGCGGCGGCGGTTGCGGGGGGCGGGGGGCGGGGGGCGGGGGCGGAGCGACAGGGTGCGGAGCGGAGCCGCCGCCGCCGCGGGCCTCAAGATGCCGCAAATGACGTCATTTATTTTAATGGCTTTGTCAGACGCGCCGCGGGCGGCCCAGCCGGCGCTGCGGAGGCGGCGAGGGGCGCGGGGCGGGGGCGGTGCCAGGCACGGCGCCCGCGGGCGATGAGGACGCTGGCGGGGCGGGGGAGGGCGGGGCTGGGCGGGGATCGGCCTGCCACCGCCGCCGCCGCACTGACCCAGTGGCGAGGACGGCGGGCCGCGCTGACGAGGGAGATGCTGGCCTGCGCTGTGGCCGCAGCGTTTCCTTGTTTCCGCGGAATCTGCCGGGAGAGGCGGCTCAGGGCGTCAACTGATGGCATTGCGGTGTCTCGAGTTGGGAGGTCCTAGGTTCAAGTAGTTTTCTGGGGTTTCTCCGATCGAGAGCCGGAACCAGGCGAGTGCCCGGGCGGTACACTAACAGAAGTCCACGGACCGCCCGCGATCTCTTTTTCCTCACCCTTGTCCTATCCTCACCCATTATACACACACACACACACACACACTAACATGCACTACACTACCACACATGCCGGGAGACCGATCGAGAACTTAGAGCTTGTCCCGGCTGCGGCGGTGCCCTGCCACTGGGAGATACCTGATTGGGGAAAACCCCTCTAGCGGACGGTACATCGGCGCCGAGTCTCGCCATCCAGCGGGGGAAGATCACGGCCCCCAAAAAATGCACTACACTTATGGGAATAATGACCTCCGTATTTGGCGTGCCCGGAATTTCTAACCATTAATCCGGCGAATCTGTGAGTCTGCTGACTGCGCCTGACTCAGGCAGGTGAGTGGTTGCAGTTCAGAAAAGTGTTTGTAATTATGTTGTTGTTTCGGAAACGAATGAAATGACCAAAGATACCTGCGTGCCTTAAACGCTAATCGATTGCGAATCAATCATTATATAGAACCACTTGGGGCAATAAAAGGGCATTTATACGAATCAGAAGTGAAAAAGAGGAACAAAAAACCTGCCTCAAGTTTCATGGGGCATTACAATTGAATCTAATTTTCCATTTCATAGTAAAGTTGCATCACCTTTCACGTCACTACTCAGACATCAAAATTCATTCTTTGAAAAATAATTCCTTCGAAAAATGCAAATAACGGCGTCTTCTTCAATTTTATTTTTCCCGAATATGACCTTTAATCATAATCTAGAATTTCTACTCAATGAATATTGATTCCTCACAGACTCTGACGATTGTGAACGAGATCCCGCTGGAGTTTGCTGAAAGTATATATTAGATCAACTAATAACAATATATAGTTAGTAGATGAAAGACGAACGAAGATTATGTTATTACTTATAAATATTAGTGTTTATTAATTAGTCATATGTTCTGCTCTTTTGTTTCCTGCAATTAAAAGGTATCACGAGCAATTTCTTTTGTCGTATGTCGAAATAGATTACATGTTTTTTAGATATTGCATATGATAATAATTTATAGTTTTATGGATACCATTAGGTGAAGACGTAAATCCAAATTTTAGCCATGGGTATGTGAATTTTCCCTCGTGACATTTTGTTAGTTTGATGAATTGACATCTGGCTCTTACTGATATTATAATTATCTAAGATGCGTAAAACATTTTTTAATATTCCGTTATTTATTCTGTTTTGGTACCCTATCCCGTGTGCAAGTATTCCTTGCAAATGAGGTGAAGCATGTGGATTAATGGAATGCGTGTGGGCTGCGCTGCAGAGATGCTGATAATAAAAATGTAACGAGAAACTGTTATTTAGGAGTAAAACCATATCCGTATTTTTAGGAAAAAATGCATTGAACATGTTGGCTGAATTCAAGGATGTTTAGTGTTCATCACAAAGGTCGCCCCACCCCCACCTTTCAATTGGATATAGCCCAGCAAGACGAGTCAATTTGGTCGCATTTAATTATCATTTTTGACAAGTAGTTTAATATTTAATAGCAAAAAGCTTAATATAACCGCCTTATAACGACTCTCACATCCTCGCCCAATCACCATTAATTTAGCGCGTTTGTTACGGGCAACAAAACATCGATTTAATTCCACTATTCTTGACACGTAGCAATGCAAGTCAATGCAAGAACAGAACTAAAACGACTTCTTAAAAATCCTCCGCAGATACATCGCATTCCAGGAATCTTGTATTTTTATCCCGGGTTAATTTTTAAACCGGGAGGTCCTAGGTTGAATCGCGTCTTTCTACTCAAACTTGTCAGCTAGGTCGAATTCAGTCGCTGTCTAAAGGAGAATTCTTCCGGCCGGCATGTCTGATAGGTAGTTTTCAGTGGTTCTCCGATCAACACCAGGCGAATGCCGGAGCAGTACCCTAACAAACGGGCCACGGAACGCGTGCGATCTTTCCTTCCTCTTCCTTGTCCTATCCTCACCGCTTACATACACGCTTACACTAACATGAACTGCACTACCACACATGCCGCGAGACCGGTCGGGTTCTTACAGCTCGTCCCGGCAGGGACGGTGCCCCTCTGGTGGGAGATATCGCCGCTGGCGGAGAAAAGCCCGCTAGGCGACGGTAGGTCGGTGTCGTATCTCGCCATCCAGCGGGGGACGACCACAACCACCTTCCGAGGAAATCTACGCACTACACTTACGGGACGAATGACCTCATCCGTCGACGCCCCCGGAATCACCAACAATCAATCAATGGACCCAAAGGCAATGGACCCAACTCGGAGCAGCCGTCGGCCGCCGGGTGTTCGCTCGGCGCCACCTGCTTGAAGTGGTGGCTGCGGCCGCCCCGGGGGAGGAGACAGGCGCCGGTGGGCGGGGCGCCGGGAGGGGCAGGGGGAAGGGAGGCGCCATAATCTAATCACTGTTGACGAGATCCTCCGCCGGCGCCGCTCGGCTGCGCCACGGCGGCGGCGGCGGCGACGCCAGAACCGGGCGACGTTGATCACTCGGCAAATAAATTAAGAGGACGCACGGAGAGTCTTTACGTGTAATGATCTCCGCCCTCGCTCTCGCCCTCGCTCCGCCGCCTGGCCTGGCGGGGCGGCGAGGGGCGGTGAGGGGCGGGGAGGGCGGAGAGGAGGGAGAGAGCGCGGGCGTAAATCAGGGCGAGGGCGGCGGAGGCGAGTGACTCCCCGCCCGCCCGCCGCCGCCGGAGAGCGCGCCGCGATGCGCCGCCCAAGTGACGAAATAACGCCGCCGCGTGAAAGGGCCGAGGGCGCGAAAGAGCGACGCGTGCCGGGGGCGGGGGCGAGGGCGGGGCGGACCGCGGTGGACCGGCGTGGTGGAGCGGGGTGAGCGGGGGTGGGCGTGGGGCGAGGGTGAGAACGGCGGCAGGGCAGGGGCGGTGGTGGGGTGGGGGAGGAGTGGGGCAAGGTGGGGGACGAGTGAGGGGGAGGGGGTAGTGGAAAGGAGATCCGCCAGAAGGTGATGACGACGGCTGTTCGAAAGAAATCATGCATTAAAGGAAAATAATTTTAATGAGGTGCTGTGTAGGTTTCAATTATTGTATTAAAAAATGGTATTCTGTTATTTCAATCGACATTCTTTTCTTCGTAGCAACAAAAAAAGTGACAATCATAGTTTTGTACCGTAAAAAGATTGATTTGTTTTTGGTCACATAAGAGAGCACACACGTTATTTTGTCACGCCTATAAAAGCTGATATATTCTATTGTTTATTAATTGACTTCAGCTAAAGAAAACAATCATTATATTGAAACGAAACAAATGTTATTTAAGAAATGAGCTATTAGAAGAGAAGAAGATTGCATCTGGTAACTTTGGTCGACTACTTAATAAAAAACAATTGGTTTGTAAAAGCTGGGTGGGTATTCTTCGACGCCAAAGTGCGACGGGTAGCAGGAGCGAGGCACGGGGTGGCAGAAGCGGAGAAAATGGGGTAGGCAGCGGTGACTTACGGAAGAGGTGGGTGTGGGCCGCCGAACAGGAGTATGAAGAATTCATTGTTCGTGATTCCGAGCGCGACAACTACCACGGTCATTCGTCCCATAAGTGCTCGGAGGTGGCAGTGGTCTTCTCCCGCTGAATGGCAAGATCTGGGGCCGATCTGCCGTCGACTAGCGGGGTTTTTCCTCAGCCAGGTATTTCTCACCAGTGGGGCATCGCCCCAGTCGGGACACGCTCTAAGCCACGACCGGTCTCCCGGCATGCGTGGTAGTGTAGTGCATGTTAGTGTAAGTGTGTGTGTGTGTGTAAGGGATGAGGATAGGACAAGGAGGAGGAAGGAAAGATCGCGCCCCGCCCGTGGCTTGTTTGTTAGGGTAGTGCTCCGTCATTCGCCTGGTATTGATCGGATAAACTACGAAATCCTACTGATCAGGACACACGGCTGCTATAATTCTCCCCCAGACTAGAATTCTCCTAGATGACAAGCTTCTGACAACCGAGTGTCTAAAATCCTGCCCCCGTCCTAGGACCTCCGGGTCAGTGGGACTGCAGTGACCTCAGTTGACGCCCTGAGCCGTTTCTCCCTGTGAGTGTGAAGGAGGCCGATAGGATAGGCCGGAAACTGCACCGCCTGAACCGCTGTAGGCAGGAAGCACACCGAGCGCGGAGGCAGGAGGAGGCGGCGGTGGTGGCGGACGAGGTGGGGGAGGTGGGGAAGAAGGCGGGGCTGCCGCACGTGAAAGCGATGATGACGCAAAATGGTGGAGGCGGGGCGGACGCGGGGCGGTGGCGGGGGAGTAGGGGAGGCGGGTGAGGCGGGTGAGGCGGTGGGAGGCGGGGCGGAAGCAATACAGAACACGGGGCGCAGAACGATGTGCGAAAGAGGCAGAGATGGGTGAGGCGGGTGGGTTGCGGGGTGGGGTGGAATGCAGCGCGTGGCGACTGGCGGGGCCTGGGGCGGGTGGCGGGTGGCGGTGCTCGACGCGACAGGCGCGGAAGCCGTGGCGCGACAGGTGAGAGGCGCCGCGCGTCAGCGCCTGGGTCCCTGCCACGCGCCGCCCTCTCGCAGACGACGTCTCCGCGCGACCTCTTCGCTTGCGAGGCGACCTCGCCCCGCACTCTCCAGCGGTCAAGACTTAGTTTTAGCTGAGAGTGCGATAGGTCCACTCCTGTTCTGCATCGCCGCTGTGTTGTCTAAAAGTCTACAAATTTTATTTTAATCATAAAAGTAATCGAATAGATTATTTAAAAAAAACAATAGAATATACCTGATGAAATACCTTGTTTTCCGAACATAATTACTTGAAAATGTATTAGTTTTAATTATTTAAATTAAAGTTTAATATTTTTAATGCCGTTGCAAATTTTCCATAATTTACACATACTCATATTTATAGTTTTACTGTGGTTTAGTCTACTTTCAGTTTGATATTTGCTATTATAGTTCTTTAAGCCTTGGATTACTATCTTAAAAGTTTTTGAAAATTTCGATATGATATATCTGAGATTAATTAACCATACAAGATATATTATGTAGTTTTATCAATATATTATTCAGAATGAGAATATTATGTAGATGTACTGATGCATTAAGAATCTTTTTTTTTTCATGTAAATCTATATGCAACTCAATTGACAGGTCCTGAACTCCTTATATCAGTTAGAAATGAACTGCAAGCAATGTGACATTTTTGTAATACCTTCTTCAGTAGGAAACCGTCTTGCATCAATGGAAGATAAAAGTTAATAATTCCATAGAGAAAAAATAGAATAATATTCAATTCCATTTATCTTACATGAATACTCATATTTTCACGCGAAACACTGAATTAAATGTACAAGTATATTAATAACATACATAAAAGAAAATATCAGACTTTCACATTAAAACGACGGTGGATATGATTACGTGGCATCCCATTTCCGGGGGCTCGCTAAAGTAGCGAAGAAACGTAAAAACTCTGGAAATCGAAGGAGGGCGCGACGCGACGCGAGGCGCGGGCGGCCGGGTGCGGGCTTGGCACCGCCTGCGAGAGCCTTCGCTCCCAGCTTTTGTGCACTAAACGCATTACTTTCTCCGTCCCATCCTGCGAGGCGGCGGCGGCGGCGGCGCAGGGCCAGATACGAATCGCCGCCCGCCCTGCCTGTGTAATGGAGCCGGCGCGAGATCGGCGCGGAGGCGGAGACGAAGGTGGAGGAAGTGGATGCGAAGGGGAGAGGGCGAGGTGCGGGTGTGAACGGAAACGAGGGCAGAGTGAGTTGTCGGTGGGAAAGGGCTGGGCATAGAATGAGTGGGGTGGGGGTGAGTAGGGCGGGGACGGAGTGGGGCGGGCACTGAGTGGGGCGGTGACTGAGTGGGGCAGGACTGAGTGGCGCGGGGACTGGGAGGGGCGGGATTTGAGTGGGCCAGAAATGAGTGCGGTGGGGACTGAGTGGGTCTGTGACTGAGTAGGGCGGGGAATGAGTGAGACGGACTGAGTGGGGCGGGGACTGAGTAGGGCGGGGACTGAGTGAGACGGACTGGGTGGGGCGGGGACTGAGTAGGGCGGGGAATGAGTGAGACGGACTGGGTGGGGCGGGGACTGAGTGGGGCGGGGACTGAGTGAGGCGGGCATGGAGTGGGGCGGGCACGGAGTGGGGCGGGGCTGAGTGGGGCGGTGATGAGGCTTGTCGGGGGCTGTGGCAGAGACTGAGTGCGGCGGGGACGGGGGCATGGGCAAAGAGGTACGTGTCGCGAGGGACGGCAGTGGGGCGGAGTGGCTTCGGGTGGAGGCGGATATGAAGGAGATGGGGGAGTCGCAGGGGCAGAAACTGTGTCGTTGGCTGGGAGGGGGCGCAGGCGTAGGCGAGACGTGTGCGTGGGCGAGCCGCGAGCGTAAGGGGTGTGAGTGACGCGCCATGAAAGAGCCCGAATGTCGCTGGCCGAGCGGAAGGTCGCGCTGTGCCTCTGCAATGAAGGTGGACTCGACGTCCGGCACCTTTCCTTAGCATTCGCACAGGACACGGAGACCTGCGATAGAGATTAGCGCCTGAGCCGGGAGTCCGGATGTTTCTCAGTAACTAACATTGAAAGAGTTGTGCAAAGAACGCTATACAACATTCGGCCGAATTCTTTGAAGAACAAAATATTTTTATGTGATGGAAACGCGTATACATTGAAAGTACTGAGCAGGAGGAAACGTAAATATCCGGTACATTTCTATAATTAAAATATATCTTTCAATGAAAAATATTACTCAAGAAGTACAAGGAAGGAATTGGAGGGTCAAAGATTTGTCATAACAGAAAAATCCGTGTTGGTGTTGTAATTTCTGTTGAGAATGTTAATCTTCGAGAGATTTTTTGCACGTAGCTGTCAATGTAAAGTGACCAAATGAAACGACTGCTGAAGTTTTTGAGAAATGGGAAATGAGCGCAAATAGATTCCCAAATAAACGATAGAGTTAATATTCAAATTTTGAAATAAATGAAAGTGCTTCTCCCAAGAATAAAAAAGAAATATTCCTAAAACCTCCATTTCAGTTTTTTGAATCGATTGTCCTTCTTGCCTTGATAAACTCATTAACATGTCAACAACGTTAATTTACATCGTTTTTAATTTCTCGCTATCACTTACACAGTATAGAGAAAGTTGTGTAATGCTGAGCAAAAAAAACGCGACTTTTCGGCTGAAAAATTCTTCTTACACGGCCCTGGTAACGAAAAAATGGATAAATCCAGTTGCTAAATTTAGAAGAAAAAAATCCTCCGTAATTCAGAATTCCTGTTTCCTTGGTTGTTGATAACAAAAATCAAATGACGCCCGTCCGTCCGTCCGTGCGTCAGTCTGTCCGTCCGTCTGTCTGTCTGTCTGTCTGTCTGTCTATCTGTCTGTCTGTCTGTCTGTGTATCCATCATTCCGTCTGCGAACAAAGCTGGCGGGTAAATCGTTCAGCACATTTTCTCCAAAATTAATATTTCTCATTTCTTCGAAAAGTACAAAAATTCCAAATTTTTTTGGCGTCTTCCCACAACTACAATTGTGAAGACAGAGATGTCTACTTTAATGAAATTTCTTTATTAAAGATTTCGAAATAAGGTCATGTTCAATTTTTTGAAAATTTGCTTGAAAATACTTTTCGCATAATTTTGCGTGAAAATACGGGTGAGAAATTACATACTATTTTAGCAGCACTAGTTTATTTTTGAGATTTCCCTTGTGATATGTGAGGCTCACCCTCACATACACAAGAGAAATCTCGCTTCACTCAATATCTTTATGCTCTCAAAGTTTTTGCTTCTTTCGATAATTGTGCTTCTATCATCCAGGATAAGTTACCATGGAGGACATAATCGATTCAAAACTTTGAGGTATTCTAATTTTTCCACCATTTAATGCTTAATTTACATTCTTTATTTTTTTCACAATTTCGGAATAGATGTATGCATAGAGTTTAAAATGGTTCAATTTTGATATTTATCAAATTATATCTACGTACCTGTATTGGATATAATAAATAAACACAATAAATTGTTCACAATAAAACATCTTCTTGGGCTGCACGTATCACTATATCGTGAGAATATTCTTGCGCCATGTGCGATTTTTATAAAAGTTAGTTGCCTCTCGGGCTCTGAAGGATGCATTAGAGTGAAACATTAGTTTGTTTGCTGCAGTGACGGGCGGCAACTAGGTTAAAGGTTAGCAAGAGACACGAAAACTCTTTCGTGCTAAATTCGCGAGCTTCTCGCCCCGTCAACAGCGCGCGTCAGCGTGGGAGGCAGCAGCCCTCGCCGAGACGAGACGAGGCGAGCGAGCTGACAAGTGAGCGTCGCCGGGCGTTCCGCCGCCACCCACGCGCTCGCCCGCCGGCGGGCTCCCACCATTTTCCCTGCACGCTCCGCCCCCGCTGCTAGCTTCGGACCGCCGGCTCAGTTTAGCGCAAAGCCAGTATTACCGAGGCATCTCCAGCGACTCAGGTCGTAAGGGGTCAAATCCAGAAGGTGGTGCATTCAAACACGGGTGAACTCCAATAGGTCGAATTCTACCGCTGACAGGAGGAAAACTCCATCGGCCGAAATCCTCTGATCGGTAGTTTTCTGTAGTTTCCCCGATCTGTACCATGAAAATACCGAAACAGTTAACGGAGAGAGCACTGACCGCACGCAATCATTTCTTTTCTCTAACGTGTCCTGTTCTTTACCCTTAGAGCACTTAATTGTAATACACTAACACACATAGTTTCTGTTGTTTAGAGTTTCTCCTGTCTGGGACTGTGCCCCGTTTGGAGAGGTTTCTGGAGGCTAAATTCCCTAGAAACTCGTTGTGTAAGTTGACGCCTCATCTCACCATCCACATGCTGCCCTTCACACTCCAATCACCGCTGACTACTCTCCAGTATCTAGATTTCACCTCCCACGTAACGCCTACCACACATACTACCCGCTACACACGAACCTTCCAGGATCGTTATCAAATCACAGACCGTTATTGGCAGCTCTTAAAACGCCATCTTTGAAAATAAACCGTTACCCTCATTCTACACGTGACACCCACCACTCACCACTCACCATCCACGATGCTCATCGAACTCCTATCGCCTTCGTCTCTCCATCCGCCTCTATCTCAGAAGCCCACATACCCGTATTGTACACGCCACCCGTCAGGAAATATTCGTGATCGACACCCCGTCGTGCATAACATTTTATCATAAGATGATCGTCACACCTACTTCAAGCCTTTCTCCAGAATTATTTTCTTCCCTCCTAAAAATATATATGTCGTCCCGCTTTCTACATTCCTGACAGACGATGTTCGCAGCATATGCTTCCCCTTCTTCATCCCCGCTGTTACCATTCACGTGTCTATCGGTGCTCCCTTTGACTCCGTCAGCGGGCCCCTCCCTCGCTGCTTCCCCTCCCAGCACCCACCCGGCCCCTTTTCTGTGCCCGTTCCCGCCCGCCTGCCCTGCCCGCCCTGCCCGTCCCGCCCGCCCCGCCCGTCCCGCCTGTCCCGCCCGCCCTGCCTGACCCACCCGTTCCGCTCGCCCCTCCCGCCCCGCCCCGCCCAGCCCCGCCCCCGCGCCCGCCACCGCCGCCCCGCCCACCCCTACGAGCCCTAGCTCGCTCCGCCAGCCCACGCCAGCCCACGACCACCCCGCCCACCACGCACACCCTGCCCGCCCCGCCCCACCCGCTCCACCCTCACGCCCCTCCCCTCCCGCCCCGCCCCTCCCCGCCCGTCCCACCCACGCGCGTCCCTCGCTCTCACCCCACCCCCACGCTCTCCTCTCGGCAGCCGGAGGCGTGGCGGGCGCGCTGTCGGATCCGTTGTCGTGGCTTTCAGCGCGAAACCTCATAAGGCTCCGCGCCTCCGGGGAGCGACGGGACGGGCGGCGGCGGCGGCGGCGGCGGAGGAGGAGGAGGAGGCGGCGGAGGTGGGCGCGGCAGGCGTCCCTGCGGGACACCGCCGCTGCCGCCGCCGCCGCCGCCGCCGCCGCCGCCGCCGCCGCCGCCGCCGCCGCCGCCGCCGCCGCCGCCGCCGCCGCGGCGCACCGTGTACGACACGCCCCGCGCAGCGGGCGGACACGTGTCCTCGATGGTGAAAGTTTGCGGCGGCGGCGGCGGCGTTTGCGGACAACGCCGCGCGGCGCGGGCTCTGGCGCGGACGCCAATGATTTATACGCGCCGATATCGGGCGGCGGCGGCGGCGGCGGCGGCGGCGGGGGGGCAGATGCGCAGCGCCGCTGACGACGCGTTTACTACGCGTTCCGCCATTGTGCGTGGGACGCGGGCGGGGGTGGGGTGCCTTATAAATCCGGCGTTGTAATAACGGCCCGCGCCGCGCCGCGCCGCCGCCGACAGCCAGCGGCCGGCGACGCGGACGCGCGCGGATGCGCACCTGGGACGGCGCGGGTGGGGGCAGCCTCCTCGCGACGCGCTTGCCAACGCTGCACAGGGTGAAACGCTTCTGCTACCCTACTAGTGATGCAAGTTGTATTTTGAGATTAGTGTTAATGAATTGTAATTAGTTATAAGCAATCATAACAGATGTAGAGTGTACCATAAACACTGATTTTTGTATTTTTCTATCCAAAAGAAAAAAAATAGAGGATGAAATATACCTTTTTTTTAATATGTTTTATTTTTTGCTCGCGTGAACTGCAAGGTCATTAACGACCACATATACAATACGTTACAATACATCAAATTATTGTATAACTTAGGAGATTTGAAGTCATTATCATTGTGAGATGTTCCCGTTAGTAATTTGGGCAGACAATTTGGAAATAAATATGTCGTGCGTAGTACTGAATGCACTGGGCAGCCTATTAAGATAAGATGAATGATTATTGTCATATTACATGATGTACAAAATGGTGAAGATTCTTCGTTCAACAGATGTAAGCCGGCTGTATCCTATGCGAAGTCTTGCTGGACTAGTTTCTTCTTGTGGGAGCGTCATTATCAAAAATATTTTTTTCTGATTTAGTGGAGGTCACTAGGAAAATTGTATCATGATCTTGTTCCAGTGGAACAAAAGACGTCTTGGGTTGTGGGAAATTAAGAATTATGTGTACGAAATGAAAGGGAAGGACACTAATAAAAAATGTGAATCAAAACTCTGTATACAATAAAGAAATGGATGTGTAATACGTATCATGCAGCATAAGTCCCGAATTCTTGCAGCAATTTTAAACAAAATTTGTCGTGTTTAACGCAATGTGAGAAACAGTATTGTCGCATTCTTCTACCAGCTGTGGACGTGAAAATAAGAAAAGATATGACTGTTACACTTACAGTGGTTATGGAAAGCGCATTTCACACATCGTTTAACGCCTTTACTGACGGTTTAATAAATTATTAGGATAAATAATTTTCCGGACAACTTTCGATAATTAGTTTGATATGTTATGAATAATATGAATTATTCTAAAATATTTCTAAATTATTCTAAAATACAATCTACCAATGTTAAACATGGATTTTTATTGATTTATTTTCATATTTTAGAAAGTAATATTTCTTTAATTGATTGGCCATATCTGAATATCATTGTGAAATTAATACTGTATTGATTCCTCGTCTTCATCAACTTTGTGTATTGAACTTTTTTATCCATAAAAATAAGAATATAGTTCAGAAGTGCCTCAATGGGCTATTACTTAATGCATTTCCCCAACACTCATATACGAGGTTCTGAACGTATGTTACTACTAGACGGAATGACAGTGTGTCATAATCCCCTTCATGTTTCTTTCAGAGCACTTGATATATTGAATTGCAATATGGTTCAAATATGCCCTACCACTTATCTCAACAATTAGCCAAACGCGAACAATTAGAAAGTGATTATTTTTCCAGTTCATCTACAACTAAATATTCTTGTGAACGTACGAGTTTCACTTTCCGTCAAAACCAACAGTAAATTTTTATTTCATTAAAATAGTTCCACTCTAGTGCTTACTTCAACTAGTTATTTTTTTTTTGTTCCAAACAACGAGGTCCGCTTTCCGCAGCGAAGCAGAAAACAAGAGTTAATTCAATTTGACGTTCCACGTAAAGTAATGCAAATTTCGTCACTTTATTAAGGATGCCCATTAAAACAAAGTGTTATTTACACGTCGGCGGCGACGCTGCTTCGTGTGCGCGAGCAATCGCGAGCCCTCCCCCCCCACCGCACCCCTCTCCCCCCACTCCTCCCCCGCCGCCCGGCATCCCCTCCACCGCGAGTAAATGCAGACATATCGTGGCTTCCAAAATTAAGTTTTGTATGCAAAGAGCCGTTCGTTTTAATAAAGCCCGGCTCGCAGCGAGGATTACGAAGATTTGTCAGCGTTAAAGCGGCAAGAATTTAAGGAAAAGAAGCAAGTTAATGGGCTTTGCGCCCGAGGGTGATTTCGGCTGTGATACGGCGCGCGGCGAATTTTTACGATACATTCATTATTTCACGCGGGATCGAGAGATTACGGCGCGACGCGCGGCGACCGGCGCTGGCGGCGGGCGGGGGGGGGGAAGGGGGCGCGAGTTGCGTCGAAGAGCGCTCGGTGCGGAGGGGAGGGAAGTCAAGTGATTGTCAGCAATGGACGATTGATTGATTGATTGTTAGTTTATTCCTAGCGCGTCAACGGCTTAGGCCATTCGTTCGGAAGTGTTTTTTTGACTTTAGTGACTTTATTTATGTGGCGAGACTCGGGCCATCAGGCCTGCTCTTCCGCCTAACCACGTAATGCATAAATATATAGATAAAAATTGGACAGTATATTTAGTGAATTAAATAAAATACAACTTAGATATGTCTTGCGCCTGGGCTCACAAAGTGAAAGTACAAAAAAACAACGTCTCAGCATTTACCTTAAGTGAATGGCGTGATTTCTTCCTCGAGAGGTGGCGGTGGTGTTTTCCCCGCTGGATGGCGAGATCCAGTGCCGACCTACCGTCGGCCAGTGGGGTTTTCCCTGGCCAGGTTTTTCCCGTGAGTAGGACAGCGCCCTAGCCGGGACAAACTCTAAGCTCCCGAACGGTGTCACGGCCTCTATGATAGTGTACTGTATGCTAGTGTGTGTGTGTGTGTGTGTGTGTGTGTGTGTGTGTGTGTGTGTGTGTAAGGGATGAGAATAGAACAAGGAAGAGGAAGGAATGATCGCGCAATAAGTGGACCCTTTGTTAGGGTACTGGTCTGGCATTCACGTGGTATTGATCGAAAACAAACACGAAAAAACAGCCACCCTATCAGAACAGCCGGCCGCTAGACTTCTCCTCCAGACGGCAACTGAATACGATCTATATGAAAAGTTAGTGTCGGAAATCCTGCCAGCGTCGAGATTCGAACATACCACCTGACCTGAGCCATTACAGTGACATCAGTCGATCCACCTCTTCTGGTCCAATCGACGAGATAATGGCTGGAGTTACGAGTTGACAACTGTGATAATGAACAATGCGTGAGGTAAAGAGGAGCGTTGAGATGAAGAACACTTGATGTGGTAGTGAGGAAAGTCAAATAATTGTCATCAATGGAGGAGATAATGACGAGAGGTACAAGTGAAATACTGTGATAGTGAACAATGCCTGAGCTAAAGAGGGGATGGAAAGGTTGTGCGCTTTTGAAGGCAGATAGTGATTGCAAATGCATGCTGCAAAGCTACTGTGTGAATGACGAGACGGGCGAAATGCAACTGACCCTATGTCTCCTCCCATTTTCTTGGAGACTCCATCCACTTAGAAGCTAATCCATCTTTTGTATTCCGACAGGGATTGTCAGTGACTAAGTTTAGAAAGAAATGGATTTTTGTTAGTTATTCTTTTGCGTGAAATTGAATTGCGGTTTCGCAAATATAAATTTATTATATACGCGTGATTGAAATATTGTGGGGACGCACAACTAAGGATGGAGTGAGTGGGAGTGTGGGAATGAGTTGTAGAGCGTTGGGTGTGGCGGTGAAGAAGTCAAGGGATTGTGAGCAACGTACAAGATGATAAGGTGCGAGTAAGTGTAAAGAGAGGTGACGATGAGCGATGTATGATGTAAAGGTGAGTGATGCTGCGAGGAGATAAACGTAGTGCAGCGAATGTCGTGCGACTATGCGGAAAAGGAGACGAATAAAACCTGGATGATCCAGACACTCGTATTTCGCACATGTCAAATATTCATCTAACCGTTATCTATACATTTGTTTCTTTACATTTCGTCGAAGCTAGTGAGACGGACTGAAATTATGAAGTACCAAACGTCGGGTAGTGATTAATTCTGTTTCTTATTGAATTGAAAAAGAAAAATAGATTTTACTACTGTATATCCATTACGCGAGACTGAATACAGAAACGCACAAACAAGGTTTGAATGTGCTGAGACAAGAGATCGGAAAATCTCGAAATGAAAAGCATGGTGCGTGACACGATGAAGCGACTGCGATCATTCTGTTAGATGATGAAGGAACGGTGAACAATGTGTGAGATGAAGAGAGGGAAGTGAGTGATGCTGGGAGCATTTGAGGGTAGATGGTGATTGGGGCCACAAGTTCTACTCTCTGGAGAAAGAGACGGCTGAAATGTCTGGTCCTGACCTAGCCACTTCATGCGGCGTTCTTTAGATGCTTCTTCCACCTTTACGGCGCCAATTTCCTTGCTTTATGGTTCGTCATGGATCGTCGAAAACTAACATTATGAAGTTCTGAACTTCTGGTAATGTTTCCTTCACTTTGGCTTCTAAGCCACTCACTTGCGAGGTTTATTTTCCTCCTATTGAACTCCCAGCTGCAAAATATTATGAACTGCCGAACTCCCGAATTGTATCACTCTAACTATTCACGTGAACACCTTTGAATAAAATGTTTTCTCATAAAAAAGGTTTGTGCGAGACACCAAAATTAGATACGAGACATCAAAATTAGCTATTAATATCACGGTACCGTTTTTATTATTCATTAAAATTGGAAGCCATTCTCTACTCAAAAGCCGACAATGCATACAATGTTCTTTTAGTATATTTTTCACGTGATATGTTTTTACTATATATTCTCATGATTCAAATCTCGATGTATCATACTCGAAAATAAAGTCGAAAAATGGATAAGAGGCAGGCGAATTTCTTAGTAAGGTAACTACATGTCAGTATCAACACAATGCATTTGTTTCTTCTCGACGCCTCCTCACTGCAGTCCCTCTGACCGAAAGGTCTTAGGTTCAACTCCCGACGGTGGCAGGATTTTCCACATTAGCTTGTTAGCCAGGTCGAATTCAGTCGCTGTCTGGATGAGAATTCTAGCGGCCGGCTGCTCTGATCGGTAGTTTTACGTGGTTTCTTCGATCAACACCAGGCGAATGCCGGAGCAGTACCGCAACAAACGTGCCACGGACCGCGCGCGATCTTTCCTTCCTCTTCCTTGTCCTATCCTCTCCCTCTTACACACACACACACTAACATGCACTACACTACCACACATGTTTGGAGACCGGTCGGGAGCTTAGAGTTTGTCCCCGCTGGGGAGGTGCCCCTCTGGTGGGAGATACCTGATAAGGGAAAACCCCGCTAGCCGACGGTAGGTCGGCGACGGATCTCGCCATCCAGCGTGGGACAACCGCCGCCACATCTCGAGCAAAACATTCACTACCCTTACGGGACGCACGAATCTAATGTTTGTCGCTCCCGGAATCACTAACGATCATTCAATCAGTCGCCGCCCCCACTGCTTCCAAGAGCCCCGCGGGCCGCGCCCTTTGGGCGAGCGGCGCGGGCGAAGGGCGATCGGCGACTCTCCATCAGGATCTCCCACGCGCCCGCCGCCCCGCCCCGCCCGGCTCCGCCCCGCCCCGCCCCGCCACGCATCGTGTGCGCGGCGACCGGAAGCGAGCGCGGTCAGCGCGCTCCTGCGGGCAGGAGACGAATTAGGTGGGCGGGGGGGGGGCGAGTGTAGCGACGGCCGGGCGCGGAGAATTACCGGAGGCTGGAACGACGACGGTGGCGGGGGGGGCGGCTGAAAAATGCGGCCGATAGCGCTCCAGGGCGGAGACTAAGCCACGGCCGCGGGTGATGGCCGGGGAGGAGTGGGGGCGGGGGAGGGGGCGGCGGCCCGAGGCGAGGTGCGCGCTTGCAGCCGGGTGAGATGGCGCCGCCTTCCGCCTCTCAAGCCCTAGGGCTCTCTCTCTCTCTCTCTCTCTCTCTCTCTCTCTCTCTCTCTGGAGAGAGTGGAGAATGGGCCCGTGAAAGTAAATAATAGGCGTTGCAGCCGTCTTTATCAAACTCCTCTTCATCTGGGCTAAGAACTAGTAGTGCTAGATCAGACCATCATTTCTATAGTTATTTGTAATGACAACATTGTCCATTGTATTTAATACCTACATTGTATTTAATTTCTTATTATAATATGTAAATTTTAGTGTTTTGCCACCAGGTTGCATAAACCTATCTGCGGAAATAAATATCTAACACAATATTGTAATTCTACTTGAACCCGCAAAAATATTTTTAAATAGCAATTGTTATCGATTTTTGATACGAAGTAAGTTTTTTTTGGCTCTACCACACTTTTCACGTTATACTTTGACACCACCAGCCTCACAGATAAATCCAAACGTACACAGCAATTATTAGCACTACACTACCACTCAGGTCAGTCGGCTCACAGAACCTCCGGGCAGGGGAGGTGTCCCGCAGTGGAGAGATACCTGACTTGGGAAAACAAGCAAGCCGACGGGTACATCGGCTACGAATCTCGCCATCCACTGGGTGAAGATCACCGCCATTTCGCCCGATAAAACACGCACTACGCTTACGGAAAATAGAATACCTTACCGAGATTGGAACTTCGCAGCTTCAGAAGGAAGGAGAGTCACGTAAAAATTAAATATATAAAACTATTGAGCTTGCAATCGATCTACTGCTTTGCAGCTATCCATAGCAACAAGATGATGCTAAACGATGATCCTAGAA
The DNA here is from genome assembly GCA_031308135.1 of Acheta domesticus. NCBI lineage: Eukaryota > Metazoa > Arthropoda > Insecta > Orthoptera > Gryllidae > Acheta > Acheta domesticus. Next base: position 4,728,627 of record JAHLJT010009436.1, on the reverse strand, counting down.
ATCCAAATAATATGAATGTTGAGTGTGGGTGTAGCAGAGTGTAGAAGTAGATTGATGGATCTGGGCCGGCTAAGGAATGTATAGGTGGGAAGGGACTGTCAAGGAAATGTCTCTTGATTTATAAATACTCGAGCGAAACAGAGTAGTCAGATATTTTTTTATTTAATAAAGAAGCATCTCTCGATGACTTAGCCCTTACCATGACATTTGTCACGTTTATGCCCATTCCAGCTAAAATTGCTTAGAACTAGAGCAAAATACCTAGAGAACTTCAGAAATGAATAGAATATACGACTTAATTATAAAACATATGCGTCTTGCATTTCGTAGTTCTTGTAGTTCTTATAATCACATCTATTCTAATGGAATATTTCCACCACAAATTTACAATTATATTAAACTGCTGTATGACTGCGAGTCACAAAAGTCCGCTGGAACTGAAACGTTATTATTTCAAGAACAAAAGAATATATTTGAGTAATAACTCATAATGTGGAAACATTGTTTTTAAGTTTTCTGACAAGCTGATGCAATTTTCATCTTCCACCCTGCAGCACTTCATAGTAACTCTATATTGCTTCAAGACTATACGTGAAGACATGAATAATAATAATAATAATAAATAGAGAAAATAGAATTGCAACGATGGGACCTTCCACTGAAAAAGAAGTTAATGATTCTGGAAGTCTAAATACATTTTATAAATAAACTCAATGCATGATAAAAAGTGAATTGTTGTAGTAAGATTTTACAATACAAACACATTTTATTAATTTTTCTACAAATTCTAATGACTATAATTTTCGATTAAATACAATTTTAAATATGTTTCTTCATTTGGACAACTTACCTCAGATCCCTACTTAATTCCGAGGCCCGAACATTTCTGCATTGGAAAGAAATAAAAATGTATTCATCTCTAATCCACATTTGATGGTATTAGTTAATTAAGATGAATGGAGAAATGAATTCTGTTTATGAATCGGGGAGGAGGAAATGAGGCCTTCGTGGGTCAACTGTCCCAGGACCCTTGTTTCTTCTGGGCACTCCTGATTACAAGGGAAAGGTTTCTTGAGTCCCGGAATGCCTACCTCCACATTTTTACGAACATTAATCGAATTAATAATAAGCGAGACCAGCGAGCCTTGTTGACAAAATAGGAAAATCATAATAATATTCCGTGGCATGTATACGACGCTCTTTTGTATCTAAACACGTGCAAAAGATTTGACATTTTAGCTCTTCCGTCGAAGTAAACAACCCCGCCACCCCTCTCGATTTTAGCGAGAAAAGGCTCAAGAAACAATATGGGATTCCTAAAAATGCAGTTTGTTTATATGAAACTTTACAAAATTGAGATCAGTCCTCATAAGTATTATTAGAACACACGTGTTATAATGTTACATCGCCTATTTATTTACCAGTAAAGACATCAGTCTCTTACGTTCCTGAAAATAAAATGTCAAGTTTCATAGACTTAAATATTTGATAAATTTGAATTGATTTAAATAATTTCGAATATCTTACAATATGTTAGATTAAATCTATTAAATAATTAGTACTATACTTATTAATTATTCACGGCTTAAAAATGGTAAGACATTTTATTACAATACAAGATAGGAAATTTGTGAAACGTGTCGGTTACGAAATGTAACAGGCTGATATTGTTAGTACGTAGTATACATTTATTTTGCACATTATAATTACATTTGTTTGCTTATGGCGTAGTTAAAATCTAGAAATCTGGAGGTTAGATAATCATACAGGAATGGATTAGTTGAACCCTTGTGTTAAAATACTTCACAGTACGTTTGAAGATGTGAAAAAAGAAAAAAATAGATGTGAGATTACGTTTAATTTTTTAAGGGATAAAATATTTCAAAACTCTGCTATCTATAATTTAAAGGAAACTGTTCTTAAGAAAGAAAGAAAAAACTGATAATGCTACACTGATCTCCTTTTCGTGAAGTTAGATTTGAGAACTCCAAGAGGATAAATAACTATTATATTATACCTTGGTAACCCCGCGTGAGTCTCCTCCTGGCAACGCGACCGTCTGGCGTTTTCCCGGCGCGGGGCAGCGCCGCCGTTCCCATGGCGACGCGCGCGGCGACGCCGGTGGCGCGCTCTCCAGGCGGCGCGCTGCAAAAACGCGCGGCTCTCGCGAGGGCCGTCGCGCCATTCCCGCGCCGCTCCCCTCCCCCCTCCCCGCCCCTCCCCACCCCTCCCCCCGCGCGCGGCGCAATCGGTTCACGAAGCGACAAACGCCGCCGCCGCCGCCGAGATTCCTCCATGCGTCAACGCGCGCGGTTGGCGATTCTTCTGGAGACATCGCAATATATATATATATATATATATATATATATATATATATATATATACATATATATATATTAATAAATTATTAGTAAATATTGTTTTCTGTCTTTAGATTTAACAATTTTGGCGGACTGTATTTGGGCTTTATTTCAAAGAGAAGCAATTGTTTTTTGAATAGCAATTTTACATAAAAAAATAAAATGTATATATTTATTTGTTACGACATTTCTCCAGTCTGAACTCCAGTCTGAAGATGGAAATAATCATTTCCTAAGCATTGTGATACCGCGAGCGAACACGATTCCCGCGCCGCCCCCGACACTATCCTCCCCACCCCACTCCTCCCCTCCTTTCCTCCTCCCTCCCCTCCTTCCCTCCCCTCCCCTCCTCCTCCCCGCCTCAATCGATTAGCGAAGCGACAAACGCCGCCGCCGAGATTTCCGCGCGCGTCATTCGGCGGCCCGACATCGCGCTCGGCTGGCGTTTCTTGTGGAGACACCGCGATAAGAGTAGTTCATGCACTTAGTTCATAATGCTAAGCTTTATTGCATGAGAACACGTTTTGAAAACGAGCGACGTTAGGAGCGAGTTTTCAAATTTGTACGAATGCAATAAAGCAATATTATAAACTAATTGCGTACGCAATTTTTTTGTATGACAGCATTATAAATGTATAAGAGAATCAAACTTCATTTTGCGAAATAACTTTCTTGTGATGTCTTGAGTACCAGACATCTGTGCCAGAAAACGGTTGAAGCTGTTTCGTTTACCTCTTCCTCCCACCCGATTCTCTCGCTGCGATTGGCTGAATATGTAATTCGTGTCGTAAAATCTAATTCTGTCGTCATCATTTGTGACGCAAAACGCCCGATTATGAACGATTTCTTTCAACAGAAAAGGTGGTTTTTAATGGTGGAATACAAAAAATTATTTTCTGTCTGTAGATTTAACAACATTCTCCGACTGTACTTGGGTTTTATTTTATAGACAGGAAATTGCTTTTTTAGATATTTAATTTACATAAAAAGTAAAATGGAGATATTTTCATGGCGTTATTTTCATGGAAAATGTAAGATAAGCGTGATTTTATCTACAATGACTAAAATTACGGAATTTCTATGTATCATATAAAGTCATATTTCGGCTTTTTTCCCTTTTGGTGATTTTCAGTTAATTTTTCATGTTATGGTCATATTTTTTCATGCATTTTTGTATTTTCTCTCATATTTTTATCTTTTTAATTCCACTTTCGCATACTTGCATGCAGTCGTCCTAAAGATATGAAAAATCTTTTCTAATTTCTTACAATTTTTTGTTGTATTTAATTGTCTGTCTTTCCTATCAATATATAGGTATGTGAATTAGGAGGGTAAGCTATATAGACGGAGAAAAAAGAAGCGTAGAAAGCACCAGATTCAAAGAAAGTGTTGTCTTACTTTTACCAGGTTTTGTGTCTAGGTTGACCGCTATTCTATAAAATGTATTTTGTAACTTAAGCAAAAAGAATTTTCTTCACGTTGCACCAATGGAAGAGGCGTGAATTGTGAATGTGCTAGATTTCAAAAGAATATTTTCAATATAACGATTATTTAAACAGCTAAAAGATTTTGAAGGTTTCGAATATGTAACCAAAATAATTTAAAGGCATGTTTATGATCATATTTTCATATTTTTAGGTCATAAATCCTTGCATATTTCTAACATTTTTAGGTCGTAAACATCCAAGCCCTAGTTAAAACAGTTTATCTCCAGCCTGAAGATGGAAATTATCATTCCCTAAACATTGCTATTTATGTATTATTTATTTTAGTATAATGCCAATATATTCTTTATATAAAACTGCTATCCAGAAAATAATTTCCTGTCCATGAAATAAATACCTAATACATTTTTATAAACAGCGCAATAAATGTTTACTTCACTTCACTAGCAAATACGTGAGTTCTTGGCGTACGAATGAAATTTGAGAGAATGAGAGTGAGAGATGATGAGAGACCGCTGTTCGTGGCCCGATTATTAGGATACTACTCCAGCATTTACCTGGTGTTGACTGGCATTGTACACTATTCTTCGAGATAATGACAAAAAACGCACGTACAGCGTCCCAAACACCATCAACAGGACGTCTTCTGCTGATGCGGCCACAAAGATGTTCATCAGTCACTGAGCCTCGACCACTTTTGACCTGTTCTACGTACTTGTAAAAATTCCCGCGGTTCTTTCCACTTTCATCATATACTTTAGTCATTCTAGAGTGTATATTTACTGATTTTTTTATCTTCAGCGAGTAAAAGTCGAATTACAGAATATTGTTCAATTGGTCTCGCCATCGTACAACTTAATTTTGAGGTTATGAACACAACAGTGATAATCCTCCAGATGGTCAGGACGTATCCAAGTGATGTCAACTTAAAGTCCTAAAATTGCCTACCTTGTCCTGCCAACTGTTTTTCTCCATACAAATTTGTCTCTTTAATTATTGAATGACCTTCGTAGTACATGTAGCTTTACTTGTCGACTACAAATAATTTGCAATTTCTTCTGGGGTCCGGCGATTACCTCGAACGCCCACCATTGCTGTTCGCAGGGTACACGAAATGCATTTGTATGTGACTGTTGTCTGCTTTGTTTGCACGGGACTACAGAGCGATATGTATCCCGCAATGTGCAATTTTCCTACCACTAAGCAGGAATCAGATATAGTGATTTCGTTAAAGACATGTTTATATTATCTTCATTTGTAAATATTAATATTACTGTATATGAAAAATATCATCTAATTATGTTTTATATTACTTAGTGTAATATTTTGAACAAAACAGGACAATACGCTGAAATTATTTGCTGTTTAACCAACTGGTACTTTTGAGTATTTTCTTTTATAGCTTTGACAAAAGATAAGGCATTAGCGGAAGCATTAGTTTTAAAAAATGTATTTCATTATAAAATGGGATGAAACTACATGAATTTTTAACAGTGCGACTAGAAAATAAATCAATGAAGTGTTAGGCTTGATAACTCAGCCAAGTGATTCAAAAAACTTTTGTTCCGTGCATGATACATACTTCAATGTTCACGTTTCGATTACGTCTTTCACAATATTTTAAAAGTAGTTGTCTCAGTTTTCTTATTACGTTGTTCCTAATACGTCCTAAATAAATAATCGAAGGGCATAGGAAATTACTAGCAACATAACTAAAATTTCGTTATAAATTAATGGAAATATTAATATAAACATTCCTTATTAAAATAATAAAAACTAAGCCGAAGATGCGAGAGCAAGAACGATTCCGTGTAAATCTTCAAGACCGACGAAAAATCTTGAACTTGTACCGTGACTGGAAAGAATATTTACTTCTGGTTGATGTAGTCGTTAATCTCTGTCTTTATTGCTAGAAATTCCTAAATATAACTTGGATGAATAATGTTCTAACATATTTTCCGGGATTAAATATTTTCACTTTCGTAAAAGTGAGGCAAATCTTAAACCCTTTCTGAAATCTAAACACGAATATTTACTTTGTTCATTTTAACTTTCATGGATTTTATTTCATTTTTAATTATCGCGTAGACTGCGTTTAACCGACATGAAAATAAATTGTTCTGTTGCTAACTTGTAGTTAAAAAGATAAATTAGAGTTTATCATACAATATTATATAAACGTTTGTTTTGCGGACGTCTTAAAGTTAAGAAACAAACTTCGTTTTTCAGTCTTTTCTACTTCATAGAGGCAAAGTTCTTAAAGGCAACCAGGTTTAAAAAACTCTTCAAAATATTTAAAAATTGAGAATTTTTACGCTAATTAACAATATGTTTTTTTAATTGTCGTGCTGTAAAATAACTTAACAGTATTTTATTTTCTGTAAACATTATTCTCAATATATCTATTGAGAGAAGTAAATACATGAAACCGAATAATTCGTTTAGAAACAATGTTTATATTATCACTTCCAATAATAATAAGTAGGGTTTATCATACAATTTTCGCCTGGGCTAAGACTAACGTGAAAATGCTTTGCAAAGTACATAGGAAAAACGACGCAGGGAAGGCACCAGTCAAGTCTGAAACAAAATCGCACTTTTTGAATGGAGAAAGAGTAGTGCCATTGGACGAGTTTTCAGTGCTCTCTGTTTCGCGTGGCATCCCAAAATCAACTCTTTCTTCTCTCCTCACCGTCACTTCTTTCTCCTTTTTTCGCAACTTAAAACAGCGCGGCAAAAATAGAGGACCCTGTGATTTGGATTCACCGTGTGATTGTCAGTTGCTTAGCTTCCATGCAAACACGTAACCTATCTGAACGATTTTCACACCCAATATTTCATATCACAATCTCATCATTGTCATCACCGTAAATGCCCTTGATGATTCCATCATTAAATTAGTGTACTGCAATAGAAAACCCCGTATTGGTTATCTCTCCGGGACTATGCCAAGGAGAATATACAAACTTTCTTCCAAGCCTGCGCTCGGAAATTTATCTTCATCATTGTCTGTTTTTTTAATTTTATTTCTGTTAAATCAATCTTGATTGTCTTCTATTGTAGATGAGTTATTAATTAGTGTTAGATTAATTCATAGGTACTCTATTATGCCAGATAAAAAAAAGTCCTTGAAATTCGCTTCCAAAAATATGAATATTCTTTAGTGTAGTGAAATATTGCGCAGTCATCTGTCCAGGACATTGGATACACGATCAAAGAGCGCTTGAGCCTTTAGGAAAAGAGTAAAATAATTGCTTCCAGCGTACGTCACTCTTTTGGGGAATGAAAATTGAGTAAGTGAAAGTATTTGGTGAGATATTATTAGAACCATATAAACACAACAGATACTCGTAGAAAATAATGTTTAAATATTTTTAATTAGTAGTGGAAGACTGAGAGTTTGCACACATCCAAAAGTAGATAAATACAGAGTAGTATAATCAAATAATCCTAGGTTTAAAAGGAACATTAGAGAAACGGCTTTGTAATATTAAAAAATCTTTCACGAAAAGTTAATAACTATGGAAGAACAATTTGAATCATTTGTAGAGAATGCTTTCACCATGTTTTTAAATTTTCTAAAAAACAATTTTAATGAAATCGAGCCAGAGGAAAAAAATATACCAACCTGTACATCACGATTTTCAGTTTGCACATTTCATTAACATTTCAATACGTGTATAAGCAAAATCTTCTTTTGCTTAATACTCAGACCAAAAGACGTAATGTCGGTGGTTACACCGCACTGGGTAATAACAATTGCTAATAATTCTTTGCCAATGAGTTGATCCAACCGAAAAGTCAGAATGATCAGGAAAAATGTAATATTATGTGAATTCCTAGAGTCAAACATATTAAAAGGAAAAAGAAAAATTCGTGCGAGTTACGAGTACGTTCGTGACTACTGCAGAGTTTAATATGTTCGAAAATGTGTCCTGTAGTGCCCCAACCACAGAATAGAAACCTCTCTCCTAAACATTCTTAAACTCCTAATCAATCACAAGAACGGTTCATCATGTGGTACGCGAACGCCTCATTGGCGCTCTGCTGGAAATTATATAACGTGCTCCCCTTTTTGTATCACGAATGTAGAGAACTCATTGTAGTACAACAACAATTTCGCAGTCTTTATTTAACATTGTGGTAAAGAACGAATTTTCACATAAATTCACTTTTAAAATATATTAAAACTTAGTAACATTAAAGAATTCCAAAACTTAAAACCATTGTAATATTACAGAATTTTGACTAAATTTTGACAAATTCTCAAATCTGGAATAATATCTTAAGGGGTATCCAACATAACCAAATTATTGTCCCTTAATAATTTTTTAATATTAAACATTTTATTACAAATGAACATCAAAATAAACTTTGACAATTGAAATTTAGATATTTCATATTGTGGCGTCATACGGGTGTAATCAAAACACAGACGAGAGTGGGTTGTAATAACAGTGAGTTTATTCATAAACTAGACCGTAGTCACAAATAACAAATTTCACTGCTTACAATTAACTAACTAAATAGATCCCACTACTAAGAGAGATTTTAATCGAACGGCTACCACACCGCTCTACATCTGAGACCTAATGCATGTCTCGCTCGTCACGACAGTGAATTGCCGGCCCCTTACCCACGTGCGACACTCGAACAAACGTACGCACAACCGCACGCCGACGCTGCTGAGAAACAAGAAGAAAGAAACATTGTCTCGTGCCGTTATATAGGCCTTCCGCCGCCCCCATTGCCTCCGCGCTAGGCAGAAATTCCCAATGCGTCATCCTCCGCGCCCTTTGTTCAACATCCTGCTCTGCGCAGGTAGCCACCATTTGAGCGCGCCACGACGCTATAATATTAACGTTTTCTACATATTTATGAACTATACATTTTTTGTTAATTTTTTAGACCGTGTTCAGCAGGGTCTCTTAACTACATGCTTAAGACGATTATTTTGTCTCTTCAGCCAGTTTAAACTCCTCCCCAGCCGGAACAAGGCCTCGTCAAGTGGGGCGTGAACGCTTCTTCGCTGATATCCCGGGAGAAGAGCAACGTGAACGCCCCTTCCCCTTGTATCTCGAGTGCAGAGAGCCGCCGGCTCCCGCACATCGGGCGCGGGGTTCCCGGGGGCCGTGGAAGAATGGGGCGCTCGTGGAGGCTTTGGCGGCCGCACCCAGAGATTTCTTTAAGACGGCGCTCGGCGGCGACAAAGCCGCGGCGGCGGCGGCGGCAGCGCCGTAGCTCACGTGAAGTATGCGGTAATTTCGGTGTGAAATGGATTATGGAAATAGGTGTCAGCTCGGCTGCGGCTGCGGTCGCGTGGGGCGGGGTTGGGGCGGGGGGCGTGGTGTGGGGGGCGGGGCGCGGAGGGCAGGGCGGGGTGGGGCGGGGAGGGGCGGAGCGGGGGCGGAGCGGGGGCGGAGCGGGAGCGGAGCGGGGGCGGAGGGGAGCCTCTTACGAATGCGCGACGCCGCCACCTGGATCGTCGGCGGAGTGCGCCCCGCAGGAGCTTCGCGCGCGGCCCCGGGCGGCTGACAAGCGTCCTGCACACGTGACGCCCCGGGCCGCCCCGCCCCGCGCCTCACGTGACCCGTGCAGCCATCGCGCTCCTCTCGGAGATGGCGTCATATTCAATCAATGGGTCAAAGATGTGAAACAATAACTTCACGATTTGTTTTTAAATATAATCTCTCTCCCTATGTGTATATATATATATATATATATATATATATATGTTTTAAAATATAATCTCTCTCCCTTTATATATATATATATATATATATATATATATATATATATATGTATATAAAATCTCTCTCTCTCTATGTAACAGGACGTTGGTATGTATAACTCCAACGCCGACACCGTTGGACCGATCTCCATGAAAGTTGGCACTTATAGATGTTTTTTCACCTAGAAGTTTTATGTGTTGTTAATTCTGTTGTGACTCCACTACACAGCCCTAGATATTCACTACCTCTCCACTACATATTCACGTTAAATGCAACCTGCAACACACTCGGCAGAATTTTGAATCTATATCGTTAAATAACTCATAAACAAGGCGTTCTAGGGTCTTAAAAACTAAAATTTTTAGACCAATGGCCTGAAAGAAATGTTTCTCACAGTCTAATTTACAGAATGAACTCTTCCTGAACGTTCTATTACAGTTTTGCTGGTCTGTTGCTTCCCGATATTACCTCACTTGCTCAGAGACGTGCAGAATCTTCAAGTAAATGTGAATGAGAAGGACAGAGAAAGGCAGAGACAGAAACAGACAGGGACAGGGTGAGGGAGGGACGGAGGGAGAGACAGTGAGAAACGGAGATGGGTGGGGAAAGAGGGAGAAGAAGGGCAGAACAACGTCTGCCGCGTTTCTCTGGTATCTATCTAAGCATTAAGAGATTCTTCTTCATGAAAGAGCTATTTGTTTTCCAAGTCAGTGTCTACGTACGTCGATGCACTCATGTCGACCAAGTCACACATAATTGAAATTGTGGATCTGTGTGTGGCTGTCGCTGCAAGCACTGAGATGTGGCTGACGTGACCCGCGGTGCGGTCGTGTTCCTGTCGTAGATATCCTGTCGAATGGATGACATTCAATCAGTAGATCAAAGGAGATCAAAGGAAAACAAAACAATTGTACGATTACGTTCTTGTTTTTAAGAAAATATATCTATTTTATTTTCCAATATCTAAGCTTTAATTAATTCTTCCCGAAAGATCTATTTGCTTTCCAAGTCATTAACTACCTACGACAATGCACTCATGCTGACCACGTCACACATAAAGCAAATCGTAAATTTTTGTCCGATCCTGGCACCACGAACTGGGATGTGGCTAATTAGATCCATGTGACAGTCGTGTTTCTGTGGTATATAGCGTGATAATCAATGGTTCAAATCAATGGAAAACAAAACAACGATTATGAACTTGTCGTAACAAAATATAATGTATTTTCCAATATCTGAGCTTTAAGTAGTTCGTCTTCCCGGAAGAGCTATTTGTTTTCCAAGTCAGTAACTACCTACGACAATGTACTTATGTCAAACAAGTCACGCAAAATTCGATTTGTAGATTTTTGTCCGATCCTGCAAGAACTGAGAAGTGCCTGACGTGACCCAGGGATCGATCGTAATCTTGTAGTAGATATCGTGTCGGTCGGGTGATATTCAATAATAAATAAAAAATATGAAAAACAATTGTACAATTATGTTCTTCTTCTTCTTCTAAAAATGTAATATATTATTTTTCAAGAATTTCTTGTTCCTGACAAACCTATTTCTTTTCTAGTTAAGTAACGGCCTACGCCAATGAAATCCTGTCGAGAAGGTACACTATTGAAATTGAAAGTTTTCATGCGTCACTGACTGCAAGTGTTGTCTATTTCATTTCCTATGTTGAAAAACTAGAATTAGTTAAATGACCCAACCCGAAACATTAAAACCAAAATATGACTGTAACAATTATGTTTGAGGTGTATGGTGCTAAAGTCATGTTTCTTTCATAATTTCACATGGAACAATGATATCAAATTAATACATTAGCAAAAAGATACAATAAAGATACATAATTGTTAATAAATTTATTGCAGTTGATTAACAATATCACGCAATTGATATTTGATAATTGAAAAGATTATTTCATTTTCAAATGAGGATTAAACGAAACTATTTAGTAAAATTTATATAGTGGCATAAATACCTTTTCCTGGTTAACTGAAGACTGGTCAACGACAATCATACCCTTGATGAGGCTGATATGTTCCTCGTTCTTTGGTGTTAGTCATATTTTTAGCATAAATGGAATGTTGAATGCATGACCCGAACTTAGTAAGGCAATTCCGTGAACCTGTGTCATAGAACTTTGAAAACAAATATAAAATTTAAACATTTTTTGGTTGTTATTTCATAAGATTTTCATTCGACTGTTTAATATTTATTTTACATTTCAAAAAGAACATTAGAGTTTAATCAATCAAATGACCGTTAATGAGAAAATGATTTAATATTTCAATCTTCTCTTTCTTCTTTTTCTCCTCCACGTCTTTCTTCTACGAATCTGTTCTGTCTGACGAACTTGGGAGTAGCAACTGTCCATTTATTGCGTATGTAGGTTTATTTCTAATCCACTAAGTTTGATGAGGTTGTGTATTATGCTTTTGCATATATATTCGAATGTAATGGCTTATCCCATTATCTCTAGGGGTATCATTACTTCTTATTACATCTCTTTACAATGTTGATCACGTAGATTGTGAGCATGTTTCTCGAACAGCCCATTGTACACAATAACACAAAATCCATATTCTGAAACATCCACTAGAGAATAGCGGAGTTCATTCAAGTCGGCAATGAAAGAAAAATAACGAAAGGGCAATTTTTTAATTATGCAGGCGGCCGCGCGGGGGGTGGGAGTGGGGAGGGCGTCTTGGTATTCCGTTTGTCGCGGCAGGCGCGACGGAGGGGTGGGGAGGCAGTTGCCCCCGCCCACGCTACAGACATCGCCCCTTCCGACGCAACTACCGCGATAGCCTTCGCCTCCTCTATCCACAGTACCCACCGTCATCACCACCCATTACCACTTTCGCCATCAGCCCCGCCCATTCCACATCCCCGCCACTACCATTCACCTTGGCCCCACATCACCTTCTCCGCCACTTCTCTGGCATTTCTCATCGGCACTATCCCTGCCCTCCAACTCCAGGCCGCATCTTCAGCCACTTAGCGTTCACCGCCACCACCACTGCTCTGCATGACCGCCACTGCCTCAGCCCTTGCTGTCCCACGGCCACAACTTCGCCGCCACCGCCCCATTCCCCTCTGTTGTCTCTAAGTCACCATATCCATCTCACCACCACCCATTACCACTTTCGCCACCAGCCCCGCCCATTCCACACCCCCGCCACTACCTTCGTCACCCATCAGCATCGCCACCATTGCTGGGGCCTCTCTCACCAGCACTATTCCTGCCCTCCAATACCATGCCGCTATCTTCAGCCACTTACTGACCGTCACTGCCACAGCCCTTGCTCCCCCACTGTCACACACAGCCGCCTCCACCGTCACATTCGTCTCTGTTGCCTCTAAGTCACCATATCCATCTCACCACCGGCCATTACCACTTTCGCCACCAGCCCCACCCCATTCCACACCCCCACCTCTACCATTCCCCTTCGTCACCCATCACCATCGCCACCATTGCTGTGGCCTCTGTCACCAGCACTATTCCTGCCCTCCAATACCATGCCGCCATCATCATCCACTAATTGACCGCCAGTGCCACAGCCCTTGCTCTCCCATTGTCACACACAACCGCCTCCACCGTCACATTCGTCTCTGTTGCCTCTAAGTCACCATCCCACCCCTGCCACCACCACCGCCGCAACGCTCTCCACCTTTGCAACCACCACCGCCTCCTCTGCAGTTCCAACTCTTTCGCCGCTACAACCACCTCCTCGTTCCACCGCGGCCGCGTTCTTCGTGTCCGCCACACCCGGCCGCCACGGCCGCCGCCACCGCCGCCGCCGCCGCCGCCGCCGCGCGGTGGCTTGTGGGAATTTCATTACGTTCATTACGCTCCGCTGGCCGCCTAATATTCTTTCTCGTGCGTTCTGGTTCCGCGCCGCGAGCCTCATAAAAGCTGCAGGCACCCGACTGGCGACTAATGCGGCGCCGTCAAATATTCAGCGGGCGGCGCGCGCCGGAGGCAGAGAAGGCGGCGGGGGCGGCGGCGGTGGGGTTGACGGTGGGGATGGGATGGTGGTGTGGGTGGCGGTGGGGGTGACGGTGGCGGGGGCTGGGCCGGGGCCGGGGTGTGCGGGGGCGGGGGAGGCGGTGGTGGAGGAGGCAGCGGCGGCGGCGGCAGGGCGGCAGTGGCGGTGAAGGTGGCGGTGACGGTGGCCCAGGCGGCGGTGGTGGTGGCGGTGGCGGTGTATGTGACGGAGGCGGGGGCGGCGGCGGCGGAGGTGGAGCCAGCGGCGTAGGTAGCGGCGTCAGGAGAGCGGTCGTGCTGCCAACGCCTCAGTGCCCGCGTCGTGTCGTGTCGCATCGGGTCCTGTCACTTGTCGGAGGCCTTCTTCACTAGCGGCGACCGGCGGGATACTGGGGTTTTCGCTGGAAAAGTCTAGGATTTGTTTCTGTGGATGTACACGAGAGCTGATTGCCGCTGCAGTTCGTGATAAGGTGCATTAAGGTGCAGGTTATGATTCATGTTTGCCCTAAAGAAGGCCCCAATATAATTGGCCAAAAGTTTGTGGGAATTACAAAGCTACGCGAGCTAGAGGGCTTAGCACTCTGGAGGGATGTAGTCGATGAGCACTCTAGAAGTGTCTTTGTTTGAACTAATTGTCACATTCTTTACAAACTATTTTCTTTTTTGTAGGATTCTTTCAGAGCCACTCGGCAAGAATAACTTTGAGTAAATAAGTCGTGCATGAGTTGCTAAACACAAATTATTTGCCTTTATTTGTCGGCAAAATCATAAAATAAATGTAGCAACATCTATTCGGTTGTGGCGCATGTCACAAGCTTCCTTGAAACTCTCCATGGTCTGATGACCTTTGAAACGCTCTGAGGTTTTCGCAAAAATATTGGAATTGGTTTTTTGGGATGTACACGATTCCTGATTGTCGCCTCGGTTTAAGATAAAGTAACAGTGTATTGGCTCATATAAGCCCTGAGGAAAGCCATGCTGATCTGAGAAAGTCCGTTAAAATTGCCAAAATCACCACTACAGTGCGACATGATCGAATGAACCGAGAGTGTTCGAATGTTTTGAAAGATGAGTTAATATTGTAGGAGCATTTTTGTTTGTTTAGAAACTGAGCCATTCACGCCCTAAACAAGGGAGAGAGGCACCCCTTTCTCGTCCAATTTGGATGGAGCGTATCATCGCTCTTCTTCCGACCGTGAAAGGTCTCTTGGTTTTCACTTGTGAAGGCTGCCACTAGTTTTGTAAATGTAAGTGCTCATTGCGGCTCAACCCGCAATGAGCACTCAAAAGTTGGTTTGAAAAAATGATTTATAGGCAAAAATTTGCGTTATAGAAGAATAGAAAAACTTCAGAATATCAAATATATATATATATATATATATATGTATGTAGGAATCGCAGGCTTACGATTCCCGGAAAAGGTAGAACACGAATTGCCTTATATAACGTGTATTAGCCAAAGATACAAAATGCACACCCTTTCAACAAAATACATGAGACTTCTAATAATATTCGTAACGTTGTTTTCCTATGGAAACCAAGCTTCTGCTTCTCCCGCCACGCGGCGCCGTCGTAGCCAAACACTGCGCTAGTCAAAATTCCGATCCCACATTCGGCCATCCTCAAAAGCCTTCAGTCCCTGAAGGGAAAACGTACGGCTTCATGTAGTCGGCTGCTGATGTAATCTTGGCTCCACCGGGGTCGAACTGCGTCCTCTTGATCGCCACCGTGTCTCCTATTTGGTAATTAAGGGCTGCTCTCGACTGTTTGATATGGTACCACCGATTTTCTTTCTGGTTCTTCAGGATGGATTCTTTCTCTACCTTTCGAAGGCCTTGTCTCTTACGATCAATCAGCTGGACTGCTTCTTGCCCCAAAACTTGTAAAACGGTTATATCGTCTTGATGTCTCATCTTGACGCCAAGGAGGATCTCAAACAGAAACTTACCAATGCTTCGCAGGAAAGTACGGTTAATACATCTCTGTAACGCCTTTGTGTGTCGGTGCCAATGTTCGGATTTATCCTTAGACAGCTTGGTCATATCCGGTACAATTGTACTGTGGATTCGCTGCACCTGTTCATTACGTGTCACTCCAGTAGTAGTAAGATCGTGCTCAATTTCCTTTTTTGTGCAGTACTCCTGAAATGTTATAGAAGTTAAAGACGATCCTCGGCCACTGATTATCCTGTGAGGATTATCAAATGATGACAGTGTAATGTCCAACTTGCTAATTGCTTCATGCGTGTTAGTTTTTGGACCGTAAATCTGCAGAACTGATTCATAACTCAGAGCTTCTTGAAGTTTTGTGAGTGACAGCTTTTGAGCGTCTTCAAAAAAGAAATTTTGTCCATCCCTGACTTCATATAATGGATATGCGATTTTGGCATATACCCTTATAAACTTTCTAAAATAATCGATGAGGCCAAGGAAACCCTTAACTTGTTTAACACTCTTAGGGTCGGGAAATCGTTGTACAGTTTTTACCATAGTTGGTGCAGGGGTTGCTGTGCCATTTTCGACAACACAACCTAAATATTCAACTTCCGTTTGGAGAAAATCGACTAATGGCATCGAGAGACGAGTCCTCACAATCTTTTTGTTTAACGATCTGCAATCGATACTTATTCTATGTGCACCATCTTTATTTGCCACAATCACTAACGGACTGGCATACTCACTGTCACAAGGTTCAATGATGCCGTTTTCCAGCCCCTCCTTGATCTGGTCGTCGAGTATTTTCTTCTCCTTAGGCGCTAATCGGCTTGGTCGTAGACACTCTGGGTCATTATCCTTGAGCTTAGTCTTCGTTTCGATTTTGGATTTCACGTTCTTCGGCGGTGGGTAATCTTCACATAATCGGCAAACTTTTGTTTCACAGACAGCAGGTACATCAATTTCCCTTGAATCTATGCACTGGAGTACCTCCGGGTCGTCATGGAATTTAGTCTGCATACAATTAACCAGTGTTTCACTATTGCCTTGTACTTCATTTCTCGCTGAAATGCGTTTCGATAATAGCTTGTCGTCCATAGTGCATATACATCCCACACTCTTAATTTCATTTGTACAACTCGGTGAGATATGTCCATACTCGTTGCACTTAAAACATTTGGGCCCCTTATCCCAGTTTGGACAGTTTATCCTTTCATGTTCCTTGGATCCGCAATTGAAACACCGTTTCTGAGCTGGTCGCTTGTCACTTAAATTCATGTAGCATTCTATTTGATCTTCTTTCGTTGAACTCGTTCGATTTTTCGTCCCCTCATTGCAGTACTTGCCCTCTTCCTTCTGTGCAGTTGCCTTACGTTCTTCTGATTTCGCTTTCATCTTCTCGTAGGCCTCTAAGCATTTCTTGAGCTCTTGGATATTTTTTGCAGTGTACAAAATGGCTTTGTTGTTTTCATAGTCTTGTATTCCATCGATGATATACTCGATGAGTGATTCCTCATCAATTGTTCCTCGACTAGCTATTTCCATCATTGAATACAAATATTGCTTATATGTTTCATCAGATAATCGTTTACGTTCACGCAATTGTCTGTGAACTGTAGCGCTGCTAAGCTTGAAATTAAATTCTTTCATCAGGTCCTCCTTGAAATGTTTCCATGTTGATAACTTCTTTGTCGACATAAACTTCTTTGCTGATCCTCTGAGCATACGTTTCGCGTAGATTATCTTTTGTAAGTCTTGCCATTCTAACAACTCGCTGACATCTTCAAATTCGGAAAGCCACTTTTCAACTTGGGCTAGATCATCACCCGAAAATTCGGTTAGACTGCCCTCAACATCACGTATCGTAAATGTCGGCTTGACTCTGTTAAGTTCATGTCTGTCACGTCTGTTACGTGATCCGTGTGCGTCACGCGTGTCGCGCGTTAGTCGATTACTGTTTGATTCATCGTCTGACAAGTTGTCGTACGTCGTTCGCCGCACTTCTTTCGTATCGATCACTTTGCTATTAGTTCGCGACCCGACGCAATTTTTCGACACCTTTTTCGTCTTGTCGCACATATGATCATAAAGAAATTCTTCGTAGTGTTCGTCACTGTTCACATTACTTTCTGTATCTTCGTCACTGTTGTCTGTTTCACTTTCTTCTGAATTCTTGATATTGTCCTCCTTGGTTGTGGAATTGTTTGTTTTTCTCAAGAAGATTGCTACTGTTTTCAACCTCTCAACAAGATGAAGCCTCTTACCACCGATCGGTAACTTCAGTTTTCTCAATTCTTCTTTCAACTGATCAACAGTAAATTTCTCTATCTTCTTGATGTCGATTACATATTCTTCGTCCGTGATTGTCTGTAGTAATCGCTTTGGAGTCCCATTATTTTGTCCTATCTTGACATTCTTGTCAACGTATGTCTCGACCGACGTTTCTTTCCTTCTGCCATCTTCTTTGTTTTGTCAGTCGACGTTTCTCGTCTTGGCACGAACAAACTGAACTCGTGGTCGTCTTTCCTCTTGTTCAATACAACTGATTTGTTCCGTGTACAAGCGATTCTGTGCGGCTCACCCGTTCCGACAATCCGCGCCAATCTTTTCAAGAATTTGCCCGTAAATCCCGGACGAGCCCCCAAATGTAGGAATCGCAGGCTTACGATTCCCGGAAAAGGTAGAACACGAATTGCCTTATATAACGTGTATTAGCCAAAGATACAAAATGCACACCCTTTCAACAAAATACATGAGACTTCTAATAATATTCGTAACGTTGTTTTCCTATGGCAACCAAGCTTCTGCTTCTCCCGCCACGCGGCGCCGTCGTAGCCAAACACTGCGCTAGTCAAAATTCCGATCCCACATATATATACACACATATATATAATAAACTAAGTAATACCTGAGTATACATAGTAATACTGAGTATATATATATATATATATATATATATAATAAACTAAGTAATAACTGAGTAATAAACTAAGAAAGTAATTAACTTGAAGTTAATATTCATATTTTCTAGGGTGAGTATAATAAAGTATTTATATCTTCCCATTATACAGCACAAATTTGTGGTAGGGATTACTTGAAGACAAATATCGATGTCATATGAGTTAAAAATTGAGGATATACAAGCACATCAAAACATTCACACAATAATTATGAGTCAGAATCGCAAACTGAATGATACGCGCGACCGACACTTTGACTTTGTGGTTTTCGGTACAAAACAATACTGTACACGTACGCTTCCGCGGTTCGAGTCCATGACTTCTTGCCTGTCCGGGAGACGCTGCGTCGTTGGCTGAAAGGCCGTCGACGAAACGTCGGCCTTTCAGCCAACGATGCGGCGTCTCCCGGACAGCCAAGAAGTCAAAGACAATACTGGACATTACGTACATCCTGCTCTAAATCATGTTCGCCAAACGTTGGAGAATCTTCTATCATTCCTTGGTCTTCTCTCAACTCATCTATTCGTTATCTAGGCGTTCTGATGGACACAAGACTAAATTGGCACAGTCACCTCTCGTCCAAAGTTATTGAAGCCAATAGAAGATTAGCTATTTTTAGTCCGATTCTCAACCGTAACTCTTCTCTAAAAATTCATTCCACTTTAACCATCTACAAATCTATTCTTCGGCCAATATTAACCTACGCATGCCCTGTTTGAATTTCAGCTGCTCCAACCACATTAAATAAGTTACAAATCTTCCAAAACAAAATTTTAAGAATAACGATAAATGCCCCCTGGTTTGTCAGCAATAAGACCCTTCACAACGATCTTGCAATAGAACCAATTACTTTCTTTATCACAATGTTGGCACATAATTTTTTCAATAATTTAAATCATGTACAAGGAGCAGTCACTTACGAAATAGGAACCTATCAGCCCCCACTCTCCCGCCTAAGAAACAGACTTCCATTCCATATTTTCCTTCAATATCTCTCTGACATTAGATAAGGCAAGAACATTTCAAGCAATTACCTGTCCCTCACTTCGCATTTTCTTTTTAATCCTGTCATTGCTCTAACATAATTACCTCGCAATAACCCTGGTTGAAGGTACAACACAGGAAATGACTATCAGAGAGGTAACAAGAAGTTACCCCCTTCACACTTTTCTGATACAAAGATGCTCGGCCAATCAACTGAAGAGCCTCACGGCTGAACGTTGTACTGTCTGCAAATGTAAAATAAAATTGATAAAAAAAACCGTTGGAGAAACTTCGCTCCAACCGCCATAGACGTCTACGGAAACCGACGAAGATTCCCGGCCGCCGGGACACCTCCGCGCCGATATATTCCGGCCGCTCCTTCTCCATTCATCCCCCGTCGCTCGCGGATTCGGGCTTACCTCCTCGCGTGGGACGAGGGACAAAAACGCGAGTATATTTCAGTACCCGACATATTGATTTCATACACTTAAATCGAGGTGTTACATTATCTTTATACCCCGCCGTGATTTAGACCCGCGGCTTTCCCGAAGGCTGGTTATTTGTGCCCACCCTAAGTCTGCGGCAGCGGCGGCGGTGGCGGCGGTGGGGGCGGTGAAGGAGACGTGAAGGAGAGGGGGGAATGGATGGCGGGGCCGCGGAGGTCAGGAGATGTCGGAAGTGTAATGGAATGCTATCATATCTCAGGAACAAACCAATGAATTTTAATGGTTTCCTTCTTGGGCAAAGCGAAGAGCTCATTTCGTGGGTGAGCACGAGCTGCGGTTTGCGGATGATGAAAGAAGGCGGGCGTGAGAGCTCTCGCTCATGTGGGGAGGCGTGAAGCTGGTCGACGCTAGGTGTGGTGGAATGGGGGCGGGGTGAGGGGCATGAGGGTAGGTGAGGAAGTGGTAGAGACGGTGAGGCTCGGACGGGCGGGATGAGAAGGCGTGAAGCTGGATGTGATGGAATGGGGCAGGGTGAGGGGCATGAGGGTAGGTGAGGAAGTGGTAGAGATGGTGAGATTGGGACGTGCGGGATGGGAAGGCATGAAGCTGGATGATGCTGAGTGTGATGGAATGGGGTGGGGTGAGGGGCATGAGGGTAGGTGAGGAAGTGGTAGAGACGATAAGACTGGAATGTGCGGGATGGGAAGGCGAGAAGTGGGATGATTCTGGAATGTGCTGCAATAATAGGAATGAGGGAGGATGGTGCTGGGTAGGCAGGGGCGGATGCAGTCGATAATTCTGGGGGGAGGGAGCATCGTAGAGTTTTGTTAAATAATAATCATATTTGTTATTGTATTGTTTATCATTTAGGTTCTGTACATATGACACTATAATATTATTATTTAAATAATTACATATTTCGAATATGAATAAATATTTAAATCAAGTTTGCCCAATAAATGATAGTAAACAAACACTCTAGGCCTTTTTGAGAAGACTATGTCCCCCAGTGCCTCGCATGGATCAGCCAGTGTAGATAAGGCAGAATATGACTTTTGAGATGGGATGGGGCAAGATGATGCTAGAGAGGGAAAAGGGAAATTGTGTAGGTAGGACGTTTTAGAAGAGAGTGTAAAAAATTAGAACTGTTATATAACTTAAGTGCACAGTGCAGTAGAATGCAATGATGGTCAAAGTGGTGTTTGGATATCCGGAGGACATTGTTAGTTCTGAAGAATCCAGTAGAAAAAAAAATTGTGAGTAGGATGACGACACAGTGAACAGGTATGAATGTAATTTCGAAGAGATTGCATTTTCTCATTCCAAAACCTTTGGTAGTGAGCTTTTTTCCTCCTATAAAAGGCACATTTACATGTCATAACAAAACATTTTTTTAGTGAAGTTGTTTATATATCTTTGTATAAAATTGCTTCTTTCATTTTACATTTTATTTTACAAAAAATATTGAACGATCTTCCCACAATGAAACAGATATTATCTACCAATATCCTTTTAAACTTGTAAAGGAAATTGTGTCTTCGGATTTCTAAATTTGTTAGACCCACGAAAAAGATGAGGATGGTGAAGTGGAACAAAACTGAGAGCGATAATACGAACACAAATCGTAAATGTACTGGTTTTTAGTGCCGTAAGGCGACTTGTTATATGCAGTTGCAAAATATTTATGAAGAAACTTTATACATTAATTTGACAGTTTTACAGGAAATAAAACATCAATGTCCATTCTTGGATCCTTGTCTAAAAAAGTACATATTTAAACACAAATGATGGGTATCAATATAAAATTATAATTTATATTTTTAATAGAAAAAATGAACATATAATTACTTAATTTCAGTTGCTTTGAAAAACACTTTTCTCTAAGTCAGCACAGGAATGTCCTTTTGAAATATTTTTAGAGCGTTCAAAGAATCAGAAAGATTAGGTTTCCCATTTCAGCTCTCCCTGATTTCCGCTCGCAGCGAAGCAGTGTCCGCCACCTCGAGAAGACTCGCGTCGCAGAACGTCGCAGGGAAAGCTCCGTCTGCCCGGTGGCGGGGGGGGGAGGGGGGAGGGGGGTCGCGCGGCGGGCGGCAGGCGACGGGCGACGGTGCACGACGCGAACCCGTAATTCTTCCTTCCGGCGCCAAGTCCGCTTCCGCTTCCGGCGCACGCGAGCCCTCCCACGACTGCGCGCCGCCACCCCCTCTCGCCTCCCCAGCACCCCGCCGCCCCCGCTCCCCCCGCCACCCCCGCTTCCCCGCCGCCACCGCTACCCCGCCGTCCCCGCCGTCCCCGCTGCCCCCGCGCCACCCGACTTCCCCGCCGCCCCCTCTTCCCCGCCACCACCGCTTCCCCGCTGCCCCGTCCCCGCCGCCCCCGCCCACCCCCTGCCAACTCACCTCCCCTGCCTCCGTCGCCCCAGCGCCTCCGCCGCCACATCCCGCCACACTCCGACACCCCCATCCCCGCTGTCACTCCTTTCGCCACTCCCCGCCAACGCCACCCCCTCCGCCACCCCCGCCACCTACCACACCAGCCGCCATCCCTTTCGCCACTCCCCACCACCCCTACCACCCCCACAGACGCCCACGCGGTCCCCGTCGCTCACAACTCACCCTCCGCCGCCCCTCTCTTTGCACCCGGTGCCGCCAACCCACCCCGTTTCCCCGCCCGCTGGCTCCCCCGGCGCGAGACGTAATTTAATAAGTGGCGGCGCTGTGGTAGCGCGGCCCCGCGCCGCCTCCTGCCTTGTTCTTGCCGCTCGGCGCGCTTTCTTCTCCGCGACCCGCTTCTTCGTCCGTGCAGTATCTGTCACTTCGGATCCATTTCAGCCTTCCCTGTCCCTTTTTCTTTACCTACCTCCTTTTTCCGAATATCTCTTACAGATTTTGTCAATCTTCTTGCTCGTTATTAATTTTCTATATGCTTTGCCACTTTTTCATATTCTATTGCATTTTCTTTCACAGTCAGTACGTATATTTCAAACTTTCAGTATCTGACGCACGTTATTTTGTCACGTTCTCGATCCGAATCGCAAGAATTTCGTATTGTACTGAAATGGTTTCGTTAAATTGATTTCTTGCTTTCTTCCTCTTTGGTTGAACCTCCCTAATATGTACCAATGATATTAGTCATGAGAGAATATACGTCGTCGGTACACAAGGGAAACGCATTAACTCGGAAAATGATATTTGGAGAAAATTCCAATTAAATTTTATTATGTTAAATTTATTTACTGAATGTCCTTTGCTCGAGAGCAGTTCTCTTAAAAACACTGTTAATAATAAGTAAGTAATATTGCTTGAAAGTACAATGATCGAGTTTGCCTGTAGATTTTAACGATTTAGTGACACTTAAAAATGAAATAAACAATAATTTAGTTCAATGGGACTCCAGAACTATAGCAATATCACTAATCAAATAGAACAGGGGGAAATGTAACACAGGAATGTAAGAAACTTCAAAACATAAAAATGCTATTAGTGCGTTTCACTTTTATACTGACATCACTATCATTGAATTTTTTTATTTTACACTAAGATATAGTTATTATGCTGAATTTTTTAATAAACTGGCCGTTGTAAATGCATATTAAACGAATTTAAATATGCTTCCAAAATTTAAATTCAAAGATTTCCAATTGTTTGAATTAATTTTGAATACATTAAATTTGAATGAATACATTAAATTTGACGTCTTTTCACTTCGTGAAATTTAAAAATTATGACACCAAATGAGCAAGAAATAATGAAAACGTATATGTATTATATTTTTTTAAATATTGTATTGGAATATCGTTCCCCATCTGTATTTGCAAGCAATACTTATGTTGGTGGGTGGGAAGTTTAACCATTATTTCAATACATGGATTATACTTTTTGTTTGGACCAAAAAGAAACCCATTTATGTACCAACCTACTGACACGGTCTGGTAATATTTTCACAAACGTAAATTGAAATTGATATAGGTTCTTCTTGTTGATCTTGGTATATGATTATTACTGCACCAACTTCCGTAATTGTATATTTTTTTCCAATCCCACTATTCAATCCACTATTTGAAATATTTATAATTGGTATAATTCATTAACGTATCTAAATGTGCTCCCCTCCATAATTGCGTAATTGTAACCACTAGGTTTGACAAGCCTTCAAGGTTTTTTGATATGTTATGCTCTGATATAGAACCAAATGTAAATATTTATTTCAATAATTTTGTGTTTCATTGTTTTATATCAATTTGTATATCATTGCCAACCGTTACCATAATTGTATTGCTCTTGACAAGGTACGTACTGAATGTACGAAATGTAGAGCTAACAATAAATGTATTTAATGCTAAAGTTTTAATTCCTGGAATCAACATAGATTGATTCTTTATGGTCAATACATATTAAATCGTACCATCTACGCATCTAACAAAAGTAAATTATTTTCCATATAAAATTACAAGATTATACTGGAACATTTTGAGTGTGTTCTGCGGGGACAAAATGTTCACACCGCCAGTGATGTTTTACCATTGATTCCAAGCTGAAATAACGCCATTGAAAACCTTGCCTTGTACGTCGCCAAAATCGCTTTGGTCGCGAGTGGCTCGAGTAATGAAAACAGAGCAAGCCTTCGCAGGTGCCCCCCACGGGCGCAGGCGGCGGCTGCGGAAGCGAGTGGGCGGGGCGGGGCGAGATGAGGCGGGGGCGGGGGCGGGGGCGGCGGCGCCAGGCACCCCTCGGTCGCGTGCCCGGCCGCCGTTGCGCCGCGCGGGTAACCAATCCGTAACCGCATTAGCCGCTCCGGGAAGCCAACCGCCCCGCCCCCGCCCCGCCCCCGCCACGCCCCCGCTCGCCCGCGCCGCCCCGGACGCCGCCGCCGCCGCCGCCGCCACCACCACCGCCGGAATCGCGCGGAGGCTGCGGTCAGCGAAGGCCTCCGCTCCCCGCCTCCTCGCTCCGCGCCCCGCCCCGCCCCGCCCCCGCCCCCCCCGCCCGCGCCGCATCGATTTATGAAGGCGGCGGGCGCCCGCGGCGACGCCGGCTCAGGAGGTCCACGGCAGGGCTGCCACGGCTGGGATGGTGACGGTGACGATGATGACGATGACTCTGACGGTGGACGTAACGTCGATAACTGTCTCCGACCAACACCAGGCGAATGCCGGAGCAGTTCCGTAACAAACGGGCGACGGACCGCGCGTCATCTTTCCTTCCTCTTCCTTGTCCTATTTCACCTCTTATTCACACAGATAGTAAAATTCAATGCACTACCACACATGCCGGAAGACCGGTCGGGGGCTTAGAGCTTGTCCCGGCAGGGGGTGGTGCCCCGCTGGTGGAAGAAATCTTGTTGGGGAAAACCCCTGTAGTCGACGGTAGGTTGGCGCCGGATCTCGTCGTCCAGCGGGGAAAGATCACCGCCTCTGCTCGAGGAAAAACATGCACTACACTTACGGGAATAATGACCTCTGTAGTTGACGCCGCCCGGAATCACGGACAATCAATCAATCAATCGATAACTGTGAGGTCACAGTGACGTGAACTGTGCCCTTGTCGTTGACTGTGACCCTCTGTGGCGTAAGTGATAATGGTTACTGTAGCGGGGTCGATGACTGACGGAACTGTGACGTCACGGTGACAGTATCGACAATGGTGAATTGTGATGGTGACGGTGTGTGTAACCATGTCAGTGATGGTGACGTGACGGTATTGGTGTCGTTGGTTATAATAGCAATGATATTGACGATAGCAATTATATTAGAGAGAGATGGTGATTATTTGCCATTTTTCTTCTCTTCACTTGAAGTGTCTCATTCCATTGTCTGCTTTTTGTCTTTTATTTACACCGTTGTTGATTACATTTCCTTTTAGCTTAACTGTAAATATTTAGGATGGCTTAACAGCTAACTTTAATTAAAACTTGAAACTATTTCAGCGGTTTGAGCTTACCTTTAGAGTCCTGTAGCCTGGATCCAATTCAGAGAAGGCCTTGCAGAATATGTGAAAAGGACATTTATTTTGTATTCTGGTTGTACAACGTGAATGGTGTTGCCGAGGGATTTCATTATTTTATGAAGTTGACAACCGATGCTGCTTCAGTATTACTTTAATAGATGGGGGTAGGAACCTTAATCGGTAAGAACCTTCTGGCGGTAAGAACCTTACCGAAGTGTTAGTTTCTTTCGCACTCTATATTGCGGGAAAAACTGTACAAGGAAGTGAGATTATTATTAATAAAGAGGAGTTATTTAGAGAATGTGCTCAATCGTTTATGTAGGTTGAATACTGGTTGACGTAGTTTTCCTTTGTTATTTCCTCGCTTATTACACAGGTAGTTTGAAGAAATGTCAGTAATGTTGCGGAGAAAAAGCATATTTTTCTTCGATAAACTAGAATTATGGGGTCCTGAAACCGAAAAAATGGATAATGCTTGTTCCCGTATGCAGTAAAATACTTCCTCTCACACGTTGTGAAGTCAGAGTCCACGTTTTGTGGATCCTTACTTGATATGAAACCTCAAGGAAATTTTCGATTTTTTCTTAAAGCGGCTCTAAATGTTTGAATTTTTTTCGGCTAGGGCAAACTTTATCGAATATAGCTTGAAAATGGCGCAAGTCCGAGTTTTGTGAAAATCTCTAAATAAACTGAAATAGTTTAAAATTTGTTCGGCGTCTTTCCTACAAATAAAATACTGATGGTAGGGATTTTTTTTCTGAATGAAATACATTCTTCAAATTAGATATTTAAATGAGGTCATCTTCAATTTCCTTCAACCATTTTCCCTTCAACTTCAATTTTTTCGGAGGATATTTTTGCGTGAAAGAAAGGCAATTTTAAAAACAAGATTTTTTCGAAAATGCTTCTATTTTTTTCAGTTTTGTGCGGATAGTGCTAAAAGTACTTTATACGGTGTCACAAACGTTATTTTGCTGCATTCTTCTGTATTTTGACAAATTATACAAATGTACTTTTGACGTATCTCTCACGTCGTTAATATATAAGTTCCAGGCAGTTGTTATACATTATTTCAGTTGTAAGTACAAGTTCTTTAAATTATATCTAATGATGTTTCTCAAAATATTCAAAGTTTTCTGTGAAGATAAGATCAAAATTCCGCATTTTTAAAACGCTTCGAAGGATTCTTGAAAAGCGGCTCAATTTGTTTTTCTTTAAACTTTTCGTACAGGTAGTTCAAATTTCACTTCATTGATATTCACGCCATGTTCGTTTATCCTTTAAAAAAAAATTACACAATTTTTTTCACATTCGTAATATTTTCTTTGTTATTCGTGAGGAAACGTGCTTTAAATGGTTTTCAATGAAATGTTTTTTTAAATTCGAAAGATTTTTGTGAAAATGAGCGCAAAATTACGTATTTCACGCCCAAATGCTCCAAAAGCATTTTATAAAAAAACAGTTCCAATTTTTTCAACGAAACTTTTTAGGTAGGGCCAAGTTTTGCTCATCTGTAATATTCATAATCACATACTTCAATTCTGCCATTATGGGACCGACAAATTGAGAAAACGTGAAAAAATGTTCTTGAGGCGACAGTACATGGCAGCTGATGATGAGAGAAAACAAAAACTAGAAGCTTGCCTAGACTAAAGATAATAGAAAACTACAACGAGAAAGTATTGGCCTTCTTATAACTTCACTAATTTATTTCCAGTTAATGTTTTTAATGGATTTTCAATGTTATATTACTAAGGTGTTTTTTTTAAGTCCATCATCCATTCTTTTCATTCCCATTACTTAAGTAGAATTTACTGTTTTTGCTATGGACTCTCAATTATTAAATGGTTGTCACATGAACAGCTTATTTTGACTTGTGCAATCTCACTTCCATGAGTGCGAGTTTCTGGTTTACCGTTTTAAAACTACACTTTTCAGTGTTAAATGTGCTTATGTGTATTATGCGCGTAATTGTCAAAGATGTCCACATTGAGCCAGTAAATTGGGTGAGCCCACTCTCTCGCTAACAAAGAAGCAAAGGGCTGAGAAGCAGAGCGGGCTGCAGTCGGGAGAGAAGGGCCCGCGCAAAGGGCGGCCGGAGCAGCGCAAGGGCGGGGCAGCGGGGTGGAGGGGGCAGCGGAGGGGTGCGCGAGCGGGGTGAAGTGGGGTGAGGCGCGGCGGGAAGGGGTGAGTGGTGGCAGAGCTGAAACGTGTGTGAGGAGGTGGGGCGTGGTTGGCAGGGGTGGGCACGGACATGGAGAATCAAAGGAAGGCGGGAGGGGGGTTGGGAAGGGGTGGGAGGTTGAGGAATGGGAATGGGAATGGAAGATGGGAATGGGATGGAAGATGAGGAGGGGTAGCCGCAAGGCGGGTCTGGGTACCTGTGGAACGGTGGGTGGGGTGATGCGCGTTTGCGACGCGGAGAGGTGAGTCTGGGTGGTGGTGGCAAAGGGAAGGGTGTGGTGTAAATGGAGGGGGAGGGGACGAAGAGTGGGCGGGGAGGGAGTGGGAGTGAGGTGGGGCGGCCCAAGGCGGGTGTGGATAGCGGAGGGAGCCGTGGGTGGGGTGAAGCGCGGTTGCGGCGTGACGGGGCGAGTCCAGGCTGGGTGGCAAGTGGAAGCGGAATGGGGCGGGCAGATGAACAGAGGAACAGAGAGGAGCGGGAAGAGAAGAAGTGTTTCGGGAAGTAATTAGAAGTGACGTGGGGCGGCGAAAGGTGTGGGTGTGTGGGTAGCGAGAAAGTGGTGAGTAGGGAGATGTGCGGTGGCGAGGCGAGTCCAGGTGGAAAGGGGGAGGCGTGATAGAGTAGGGAGTTGCACGGAGGGAGGGAAGTGGAGAGGAGGGTGGGAGGAAGAGTGGGCGGAAAAAAGTGGGGGAGGAGGTGGGGCGGCGCAAAGCGGGTGTGGGTAGAAAGAGAGCGGTGGGTAGGATGGTGCACGATTGCGAAGCGGAGAGGGGTGTGTGGGTTGGGGTGGCAAGGGGAAAGCGGGATGACGCAGGGTGTGGGGGGGAGGGATGGGGAAGGGTGGGATGAGGGAAGGAAGTGGGGGAGGAAGGCGGGTATGGGTAGCGAGAGAGCGGTGGGTGAAGAGAGTCGGGACCGGTCTTGGACGGGAGAAGGCGAGCGGGGCGTGGTTGCGGGTCGGTGCGGGCGGGACGGAGCGGGGCTGCGGCGGAGCGTGTCTGGGGAGGGCTGGCGGAGGAGTGGGGGTTGTGGGCGGGCATGGAGCGGGGCGGTGGGCGGAGGGCGAGAAGAAGGCGGTCCGCCTGCGGCGTTGAAGGGAGCGAACCCGCATCCAGCCCAAATTAAGAAGCGCCTCACGACTCCCTGGGCGGCCAGGCGGGCGGCGGGCCGGCGAGGGGGCGGGGCGGCGGGCGGGGGCGGAGGCCACGCGGCACAGTGGCCGACGAGGCGCCTCGCGCCGGCGGAAGTTTCTAGCCAGCAATAAGCTCCGGGAATTTACATTCGGCCAAGTTGGCTTTCATCTATCTTAACACACTGCGAAATTATTAACAGTTTGAAGAATTGCTTGCACTGCCGCCTTGTTTGGCGAAGACGGTAAAGGCGATGAAGACTACCCGGGTTACGGGAGAGAGCGTTGAGGGCATTGCATTATTGAGGGCACGCAGGCAGGAACCGTTCTTCTCACAAACAATTCTTCGGGTAAAGCGCAAGAAGGTAGTTTTGATGGTGTAACGGTTTGCGTAGCGTTGTTACCCAAGTTCGCGGGTTCAAACACGATCGAAGTTGTGCAGTTTTAGGGTAAAAAAGTCCTTCTTACGCCTTCCTTTGGAAGGGAAGTAAAGCCGACTGTCCCATTTTGTAAATTTACTGCATGTAAAAGACCCTCAAGCCTAAATGAAGCCTCTGAGCAAAATTTAAATTGCCAGTTTCGTCGCTCAAGTGAAACCATTCTCTGCCAGACGATGAAAGGACCCTACCTGACGGAAGAGCAGGCCTCATGGCCTGAGTCTCGCCACGTAAAATAAGGCACCATTGATTGATTGTGATTCCAAGAAGCAAGTCGACAGACTACTTAGCAACAGCTGCATCAGATTGTCTATTCAACTAAATTAGTAACAAACTCTTTAGAGTCGAAAATTTTCTTATTAAGAGATATCACTCTACAAAACCGTTCTTGTTAAAAATTAACATGATCATCATTTTAAAATTTCTTAAGAGATTTTTTCAACCATGAATTCTTATTGAAACAATTTGTCATGTTAGTAACGAAAAACACTTTACTATAATTACTATTTTATGCTAGGAAACGTATCAATCGATGTTTTCATCATATGGTTAGTACATGCTTGACCGTTAGTATCACCATCTACCTTACTTGAAATGTCATTTCATCCTTTGTTATGGCTCATCCAGATGAAAGAACGATATTTCAGGACGAAAGATTTTCTCAAGAATGGTCGGAATAACACTTTAAGGATGGACACTTGGTTGTCATTTTGACGTACTTTCAATGTACGGTAAGTTAATTAGAGTGAGGGACGTTTAGCTACTACAAGAGGATATCAATCTTAAAAGAAGAATCGCTACATACAAAGTTTCTCTCAATATTTGTTTGAGTTCCCTACTAGTGGGCGAAATAAAGAGTATTAGTTACTCAAAGGGAATTCAGATTCACGGCTGCCTCTCGTACGTCATATTTTCTTCATTTCGCCACTCGTTGATATCGCCCATTACAAATGATACAATGGGAGAACTACGAAACAAAGTCTACAATCCTTTTTCCCATCATTCAAACAGTTGAACGTGTAATGAAGTCTTGTACTTATTCTTATGCGCGTGTTCTGTGCGGATCCTTGTGTGTGTTTGTGTAGATGTACGAATGAATTTGTAAGCAGCTGCTTCGATGAGAAATTTCTGTGTTGTGATACTGTTGACACGATGTTGAATTTAATATTTTCTGTTACGTTACATCTTCTGTGACGCTGCATCGGAAGAGACCGTAATACTTTTGAGAATATATTGCTCTAAAATGGGTAGCTCTACTAGTATACCGCCTCGTGGTTATTTTTCATTCTTAGGGCAGGAATCAATTCCGGACGTCCTCGATAAAAACGGCTGCGAGCGCCCGAGGCAAGCCGTTCCGGCAACAAAACTATTATCTCATGGAGGGACATTCCGCGGGCGCCCGGCGCGCTGCGGGCGGCGACAAGGAAAGGGGGCTGCGGCGCATCAGAGAAGGGGCGGGGGCGCGGAGGTTGAGGAGCGAGGCGACGTTGGAGGCGGGAATGGGGGGCGGGGGCATTGCGGAGATGAGGGCGACAAGACAGGCAGGGGTATTGGCCCCACCTCAAGGGCAGAAGGGCGGAGGCGAGGCAGTGGCAATGGGAGCGGCAGGGCATCAGCGGAAGGGCGTGGTTGTGGAGCGAGGGCGACGTTGGAGGCGGGAGTGGGGGCGGGGCCGGTGCGGGGAGGAGGGCGACAAGGCAAGCACGAGTATTGGGGGTGGCGGCGGGCAGAAGGGCGGTGGTTGCGGAGCGAGGGCGGTCGTGGGGGCGACAAGGCAGGCTGGCGATGGGGGCGGCAGGGCACCAGAGGACTACGGGCGGTGATTGTAGAGTGATGGCGACGCTGGAGGCCAAAAATTAGGGCGGGGCCGGTGCGGGGATGAGGGCGACAAGGGTGGCGATGGGGGTGGTAGGGCACTAGAGGACGGGCGGAAGAGCGGTAGTTGAGAAGAAAGGGCGATGGTGGAGACAGGGGCGGAATGGAGGGTGTTTCGTGTTTGTGGTGAAGGCGGTGGTGAGAGCAGAGCCGGGGATGAGGGACGAGGGCTGGAGCGGCGGCGGGGACAACGGGGGTGATGGGGGATCCCGGACGCAGCGTGGGCGGAGAGCACGAGAGTGCCAGCAAGTTACTTCCGAGCCCCGTCGCCTCCCTCCCCCCTCCAACATTCTTTCTCCTCGCCTCAACTTCCGCCTGACCGTGGCCTCAACCGCTTCCTCCGCCTCCCTCCACCACTGGTCAACTTTTCCCTCACTCCTTTTCAGCAGGATCCCACCAAAATACTTCCTTCGCGCCTCAACTTTTGTTTGGGCATGGCGTCGCTTCTACTCAGTCGTTGGCACTGTATCTTCTCTAATATAATCGTTGAAGTCTGCACGAGAGACATATCAATGTCTCAGTTGCGGATTCGGATGGTATAACGGTCAGCGTATCGGATTGTTGTACCCAAGATTGCGGGTTCAAAGCCGATCGAAGAGCCTGGATGGTTACGGGCGAAAAATTCCTTCGTACGCCTTCCTTCGGAGGGGAAGTAAAGCCGGCTGTCCCATGTAGTAGATTTACTTGCATGTAAGATATCCTCAAGCCTAAATGAAGCCTCTGAGCTAAATTCAAATCGCCTGTTTCGTCGCCCAAAGAATACGTTCTTTCTCCGCTAGTTGGCGAAAGGAGCGTAGTGAAATTCGCGTGGTCAAACGGAAGAGCGGGCCTGATGGCCCGAGTCTCGCCACGTAAAATAAGGCATTAAATAACTAACTAATCGATGTTGTCCAACATCATCCTTGCTCTCCAGTGTTTCCTGCAACAACCTACCAATTTATTCTGCAGCCATATTTTCCTCCTCGCCTCAAGTTCTACGTGATCGGTGCGTCAGTCATGTATATTCCGCATGTTTTGATGTTTCCTCTTGAACCCCGGAGGGAAGCATTTCAGCGAGCAATTCCAGAGTCGCGCATCTGTTGTCACCTGCCTTGTCTCCTTTAGGCCACGTCACGCCACCCGGCGGTGTTATCACCGCCCGATCTTTTCTCTAATGTCTCTTTCCCTCTCTCTCGCACGCCCCTCGATCATTCCACCGTTTGTCTTCAACTGCCGTCTGACCGTCGCCTCCCCTGCAATTTCCATCCTGCAGCTCGCGTCGTTCTTCACCGGAACGAGCAGAGAAGCTTTGAGCGACACTTCGGAGCACGAGCTCGCGAGCCCGACGTCCGCCCTCCGCTGTGGCTGCCTGCCCTCGCCGCTCCTCGTTCGCTCCTGGAGCCACCGCTCCCACCGCCCGCGGCCCGCCCCATTTCGCCACCACCCCAACTCCCGCCCCCGAACCCGTATTTGCCCCCGTAGCCACCCCTACCCACTCCATGTTCCCTTCCTCCCCTGTATCTCCCCCCCCGCCGCCCTACTACCTGTCCTGCCTCTGGCACCCCCGTCATCGCTTGTGACTCCGCCGCGAAGCCACAGTCGTGCGTTGTGGCGCCTTCCGCGCCGGTTGCCTGCTCGCGCCCTTCGCTTCCGCCACCGACACCGACACCCCCACCGACGACGCCCCCACCCCGCCCCCCCACCGCTCCGCTCCCGCCCCCGGCCCGCTACCGTCGCCACCGCTTCCTCCTCCGCCTCTGCCACCACCTCCGCCGCCTCTGCCGCCGCCGCCACAACCGCCACTGCCACCACTGCCGCAACCGCCGCCCCCGCCGCCTCCGCCGCCACCGCCACCTCCGCCGCCACCACCGCCTCCACCGCCACCACCGCCTCCGCCACCGCCACCTCCGCAACGTACACCGCCACCGCCATCGCCTCCGCCGCCACCTCCTCCGCTTCCGCCGTCACCACCACCACCACCACCACCAACTCCGCCGCCACCGCCGCCACTTCCGCACCTACACCACCACTGACATCGCCTCCGTCGCCACCACCTCGGCCACCTCCGCCGCCGCCACCTCCCCACCTACACCGCCACGGCCATCACCTCCGCTGTCCCCTCCGCCGCCGCCTCCGCTAGCGCCTCCGGCGCCGCGCGCGCGAGGGGTGGGGCGAAGCGTGACGGGGTGACCCGGTGCGCGACATCGCTTGGGCTTCATGAGCCGTGCAGTCGCGCGCCGCGTCGCCCGGGGCTATTACTTGCCCTCCGCCCCCGCCCCTTCCCCCGCCCCGCCCTCTCCGCCGCCCGCCGGTGACGGCAGAGCGGGGGAGACAAGTGCGCGCACATCGGGAAATTACGACCTCCCTGCGGCCTGCGGCGCCCCCCCCCCGCCACCCGCCCCTCCCAGCGGCGGGGAAGGGCTCTGACGTGTGGGGCAGCGAGGGCACTCTGCGAGAGGAGCGGTGCTGAGTGAGGTGCAACGAACTACGAATGGCCGGGCGGGTAGAGTGGGGACGGTGCGTTGTGACTGGGACTGGAGGGAGAGGAAAGGCAAGGAACGGCGGCCCCATGCAGTAGCGCAGTAGTGCCGTAGTGATATCGGACCGAGGGGTCACGGGTACCAGACCTGCTTCGAGCATTGTTGTCCCTGTCATCACTATATCGTTTCATGCTTATATCATAACGTTCAATCCAATATTGGTCGCTAATGACCTTGTAGTTGATGCGGCCTTAAATAACGAAAAGAAAGGGTAGGGAACTAGATTGCGTGAAACCGTTATTGTTGAGTGGGGGAAGTGAAGGTGGAAGAATCGGCGACGGTCGGCCCCATTCGTCCTCACGGACCGCGACAAGATGCATCATAACTGGGAATAATGTGAGCAGCTGGAAAGGGTTTTCGTGGAAAGACACGGAGCAGATAATGCGCGGAAGCGGAGAAGGGCTGAACGGGGATGGGCTGAGTGGGGAAGGGCAGAGTGGGGAAGGGCAGAGTGGGGAAGGGCAGAGTGGGGAAGGGCAGAGTGGGGAAGGGCAGAGTGGGGAAGGGCAGAGTGGGGAAGGGCAGAGTGGGGAAGGGCAGAGTGGGGAAGGGCAGAGTGGGGAAGGGCGGAGTGGGGAAGGGCGGAGCGGCGAATGGTGGAGCGGTGAAGGGCAGAACAGTGAAGGGTGGAGCGGTGAAGGGGTGAAGGGCGGCGGAGCGGTTTAGGGAGGAGCGGTGAAGGGCGGAACTGAGATCGGCGGAGCGCGGGGATCGGCGAAGCGGGGATGAGCGAGACGGGGTATCGTGGAGCGGGGAAGGCCGGTGAAGGAGATGGCGGGGCGATGGAAATCTTGGAAATGGCAAGGTGCGGAAGGGTCAGTCAGGATATGCCGGAGCGAAGAACAAGGAGGTGAGGGAAAGACAGCGTGGATAAGTGCCGTCGGCCGGAGCGGGTAGGGGCGGAGTGGGGAGGGCAGTAAAAGGGATCACTTGCCCTCGAGCTGTGGACCGGGAGAGATGGCTCAGTGCATCAACCTCATGTCACTGCAGTCCCTCTGACCGGGAGGTCCTAGATTCGAGTCCCGACGGCGGCAGGAGTTTCGACACTAGCTTGTCAGCTACGTCAACTTCAGTCGCTGTCTGGAGGAGAATTCTAGCTCCCGGCTGCTTTGATCGGTAGTTTTCCGTGGATTCTCCGATCAACACTAGGCGAATGCTGGAACAGTACCCTAACAAACGGGCCATGGACCGCGCGCGATCTTTCCTTCCTCTTCCTTGTATCCTCTCCTTTTACACACACACTTACACTAACATACACTACACTACCACACATGCCGGGAGATCGGTCAGGAGCTTACAGTTTGTCCCGGTTGGGGCGATGCCCCGTTGGTGGGAGATACCTGGTTGAGGGGAAACCCCGCTAGTCGACGGTAGGTCGGCACCAGATCTCGCCATCCAGCGGGGAAAAGATCCGCCATCGCCACCTCCCGAGGAAAACCACGTACTACACTTACGGGACTAATGACCAAAGTAGTTGACGCGCCCGGAAACACGAATGAATCGATCGAGCTGCGGGAGGCGAGCACCGAGGCTGGGCTCTGGGCGTGGCGGGGGCGCAGGCGCGTGCCGGGGACGCAGCAACAGCGATGGGGCGCGGAGGGGACGAGGAGCAGGTTGCGATGTAGCGCCTGGAAATGAAAAGAGAACGTCCGATGTTGTTTGTGGATGATGACGGGTGTTTCGAATAATCAGTTTGGTTAAAAAAGGACTAGGCCGTTTTCAATGAATTGAGTATTCGCTTTTGTCTATATGGTATAGTAGTTATTCTCTATGAAATACAGTTCATTTCAGTTTATTTGACCCATTTTCAAGAGTTTAGTTTGCCCGATTAAGCGGCTGGGCCAATTTTGACGTTTTGCGTCGAGAATGAATACCTAACTTAATCAACCACATACAATTCATTATCCATAAACTGAACGATGTATTGCTTTCACATCAGAGTGTGAAATGTAGATAAAAGGAATATTTATTGCCATATTTAGGGACAAAATTTGTTTTCGCACAATTTTGGAAATACATTGCATCTATTAGTAAAGGAAGAAGAATGTATACAGTTTTTAGCAAATATGTCGCAAAGAAAATTCGTTATCGACAATGTTGCTGGTTCAGGTGCAATGCAAATGTTTTAATGTTTATCGCGTAATTTGCAATATATTTTTGTGATGGTTGAATTCTCTTCTTAAGAAAATGTTGCAATAACCAGAGCCTGGACTTCCTACCAGAAAGCTTATTTGGCACTCTTATTCATCCTAGAAATATATTTTTTGTATTCCAGCAATATAAACGACCTTTTCTGTTGCAAAAAATGTTCATAATCAGGCGTTTTATGGCACTAATGATGACGTATTAGATTTTACGGCTCCAATGATTGCGTCATCACACATTCAGCCAATCGCAGCGAGAGAATTAAGGGGAGATAGAGGTAAACAGAACAGCCGACCACAGTTTTCTCGCATACATATCAAATACCCGAGACATCACAGGAAAGTTGTTTGCAAATGTAAGTTTCATTCTTTTATAAATTTATAAAGCTGTCATACAAAAAAATAGCGTATGCAATTCGTTTATTGCTTTCGTGCAAATGTTCCTTTATTGCTTTCGTACAAATTTCAAAACTCGCTCCTAACGACGCTCGTTTTCAAAACCTGTACTCATGCAATTAATCTTAACATTAACAACTAATTGCATAAACTACTATTGAGGCGTCGTTTTTTCGTCGTACGTGTTTATTTTCAAATAAAGCTTTTTCGGTCGCGTTGACGCCATCTACGGTGCGATTCTGCGGTAGCTGTGGGCCTCAGTCTAGATATGTAACTCTTATTCATCCGTTGCAAGATACTCTTTTCACATCTTGCAAGATTCAGCAAAAGGAACCAGTAAGAGTCAGAGTGATGTTAAACGATTGCCTGGTTCCAACCAAGTGGTGGCTTGGCACCAACCATTTTTTTTTTCAGAGAAACGAGTAACGTGCTACCCAATATGGTACGATTGAACGGCATTGTTTCCATCAAGTTCCTTTTGAAAGCATATGTAAAGAATTTTTTAACTTTTAATTAATTATATCGATGTTTTCTGTTTGATTCAGTTCGTGGTTTTGTCATTTAGTCAAAATAAGTTGTTTGTTCTAAAGTCTGGTGGTCTTTTTACCATAGTTCATTGTTTGCATATTACTTTTTTATAGAAAAGGTTTCTGATGAAACTTAATTTTCAGTTAAGAAATGTAGCGGATTATGGTCAGTTAGTTGGAAGGGACTTATAATTCCTTTTACGAGATAAAACGTTCAAAGAAACATGACACACAAAAGGTACCAAATCTATCATAATACAGTAGTATATGATACAGATTTTACCGCTACATAATACTAGCGTCGTACTGTTTTGGATATTCAAGTAATAAATTGCTGTAAATCTCGCTGGAATTATTTTATTAACGATCTTATTTACCAATTTTTTTAAGTGAATAGAAGGTGGTTTTAGAGTTCTGACTATTTGTAAGAGCGAACATTTTTGCGATAGAAAATTGAAAATATGATAAAATATTAAATCTTGTCTCGTATTCGAACATTCAAGTAAAATTAATCGATATTCCTGCAGAAAGCCACTTCAGTTACTTGCATTCTCGCGGCAGAATTA
This sequence comes from Acheta domesticus, assembly GCA_031308135.1. Classification (NCBI taxonomy): domain Eukaryota; kingdom Metazoa; phylum Arthropoda; class Insecta; order Orthoptera; family Gryllidae; genus Acheta; species Acheta domesticus. The sequence continues at coordinate 4,691,058 of JAHLJT010009436.1, read as the reverse complement.
GTGATAAAGTAAATGAACCTTCTGTTGTTCCTTTCGAAAATACGTTTTCCGATAGCGTTATTAAAATATTCATAGCTACTTTTTATTAAAAGACAACACTTATGTTCAGGGAATCAACGACCTAGGATTGCCAGAGTTTGATATTAAAATTTTAATCGTTGCAATGTCTATGGAAATCATTTCATCAAAATGTCGTTTTTCTGTTACTTTCTTTTACATTCGCTTTTAATCAAAGTACAATATTTTTAATAATACGTCATAAAAAGTCAGCATATTTAGTAGCAAATGCATTCATTTGCCCCATCGTATCATGCAATAATGTAAACTTCGTCGATAGTACCACTTTACATCGAGCAGAAATCCAGTTCTGTGGTATTTGCGAATCCTTGAAAGGTATAATTTTTTTTCAGGAAGTGAAATATTGTTATACCATCAATGAATGATTGCTCATTACAAGGGACTGATTTTGATGACATAAATCGTCAAAATTTATCAATTAAATTCTCGTAAACTGTTTTTAAAACGCCCTAAAGCAAAGAAAAATTACGTAAAAAATATGATCAAAACCAGTTCGGATAAAGAACTCAAGCTGTTGGATAGAATACTGATGTAATCGAGGCTGCTTCTGTTCGTTCAAGTGAACTCAGCTTGCAAACTTTTGGTTAGGACTGTTCTTTACCAGAAAATCTATCTTTAGTTATTGCAACATCGACGGAACCGATAATGGGGATGATTGAAATGCGTCACAGGGAATTTCGATTACATACTCACAACGGATGCCATTACACTTTCCGAGCGAAGAAATCGAATAGGCTACTCAGAAATTCTGTGGACCATTTGTTGCATCTCGGAAATATTATGTGAAGGAAGTCCCATTAAAATGATATTGAAAAAGATAAAATTAGCAAAAATATATCAAAAATGACGGAATAAAATAAAACATGACTTATTAGTCGAAATCGACGCAAAATGCAAAAAATGACTTATAGAAATCGTCCATTTCCGTTAGTGATAACTTAAAATTAATTCCTACACTAAACGGAATCGTTCTGAAGTGAAAAGAAAAAATGACATTTCATTAAAATTAGCCCCCTACTGATTAACGTCCGCATGCGCTAGGTCATCGATGGTCAGTAGTGAATTTTTCCCTAAATATATATGTTTAGGTAAGAAGTTACAGTTTCACTGATTAGAAAATTTATTACTAGAACCTTCCTGAATTCTTAGAGATAGTTTCCTCTTTCAACGCTTATCGAATGTTTAGAAAAATTTCTAAACCCTCGTCATGCGTCGTCGTTCATAGAAAGTCCAGCTGTTTCTTACAGTCTGACTTTCTCAAAAAACACGTAAATCTTATTTTAGTGTTTGTCGGTCCAGAAAAAAATGTTATGCAATTGGAGGAACATTGTAAATGTGGAACAACTAGTTATTCATAAAATTCAAGAAACTAGATATTTAACTGTGCTCCGCGGAATTGACTGCAAGTAAAGAAAATATTCAAAATGAGGTATCTGACTTTTAAATACCTCAAAAATGGAAAATATTTTAACAAAAATTGCTTGTTATTTTGCAAAATATATTTAGTTGTGATATAAACGAAATCCTTCCAATACATTGTAATATTGTTTGGTATGGCCTCTAGGATGGTTCATGGGTAGAGTTCGAGCTTCCTGTGGTGTGTTATCGGGTTAGATTCCAGGTCGAGGCAAAACTAGAATTGTAGCTATCCTTTAAATCGTGTCAGTTTCTATAGATATTTTTAGAAGAAAGACAGCGAGTTTGCTAGTTATGGGGAAAAGAATACGTCATGTTTGCCCCATGTCTCTCCCTCCTAAGCATGGGAATTAAGCAAGGTCCAGGCATGGAGAAGACCATTAGATTGCCAGCAAAGTCGAGCAATCGACTCAAAATGCTAAATCCATACATTGTATGTTCTTTGGATATTGAAATTGCATTGGTTTGCGATTGGTTCAATTTAACTCCCATCTCTTATTAGTGTCTTACTGGTGTGCTGTCATGCTAGCAGATATTGTAAGCAATTGTCGATTGTTACTCATTATTTCAATAAGTTGCGAATTACCTCACAGCATCGTGCAACTATTGGGCAACTGTATAGGCAATTAAACACTTGTAAAATGTTTCACCGAATAACGGACAATGTTATTAAAATATCTCTTCAAAACACTTTTCTACATGTAATCTCAATGTCTAGTTTTCAATTTTGCCTTATTGGAATTCCATGAAATTTTGTTGATAATTTGGAACGGTGTAGGGGTGAGGATGGAGATCCAAAGAAATAAGTCTATTCTAATCACATTGCTCATGATCTGCAATAGTAGCACAACTAAAAAACACGAATTTCGAGCCAGTGCACTCTCCAGAATTGCAGATTAGTCTATCTTCCAGCAGCAACACCATCATATCTTACAGTACAGCTTTCCATCCACAAATGGCAGAAGTATCAATGCAAGAATGATGCATTTCAATAAGTACTAGTACTAGGTGAAATTCATTTATCTCAACACTTGATATTTGGTGTTGTGCCACAATTGCGGCTCACGGACGACTTTCAATTATTTTTTATTAATGTAATAGTTTGTCAAACGTTTTTGTAGACGCGCAGTTAAGTGCAAAACTCGTTGGAACTTGCAAAATATTTCAGTTCACACAGGAGGAAAAACATATACTAATGGCTCATTCATCTTCGAATCATTATCTGTCTTTCCAATACTGCTTGATAGGGTACGCATTGAAATTTGTCGGTGGGATTGAAAATAGTAAAGGTTCATTGATGCTAATCAAACAGTATTAATATTTCAATTAATTACAAATGTACATACACGTGTTTGGGGGTGGTGGAAACTCCATTAATTCAGACAATGTATCACAGCTCTTCAGAATTATTGAAGCGTAATAAAACAGCTCGCTTCATGAAGGGAAAAATCTTGTTATATATTTGTTGGTAGAAGGTTTTCTCTTAGTTTCAAATTTTTCCGTATTAAGAAAATTTGCTTCTACTTTATGAATATATTCAGGTTTATCAATAGCCGCATATGCACCCCCTTTATCAACTCGAACACTTTTTATCTCTGGGTTATTCTTTAGAAATTTTCTACTTAGAGATTTACAACTTACTAGAAATTTCCTAAAGAATAACCCAGAGATAAAAAGTGTTCGAGTTGATAAAGGGGGTGCATATGCGGCTATTGATAAACATGTAAAAATTTTAACATACCAACTCTGCATTGACGGCTCGTTCGTTTTGACATCATTGCCTGTCCTTCCATTACAGGGTGGTTGGCGACGCATGGAAATTGGTTGTTGGTGGGTTCGAGAGGCGGGCGGGGCGCAGTGGTCGATCGATGGGGGCGGCAGCGGGCCGCGGGGGGAAGGGCAGGGAAGGGGGCGGGGGTGGGATGGGGCCCGGAGGCAGGTCCGGGCTTCGAGCCCCGGCTTTGATCTGGCGGTGCGTGCTACGTCCCCGCGTGATGCAATCACTGCGGCGCGGCGCGGCGCGGCGCGGCGCTGCAAGCTCTGTGACAGCAGGTCGATACCCGCGCCTCGCCTCGCTACGCCACGCCACGCAACATGAGCGCGCCGCGCTACTTGTTATCCGGCAGGAGGCGGCACTTGCGCCGCGCATTACGGGGCTCACGGGCTGTCACTGGAGAGGCCTTGCGCTTCCAACCCCCTCCCGACGCCGGCGATCACCCGTTCAGACACTCGGTTGGGGGAGAGTTTTGTCACAACCGCATACTGTAACGTTGCACTCTGCCAACAATTTTTTCTTGCTGCGTCAGCTGTTACAATTACTGCTGCTACTTATTTTTTTAAGTAGTACCTCTTCAATTATAATTTTTTTAGCTTTTATTTAAATTGCTTCTACAATGTACTTCAATATATTGTACCTTCTCATTTTGTACAATATTAGAATTTACAGGTTTATTTTTCAGGAACAAACTTACGTGCAATTCTCTCTCTATATTCCTCCATATGTCATCAATCTATCGGTTGCTAATTCTCATAACAAGCTAGGTGCAACACTTGTTACTTGTTTACCAATAACAATGTAAAATTGTAAATAAATTTTGGGAATGTACGAAACGTTACAGTACCAACGAAGGGGTACGGGGCTGTGATGTACCCCTGCTAAATTTTATGATCCTCTCCTATGTTATTTCAGTAGTACACCTTCCCTTTGTGGCTCTCACACGCAATCAATGTTAATAAATGAGGTCTCCAAAGAAAGAAAATTTCACGGTGACATGACGAATTGCATTTTGACTTTAAAAATAGATAGAATTTGTTTCAAAAAGGCACCTAAATATTGATGTAAAATGCAACATGCAAAGCACGTTAGGATTTTGGAATCTATATTGTTAAATAACTCCTAAACGAAGCATGGCCTTAAACTTCGAGGCCCAAAGGCCTCTCGGAATAGTAATCTAAAGGATGAGATCTTGGCCATCCTATTACGTTTTTCTTGGTTCGACACTTCTCGATTCTACCCGACCTGTTCAGAGCCTGCAGAATCTGCAACTTTATGTGAAATTACTAATTACTTCAATGATATTCTATGCAATTAAATTACATGGGTATACCTCTTTGTTCGACGATAAAATTATATAAGAATAGTTTGTATTGACAAGGGTGTATTACATTGTTATCAAATACAAGGTGACAAATTGAACAAATGACGGATGATAAGAGGGTCTTGAAGAAACTATATATTACAGACTTAATTTGGAAATGGAAAATAACAAAGAGAGTGAATTGAATTGAATTGATGCCTTATTTACGTGACGAGACTCGGGCCATCAGGCCTGCTCTTCCGTCTGAACACGAAAATTTCGCTACGCTCCTTTCACCAACTAGCGGTGAAAGAAGGTATTATCTCGGGCGATGGAACAGGCGATTTGAATTTAGCTCAGAGGCGTCACTTATGCTTGAGGATCTTTGACATGCAAGTAAATCTACTAACATGGGACAGCCGGCTTTACTTCCCCTCCGCGGAAGGCGTACGAAGGATTTTTTCGCCCTTAAAAATCCACGGTTTTGATCGGGTTTGAGCCCGCGAACTTGGGTGTAGCAGTCCGTTACGCTAACCGCTACACCATCGTGAGGGTATAGGAGTGAGGGTATAGCATGCGCAAGTTCCCGCACGGGTACGCTAGTCTACATTTATTTAGGTAAGGACTTACTGCTTCATCGTTAAGGTTTTACCCCCAAAAGCCTCGAATAATGTGGACTTAAATTACGAGCTCAAAACTCAAAAGGCTTGGTATTTCGACAAAATATCCAGTAAGATCTAAAATAGCAATAGGAAACTGAAATCTAGAACAAGTTGGCAACTTCAAGCACTTGGGCTCTGATGTATCCTTTAATATGGATGACGTGGAAGATAAACTAGTAAAATTCCCAAATGTTTGTGGAACCATGCACAAGTGTCTGAGAAACCGAACACGAAGAAGACACGGCTTACGTTTTACACGACAATTGCAGTCCCCACATTCGTGCGAAACATGGGTGAATAGAAAAAAGATCAAAAATAAAATACAAACGGCAGAAATGACATTTCTGCTAAACACACTAGGGTGCTTGCTACACGACAAACGGAATTCTGAAATAGAGATGTTTTAGAAGTCAAAGAATTGTACAAAAACATCCTCGAAAATAAGTTAAAATGGTACAATCGTATACTATCAAGAATGCCAACGAATCGACTTCCATTCATAACTAGGAACTATACAACAGAAGGAAGAATGAACATTGGTAAACCGAGAAGAAAAATGGGGGGCGGAACAGGTCGCGTGACCTAAACCCTGTCGGGAAGAAGTAGAAGTCGTTAAGGTCTATTATTTATTAAACGTGAGGGATTGTTGCGTCTCTCAGTTCTTATCGTGATTTACAAAACAATTCCAATGCTATTCGAAAGAATTCCTGTGTTCCCGTCGTCATGTGTAATTTCTTGAAAGAAACTCAGCTATTCTCTTACATCCTTATTGCAAACTTACGTTGTTATCTATCAATTAAGAGAAAAATAATTGAAAGGTTTCTCCGAAAATGGCATTAGTTCAAAATTGAGAAAATGGAGTGAGTGATTGTAGTGTGAAACTTTATGCATCAGAGAATAATATTGACTCGGCCTAAAGTACTCTAAGTATTTACTCGGTCAAAGTAAACTAGGGAAGTAAAATAGGTGATTCAGGAAGAACATATGTTCAAAGTGTTTCCGGTAAAAGCAGCATTAGTCGTGAACAAGTGAAGATTACAGTAGTGGGTGTAATGAATGATCAGTTTCCAGCAGTTCTTTCCAGTATTTCAATTGCGTTTATTGCAGGTTTTAGTTAATAAATACTACATTAAAAACGCTTTGGTAAAGTGTTTGATGGAGGTTCATTTTTTTTTCATAGTACGCAAGAATAATAATGTGTAATATACAAAACACATGTAACTTTATTTTTGCAAGTTTCTGGTATCATGTTAAGCTGATGTATGCATATGAGCAAATGCTAGATTTAATGTTATATGTTAGATGCATTTTCTGTTTTATGTTGTATAAAATTCCATATATCTTGCTGAGTTTTGAATTTGGACGTTTTTTTTTCATTTCCCACAAGTTGGATTTTTTGACAGTTTATTTTTAACCTGAAAATGTATTTTTTAAACTAATCCATTTCATTATAGGTTTATATCTTTGCACTTCTCTAAAGCACAAGATTCATTAAGAACGAGGTAATGATATATTTTAGATATTATAATTTTTATTAGTTTTTGATATTTTGTTTTTATTAAAAGTAATTTTAATACGGTAGTTGTGTGAAAGTCGACAGGATAATTTTAATAATTCTAATAATTATTAATTTGAGAGCAAATGTGCTTCAAGTAAACAAATGTTTTCATCTACAAACTCATTTTTCAATAAAAATTCGATTTCAAAAATTTCTATCAGTAATTTCAAAAGGAAATACTTCGAACCAGGAAATCTTATCAATTTATATAGCACAATATTTCCTTGTTTTGGTTCAAATATTTGCATTCAACTTATTTTAGATAACAAAATGTAATGTGAGATATTCCATATGGAAATTGTATATAAATAATTCGTGCCAGAGGCATGGCCTCCAAACTGAAGGCAAATCGCTTAGAACTTCAGCAAATGTTTTATGCCTGTTTCTAAATAATATGATCCAAATCATAGTTTTCAAGTAGATAAATATTACCAAACATTATGGCAGCAATTCAGTTTGTAAGTATCACATGAATGCGTTCTTCTACTCTTCGGCCAACGAACATAGTTTCTCTGCTGCACCATTATCAGTATATGATTTCAATCATTGTCACATTCCAGAAGTAATTCTAGAAATCTGATTAAAATTATTGTATTCAAATTGTTGGACGGTACCATAAATCCGTCGAAAAACCAATTTGTAAACGCCACATCACCGCATTCTGCTGTACTTCTTTGCAGCATCACGGCTTCGGTACAACACGGTTATCTCGGCAGTCGGGGGAGCGCCCTGGGGTGATGTAGCAGCCAGCCACCTCGTGGGCGTTGGGGTGAGGCGAGGGTGGGGGCGCGTTTTAATTCAATCCTCGTCCTTCCTCATCGGAGCGTGAGGCTGGAGCGCGATAGTCACTTATGAATGGAAAATGGCGCCAAATGAATTCCGACCTCTGGGGAGAGCTACACGCTCAGAGGCCGCGTGAACGCGTAGAGGAGCGAAATGAATTCGTGTTTTGGATTTCGCCTCTAGAAACAAATTACGTCTAATCCGCGCCCACCGGGAGAGATGGCTCAGTGCTTCAACCTGATGTCACTGCAGTCCCTCCGACCGGGAGGTCCTAGGACTCCACTTCCGACAGCGGCAGGATTTTCGACACTAGCTTTTCAGCTAGGTCGAATTCAGTCGCTGTCTGGAGGAGAATTCTAGCGGCCGGCTGCTCTGATCGGGAGTTTTACGTGGTTTCTCCGTTCAACACCAGGCGAATGCCGGAGCAGTACCCTGCCAAACGGGCCACGGACCGGATCTTTCCTTCCTCTTCCTTGTACTATCCTCTCCTCTTACACACACACACACACACTAACATGTACTACACTACCACACATGACGGGAGACCGGTCGGGAGCTTACAGCTTGTCCCTGCTGGGGCGGTGCCCCGCTGGTGGGAGATACCTGGTTGAGGGGAAAACCCCGCTAGTCGACGGTAGGTCGGCGCAAGATCTCGCCATCCAGCGGGGAAAAGATCACCGCCACCTCCCGAGAAAACCACGCACTACAGTTACGGGACTAATGAGCAACGTAGTTGAAGCGCCCCGAAACCCGAATCAATCAATCAATCAATCAATAATCCGCGCCCTAGGGCGTCCATCAGGAGCCTCCATCCGTCATTAGTTGACCGTCAGAAAAGAAATAATGTTAAACAAAACAACGAAAAATTGCGTCCTTGTAAAGCAGGAGAATATTCCTTGTTAAGTAATGTAAAGTCTTAACAGAAGCAGATAAGAAGAAACTACGAAAAATATCTTGGACTATTGTATCTCATTTTGAAAAGTATTATTTTTGGTAATTTAAAGCATGCCTTAATTCGCCTTCTTACGATAAAAATGCATGTACTACATTATTTCTTCAAGTTAAAAAATAAATACAAAGAAAATTCTCAATAAATAAATACTTTCATCTGTTCAAATGCACTGCGCTCATACGAAATTATTTGTTATGATGAATCTACAATATTTCTAAGTTTGAAAACAATTAATTTTAATTTTTTAAGAATTGGATCGTATACTTTTAGATATAATTTTTAGAAGTTTAAAGATGAATGCACTGAATAATTTGCAGTAGACCTAGTTAGAGTCTTTTAAATGCTAGACGTAAGAGGACGAGAAATTTTGGAGTATTTAACACGAATACATGTCACTCTAAGATTATGAACAAAGATTATTGACGAACATTTCCAACTTAAAGTAAGTGAAGCTTACGCTGCATAAATTTCCATTGTCATAAAGTGTGCAAAATTATCATAATATTTCCTACACAGCTCCAATATTTTATTTATAGCACAATCCGCCATTCTAAAGACAAAGTTCGACTCGGCGAAACTCACTTACAAAGAACTACAAAGAAAGAAAAGAAAAGAAGAAAAAAAAATAAATTCACATCAGAAAAGGCAAAATTATTATTACTTCTCTTAAGTTATGTACCTTGTAAATACAGAGACATTTTCATTATGAAAAGTAAATTACTTCCGAAGGCAAGTATATACATTAGACGAAATTCGCATTCAACACATTGAATTACAGAACGCGGCCGCATTGTGCGACGGCGCGGCGCGGCGAAGAAAGAAAGGCTCTGGGGGCGAGGGTGGCGGCGGCGGCGGCGGCCGCGTGGCAATTTGGGATTTTTGCGTCTGCCCCGGCGCAGAACAAGCCGCGGCGCTCTCGGCTGCTTGGCCACGCCCCCTCCCCCCCCCCCCTCCCCAGCGGACGGCGGGGCGGCAAGGCGAGCGCATGACCCAAAGACGGGAAATTAATCCGTGAATTGCAGTGAAGAACCACTATGTTTAGTTTTTGCGAAAATGGGATAATTTAACCGTTAACCTGGCAGTAGGCGCGCCAAGTTTTGTGACAAATTGAGGCGCGCGGGGTGCCTCAGTCGCCCCACGGTAAAAATTTAAAGTAAACAATTATAAACTATTTTGTTTCTTTAACGAATACATGTTCGTTTACGAGTATTTATGCATAGTTTGGAAACAGGTACCAATAAAGTTTTAATTTTTAAGAATGTTTTTTTGCAAAGAACTTTCACAAAGCAGGAGTTAACGAATTTTCTCCTCATCGTGTAAAGGATCTCTTCTGCGTTTAAAAAAACAATAAAAATTATAAGAATATAAATGATATAACTATATTACAAAATACAATATGCAATACAATATAAATAAATATATACACATATACATACAAATATATCACAATAATATAAATATAGAATAATTATATCATTGAAATATTTGTTATAAAAGATTTTCTCTAACAAAAACATTTACCGTGGTGTATATTTGAAAATAAAACCTCTCTCGGTGCCGTCCTGCTGATAGGTACTGCGAACAGCGTGGCAGGAAGTGATAGCAAAAGTTGCGCGAGGTGACTCGGTGGCCCCCACGCAGCGCGCCATCGCCTTTGCGACGAAATTTCTAGGAAAGGACGGGAAGCAGTTGAAAGAGAAGGGTCGAGATATGTGCACAAAGCTTTCCTCGAAAGGTATGGAAAAGCTAGCAAGATAATAAATAAAACTAAAAGTGCAGTGAGCTCCAGAACAATGCTGGGGTGACTCAGGCACGCCGCGCGCCTGCTGCCGGTTTAACTGATGAGGTGCCTTCAAATTTCTCTTACCGATGACGTTCGGTCTGTGAGACTCCAAAAGTTTTAGGCAGATTATTTTCGATGTTCCACGGTGACTTGACAATTTTTTTCACGTTATCGAAGCTATAATAAACAAGAAAATAAACGGATTTGTGGGTAATATGTAAAATGAAAATAATATAATTATTTATTACTCGCCGAGTAATTTCTGGCTACAATTTACCCCTTACTGTTTCTTCTTTATTAATATCTTAAGAACTCGTAGAACGGTTTGAAATATTAAAACATATAAAACATTAAAAAAAACCTTCATTTAAATACCATAATGCATTGCTACACGAAAATTATACATTAATAAAAAATTTGCAATGCAAATTCACTGTGGGAAGAAAAGTCCCTCTACTGGTGATGAGAGGTGTGCGAGACCGCTCCGACACTTCAACTGGCCCTCAAAGGCAAACAACTATTACTGAATCTGCTGCCCCGCATGTGAGTGTAGTTTAGAAAGAGATAGGAAGGTACTGTAAAGAAAAACGTATTGCGACGTACCAGAAAGGAGGGCCACATGTTTATTTTTCTCAGCGGTCACGGAGACCGCACGTCACCAGTTAAAAGTTAACACACTTATTCCGATTGCATTTCTCTTCCCGGAGGTCCCGTATTTTCTTGATTGTAGAGCCCCCTCGCGTGTAAACCCCCCCTCCCAGAATTTTTGAGAGGACACATTGGAAAACGTCGGCATACACTTTGTATGTTATTCATTGCAATATTGTTGTTTTATGATAATGCCCTGTAATTTGCATTGTCAGAAGGCGCTAAGAAAATTGCACGCAGGATCTCGGAAATACATTTGTTAATTTGTTACATTATTTAAAAAATAAAGATAATCTTTGAAAATTTACTTCGCTTTATTTCAAAATATTTCCTCTACTTTTTGATGTCAATTCTTGATACAAAAGAGGGTATTATATTCGAGAAAATGCGGCATTTACTGTGATGATGTTATAATAAACGAGTTATGGGCATACCTGAAATAAATTAATGATTTGACGGATTATGCAGTTATAAAATATATGGAAATATGGAGCAGTGGGATAGGAATGAGGGAAAATGGGAGAACACATAGAAAATCTCCTGCGAACCCGCTTTCCCCAACACAAATTTCACATAAAGCCATATACTCGGATATAGCGGTGGAAAGCGAGTGTTCTGGTTGAACACCATGGTTAATCTTCTTTAAGATATTGAGGACTACGGCTAAATTATGTTGATATCAAAATTAGAATCAGTCAGAGTATCATAATTTCCTTACCTTAGAATGCAGTGCTTTTGAAAGTGAAGTGATCTTTATCTCCGATGTAGAGAATTGTGATATCATTCATTATTAATAGCAAGAAGTAATTGTAATATTTTACAATTTATTTATTTTAACCCTATGTAGCCACTCAGGTAAAGATAATAGACTTTATACTACGTAGAGGGTGCTCTAGGACCTCGCATAACATACGCGTGCTTCCATTGCGCGTTTGTAGCAAGGAAGTTGTTTCACAGCTTCTTTCGTCACATCTGCGATTGAGAGAGCGGGTGACTAATCCATAATCTCACTTCTTTCCCATCCAGGGATTATAATGTTAAAAGAGTAGCCAAGGGTCTTAAATAACTTTCTAAGATAGACTTACTTTATTTACTTAAGAAGAGCCTGCAAACTATTATATCAGGATGGTGATACCTTCAGATAGATAGTTGCCACGAGACTAGTAAGATTTACAGTGTAATTGTGCTCGACGTTCCTAGAGAGATCACGATTGCGTGTCTCATCTTGAAAATAAATCCTATTATTAGAGAGGTTCTTAAATAAAGATTCGAACATTGCGTCATTAGAATTTCCTACGAAGCAATAGTGTATAAAGCGTTAGGCTAAAGAATCATGGTAAGAACGTCGACGAGATGTGGAATTGGAACATTGGAACATCAGGTCCGGAGAAATCTTAAAGAAATGAAAACCAGTTCATATCCTTACGACACGCTTGACATCGAAAGTTAAATACGAACGAATGAAATTCTGTAGTACAAAATTTGAAAGAATTTTCTCAAATATTGGTACCTAGGACTTACAACTAAGAGACTTCATTGATGATTTAATTTGAATAATGATGGTCAAAAATTTTTGTGTAAATGAAAATGTTGGGTCATTACTTTAGAACGTCAAACTGACCAGGCACAATGTTACTTACACCTAGAATTCAACTTAAGAGCAATAAGTGTACCTTACTCTCTACACAACAGTCTGAGTTATATAACTATTAGACTTTATAATGAACCGAAAACGATACTCTGTGACGCATAACAGTTTTGAAAGAAAGGAAGAGTTTCCGAAGAAACTCAACGTGTTCTTGCATCGGCTGCTCGTAACGGTGGGGCAGCTGTGAAATGACTGCAGTGACGGCGTGAAGTCTGCTAGCATGAGGTCGGCTCGCCGTACAAATGTATTGTAATCGCTTCGCGAAACTCATTTGAATGTATTTCAATATCCTCGCTCTTCCGATGGCACCAGCGCAAATAAGACATTCCCTAAAATTGACAGATTCATTATAATTTCAAAGCAAATATATAACGGACTCCTTGGCTCCCTCGCTCGGTTTCTTGCGTGGATAACCGGAAACAGAAATAAAATAAAAGGGGGAAAGTCGCGAAGGGACTCGACGAACGGAATAAAGAAGGAAATGAAAAAGGAAGAAAGAAAAAAAGGCTCGACAAATTTAATTTAATAGGCTCTCAGCCCGAACGCGAAGACGCCACGTTTGTGTGTTTTTCACTTAGGTTCCGGCGCGTCGCGAACTGTTGAATATTTATGCCGAACGAGATTTCGTGCGACTCTTGGAAACAAAATGCGGAATGGGAAGGGGGCGACGGGGCGTTGGGGGCGGCGGAGGTGGCGGGGGTGGTGGAGGCGTGAGCGATGGAGGCGGCGGAGGGCGGCTGGGGACGGTCAGGGCGGCGGGGGGCGGGGGCGGCGGGGGGGCCAAGGGCGGTGGGGGCAGTGGGGCGGCGGTGGCGTTGGGGGCGGCGGGGACTGCGAAGGCGGTGGGGGCGGCGGTGTCGGCGGGGGGGCGGCGAGGGAGGCGGGAGGGCCGGGGGCGGCGGCCGGCCGGGGGTGGCGTGGGGCGGGGCGGCGGGAGCGGGGGCGGTGGGGGCGGCGGGAGCTTTGGTGGCGGCGGGGCGGCGGAGGGCGGGCGGCGGCGAGGCCGGGGGCGGCGAAGATGGCGGAGGCGGCGTGCAAAGAGCGAAAATAATGGGCGCGAGCAATTTACTGCGTGAGCGTCGGCGCGGGCGTGTCGCGTGGGCGGATGCGGAAGTAGTCGAAAGGGCGGAGCAGGGCGGAGGGGAGGGGGAAGAGGCGCGCTCGCCATTGGCGCCGCAAGTGTTTCGCTCTCATGTACCGTCGCGTCGTTGGAGCTTGGCGGGGGTAATGTTCCTCATTCGCGCCTCGATAAGTTGCATTGACGTAGTACTTATGCGGCAGGTCTTCAGAAAATAAAACGTTGATTTGTGGTAAGAGAGTAATTATTTCAATTACAGGGTCACTAGAATACATTTGACAGGTTGTAAAATGCAGCAGGCGATAGTATTTGTTGCCTTTCTCATTTTTGATAGAGAAACGTAGATCAACTTGGGGATTACTTTGATTGTTCTTAATTCTTTTCTTAATTTGTTTTGTGTAGGACTCAAGAGTTTGATAAGAATGTACGACAATAAACATTCTAAAATAAACATTCAAAGTCAAATTTGTGAAACAATAAGCCTTAAAAACATAACAGTAAATACATTTATTTTACATTAAATATCTTACTATTTGGTGTAGTCCGTGAGTGTTTTACAAATCAAATTACATATTTGACAGCATTTTATGTGCTTTGGTTCTCTCCCAATTGTAGCCCATTGCGGGAATTAAATAGATTATAGATGGAGTTGAAGGGAGTTTAGTAGCAGCGCGGTCCGAATCGACGCCCTTGTGGGACGCCGGCTGCCCGGCTCGCGCGTCGTACCTGGGCGGGCGCGCGCGGCTAACGAACAACGGTCAGAAGTTGCGAGGCGCGGCGGGGCGAGACGGGGCGAGGCGGCTCCAAGGATCGCGCGCACAAAGGGCGGATGGCGAGCAGCAAAAGGGCCGACGGCGGCGGCGGCGCGCGAGTTCCCCAATTAGCGCGAGCGAAGCGCCCTTCCCCGCCCTTTCCCGCCCCGCCGCGCCGCCCTCGCGGATATGGACGATGCTGAGCGAGAAGCGAGCCGTGCAGTTGACGAGTGATGGGAGCGCACTGAGTCGGATGCGAATTAGCCCCGAGAGCGAGTGGGAATGCTGGCAAGAAAGTGTGTGTGTTAGAGGGCGGAAGGTGGGATGTGGTGAAGGGGTAGTTAGGAGGTGCGTTCAGAAAGGTGGTCATACGGTCGGCTACGCGAAGTTCGGCTCGTGTTGTATCTTCGGCAGTAGTTCCGCTGGGAGGTTTTTGACGATCCGTTCCGTAGTCTGGGTCTCAACCTCAGAGTTTTCCATCTTTTACTACACGTCATTGAGTTCCTGTCCGGTCATCATTACTCGTATCACATTGGTGCAGAGTTGCAGGTGGCTGTCGAACGTTTGTACCTATCCCTTCCGAATGACGTCTGTAACCCAGGGATTCATTTAATGTCGACCCAACAGTGTGACACACATCTCATTTCTGGCAGTGAATATGTGAAAAATGGTGCAACATGTGCTGTATTTGTTACAATAAACTTTTTCCATGAAATTTATCGTTTCTTTTTGTAGGCAACTTTGGGAAACGTACTTTCTGAATGCGTCTCGTACAAAGAGAACGATGGTGCATTGATGAGAAACTGATGGACGTTTTCCAGTAATTACCGTTTGCGCTGGTGGTTTTGCAAGTGGATCCCTGAGGGAGTACGCGAACCCACGGATCTTTGCGTAGTGAAATCAGTCCTCTCGAGGCGGAGTCCAAACTGGGAGAAGTGGCTCATTGCATCAACTTATGTCACTGTTCAACTATTATGAAACCGAAATATTAAGAAAATATCAAAAACATGTAGTTTGGGCGGTGATAGATGGCAGCTGGTAGGAGTATGATGCAATTCCGAATAGCTAGCAGAGACCGAAGAAAATAGAAAACTAATACGGGAAAGTCTGTGCTATTTTGTTGCATCACTAGTTCTCGATTAAAAGCGTGCTTATAAAAATGACCTAGATCCAAATTTCACTGAAATATCTGAATTTTTGAAAATTGCAAAAGTTTGGAAGTTCTTCGGCGTCTTCTTACAACTAAAATAATCAAAAATCAAGATTTTAGTAAACAAAACTATCCTTCAAAATCAGATTTTTAGATCCGATTTTCATATAAATCTCTGAATTTTTCGGTAATTGCGTGAGTTCAAATTTGTTTGTGAAGCTTTGAGATCTTAACCCTCTGCTACCGACTTGGAGTCCCTGGGACTCCTCCAACTTCGCGAAACTTCGAATACGTGCATTTACGTTTTTTCATAACATTGAATCTCCTTGTACCTTTTCTTTCTACAGTTTTAAGTAATGGTTCACGAGCTTACTGTTGTAGAATGCTTTTCAGAGAAATTATCTGCCATTGCTGGCTCGCAGGAGACCATGTCAGCAGCAGTGTAACTTTCAGTGAGCGCCCATCGCACTTTGTCAGTTAGTGTATTTTTTTCTGTTGCACCTCTGAAGAAAGTGCAATGTACAGAAAAACACGTCTAGTCTGCTAAATATGTGTTCTGTAAAAAAGTGTGTAAATATTAGTGACCATGATTTGGAAGAAAATATTGCGCAATGAGTGAAGAAAATGTACAGTAGTTTTGAGAGTATCTTCGGATCATCAAATTGAAAATGACCATTACTCATCATTCGGGAAATTTTGTTTAGAATGTGGAGAAGAAAACGATAATGAATAGAAATTTCTTGAGTATGAAGAACCCGAATAAGAAGTAACTCAAAATGAAAAATACTATTACGGAAAGAACACACAAGTGTGCAAGAGTTGTGTAGAAAAAGATGACAAAAAAAACTTGTCTTGCAGTTGTAACATTTTTGTACTTGATTATCAGTTATAAAGATATAGTAGTTAATTTTAAAAGATTTTTAATGTTCAATAATTTTTTATTACAAAGATAAGTTTGTGAAATGAAATGCCTGCATAATATTATTCAGCCATTCCTAATCACATGATTTTCTCTCATTAGATAACTTATTAACAAATATATGCTGATTCATGTTTTCTTTAGTCATCATTTATCGTATGTTTCAATGATCTTCACTCGAAATACAAAAATCAATAATGTAATATTTAAATGAACGTGTTATGAGTGGAGGGACTCCACGTCGGTACCAGTGTGACTGAATTCCCACGTCGGCAGCTAAGGGTTAAGTACTGGTGTTTTATGTAGCTGATAAGCGAAATGTTTGCTAAATGTAAGTAATTGCGTTCAAGTCCCTCAGTGGTCGAAACATTTTTGTGGATTATAAACAGTTTTAGGTATTCAATTAGCATTATGTAACCTTTATAATACTTCCTTTACAATATTGTAAAACCTGTACAAATAATGCGAGAAATTACGTGTTGTTGTAGCATATCTAGTTTCACATTTAAACCAAGCATATACCACATGATACATACTCTTGTACCGGTTGAAAATATTTTAAAGCATTAAATCAGGGTAGCTGTACCTAGCAGTCTCATATTGCATTGAAGTATGTAACCCTTTGATACTCCACACTTGTACAATTACAAAATCTGGAGGTTGACCTTACCGCCTGCTTGGTCAGTTGTCACACATAATGACGTTAAACGTTGACTGCAATGCACCATGTCTACCCATTATGCTCCTTTTGCGAATTTGGTGGGTTGCATCCAGTCTCTAGTGACAGGCGCCAAAACCGGCCTTTGAACACGAACAATTATATACAACATCGCCCCATTTGAACAAATGCATTGTCTTTTCCAATAACGTTCGCGGGATCTGGCTCGTGCCACAAACACATTCCGCGTCGACACTATTACTGATTCCGAAAGAACGAATAACAAAGCACCTCGTGCCATGTCACACTCTGAAATTTAAATAATATTACACAATCAAGTATTTATAAAGTATTCTCATTGACGGTGCCCTTTGAATCCACAAAAATATCTCTCTCTGTCCTTCAACGGAATGCGTTATCCACAACGAAACAGGACCAAAGGCTCGGCGATTTCAATTAATAAACAATCAAACATTTACCTTTCGTTTGCCATTAAAAAATCAGGTGGCTGACAGAAAACGGAAAATGGCGCGCTGAAGTCGATTCGCTAGTGGCGCTGCAGGTTTAGAAAGAGAGGAGGGAGATGGAAAAGTAGAGGGTATGGGAGCAGAATCGCATTAATATCTTACGTGGCTCTAAGTTTAATCGATTTGAGGTTCCCTCTTATTTTTTAAATATTGAAAAAATAAATAAAAAATAAAGCAGAAACAATCTAATATTTAAAAAAATATTATTCTCCTTATATTAATTAACTAATAAAAACTTTTGTCTAAAATATTGTAAGGTGTTTCTGTGCACGTGCTTCGACTACTTATGCATTACGCTTGTTATTGGGATAGGTGAAGTACAGGATGCGATTGTATCAGCGCAGTTTTGCAGCTGAGTTACGCGTCCCATCACTAGTAGTGCTGCCTTACCTGCTCGCATAACATCACATGCATTCTTTTCAATACTAATATTTTCATGTAAGTGTGGGGGAAAAACTGAATATTAAAAAATGAAATTTTTTAAAGTTTAAATCAAAGACATTATTGAAATTTTTTTCTAATTTAAGTAATATTTATATTAATATTATAATTTTGAATATTTTATTTATTATATCAGTCAAATGTACACAGACAAGATTTTTAATATTTTAGAGCAAACATTTTTTCTTAAAACAATTGATGTAACGACTCAGCTGCATTGCTACATCCCCCTCCGACAAAAAGTAGGACATCTGCATTTTTATTAAAAGTTTTTTACTTAAAATGGTGAAGTACCATGTCAGATGCATGTTCAAAAACTTTGTTTGAAACCTAATTAATAATTTTGCGTTTTATGGGTATGCAGAATAATTACTGTTGACACGAGAAATAATGAAAAAAGATAGCTGAGAAGGTTTTGAATGATTTTCTCAGAATTGAATTTATTAAGTCACAGCTAACCATAAGAAGAGATTCCTATTTCTTTTACATTCGCACGAAGCCCCCTTGTAATGTATAGCCTGCGACCCTCGCAAAGGTTAATCTTCTGGTGCTCGACGGCGAATGCTTGGGACTCGGTCCAGAGGGTGGAAGGAGGGGGAGGGGAGGGGGAAAAGAGGAGGAGAGGGTTTCGAAGTTCTGTCGACACGTGCGCAACCAGTGATATTGCTAGAGCACGTTTCCCCCTTGTCAGTTCATTTTAACGAATGAAGACGTAGTAGTATTGATATGAATAGCTAAAAATCGATATTTTATTTTGTCTTTTATTGACGAATTAATTACATTATTTTTTTCGATGTGTATACATTTACATTTCAAAATATGAGGTGTAATCACTTCTTCGTTTCTTCTTAGAGAAGAATTGAAAGGGAGTGGCACCTCCTCGCGGGTTTTTAAAAAAGTGTAAGAAAAAAGGTTTCTTTTTTTAATTTGTTATGGAAAATTATACCATATAACATTCTCGTGTAACATATTACGTATACAAGATTGCAAATGTTGAGGTAAATTATTCAATTGCATTGACGTACTCATCTTTACTAAGTGCGATGTGAATTTTACCTTATTTATTATTACCCCATGTAGCGCCAGCGCTATATTGTTAAAATTCAGAAAAATAAAATCGCGCGGGGAAGAGGGGAAGACAGAACAGTCCGGGAACCGAACGGACGATGCGCGAGAACGAGTCAAGGGCAATCGAACCGAGTGAGGGGGGAAGTCAGCGAGTAGGCTCCGAGCTGTGGTGGAGCGCGGAAGGTGAAATTTGGGGCGGACCCGGTGGGAGAGGATACACGATAATCCAACAACATCGAGTAATGTAATGGGATGAAAACGAATGAGATTGATGGAAGTAAGAAGAAAAAGTGTCAAACGTGCTCATGAAATAAAATCAACGACTGTGTTAATCAGGATCGAGTGGCGAAATTGAGCGACACGTGGTCGTGTGCGCTTAATAGTGAAGGTGATACGGCAACAGGTGAATGGTGACGACAGGACTTAGCTGATGCGGTTACCAGAGAAATTTAGGCAAGGTGGTGATAATTCCGAACAAATATCGCATGAATCGCCGAGTTTTTGTGCAGTAATTGTGCGATTATATTGTCGATGCGGTCACCCAGGGCCAGGCCATATTCGTGGAGGCCAGGACACCAATTGCCTGCGGAGTCGACACCCGATTGCGCGAACTATTGTGCGTGGAGCGCTGCATCCAACGTGTTTAATATTTCAAACGGCGTGGGAAGGCGACCGCGGTGGTGACGACGCGGCGGCCAGCGACCGCGGGAGAGCTTCAAGGTCAACGGATGCCGTGGCGGGACGCGCCGGCCGACAGCGCAGGGCGGCCACGGCGGGGAGCCGGCGACGCGAGACGGTGGAGAGGAAACAAAAAGGCGACACGTAAGCAGCTCATTCACTTTGTGTTATCGGGTGGAGCGGGCGATGTATCAGCACCAATAGATCGTACCAGTAGTGACGGCGATGGAAGCTTATATAGACATACCCTAGGATTACTTAGGGACCAAAAATATAAATTACTTTTTCTACTCTCATTGTATAATTCTGTCATTGATAGCTGCAGTCAGTTCTATAATGATATTCATTTCTATCGTTTTCATTATGATGCAGGTTCTTAACCAATCACAGAGAAGTTTACAAACCAAGTATTGACAATTAATAATTGAGAATCGTTCTAGTAAATGTTTCGTTTGATTGTGTACTTTAAAATTACATTTGATATATTATTCTTGTCAGTTTTAATTTCTTTTTTAATTAATAACTTTTCTTGGAATATTATTAAAAATAAATTGGATCGTAATTTTGATCCTATTTGACTAGCGCAGTACTCTCTCCCAGGCGGAAGGGTGACCAGAGACATCTGAGCTTGCGAGGGTTCGGTTAGGGAGCGTCCGCTAGGTGGCCTTGGGGTGAATCCTTTATGTCAACGGCCACGAAACGATTCAATGTAAAAGTTTTAACTTATAATAGTCGTAGAAAAAGAACCGTATGAAACTAGATGTGATGGATATTAATACGCTCATGTGAAGTTTACGATACGCGCCCGTTCTTCGCTCGTATCGTAATGTCACACTCATGTATTAATACCCATAATTACATCATTTCGTAATGTACTAATGTGGGGTTATCCCATTAAGAACCAAGCCTTAAAATAATATTTTTTAAATAGTATGAAATATTTTCTGTAATATTATTCTAGAAAGAACAAAAAATTATTTTAAAATTTTTTTAACCAATAGTCAAAGCGCAACAAAATGTTGCGTTCACTTGTAACTGTTCACTTGCAACTTTGGGACCTTAGGGTACATCAATTCATCTCGACAAGAAACGACCAAAACAGTTCTAATGGTGATGAACATTGCATTTTTTACACTTGTAAATTATAGTGCATTAACAAAGTGTTCAGAATATCACTTACCCCTAAGTAAATTAATAAATAAACGAAACTAATAAACCAACAGTACCTCTTTACTCAAAATTCCTTTATTTAATCTCAAATATTTTACTGTGGATTCTCGCAGTGGGGTCAGTACAAATTTCGTTAATGTTCTGTAATTTGTGCACAACTAAATTCAGCGTACGGCGTATTTAACGTTTGAATTGTCATAATGAGAAATCAGTGAAAGATCTTTAACCAAATACTATTGTCCCCAAAATATTTTGAGATTTCATCGAGAATATTACAGTAACTTGATATTAAATAATTAAAATTCCGACAAATAGAGAAATACCCGTAGGAATCTTAAAAAACTACAAGTTAACATTCATATTTTTAAAGAATCTGTAGGGTCTCAATTTCAATTTGGATAATTTATTTAGAACTAAAAAAAGAATGAAATGTGGGAAAAGAGAAACACATTAAGGCCGTTCTTGCAAATTATGCGTAAAAATAAATTTGCAGCAATGTCATGCTGTTTAAACTGCATGTAATCAGCTTAGGGCTATTGACGCTTCTGTTTCTCTTTGTGTTAATTACTGCAAATAGCTTTATTAGTTAGCATGGGGAAAAACGAAGTCAAATTTTGGAAACATTGATGATTTATTAGCGAAGTCATTTAGAAATTGATAGTAATATTGTAGGTAATATTTTTTTATTAACGTTTCTTTACGTGATCAAATATAACATTTGACCCTCTCGTAATTTGTTAGTCGATAATTTAGATTAATTGTGTGTAAACAATGCAAATTGACGTAACTAATTGACGATATAAATGAGGTACCAGTTTTCTCCGGTGTGCAAATATTTTTATACAATATCTATGTTATTTCAAATATACTTTCTGCCACGAAGTGAATAGAATAGAATATTTAATACTGTACTTAGGAATACATATAAATATTTCCAATGGTAGCGTACAACTGCCAAAATTCCACGAAAAAAGAAATTGATCTCCCCAATAATTACGTATCTTCTAAATACATTTTTTCAAAATTAATGTCTCATCCCTAACCTGTTAAAATTGCCATTCTAATATAAAATAATAATAACAATCACAAAATAATTGTAATGTAAACATCTCATTCTCATTAATGGCCATTCCATTGGAGTTGTTTGGATTCTACATTTTCGATCACTTGTCTGTCTGCATGATCTGTGCCTAATCTCTTCGTTTGGCATTGTATCAAACAGGGAATACTAACAACATCGTCTCCAAAACTTCATTTTAATAATATTTACCCAAGAGTTTATTGCATCCTTTTAACCCAAATTTCTGATCCATACATAAAGCAACTCTCCACCATTGTCTTGTATATTTGTCTTTTGGTTTGCTTCCTAATATCCTTCTTTCATAAAATATTATGAAGTTTACTAGTAATTGTCCTTCCCTTGCTTATTTGTTAATCATGTCATTATCATGTACTTACATCTGCTCTATTCTTCGCAGAATTTTCAAACCTAATCACTTCGCGCGATGTAATAAGTTTCGATAATTATACTCGAATTGGTAATCACGTCATTGCTTTGAAGAGTCCACAACATGCTATTTCTTTCCACTTATTGGATAAAATTCAAGAGAATTGTCTTTGACCAACTGTGCTTCCAGCGGCGGGGCTCGGCTGTTGAACACAAATGAAGTAGTCGCAGTCACTATTCTGAGAAGCTCGTGTGTGCTGCTAGGAGTTTATTGTCACTGTTTTATGATGGAGACAATGCGATTTGTTTCATCTAGGAGTACATACCAATTGTGCACATTACATAGTACGTCCTATCACTCCGTATACACTCCAACTGTGTGTGACATTTCATGGCATAAACAGGGTTATACTGATCTTCAATCGCAGGGTGTTTTTGACTGCCAATACGCGTTTTCAAAGGAGCAGTAGACAAGAAGGAAACGCTGCAATGGAATTTATCAATAGCTACGCAAAGTGGATGTGAAAAAGTAATTAGTAATCCTGCTTGATACATGCTGTTAGATCATCATTTAAAACGAGTGTTTGTTTTACCAAGAGTCCTGCGAGTGAAACACATCTCCGCTGCCAGAACTATGTTGCATCACAGCCACCCACAATCCCAGATTTCTATTTGTAATTTTTGAATTATTACATTTTTATTTGGAATTTCAATTTTTTACTTTTCCCGACAGCTCTCACGATGTAAATCCAGAATTAGGGCGTTCTCTCATCACCACTTTTTCTGTGTGAATTTTGAAACTCTTAAGAGAGTTTTTTTGTCCTAAACGATACGGGTTCGAACTTACGGAGAAAATATTGACCGTAGCTTGCTAGAGATGTGTACTCTATTTTCACTTCCTCTTCTCAATTTTTCACTTGCTCCCCTTAACACCGTACTATTCACAAAATATAATGCCTTGCACTCCATTTTCACAACGTATTTTACATGTTATTCCCATCCATCTCATTCAGCACAACTCCGAAAAATTCTCAGAATTCTGAACGCAAAATATTCTGATATCTCAACTTCTATTTGATGTCACTCTTTCTGTAACGCGTGAATGTGATAATCTTGTACCTACTGAGATACAATTTATTTAAGTTATGTTGTTCAATGGCTCTATCCTACCTAAATTAGGCCACAATATATCTGTATCAGTTGCGGTCTTGGGAGGTCACCTGGAATCCCATAGGCTCCGTTCGAGACGCATCAAAATAAAAAAAGGTTAATTGTAACAGTGTTAATTTCCCGATAAATTATACATCATCAGCCCGAAGGTGTGTGGGACTGCGGATGTGTGAGCCGAAGAAAAGTAATGAACTGAGACAATAATGAGAAAGCAATGTAAAAATAATTATGTCAGCGAAGTGAATTCCGTTTAGTGACGTTCGGTGGCGAGGGAAGGCACCCCAAGTGCGAGATCACGTGGTAGAGTCAATGCACAGCGTTCAGATAAGAGAGGGCTCTTGAGTAAGAGAATGGGCGGAGTGCTGCGGCAACAGAGTGGGTACGTGAGTTATAGAAGTCGAAAGTCAGTTGCTTTCCTACTACTCAGGTAGAGATTGCTGGTGCTGTACTGCTGTAGAAATGAAGATATAAAGTTCGTTTCCAACAAAAGTTTATTACAGATGAAATGTACAGACAGGTCTGGTTCTTACTACATACTACATGTTAACTGGCGCATAAACTCATACAGCCAGTATTTATAAGTTTACACAAAAGTGATTGTCGCTCTGAGGCACTTTCACGTACATTCACATTTACATTTCAGAGGTCGGAAGTGGGATGTTAACCAATTTCTGTGCCGCACTGAAGTTTTCCGGGTGACGGGCATACTTTGCTCAAGATATCTTTGGATGGAAATTTTCGAGT
Organism: Acheta domesticus; assembly: GCA_031308135.1. Taxonomy (NCBI): domain Eukaryota; kingdom Metazoa; phylum Arthropoda; class Insecta; order Orthoptera; family Gryllidae; genus Acheta; species Acheta domesticus. Next base: position 4,666,651 of record JAHLJT010009436.1, on the reverse strand, counting down.
AAAAGGAAAGTTTCCTGGCGCCAACCTGACAACGATACATTTAATTTTTTTACACTCCTACAAATTGAACGATATCATTGCAGGAGATGGAGATTTTTTATATTATTCTCAAATGATTCTGGAGTGGTCAGTACACATGACTCGTGCAGGACAAATGGATCTGGATGTTTGTATATCTCTATGGGGAGCAAGCTCCTGGTGGGAGTCTTGTCTTCTAAGGATCTTACCTCGCCCCGCGTTGTTGACAACTCCACGCCACGTGCCTTCCCCGCACGACCGCGTCACGTCGGCACGCAGCTAAAACCCTGCCAATTCAATGCTTGGGTCGAGCCGCGATGCTCCAGCTGGCATGGGCGGCTTGGAAAAGTGGAATACCAGACAAAGGTTGCGAGGAGGCAGAGATGGAAGCTAACGAGAGTGCGAAAGGTTGTAGAGTGAGCAGTGGGGAGCCGGAGGGTCTGATATCGGTGAGCGGAGGCAAGGCGCCGTCTCTGTGGGTTGCGGGTGGTGGGAGGGGGGAGGGATAAGTTGAGCGGCTACGAAGCTGCTGAGGCCAGTGGCGCCAGGGCGAATACTGCTTCGCTGCAGTGGTAGTGCAGCCGCGGACCAGGAGCTGATTTTTACGAGAGCCAGCTGCCAATTGCACCGCATTGCGTCGCGTGCTCGCGGGCGGGCGGGCGAACGAGTGGGTGGCCCGTGCGAGTGGGCGGGCAGTAGGGGGCGAACAGACTGGTGGGGAGCGGATGGAACGAGGCGAGGGGGTGGGCGGGCGGGCAGGCGGGTGCGAATGGTGGGCGGGTAGACGGGGTGAGAGCGCGGGCGTGCGAACGGGTGGCCGGTGCGAGTGTGGCAGGCAGACGCGGCAAGCGGGCGGGCGAGTGGGTGCACGAGGAGAATGGTTGGGCGAGCGGGTGGCCAGTGCGAGTGGATGGGCGGGGAGACGGTACGGGCGGGTGGGCGGGCGGGCGAGCGAGTGGGTGCACGAGGAGAGTGGGTGGCCAGTGCGAGTGGGTGGGCGGGCAAACGAAATGAGCGGGGCGGGTGGGCGGGCGGGCGAGCGAGTGGGTTCACGAGGAGAGTGGGTGGCCGGTGCGAGTGGATGGGCGGGCAGACGGGGCGAGCGGGCTGGCGGGCGGGCGGGCGGGCGGGCAGGCGGGCGAGCGAGTGGGTGCACGAGGAGAGTGGGTGGGCGAGCGGGTGGCCGGTGCGAGTGGGTGGGCGAGCAGATGGCGCGAACGGTGGGCGTGGCGATGGGGTTGGCGGTCGGGTGCAGCGTCGTTCTGAGGGCGAGAAAGCGCCGTTGGGCGGGAGGTCGGGCGGTCGTTTCCGCGGCGGCACCTATCGATTGGAACTACGCGCACCGCCTTAGGCCAACTGCCCTTCCCTCCCCTCCTCTCCTCTACCCGCCCCTCGATTTTCTTGCGCGGCGCCCCGCCACACATCTGTCTTCGTGCGCCCGGGGAGGAGCGACGGGGAGGGAGTGCGAGGGAGGACGCGGGGGAGGAGGGGAAGGGGGTGGGGCGGAGACAGGTGCAGATGCGGCGACGGCTGCAGGCGATGGCAAAGGCGATTATTGGGAAGGGCTCTAGGCATGGCGACGAGGTACGATGGGACATGAAAGAGATAGAAACCAGTGTCCAAGAGATTCTAAGATACTTCGTACCTCTTACCTCTCTTATCCTTGTATTTGGCATTTACATGTTATTTATTCATTTTTGTTCATTTTTCTTCTACATTTTTGAGATCCCATGAAATAATCGTTATCATTAGTGTTTTCTGGAACAATATCAAAAACACGAAAACACACCATTACGATGAGACATGAAACAGATAGAGAGTGTCCAAGAGATTCTATGTCAGTTCGTACCTCTTATCTCTCTTATCCTTGTATTTGACATTTTCTACCGAAACATATGCATGTTATTTATACAATTTTGTTCACTTTTCTTCTACATTTACGAAGTAGTCTAAAGAAACACTCATTAACATAGAACCCTGAACTCGCTTAATAAGCCTCTTGATGTTCGCCTTCTCTGCAAAGTTTTTCGTACCCTCTAGAAACAAATGATCCTAGAAACAGAGAATGGTCTCATATGATGACATGGATTTCTTCCCTTAACAAAATCTGTTCCTGAAAAGATGGGATTTGAAATAAAGTCATGTACAATTTTTAGAAAATTTGAGTACTTTTCTCGTAATTTTGCGTGAAAGTACGAGCGAGAACGTTCGTACCATTTTAGCACCACTAGATTTTGCATCTGCTCTAGACGTTTCAAAACAGCGTCTCTTTATATTGGAGAGTCTACACACATCCGTAGAGTTTCAACCACAACGTTCACAGAATATTGTTTCACAAGCAAGATATCAATATAATTTTATTTTGAAAATGAGTTAATAATGATTGACGGTCCTTTCCATTCCTTCGCAAGAAATTACTATTCGTACGAAATCCCGAGGAGTACTCCATTGGTGACACGCGTGATATTTCCATTAATTTAAAGGCTTGGAATGGACGATTCGAAAGTATTCTAGATGTAGATTAACATTAGAAAGATGAGAAGCATTCAGCAAAACTATAATAGCAATATAGCCGTAAATTATTTATGACAGTGGTGTCTTCAGCATATCAGCGCGACTACGTACTTCTTTTTAGACACATTGTCTCGCATTCAGAGGTCGTTCTTTTATGGAATTAATATATTTCCAAATTCTTTTGGCATATTTAATTTCGTAAATTTTGCATTCTTAATTTTGTGTTTCGAAAATATCCTTTTCTGTTTCTACTATATATTAATATATTTTAGGGATCTTTGAAAGGCAAACACATTAAACGGAACATAATAAAATGATAATTACGTTCGTTTGCTCATAATGTAAACGCTAAGCAACCGGAGGCACCACGGTTCCCGAAAGGGTGACTATACGGGAACGCTGGTTACTAGCGGCGCCGAGCTCCTGGCCGAAGGGATAAAAGGCACTGACTGACTGTGACGTGACAAATAACGGAAGATTATATCAATGTATACATACGCCCAATGTCCTGAAAGGGCTAAAGAGACGGGTTGCATAAATTAAGCAACGATTTAAAAACAAAAAGGCGCCAGTCGGCGACGTGGCCGCGATCGCTAAAGAAGTAGTTCCGTAGTGATCTTGGACCGAGGGCCCACGGGTTCGAGTCCCGCCTCAGACATGGTTGTATGTGTTCCTCCTTTCACTCCCTATCATCACCGCATCGTTTCATCCTCACATCGTAACGATGAACCCAATAGTGGTCGCTAATGACCTAATAGCTGATGCGACCTTAAATAATACACACGCACACAAAATTAGACGCCAGATTATGTTTGCCCGTTTAAGAGGTACACATTGTGAGCTTTACACTTCTTTCCGGCGATGATCCGAACTCGACAAATTCTCCTCCGCCGGGTAATTTTTCCGAGCCTGAAGCCCAAACGTCGTGAGACCCCAACTGCAGCCCCTTGCAAGGAAAAAAAGCCCTGGCGGGGCGCGCCGCGCTGAGTTAGTCCGCTGAGCGGAGTTCCCCTCTGCGCCGTAGGGTCGCCCTCGCCCTTCGGGCCGCGAAAGGGAGGCGCTGATGGATGCGCCAAGTTTATCCAAACGCCGCGGGAAGGCCCCCCTCCCGGCCGGGGCAATCGCCAATCGCCAGCCGCTTACCCCCCGCTCCCCTCCATCCAAATGGAGCGGCGCGCTGCATCGAAAAACCCAAACTTCTTCAAACCGTATGAAATATTGAGAAGATATAGCCGATGTTGGATTGTGTTGTTTTATATTAAAATATTTGCATGATGTAAAATACGTTCTTGCGGTCTCATGCTCATGATCCGAACATTTGGCCATTGGTTGGTACACGGTGACCGGGCATTTTGAAATGTGGTGCACAACGCTAGAAACTGCGTTTGGGTGTAGGTAAGGCGTTGTTACCATTTGAATAGCTAAAAACAATATTTTTTAACGATTTTACTTCCTTCTATTCGATCGTATATACGGAATAATGCGTATTATAGAGAAGATTGTGTAACGTTGCGGAAAATCGATTTTGAGCGGCTTAAATGGTTCAGGGATCCTCTGATATCGAAGAAGTGGTTATCTTCGAAAACTATGTTAGCAACACTCACGCCAAACTATTCGTAGGAATGTTTTCGAAATGAACATGATTTGACATTGTTCCACTTGAAGTACTGCTACTTTGAAAATAATACTTGAAATTTGGGATATTTTTATAGGCATTTCCGAGGAAATTTTCTAAATGTTCTCAAAAATGCCTCCATTTTTTACAAAAATTGTCATCTTTTGACGGCTCAGCCATCATCTTCAGTTTTGCTATCTGAGAGCCGCAGTTGTAGACTCACCGGCTAATGTCTAATCTTAGAAGATCAGATGATGGTCAAGCTATTGATAGCTGAATAAAAATGTTGACCAAGACAATACCTTTGATTTAAATCTTCCAAATACGTTTTGAATCCCTTGTTCGCTGCAAAGCACTGAAATGACAATGCTCTCATAGTTTGATGGCTTATTTGCGTCGTTTCCTGGTAGATAATGTAAAATGTAGTTACGAGAGAAGTTGAAGGCTTTAATTTTGACTGGCATTTAGCGAGGATTCTTCTACAAGCCACAGCATGAAATAGCGCACTGACGATTTTTTCAGCATTTGATGATTTGTGCTCAGTCGTAATTGAACACGTGAAGATAAATTCACGAAGCCACTTTACTATTGCCCACAGCACTGGAATTGCAGTTATCTGGAATGTTACACCATTTCTTTATTTAAATCTCATTTCATAATGTAAGGTACAAATATTTTTCCACCTCTGGCTTTGAAACTAATTAAAATTTGTGCACAAGGTAGTGGATATAAATACGTATAATTTTTTTAAAAAATTTCAAATCCATTTTCCATAGTTACATGTCACCAGATTTCAACCTTTCGGAAATATTGCAAGAAACTTTAAACAATTTAGCACTGGACATGATAAATGATAAGTTAGGATTATAAAAACTGCTCTCTTTCTGTTGGTCGAGCTAAAATCGCAATTTTGTACAATGCGACGAAAAATGCCATTGTGTGTCTGATGTATAGTAGAACGTTATTTTTTGGAATTAAACCATTCAATAAAGTCGAATAAAATTTTATGTACAAAAATGAAGCAATATTTTCCATAACAAATAATGTACTACATTTAATTAATACGTTATAGACACTTAAAAATAGTAACTAAAATGTATTCTACACATTTCTTTCGCATTTTTGTATGTTTTGATTTCGTGTTTTTCTTGCCTTCTTTATCAATGGGATGTCACGGCACAGAAAATATGAGCACCGTCAAAGAGTGATAATGTATCTTTTGTCTCAGTATATTTTATACTTTTACAAATGTCTAGATGCTCTATAAAACAAATTAAAATTACTGTATATTTAATAAATTTTCTTAGGTGGCGAGTGGAAGAATGGATCATTTACATGGAAACAAGTCTTGAACCTAGGACGTTTTCTGAAGACAAGCTCTTTAAACAATAAAAGTATGAGAAATAAGAATGAAAGGCTAACGACATTCAAACAGCCATGAATGACTTTTCACTCTGAACTTACTCTTCTGTGTTCTTTTCGGTGACAGACCCGAAAATCGTGTCGCGGCGACATCGAACACAAGGGAGAACAGTTAAGAAACAGATTCTCTTTTTACAAATGTACGGCATTTTATATACCCACTTTTTTTTCGAAATATTGATTTTTAGATGCAGATTACAAATACAACATAATTAAACTAAAGATTTCTTTGTAAATTATTTTAAATAAGGGTGTAATTTAGTGGTTTTGAGATTGTCCCAGGAAACACTAATGATTATGATTATTTAAGGGGACCTCAAACATGTAGAAGAAAAATGAACAAAAATGAATAAATAACATGTAAATGATGTACAAAATGTCAGACGCAAGGATAAGAGAGGTACGTGGTACTACTTGTCTTAAGAACTCTGGGACATTGGCCTCTATCTCTTCGTTGTCTCATCGTGTCTCGTCGCCGGGACCAAACATTGAGGTAGGACTGCGCGACGAAAAGATTCAGAGAGCTTTTGTTTGAATGTAGGTTTTTTTATAATATTTCGCAAATGTTATAAATGTTGTTAAAAACAGACTTCAAATAAAACAGCGAAGTAAACAAATATTTCTTTATAATATAGTAAATAGTATTGTCCCAGGTTTTTGGATGATACGTATCTACTATGACATGGTATGACTAATATTCGCAGCAGTTTATCAATCCTTGCGGGAGCCAGCGAGCCGACAGTTTCACGTTGTCTTTACGCGAGGTATCCACAGGTTGACGGCCATACTAAACATTACAATTTTTTAGTTAAGCACAGCTTGTCTTATCGAAAAGCTGATGTGTTTACCTACATTTAACCCTGAAATACCAGTAGTGGCAACTGTTTAGTAAATACGTGAATGCGAATTATTATTATTGTTAATATTATTAAAACAGTAAAATATCTGAGAATAGTTAAAATAAACTTGTAATTACTAAAAGTGAGGTGGATGTGCTAAAAGGTGTATTTGTGAACAATAAATGTGTATGTTATCAATAATATTATTAAAACAGTAAAATATCTGAGAATAGTTAAAATAAACTTATAATTACAAAAAGTGAGGTGGATGTGCTAAAAGGTGAATTTGTGAACAATAAATGTGTATTTGAGACGCAAGGGTGGGCGATGTGCGCTGAACAAGTCGCCGTGAAATCCCCGGCGCATTGGCCTGTCTCTTGCGTGTCGCATCGCTTTCGGGCGCCGGGCCCGAAGATCCAGGCGCCCGGCGGCGAAAACAAGGGCGGAGCGGCGACGAGGGCTGCGTCGCCTCGTGAATCGCGTATTATCTGCAAGACCTAAAATTTCAGAAAGTTCTCACAAAGGGCCGGAACGTTATTAGGGAGGGGGCGAGGGCGCCATCTTAAGGGCTCCGGGCCTCCGAGGGTCCAAAGAGCGGCGTCGCTCGCGCCTTTATTTACAATTAATAAGAACGACAGGTACATCGAGCCATTAGGCGAGTCGTTCCCCGCTTTATTGGCGCCGGGTAAAAAGTTAATTAGACCCCCCTGCACCCCCGGGCTCCCCTGGCCCCCGCCGCCGCCGACCTCGTTAAGACACCCCTCCCCCCTTTCTTCGCCTCATGGGTCCACTCCCCCCCTCCGTCCCCCCCTTCTTTGCCCGAAATTTCCGAACCCGGAGTCTTATCCTACGGCGCTGCTTTGCTGCTGGAATTGCAATTGCGTGCTGCGCTCCAAAAAGATGTTGCGTGCAATTGAACCTCCGCCGAACCAAATTAGATTCCTCTTGTTCTCGTTTTCTAAAGACCATGTGATAATATTCGCCTCTACGACACTCTCCGGGGTTGGCTGAAGTGAATTAAAAACAGTTATGTATGTTGAAAAGAGATGATTTGCTTTTTTGAGAGAACAGTGATGTTTGTGAATGGAATTGTTTGCAGAGACTGACAAGAACACTTCAAAATACTTCCTGATAATCTTGTTTCTATTGTGAATATGTTAAAAAAAGAACGTCGGAATATATTAAATCCAAGACAAGAGTGTTCTGTAGTTTGCTTGAATATATAAAATGCTGAACTGTACGTAAGATGACTTCAATTTTAATGCACGAAATGTATTAATTATCATTATTTGAAGCATTGAATGTAGAACATAAATATTCTCAATATTCTCTCTTGATCAATAAATAAAATCATGAATTCTGTTTATATTATTTTTAAAAAGCACACTGCTTTCACTACAGTTGCATATTTTATTAAGTGAATAAAAAATTAAATATAGTAACAGAGCAGGTGGTGACTCGTTCAGGTACTAACTTAGAAAATATTTTTTTATCTAGATCAGAAATCTTCATCAGTATTTTTTTCAGGTATATCTTATTCTGAAAACAATATTTCGCTAATATCTACTTATAAAATGGAGTGACTTCTATACCAATATATTTTACGTTGCCCATGCGTAGCAAGTTAACTCTTCTTGTAAACTATCTTGCCGCTCACACAACATGAGGCAATTCGCCCCAAGTTGCCATTGATTATATCTCCACAAATTCAACGACAGTCAAATCGAATTCATAGTGTTCTTACCAATATGCTAAATTCTAGCAATCATATGCCTTTCATATTATAAGCTATTGACTATTAATATGATGTATCCTCAAAATATTTAATTTTTAACATAATCAATTGTTGGTAAAGATAATTTGTTACACACAATAAAGGAAAGTTACACTACAGTAAAGATAATTTGAAGTTTAAATATACACAAAATTAACTAATTCTTTTAATTTTTTAACATTAGAGAGTAAATTGTTAAGGCAGAGGAAGTTGAAAGTACAGTAATCGAATCGAAAATGAAATGAATAAAAAATGACGGTTTGCCTTTATAATAATTGTAATACTGAAATTTGTCTGTTGATAAAATTACACATGACAAAATCATGAAAGGACATTTCTCAACGAAGTGACATTACTAAAACAATGTTTTGACGGAAACTTCCGATAACTGGCGAAACCGTGAAAGGAATACTCACAGCGATCAGCGTATGTGGAAATCGCTTGGGCTCTCAGCGAAAATCAAAGTGTGCGCGGCGGCTCCAAATCGCTGCCTCTTGGAAGTCGCGCGGGCGCAGCTGCGAGCGCCGCTTCAAAGGCGCGGAGGCCGCGTGAGAGGCCGCCTGCGGTCTGTCGCGTCCAGCCACCGCCCTCCCCCTCCCCCTCCACCCGCCTGCCACCGCCTCAAAACAGCCCTCGCTCGGGCCTCCACCGCCGTCACCCCAAACCCAGGCCTTCACCTCTACCGCCGCCACCACCGACACTACTTTTACGTCCGCCAACCAACACCAAATCCACCCACGACCCTGCCTCGTCCTCACATGTCAACAGCCACCGCCACCCCCACCACTTCTGCCCCCGCCCCACCAGCCGCCACCCCCACCGCTCCCCGCCACCACCACCGCCCCTGCCACCCGCACCGCCACCCCCACCGCAACCCACACCACCACCACCACTGCACTGCCACTGCCACTGTCACCACTATTGCCACTGTCACTACCACTGCCCTCGGCGCGCCCCGCCACTTGCCAACGCCCTCTCCGTACAACCAAGATCCCGGTCCCATTGCCCATACCCTCGCCCACGCCCCCGCATCCGCCACTGCAACGGCCTCCCCCCTTCCAAGACTCGCCCCCGCTCCCGTTTCCACCGCCGCCCCCTCCCCTCCCGCCCAGCAGCGGAAATATGTGCGCGGAGTGAGGGCTGCGCGGCGCGCGGCGCGGCCACCCCAGCGCCTCGGCCTGGCATTCAGGGCGGGCGCGCGGCCGCGCCGGCGGCGGGCCGGGCGGGCCGGGCCGGCTGCCGGGCCTTCAAGCCCGAGGGCAGCCCATTTGTCGCTCCCCGCCCTCTGGAACAAGAACGGGGCAATAGCGGCCCTGACAAACAGCGCCCGCAGCGGCGGCGGCGGCGGCGGGCGCTTGTGAAAGGGCCTCGCGAGAGACGGCGAGCCGAGCTCCCCTCTGCGGCCCGCGCCGCCCCCGCCCCCGCCCCCGCCGCCGCCGCCCGTCGCAAGATTTCGCCCGGAACAATACGGCGCGGCGTGCGGTGCGTCGCTGTCAGCGTGACGGGCGGGCCCCCGCCCCCGCGCCCGCGCCCGGCCCGCGCTCTGACGGCCGCCGGCGGCGGTGGCGGCGGCGGCAGACGCGCGGGGGCGCCGTGGATGCCTCGGCCCGCGCGCTGCCCGCCTCCCCGCCCACGACGCGAGCATCTCGCAGCGCCGGCGGCTGGCGGCCAACAGGCCTGCCAACCGCCACGCTCACGCCGTCCGTTTCATACTTGCACGATTCGGAAGATAAGGCCACAAATTGACGACGCTATTCACACCAATGTATCCCGTGTTAACAACACGTAGTACTTTGTAAATGTCTTTTAACAGCGAAACACCTTAATACTGAAAACGTCATTTCACACAGTTTTCGGCAGCTTTTCATGGGTCATTTCTTCCAAGAGTCAGGAGTTAAGGCCACAAATTAATGTATCCCGTTAAGGCCACAAATTAATGTATCTCATGTTAACAAAATGTAGTACTTTGTAAATGTCTTTTACAAGTGAAATACCGCAATACTGGAAACGTCATTTTACACGGTACAGTTTTCGGCAGATTTTTGCACAGAAACAATAAACAAACTTCAGGATCTCAAACTAGATTACACGGTCGTTATTACACGATCTCCACGTTTTATACACGATTTGCGACTAAATGTCTTCAGGGGCTCTGCCTACCTACAAATGAATTCCTGAATGGCACCGTCCGAGTACATATATTCCCGACATTCGTGTACGTGCGTTACGAGCACCTTTTTTAATACTTTTTTCAACTAAAGAAACATGGGGAGCAAATATAGATAGGCCTTCATCGTCACTACAAGCGTGGTGGTTGTGGCCGCGAAAGATTTCAGAGTGCGCCGACAAAACGTTCCGACCGGAGGAGGTTACAGAAGTGAGATTTACAAGATGCAGTGAAGGAAACCTCAGAATGCGAATTCGCCTCGCAATTGCAAAACTCTCATTCATCGCACCTAACCCAACCAGAAAATTGGAAAGGATGGATGTATTCCACCGTAAAGAAAACCGTTAGATTAGATTAGATTTATACTAATTCTGGAATTAATTTTGAGAACTTGCTGGCAGAATGCACTATTTTAACAATACATATCTAAACAATTTAAAAAAATTTACATATTAGCGTGAACATTTTTCCGTGCGAGCTTTCATTGCTACGAAACAATCATATTTTTAAGCAGTTTTTAACTAAATTAAATTTTTAAATCCGTGAATTTCAACCGTGAATGCTAATATATGAATATGAAATATTCAATTTAGTTGTACATACTCGTACATTTATTTCATACATGCAAATATTACATGTATAGGTTCTGTACATTTCTGACAACCCATGCTACCAAGTGCTGGTTTGTAAGAGAGAAAAAACAAAAATCTAAAAATAATTGAAGATGCAACTACGTCCCTTTTTGCAGATTTCGGGCTAAGAAATGTAACTCATGGTTCTTGGTGACGGGTCGAAAATTTTCTGTGTTAACCTAGTACGTAATTTGTATTGACGATTGCACGAGTGTCTGGTCATACTTTCCTTAACTTGAAATTTATAATTTCTTCGTTTAAAATACGTGTGATAACTCAAGAAATATAATTTCGTACCCATACACAGCACATATACGTCGATTTTGTCAATTAGTTTGTGTCAATTATTGTTTTGTTTAGTAAATCGACATTTTGACGATTTTTTGTCTTTACACAGGCTAATTAATTTATTTGATTTAATCTCTTTATTTTCTTACCTGAACTCTATGATTCAAGATTCATTAAATTATTAACCTGTTTTATATTACTCTAGGATTAGTTACTTCTCCTTCCTTCGTTTATATAAGCATTTAAACTTTCCTTGCAGAATATTATTCTTCTTTCTGGGATTGTTCTCTTCACAAATTTAAACTTTATACCATCCTCTCCCACAGGTCTATATTTTGAGCGTGCATTATTCGGTGTATAAACTCACGTTCTTGATTTATTTTGAAACAAAATTTTTCTGCTTACAGTCTCCAAGACTGATTCTCAGAGAAAACCTCTTAAAAATCATTTTTGACAGTCATTGTTCTTTATATTATCGATCCATTTTAGTAATTTTGTCTTAAGGAATTTAATACGTTTGGTTTTAGATTGATGATGATTTCTGATTTTCTTTTCCATAATTACACTTTTCTTGCCTAAATGACCATACGTTTTCGACCAATTTATTTGCATTATTTAATTAATGTTACATTTGTGTTTATTTGATCTCATAGAAGAACGTCGGAAGCACTTCCTTTCTCCTATGAGATCCGTACGTTAATGAGTGAAAGAAACGAGTGATTGTATGTTATAATAATAATAATAATAATAATAATAATAATAATAATAATAATAATAGTGTGAGAAAAATGAAAACAATTTGTTCTTTATTCGTCTGAATACTTCACGTACTTTTTAAAATTATTACTCAAGCATTTTTATATTAACGGTATTGAGAGATTTAACAAGAGAATAAAACAAATCGTATATTTCATTATCAATATGACTCAAACAATACACTTAAAATTTCATACTATTTAATTGGCGTGGTATTTGTAAGTAGTTTACATAAAAAGTACGAAGCGATAGCAGATTTGCCGGACTATCACTATAAAAAATTCAACGTTGCAAGCTCAGAGACCTCGCGCTGTGCGTTCACCTGAACTTTCTTCGCAGTTCCTTTCCCACGTGCTGATCACGGAAGTGGTGTTCAGCAACGTCGCTGCACTGAGAGACCAGCGATTCCAATGCGTCAGAGCTGCAGCACATACTGCACTAAATAGGACCTCCACGCTCCTCGCTGTTGATTACCTACTTAACTGTAGTTAAGCGATATAACTTTAATTGTCGCAGTAATTCATTAAGGGATATCAAGCAAACGTGACGTATATTACTGTACTTCTGTTCAATAAACTCGGAAGTGAATATAGGCGAGAGAATACTGTAGTACGATTAATTACATTATAGTCGACAAGGTTTATGGCGTCCTCAAACAATTTCGCAGATTCTACGATATGAAGAGCCGAGAGCATCTGTGACTTGATACGACTGTATTCGCAAAGCGCAGACCAAGCATTCCAAGAAATGAATTGGAAAAGAAGAAATGTATTTAAAAGGGTAAAAATGAAAGACAATAGAGGAAAGAATCAGTGAAAGGTGGAATAGAAGAGAAATTTATGGAAGGTAGAAGAAGCTTGTGCAACGCGGTAAGGGTTTGGAGTGCTGCAGCGAAAAAGAGGAAGGGAAAGAAAATGAAACAGGAAAAGTGGATAACGGGTAAGGAATGGAAATAATTCCGAAAAAGAGAAATAAAAATGGTCCCTTACCGTGAAATAGTCAACGAAGTCTAGTAATAATAAATGGCGTGATAAAAGGGAAAATAAATTCACGAAAGTCAATAAGAGGTACCAAGAACAAAAAGACATGTTGCGGCAGCAAGAAATGTAAAGAGAGAGAAGATGAAATACGAATAGTGGATAGGTAGAAAGGAAGGAACGATTAGCGAAAAGGGAAAATGGAGGAAATTTGTGTAAGGTCTGTAGATACAAGCAGGAAAAGTAAAGGTGAAATAAAAAAAATGGAAGAAAAGACAAAAAATCACTTAACAAATGAAAATAGAAACTAGTGGTGCTGTTCAACACATACCTTCTCGCATAATTTGTAACGGCTTCGCAATATTATACTACTACATGAACCTGCAAAAGTGTTTTCACCAGAAATGTTTTTCCGCGCCGAGACCAGAACTCGGGCCCATTGCGCTAACACACAGTGCGTTTATCACGCTTCATCACTACACCAGGCAGTCGTCTCACTTGGGCCGACGCTTGAAAAATCTAATTGTCCCTCCTATTTTTTTCAAAACGCAATTTTTGGAAATTCAGAGGGTTCAAATAACTTTTTTTCCATTCTCTCAAGCATCTCTTGATTTATACGTCGAAATAATTTAAAGAAAAAACTTGAACGGTTTTCAAGAAACGTTTTTTTTTAATTGCATTAACTTCGAGCACAAATTACAGGAATACTATTTGCTTCTTGAAATAATTGTACGTGACCTTTTTTAAAATGATGATTTCTCTGAAAATTTGCCTTCAATTCTATACTTTTGAAATATTACCATTTTTCAATTTTTGAGGGTAGATATAATTCACTGAAAATGAAACTAGCACCAATTTGCTTAGTATTCTTTGATATATTCGAGGAGAAAATTTAAAGAAAAAAATTTGGAGCCATTTAAAAAAAATTAATTGTTCACGCAAAATTATGGAAAACTATTCATATTTTTGAAAACTTGCACGCGACATTATTTCAAGATCCTTTTTCTTAAAACAGATTTCTTTAAGGAAAAAATATATATCTTCAATATTGTAGTTGTAGAAAGACGACGAAAACCATTTTGGACTTTTATAATTTTCTAAAATTTAGGGATTTAAACTAAAATGAGCTCTATTCTTTTAACCTTTTCACATTTTCTACGCTTGAAAAGGACAAAATTTAAACCAAAAATTTGGATTTTGCTTTGGAAATTGGATTTGGATTTTGGATGAAATTTTTTTGAAATATATTTGAAAATTTTCTAGGGCTTATACGAAGTGGAGGAAAAAAATCTGCTGAACGGTTTAGGTAGTAGCGATAACCACAGATAGACAGACGTTTTGCAGTCAACCAATTTTTCAGTATTAAGGACACATAATACATAGAGTGCGACTACATAGTGGGTTGGAGGAAGTGATTTACTATGTATAGAATTCTAGAAGAATTTATACACTTCTCCGTTCGCAGGGCTCGGCAAAAAACAGTTCCGTATCTATGGAACATTTTCAGTTTTCAATAGTTTCTCTTCTTACGAAGTGAAGGTGAGAAAGTAGGAGTAATATAAAAAAATTGCATCACGCTGAGGGAAGGAAAAGAAGGTACAGTATTCAAATGAATAAGTGAAATTCGGGAAAGGAGGGAATTGCAAAGTTCCGAAAGGTAGCAGGTTCGTAGGATGAATGGTGCACAAAGTCACACAAGAAGAATAATTGGGGGAGGGGGGAGCGAGCGATGGGCGACAACCGCGCGGCCCTGGGCGAAGGGCGCACCTGCAGAAACGACGCCCCTCCCTGCCCCCGGGGACGTTCCTTAGGGAGGAGGAAAAGCCTTTTATATCGCGCGCATCTGCGACGGCAGGCCGCCCTCCGCGCCCTGGCGCTCGCCGATCGATAACGGCGCCACGTCGTTACTGTTGCTCTACACCGGGAGCCCTCACAGCAGTGTTGTCAAGGTCGATGCTACGAGCGGGAATCCGTGGCGCGAGTGCCACGACGAAATCGCCCCCTCCACGCAGTTCATCACCCCGCCACCAGAGACACGCCATCCCTATTGTAAAACGGGGCGGGATTACTGCTAAGAGTTTCCTTTCCCGACGCTAGTTGCGCAGAGAAGCTCGTGGCATGCTACGGTGCCACGACGCGTGCCTCAGCCACCAATAGAAGACCTTGACACCATTGCCTTCCATTATTTTCACACTCACTTAATGTGTTGAAATAACAATAACCAGCAGCTGCATTTTCATTCCAGAGCCTTTTGTTTATTGAAATGTAAATGAATTTTGAATGTTTAATTGACAAATTTTATGTTAACTTTTTCTCTATTGAGTAGTAACTATATTAGGTTTTGCACTTCTCTGACTGATATTCTAACTAATCTAACTGAAATGCTTTTCAAATTGAATTTTCGATTTTAATTTGAAATTGGAGATTTTATTTAATATAAAACAATAAAGTCAAAAGTAGAACTTAGTGTAGAATTTATAAATCGTCACAATGCACATTTTTCTGTGCTCGACGTTCCTATAATATTGTTTAGCGCTTTTCCTACTATTTTAATCAGACAAAATGAATTCTCGAAACACTTTTACAGCGTGTTTTATGTTCTGACAACAGCCAACATTTCTCTTCAAACAATTCCGTTCCTCGCTTGCCGACACATCCCGGCTAGCTATACCATCATGCCTGTAATTCATATATTTTCAACCTTGTGATACGTTGTATTTGGTTTAAACGTAAAAACACCAGTTGAAGCTATTTAAACCTTGGTAGATAGGGCCCAAACGGTAGATGAAATGCCCACGGTAATTACGGCCAATTCTATAGTCAAGACCTAGATGTCAGATGTGACTTTATTTTTTAGACTCCACTTTCCAGAATGGATGGGGGTTCCTTTTGAACCCTTTTTACGACGCCTTCCAAAACAAATTCATTTTTCTTTCTTTGGGTAAGATTTTTTTCGATATCGGTTGTAAAAGAACTCGTCATGCTTTTTCAATTTCTATATTTATTTTTTTAATTTAATTTAAATAAAATACAACATAAAACTGTTTCTTAAAATTTCATTTTATGTGCGACCGCAAGGAAGAATGTATTTATCTGTGATTATTGTTACCGCGTAATTGTTGTTTCTACGTGTTATTCCAAAAACTTGACTACCTATTACTATAAAAGTCAGAATTATTTCGTAATATGAAACGATATATACATTTTATAAAGATTTCTTTAGTACTCTAGGATCGCTTTTAATTTCGAAAAGTTTGAGAATTTAATTAATGTTAATTTCTTTGGTTTGCTATATTTCTACACGTCGAATTAAGAAAACTGCTACGACTGTCGTTGAAACACATCTAACTCGCAAGAATTGCATCGTTCCTTTTCCTTTCAAGCCACACCATTTCATCTTCATTTCAATATTGAAAATTAAATTAATATGCCTAAAAGTTCGTTGTTTCACTTTTTTAAGTATTTTAAAATATTTATGATAATTCGTTTCGAAGTTCATGTCGAGATATTGTTACGCAGTCAGGCAACTTTAGCTTTCACGTTCATGCGATTCATAGATTCTGCGACAGGAAGACTGCTAATTAACCCAAGAACTCTATATTATAACGTATAATTTAGCTTGAATGAATGGTTTTAATCAACTCATATGCCCTAAACAAAAGAAAGCACACTATCAGCAAAATTCCTACACATAAAAACGAAAAGAAAGCGACTTTCATTACGAATTTTATAATTGATCATCCTAACTTCTTATTAAAAGAACTGAGGACTATACGTAAACTTTAGCGATCATCATAGGACCGATAGAATCATCGACAATGGAAAGGTGAAGTCATTGTTCGTGTAGCATGTGCCGAAAATGTTAACGAGATTTTTTGAGAAGGGACGCTTTGACAGTTACTGCTTGGCTATTGTTGTCAATTGCGAGTTATGCTCATACACTCAATTCGTCAATGCATTTATTTAGTTAAATCATTAGTATATTTCTAATGATACAGGTAATTTAGTTAGATCATAGTTTGTAACACGATCTCTTTCAGTGCCATTGCTCTACATCACATTCATTTGTTTCCCGATCTGTGAAACTCGAATTTAATAACTGAAAATCAAACTTGTTATTAAGGGGCCGTCCATAATTTACGTAACGCAAATTTCGGGTATTTTCAATACCTCCCTCCCTCTTGTAACGCACTTCCCACGCGTAACGCTGCGTCAGACCCCCTCCCTCCCCATTTGGCGTTACGTAATTTATGGACGACCCCCAATAGAATTGAAGAGTGAACACAATCGACATAGGACGTTAGAGACGTTTACGAACGTCATGGGACCGTTAGATCCATCGAAAGTCAGAAGGTAATCATTACAAACGTCATGGGAGTGTTATATCTATCAAAAGACAGAAGATAATCATTACGAACGTCATGGGACCGTTAGATCCGTTGAAAGTCAGAAGGTGAAGTCATTGATCCTGCTGCACCTGTCGGTGAACGTGGACAAGTCCGGTGCATGTGTTCCAGGAGCAGACCGAACACCCGCGCAAAACCCTCCCGTGGTCGCTGGCCGCGAGGGCGCGCTCGGCCGTCGCTCGCGCCGGAAAGGAGGCGCTCTCTCTGCGCCGGGGGGCGGGGGGTGGGGCCGGGGGCGGGGCGGGGGCGGCGCGGTGGGCGGCGCCCGGGGATCACATTACCGCCGCCGCAGTTCCGACTCAGCAGCCGCGCAGCCGCCTGGAAAACGCAACCCGCGCGGCGCCGCGCCGCAAGAAGATGCACGGGCGGGCGGCGCCGGCGATGCGGGCGGCAAGAGCAGCAAGGCAGTGGGGGACGATTGGGGCAGAGAGGGAGCAGAGGTTGCGAAGGAGGAGGGAGCCCCGGATACGGCGAAGGCGGCGGCGGAGAGGGCGGCGGAGGCGGCGGGGACGGCTGGGGCGGCGATGTCGGTGGAGGTGGCGGCGTCGGAGGGGGCGGCGGGGACGGAGAGGGCGGTGGTCGGTGAAGCGATGGCGGAGGCAGCGTCGGAGGCGACGGGGGCGGCGCAGTCAGTGGAGGTGGCGGAGAGGGCGGCGAGGGCAGTTTGGATGCGGGGTGGGTGGGGGCGGCGCGTACGCTAGGCGAAGCGTCCCCTTGGCGCGAACAGATGGGAGCGAGCGGGCGGGCGGGGCGGGCCGGGCAGGGCGGGGGGCGAAAGAGAGACGGAGGGTCGTGGTGGAGGCGCGGGGGCGCCCAGAGAAAACAAAAGGGATCAAGAAGACAGCGTGAGAAACCTGGGCGGTGGGATTGCGCGGAAACCTCTTGAGGCATAAAATGTTTTGCGAAGATCGAGAGGCAAACAGCGCGTTAAAAAGGGGGCAGCGCTGGCCAAATATGATTCGCCGCAGACGCCGCTCCTCTGCTGGCTAATAAAATTACATGGACTGCGGCCACGCCCCCCTCGCACGCCCCCCTCGCCCGCCCCCCTCGCACGCCCCCCTCACCCGCCCCCCCTCGCCCACCCCACTCGCCGGCCCTCCTCGCCCGCCTCCTTCGCCCGCCCCCCTCGCCCGCCCCCCTCGCCCGCCCCCCGCCCGCCCTCCTCGCTCGTCCCCCTCGCCCGCCCCCCTCGCCCGCCCTCCTCGCCCGCCCCCCTCGCCCGCCCTCCTCACACGTCCCCCTCCCCGCCCCTCCCCGCCCCCGCCCCCTCACAGCCCCCTCGCCGCCCCTTCGCTCGCCCCCCTCTCCGCCCCCTCGCCCGCCCTCCTCGCCCGCCCCCTTCGGCCGGCCCCCTCGCCTGCACCCGTCGCTCGCCCCCCTCGCCCGCACCCCCCGACCGCCCCCCTCGCCCGCCCCCTCGCCCGCCCCCCTCGCTCGCCCCCCTCGCCCGCCCCCCTCGCCCCGCCCCCTCGCCCGTTCCCCTCGCCCCGCCCCCACCGCCCGCCCGCCCGCCCCCACCGCCCGCCCCCCCCGCCCGCCCCCCCCCCGCCCGCCCCCCTTCCTTCCGGCGCCTCGGCCCCGCGCCAGCTGGACGCCACCCCCGCTGACCTCATCCTCAGCCCCGCCTCCGTCTCCACCACCCCTGGCGAATCCAAAGGGTGGGACATAACGACCACCCGCCACCAAAGTGGGCCTAGAGTTTTCGTTTGCCTTCCTTTATTTTCGCAAAATTATTTTAAATATTCATTTACGCCGAATTATGTAATTGTTTAAACAATAATATTGTTGAAGTATCATATCCACAGTCCATAAATAATATCCAATATAATAACAAATGTGTGTATAATTTAACAAAGAGCTGCAATGGCTTCCCCCAAATAATCGCGTGGATCTGCCCCTGTCCACCACCTCCACTCGCACTCGCCGTTTCCTCCGACTCTTTCCACGCCAGCACCTTTGATTATGATTCGTCTTCATTGTTGCTTCCGTCTTCGCTTCAGGGTGTTCTTGTGCTTCTTTTCCGTTTTCTTCTTCACCCCTCTATTACACCGCCTTCACCCCCTTCTTAGCGGTTCCACCACTCCTTCTCTGGAGAAAAATTCTTGCTTTCGGTTGCTCTAATTGTTTTTTGTTTTTTTTTTTTCGTGATTTGTCCGATCACCATCCGGCGAATGCCGGAGCAGTTCCGTAACAGACGGGACACGGACCGCGCGCGATCTTTCCTTCCACTTCCTTGTTTTATCCTCACCCCTTACTCACACACTTACACTAACATGCACTACAAAACTACACTTACCGGGAGACCGGTCGGGAGCTTACAGCCTGTCCCGGCTCGGGCGGTGCCCCGCTGGTAGGAAATACCTGGTCGAGGGGAAAATCCCGCTAGTCGGACGCTAGGTCGGCGCCGGATCTCGCCATCTAAGGGGGAAAAGGTCACCACCACGTCCCGAGGAAAACACGCACTGCACTTGAATGTGACTAATGGATGGGACTAATGAATGTGTAGTTGACGCGCCCGTAATCACGAACAATCTATCACTGAATCCCACCACTCCTCGCCATCGCCTCGTTCTTTAGCATTCCCCTCCACCAGCAGCGCTCCAGCTCCTCATTGCCTCGACACCGCTACCTCCTCTTCCTTCGAGTTCACCATCTCCGTGTCCTTCTCTGGTCTGTCCTTCGCATTATTCCAGTCTTGTCAAGATCGATGTCACGAGCGGGAGTCCACGGCACGAGTGCCACGACGAAATTTCCCCTCCACGCAGTTCATTACCCAGCCACAAGATTCAACGCCATCACTATTGTAAAACGGCGGGGTTGCTGCTAATGGTTTCCATTCCCGACGCTAAGTTGCAGGAAAGAAGTTCGTGGCGTGCTACGGTGCCACGACGCGTGCCACTGTCACCAGTAGAAGACCGTGTCACAACTGCATTATCCTTTTCATTTCATCGGTCTCTGCTACTTTATCGTCCTCCCGCAGCGTCAGGATCTTCTCCTGTTCTTCCTCCTGTATTTATCCTCGACCGCTGCCTTTGCTTTGATTTTCTCTGCCATCTCTGCCTCTATCCTACTCTCCCCGTCCGCCCCTTCCGCCACTAGAGACGGCCGGCGCCCTGGCGTTTTTCTCAGAATTAATTTCGTAATGACAAAAATCACGAACTCCCGCCAACTCGGTCGCAGTCTTCTTCTCCCAATCCGCCGCAGAAATCGATGATTCCAGTCGGACTGGTGGCGCAGGAACGTGCAGGAAGTGTTGGGTTACACCTCAACCCTTAAGGGGACGCGTTGGCGCACAGCGTGCGCCATCGGCGGATATTGTTGCGCCATTTCCGATAGATGAGTCGACATTCGTTATCGCTTCGTGTAACCTTTCAGTGCAGTCTTGGCTGCCCGTATATGGAGTTTCGTTGTCCTTACTCAATTCTGGGTTGACTTATTGGCGAATCAGTCATCGATGGACCGTTTGTCGCGTACTGTGCGCGGCGCGTAGTTATGTAGAGTCTCAAATTATCCTTCTATTAGGATCTTTGATCTCATTACGTTGATGGAAAATATCATTTTATACTCACTGTACGCAAACTAGTAAATTAAAATCGTATCATTTTGAGAAACAATAACTTTATGTTCCAGGGGTGATTTTGAGAGAGAAACCTGTCACTTTACAAACCTTTTGCTCGAATACGAAGAGGAGGAAGCAGTGTGTTGTAATGAATTGACTGTGAGGATATGTACCATAAATTGAGACAAAAATATCACAATAGTTGCAGAAAAAACAAAATCTTCTTGGCGAACTCCGTGCGCCGCGCATCCACTTACGTTCCGAAATTTGACGCGCGCGCTTAAGGGTTAATGCAGGGAGGTTGTACAGTGCGTAAGACACTGCAGTTTTCCTATTACTCCTGTTTCTATTTTCATCATCTTTTCCATCTCCATTCTGATTACTTACCTTATGATCATCGTCGTCATTACATCTTAACTCAACGCCTTGCCTGGAACCCAATGCTGTCATTCGACTGTCGGAACTGCAGATATTTTTGCAGGATTCTTAAAAATTGAAGTGATAAATAAATGAATAAGTGTTTTATTTTCAAGGAAATTACAACTGATTTGCATTTTGTCATACTTTTGTATTTATGAAAAACTTTTCTTCACACTTCTAAAACTGTAATGGTTTCCTGGCCCTAACATTCCTTAAAAATGGTTCTAAAATATTTATTTATTGCATACAAAATGTATTTTGATTGTTTCCATCAGGAGAAATGTTAGTTACTCCTTCTTATATATTTCTATATCTTCTTTTTCTTAATTCCCATCACACAAACACAAGTTATGAAATGGTGAGAAATTAATAAACATGCATATTTTTTAGATTTTATTACTTGAATGCGTTTATGCATAAGGAATGAATAAAACAATTGAAATATAATAATATGCAAGTAGCTTTGAACACAATTTATATTAATATTTTGTGAATAATTTTCCATTATGAATGATCTGCGAATAAATTATACTCTTTTCAACTAGTTTAGTGTTTTAAAATCTTTCCAAAAGTTTATTTCAGGGAATGTATTAACGCAAAACATATTTTAATTTCATTTTCATTTTAATCTTTTTCTTAATGAAACATTTTCTGTGGTTATTTGGATTGGTGCAATAATCCTATTCTTACTTAATGATTGAGTGAAACGTCATCATTCCCTTGAGAAACTAAACCGAACATGATACAGTGATAAAGTCGAAATGAAACTTTGCGGTTAGGTTTAAAGGGAAATTCATGAATAATAGATTGTTAATTATTAATAAGGAGCTGCAAATTATTTAATAACATGAAGTGTACTGTAATAAAATCCGTTTCAAAATTCTCCAACTTAGTATTCACAGGTAATTATTGATCTTTCACGAAAGTCATGAATTAAAAAATATAACGCCACTTTTTAGGAAAACACTGGGATGTTAACAAAATATTTTTACTTTTAGGTGTCCAAAATGAGAGCGCAAACTTATTAATGCCAATATATTAAAAGAATCATTGCATAGCATTTAGAAATATTTAATCCATCCATTACTGGATTTTTATTGGGCCATTTATGCGTCGGTTTTCAATTATCCGCAAATACAAAATAATGTATGCATAACGACAACACGATTGTAATCGAATATAAAACCATTTCATTATTTAATTATAAATGTTTTTATTTTACTGAGCTTTCTCCCGCCGAAAATTATGTGAAAATTATCTCATCTTCATTGAATGGAAACGAGAGAATTCCGAAGAAACATACGGAATGAAAGATAAATAATTTATCAACAAATATGATAGAAGAATTAGGTAAATCGTCTACATCTTTAGGAGAAAATTTCGTAATGTATGCTTGAGTCTTATGATTTTATACTGGCATTACTCCCGCCCTTGATCAGCACAGAATGCTGCGCTATTCTTCTGGTCACTAGTTTTTCGACTTCTGAGAAACAGATACCCTATATGATGCCAAAGTGTGTCCGCGGCATGCAAGTATTGTTTGCCTACCTTCGATTATTTTTTACACAGATACATCAATGTATGATGATGAAGTTAAATGTGTTTGCTGTACACTCCGGTAAACAGTTGTGTCATAATCCGTGCTGGTGTCACCTGGTGAATTAGCCCGAAAACAATATTACATATAACTGTCATTATTTCGTTCGATAAGACTGCTCTACTGCTCCTAATACAGCGACTACTGCTATTACTGCTGCATCTGCTAGTGCTACTTCACTTAATGTTCCTACTGCTCTTATTACCTAACTCTTATTACTTAATGTTCGTACTATTTCTATTACTGCCACGACTGCTGCTATCGTTTCTGTCACTGCTACCACTGCTGCTAATATTACTCCTGATAATACTATTACTATTACTACGGCGACGATTACAACTTCAACGATGACGACTTCTACGAAGGCGACTACTACTACTACTATGACGACGACAACGGCGGCTTCGGTTGCTACTACTCTACTACAACTACTATTGCTGCTGCTGGTACTACTACTTCTATTGCTGCTGCTGCTGCTGCTGCTGCTACTAGTACTTCTACTACTACTATTTCTACTGCTACTTCTACTGCTGCTACTACTACTACTACTACTACTACTACTATGACGACGACGACGACAAGGGTGAAGACGACGACGGCGATAACGACAATCACAACGACGACATCGACGACGATTTTGACGATGATTTCGACGACTACGATGACTACGAAGACGGCTGCGACTGCTACTACTACTATTGCTATTATAATAATAATTATAATAATAATAATAATAATAATAATTATTATTATTATATTATAATAATTATTATTATTGTCATTGTTATTATTGTTTTATTTAACTTTCGAAGTTTGAAATAAAACTGAGCTTATAATCTGTACTCAAATAATAATCAATAAACATTTTCTACCTTGAAAACAATTCTATTATTCATTGAACTGTATCTTCTTTTTCCTAAAAGTTACGCATATTATTGCTCTAAAACTGCAGTCAGAGCATTGCATATTTGACTATATGTTCGTACTTTATTATTATTTTTAATATTGAGTAATTTTCTTTTCACGAATGTAGGTTGTATTGCAAAACATTACCACAATTCATCAGCTTCTAATTTGCTTATAGACTATGTTTTTGTTTAAGACAAGACGTACACAAATGTCAGTGAATAGTTTACTTTATTAGTATTTGCAAAATGTATCACAATATAATAAAACAATATATTTACATATTTATTCGCGATCATAATACTCGATTTATCAATATGAGGCTCAAAAATTTCGTTGCGTAATAAGTGGTAATACTAAATGTTAAAATATCCTACAAATAAAAAAATCTATTGAAAAAAAAATCATCATTTACTTTGTGAGCAGAAAAAAAAATTGTAAACGCCCAATTAGTTTATCTTATTCATAGTCGAACAGAGACGATATTACATTTAATTTTAGGACTGCTGTAAGCAAACTCTCGGACAAGTTTTAATTATTTAAAAAAAGCGAGCCTTGGAGATGGATGTTGAAAGTAATGACCTGAAGAGCGCGTCCCTTCATTATGAAAAATTGCTGTTCGCCTGAAATATGAAACGAGAGATAAACCCTGCGGCAATTAAATCGACATTTTGCAGTGCAGAAGAGGAGAGAAAGATGTGACAGAATTTGCAAACAGATATTCCAAGCTCATTACTGGACTAATAATACAGAATAAAAGTCTTCCGGTAGACATAAAATATCTCAACCTGAGTGTCAGAGACATTTTTCAATAAGTAATTTCATAAAGACTCGATTCATTTTTTATTGAAAGAGTTCCAGCTCAGATTTATTTAGTAGTTCTTTTTAGACTTTGTCACTGGAAGTTATTGACTTGAATTCAGCAAGAAATGGGACTATTTTCGTGTTTTCTGCTGGTACAAGTACTTGAACTCTATAAGTATAGTTCTCATTTTTACATTCTTCTGTCAACTATTCAACGTTTGCTTTTAAAATATCCTTGGATGAGAATTGACAATATTTTAAAATTCATTTTAACACATTTACGGGAGCATCTCGCATTTTTAATTGTTTTTAGAAGTAATGCAATACATTACACGATGTAAGGCAGACCTGCACAGCATTTTGCACTTTCACTGACCTCAGGAGCTGCGTGCGAGCAACTCGGGTGCAAATGAGAAAATCGATGAAGGGTGGGGATGAGACCCAATCTAGAAGTGGGGACCACCAATCAGAATGCGCAATTCGAAAGATAGCGCGTAAATTTAAAGAGCAATCGGCAAGAATATGACGGTCATATAAAATGCAAGTAATATTGTCTTTTGTATTATATTGCAAATGTTTGTTCTTGGTATACGACAGGGCGAAATACGAAACTACAACGAATTGTACATATTAGATTTCGACACCAAGTATTATAATTTCTTGTAGGGCTTATAATGTCATTCACTTTGCTACGATGTAATCACAAATTTAGTGTTGTGCTAAACACAAAATTTTGATACTGAATTGTTTTTGTTTGATGATGACAGCAATAAACAATTTTTATTAACTATATTTAATTGAATAAGACGGTTCTCTCAAAGCAAAAACATATCGTTCTTAAAAAAAACATGATTCTTTTCTGTTCTAATTTCTGGCAATAGAGTAGAGTCGTGTGCGAGATCGTATAAAAATATAAAGCCCTTTGCATTCTATTTAACCAATAACCATGATTATCGTATGATTGTCCGTAACACATCATCACAAAAGTTTGCTCGTTGATCTCTTTTATTCAGTTTCATAATGGGGAAAAAATGGTCGCAAATGTGCTATTAAACATTACCCTTCTTGGAATTACCACATATTCTATTTTATGTCAATCTTGATGTGAGAGATTGCTCTAATGATTTTGTTCATTTTTCTATTATTTGGAGATTATAACATTCCTGGGGAACAATCAATTATTAAATTGCAATTTTGTGTTAAGCAGAATGAAATAATATTTTTTCTTATACATAAGCATATATTTTAAGGCTATTGCTTTACAGTATTGCTTAAGATTCACAATGAGCATGTTATTTTCTTTAAGAAAATTAGAAAATGAAAATACATGCAGTGGTGAATACAAAGGCGGATATACAGCAGTGCACGGAACGTGAACAGTGAATTATGACCCTGGTAACTTGAAATACTAGACATAATCCATTTAAACAAATGGGCATTTAATTTTGAGGCATGGATCATTATTAGACGCCCAGGCATTCAATCTACGCGCGGCGTTGTGCTACGTCAGACTTCTCCCCTCCCCGCAAAGCTTCCTACTCCCCACTACTTGCACTTTCGGCGCTGCCACGGGCAGACGACCGGCTCGCAAGAGCAGAATGCCCGCGGGAGCAGGCGTTGTGCAGGTCTGATGTAAGGTATTCCGACAGTCACGTTAATTTTTTTTCACATTACCTCACAGAATACAGCCGTCATTTTCGACGTGTAGGAAAAAAGTAAAAGTTACTGTTTCAGAATTAAGAGAAATGATGTGAAGACTCAATTTAACACTACAAACTTACTACATAAAATGCCAATCATCATATCAGCATATCTGTAGCGGATATGTTCACGATGTAAACATCTCACTGAACGCAATACAAATTTGCTATATTTTCTAGCATTTCCCATCCAATTTTTGTTTCTTCCTGGAGCTTTTTCCAGGGGATATCGATTTCGACTACCAATCCGTGCCGAGCACAGACTTTGTCCCTTTTGGGGACACATATTAACCTTTACACCTGACACACATGCTGGTTCTTGGGTCTGTAGTGAGCAAACTCAGAAACCCTTTCAAGTTTTCATTTGTATATAATAATTTACTTAAGTGTTTCTTATTTGAAATGCATTTAACAACATTCGCACCTGTCTGCTTTAACATTCTGATAAACAATTTCAAAGATACCGCACCAGAAATCATGTATTTTGAATATCCACGAGAATCAAAAGCCTATTTTATTCCAATATATGTGTATAAGTGATACGTTATCAAATACGTGTTTACTTCTCAATAAAGATGTTTTAGAACAATGATAACACCAGTGTTTCTTTTTTGAGAAAGAATATTTTTTTTGGTATTCGACTGGTACTAAATTCTCCAAATAACTCATTAACCCTTGACGTGCGGTCTCTGAGACTGCTGAGGAAAAATAAACCCATAGCCCTCCTTTCTGGTATATTGCAATAAGTTTTCTTTGCAGTACCTTCCTATCTCTTTCTAAACTAAACTCGCACGTCGGGCAGCGGATCCAGTGACAGCCGTTCGCCTTTGAGGGCCAGTTGAAGTTTCGGAGCGGTCTCGTAGACCTCGACATCAACAGTAGAGGACTTTTCTTCCCACAGTGAATGTGCATTGCAATTTTTTTATGAATGGAGTTTTTCATGAAACAATGCATTGTCATTTTTAAGTGAAGGTTTTTTTAATGTGTTGAATAATATTTCAAAACTTTCTACGAGTTCTTCAGATAATTAATGGTGAAGAAACAGTGTGGAATAAAATTATAGTCAGAAATTTACTCGGCAAGTAATAAATAATTATATTATTTTCATTTTACGTATTAACAATAAATCCTTTTATTCTCTTATTTATTATAGAATTTTAACGTGAAAAAAATTGTCAAGTCAACATGAAAAGGAACACGGTACATATTCTACGTAAAACTTTCGGAATCTCCCAGACCGCACGTCACCGGCAAGAGAAGTTTGAAGGCACGTCAGCAGTAAACGGTGAACACCCAGAATCACTTGGTGATTTAAGGCGGAGACAACTCACTTGGTTGGCAACGCCGCTGAAGCAGACCGGGAGAGACGGCTAAGTGCATTAACCTGATGACACTGCAGTCCGGGAGGTCCTAGGTTCGGGTCCCGACCGTGGCAGGATTCTTGACACTGGCTTGTCAGCTAGGGCGAATTCAGTCGCTGTCTGCAGGAGAATTCCAGTGGCCGGCTGCACTGGTCAATACTTTTCCGTAGTTTCTCCGATCAACACCAGGCGAATGCTGGAGCAGTACCCTAACAAACGGGTCCCGGACCGCGCACTATCTTTCCTTCCTCTTCCTTGTTCTCTCCTCACCCCTTACACACGCATACAAACATGCACTACACTACCAGACATTCCGTGAGACCAGTCGAGGGCTTAGAGCTTGTCCCGGCTGGGGAGGTACCCAAAAGTTGGGAGATACCTGGTTGCGGGGAATACCCCGCTAGTCGACGGTAGGTCGGCGCCGGACCTCGCCATCTAGCAAGGGAAGATCACCGCCACCTCCCGATGAAAAAACCCGCACTACACTTACGAGACTAATGACCTCTGTATTTGACGCGCCGTAAATCCCGAACAATCAATCAATCAATCAACCAACCAGCCCACCGGTCATCCCGCCTCCCACACCGCGCCCAACACCGCCGCCCACTCCACCCGCAGCTCCCCGCCTCCACCACGCTCGCCACCTTCCTCCCGCTATTTTGTTTCCGCCCCCCCCCCGCCACGCCATCACCCCGTCTTCCTCCGCCACCAGCTCCCCCTCCCCAGCGCCTCACCGCTCGCCCGCCGGCGGCAGTCGACTTCTTTTTTTTTATCGCGTCGCAACGTAAACAAAACAGCAGCGCGCCGCGCCGCGCCGGCCGCCAGGCGAATAAAGCGGCGCTGGCGGGGCCGCGCCTCTCTTTTCAGCGGCCGCGTTATCTCGGGGCCCCCGCCCCCGGGCCCCCTCCCCCCCCCGGCCGAGTCTTACACCATATAACAAACGGATTAGCTCTCGCCGCCGAGGACGGCACTTGTGTGTGTTTTAGAATTACATGGGGATCAGAGCGCGCGGGAAGGCGGCGGTCGTGGGGACTCTTTGTGTTGGGCAGCGTTGAGATAACCGCTCGGGGAGGCGGCCCGGCCCGCCCCGGCCCGGCCGCTTTCATTCCGGCGCAAGACACAGCCCCCGCGATTTATCGAGGAACTTGGCGCGCGCTGTCGCCGAGTCTTAGGTTCGCCCGCGCGGTGATAGCGCCTTGCAATAACCCGCGCGCGCCTCCGCACCACCAGCGTTTCGTACATTCCTCACATGCTTCTTTACGTTCCGTGAACAAGTGGCGGATGAAGGGCGTCACTTGTTGGAATTAGGATAGCAACGTGTACAGAGTGTCCCGGGAGGAAACGTCGAAACTTTGAAAATAAGCTCTTAAGACAATTCTAAGCATATTTTGTCTAAGAAACTACGTGGATATTCCGAATGGTTGGGCCGCAATGAGCACTCAAAAGTTGGTTTAAAAAAATGATTACCAGGCAAAAATTTGCATCATGGAAGCATAGAAACACTCCAGAAACATGTAAATTGTTTATTATTCACAAAAGAAATGAATATATTTGTACAGAAAGAAAAATTAAGCTATAATTAAAAAAAGAAGTCGAATTGTGTAAATTGGGTGCATTTTTATTTCTCGCTTAATTTTTCTTTCTGAACAAATATTTTCATTTCTTTTGAAAGTAATGAACAACTTTTATGTTTCTGGACTGTTTCTATGCTTCTATAATGGAAATTTTTGCCTAGAAATCAAAATTTTCAAACCATCTTTGAGTGCTTATAGCGGCTCAACCATTCGGAATATGCACGTAGTTTATTTGACAAAATATGCTTAGAATTGTCTTAAGAGCTTATTTTAGTAGTTTTGACGTTTTCTCTCCGGACAACCTGTATATTGAGTATGAAGGTGGACAAAGAATTCGTCGTAATTCAGTGTTTTATAAAACGAAAATTGTAATATTCTAATATAATGCAAGATATGAAGATTGTAACATGTTAAAGACTGTAGTAGATTATAATAAAGATTTTGAAAAGAAAATCTAAGACATTGAAAATAAATATTATAAAATAATAAATGAACTGAAACGTGAGTGCATTAGAAAATAGGTAGTAGCGGCGGATGTTACAATAGAAAATTGGTGTTACTGAGGGTGAGCTGTCCGGCGGAGGGATGGATGGGCAGCTTAGGAGGGGGGCCAAAGGAGGGGGGAATGCGGAGGGAGGGATGGGCAGGTTGGGAAGGGGGCCAAAGAAGGGGGAATGCAGAAGGATGGATGGGCAGACCTGGAAGGGAGGCCAAAGGAGGGGGAATGCAGAGGGATGGATGGGCAGGTTGGGAAGGGGGACAAAGGAGGGGGAATGAGGAGGGAGGAATGGGCAGGTTGGGTGGGAGGTCAAAGGAAGGGGAATGCGAAGCACCGTGGCATCACGTGGAGGAGACAGTGGGGGAAAGGAATTATTGTGTAGAATGACTTTATCCAACATTCAGTTTCCAATACTCAATTCCTGGTGCAAATAGTTTCACATTTAGGCATTGATGTTATCTATCGTTTTGTTACATACATTGAAGCTTATATCAGCTTGCATACACTGCAGCAGGTTATAATGGCATGTCAACTAGAACGAGCTGAAGATGATATTTGGAGAACTACGCTGGAGTCTGTAATAGATTGCGAAAGATAAAGTCTAGATGAAAGTTTTGGGAAGTCGTGTAACACGCGGGAAGAGGATAGGCACCAAGAGGTTATGAAAAGTAATGACAAAGTAGTATGGTAGAAATGATGGCGTTAGGTAGCAGGTTGAAGTCTGTAAATGGGTGGATAAAAGAATGCGTGGAAAGATGGTAGTGATAATGTAAAAGAGTCAGAAGATTGCAGGTTGTGAAAGCTGAGAAAGGGGATGCCATCAATAATGACAGTGGCAGTGGCAGAGATGGTAGCAATGAAGATAAGATCGAGGAGGGACAGAACTTTGGTGATGATAGTTTTGTTGTCAGAAAAGAAAAGGATGAAAATCCAGTTTGAGTAGGTGTCAGAGAAGAGACCAGTGACAGAGTCAATGGTGAGAGATGTGAGTTAAGCAGTGGAGATGGCTGTTGCGGTGCAGGTTGTGAAGCGAGACTAAACCAAGCAGTAACAGGTAGGGGTGGCAGAGGGACAACTTCTCGCGGACAGTGATAACGGAGGAGTTTCAGGGGAGCCACGGGCACTGGTAGTTGTTGAGCAACGCAAGTACATCAGAATCTCTTTATTCCGTTCTCGGTTAACCCCACGCTCCGGTTGAGCAAAATCCCCTTGTTTGAGACATGCATGCATTGAAGTGATCGCCTGACGGCCATAGTTGACGTGTCCTTGTTGACTAATCGATTGTTTAGTTACGAATGAGTGTCAGATACACAAGCCAAGGGATCTTTTGTCTTTTAATATTTTTCGTTTCTGCATATCTTTCTAATATATATCATTCAGTTGGTCCATCATTGTTTTTATATATTATAATTATTGATTGTCACTTTATGATGGAAACCAACTGTTTTCGAAACGTTATGTGAAATTTGTATTCTTTTTAATACATAAAGGTGTTATTTAAAAGATTTCTGTCTTATAAATGATATACCAACTGATTGATATATCTTTTGTCTCTACAATTCTAGTATAGAACAAAACCTCCTGCACCTATGGATACCGTGCGGATTGAGGAATGGTGAAACATTGCTGCTAAGTCTAAACTTTTGGTTTCCAAACAAAAGACATTTTCTGATTTTTTTACTAAAAATATGTTTCTATATTTTACTTTATTTATTTTGATAGTCGATTTTAGACTATTTTGTTCGCTGTAATAAATATTTTAAATGAAACTACATACTATATATTTTCCTTTGATAATACGACATTTTTTGTGTTCCGACCGTACATCCAATTCCTTTGGTTGTGGATTATCGAGGCCAGAAAGTGGTTGTGGCTAAAGAGGGGCACGGTAAGAGGGCGGACTTTCCAGAGCGAAGCCAATGACGGAGACAATCGATGGGGCTGGGTCCGCGCCTTTCCAAACACGTCGCCGTGGCTTCGTAGCGAATTAGTGGTAGACAGAACAGCTCGGCTCCCAGACGTTTTTCTCAAGATAGGCGCATCGGTCTCTCAGTCCTCTTACTCCCCCTTCACAATTAATTTCATTATGCGTTTCGTTATTATTCACTTAATATATTAAAACGCATGGATCTCAGTGACCTTGGCAGTTGCAGGGCCCTTAAACTCCAATGTTTAAATAAAAGGAAGATACAGAGGTAGGGATGGAAGTGGTGATAGTCGCAAAATGAAGCCACGGAAATGAAGTAGGTGTAAAGCGTCGACTGCAGAAACGCAGGTCGCGAGCGCCAACTGACCAGGGTGCAGTGAAAACGCCACTGACGAGGAAGGCAGTGGTGGCACAAAGGCGACGGCAGTGGCGGCGGGAGGGTAGAGCGGGTGCCACAGGGGTGAGTGGAAACAGACAGAGGGGGTGGCGGCGGGAGCGGGGGCGGGGGCGGTGTTTGGAAAGGAGCCCGCTATGTCCGCGCCTTGCCAAAATACACGCCGAGGCGGCTTCGCGGCGGGACTGCGGCCGCTTGTCCCTTCCCCCTCCCCTCCCCCCTCCCCCCCCCGCGGGTTTCGAGTGACGCATACAATGCCCTAAAGCTGCTCTGTTGTGAGAGGAAATAGCTCCGCCCGCGGACTGCGCGCCCGCGATCATCTCGCTGTGGAGAGCGTGTGTGCGGCAGCTCATTATAAATGCAGTATGCTCCACATTTTCTCGTAAAGAACATATTACACTGGTGGAGCTCTTATCGTCTTACGTAATGTTCACAAAGTTTTGTCTTTTAATGCTCCCAGAATTTGCAAGTCACAGTAGATATTATCTTTCTCTAACGGTATGTTGTGCTTTGACACTCACTAGTATTATCGCGTGGAAACTTACAACTTCCAGGAGAAGGTTTAACATGCAATCTGTGTGTAAATAGTCGATTTAATGTAGGATTAACTCTGAAACTGAATTGATATTACGTATTATATTTCTCCTCGACTTATACTATAATGTTGAAGCAATAAATTTGCCTTCTTTTATGTTTTTCTCAGAGATGGGTTCCAGAAATAATGCCACTATAACTATTGTATCAAAGCTTTTTCTCATGTTTTCAGTAAGTATGTAAACGGGATTACTATTGTACATTCTACATAAAACTGCCTAAAATATGAAAAGGTAGTGAAAATAAAACTGTGGGTCAAAGCAGTGGCAAATAAAATGAAAAGTTCATCTGGCAAATAGCGAGAACTAAATTATTTAGAAAATGTAAAATTAAAAAAGACTCGTATCTAGTAAAGCTTTCTTTGTTAAAAAAATATTTAGATTAGTTTAAAATGCATATTTCGAATAAAATTTTCATTTTAAGTAGTGTATATAAATTTTTTTAGCTTTAATTAGGCGAACTTGTTTGACATTTTATGTGTATTTTTAAGAATAATACTGAGAAGTGTTGTTTATGAATGATTGAATGAAATAATGATTAAAAAAGCGCCATTGATGATTTTTTTGTTCTTAGTGGTATTTTGCTCTCATTCCAACTTTTCACAAATTCAGTCCTCATGACAATATGATTGCATATTTATGTCTTCTGAAATGTTATATTGCCCTCCATTCTTATGTCTGCGTCGTAAATGTATGATTGATTGAAAATATTGATTGAAGTAAATTCGTTAATGGTACGAAAATTGCATTTATAAGTTAATACCTTCAAAAAGTTATTATAAAAATTAATTCGTTAATAACTTACTAAAGGTTGCATTATCACTAGAAATGCTTAGACATTGGGTATTAACAATACCCATATATGCCCGTGATTCTTTTTATTAATCATTTGAAGACTTCAGTGCAATAACATGGTATGCGGAAATACGTCAGTTTTGAGAAAAAAGAGAGTAAAGGTTTAGACATTGCATTCTAAACATTGGGCTAAATAACATTAATTTATGTACCCATGCGAAGAAACTTTAAAATAAAAATCCAACATCTAGGTACAACTATGAGGCATCAAAAAACACTAATATCTTAGTTTCATCAGAAGTATGGCATAACATGTTGTTGCTCTAAGGCCTTCATTTGTTATCTTGTTACTTACATATTTGTCCAGAGATAATTCATTTAAACTATTGATGCAACTGGGGTTATCGATTTCATTATTATTACAATTAGAAATTGGGTCAAAACCACTGCCCAATACCTCCATCTTTCGAATGATTATTAGCTCCTTCCCCGCAACCGACTCCGCCCGGGCCGGCGCGTCGCGTCGCATTGTAATACGTGAGCGGGTGTCTATCGAGGCGGCAGTAATCCCGTAAACGGCAACCAGGCGCCCGCGTGCCGCGGAGCGCGTTCACAAATTTCCGCTCATTAACGGGCGCGGTCTTAGGCCGCGGGCGCTTAACCACCGGCGCCCTCGCCCTCGCCCTCGCCCTCGCCCTCGTCCTCGTCCTCGCCCTCGCCCGAGGTGCGCGCCAGAAACCGCGGCCGAGCCCCGCGCCGCCGGTGGCGCGCCCAGACGGGAAAACTTTGGAAGACTCGCAGCTCCTATAAAGGACTTATTTTGAGCCAATTCATGAGGAGATTATTAAATTATCTCAAGACGTTTTAATTAAGCGAATAATTGGGAGTAACGAGTAAATCTAGATAATCTACCCGAAGGGGCCGGGGTGGGCGGAAACGAGGGCGGTTGAGGACGGGGTGAGGGGGGAGGGGGCGTGGAGGTTCGACGGCGTGGCTCTGCTGGGACGGGCCACTGCGAGGAAACGGCGAGAAGTGAGATCAGCAGGATTCAGACGGCGACGTTTGATGGGTCGTTGTTGGAAGGAAGGCGTAGTCGAGTGGCGGTGGAGCCAACGGCGCGGGAGAGAAGGCAGGGCGAGAAAATGGGGTTGGAGTAGTGTGAGACTGCGCAGTGCAAGTAAATGAGGGGAAGGTGATGAAAGCGGAGTAATATGGATGGTAGGGGGCAAGAAAAATACGGATAGTGTCAAGAATAGCCTCACTAGAAGTCAGTGCGAGAAGATAATATTCATTTTAGACTGCAGAAAGTTTTTCCGATGAACAAGGAATGAAGAAATGTGCAATGCACATTCATGCGAAATGAAGAGGTAAGCGATGACCATACAATATCATCAGCAAATGAATTTTGGGAAGATGTAAGACGAAATAGAATTGGACAAGAATGGTGGTGAGATGAGAAGACAGCAAAACAATAAATAAATGAACAGGAAAAGTATTGCAAAGACGATTGATATGATATGAATTGAGTGACGCTCAAATAAGATACATACGGAAGCATACTGTAGATCGAAACCCGGAAATATTAAATCCGAAAAAAGAGTAAAGCAGGATAAAAGAAAGAATTGAAAGAGTTGAACTCGAAAAGAAAACGTACAAAATCAATGAGGAATCAATGATTTAAGGTAAGTCAAAGGGAGAAAAATATGACAAAAAATGAAAAGAGATGAGTGATGCAGAAAAAAAGAGTACGAACTGTAGAGGTGTATAAAAGTCAATGATAGAAGCATAATACAACAAAGGAGAAATTGGGAAATTTGTACGTAATGTAGAGAAGACAAATCTCAGATTATAGAGAAAGATAGACTAATGTGGATGAGAAATACGAAGGTGGGCGGCAGAGCTCGGTTGGGAGACATCTGCTGCAACGCGTGCCGCACTAAGCAAGTCGGGACGGGACGGTACGCGTCGAGCAGGGAGAGCGGGGGATGGCGCCGGGCAAGGCGGGAGGGGGCGGGATAAAGTAGGGTGGGGAGGCTTGGAGGGTCGGAACCGGGTCAGGTGAGTGGAGAGGGAAAGAAGGGAATGAGCAAGTATGTGGGGAGGTGGAGTGTGGGAGGGTGAAGAGGGACTAAGCGGGTCAAGGACGAGAAGGGAGGGAAGGGGCGTGGCGGGGAGAGGCGAAACGGGGCGACGTGGGCGGAAAGGAGCGGAGAGGGGTGGAACGGGACAGGGATAGAGAGAGGAAGGGATGGGAGTAGACCGGGCTGGAAAGCAGAGAGCGTGGAGGAGGGGACACGAGCGAGGAGCAGCGGGGACTGGACGGGGGACGGGGGCGTTTGCTGGATGTGGCGGGGGCGAGTGTCATGTGGTGGCGGAAAGTGGCGGGGCTGGGAGACGCATAGCGTGGCGGGGCGCAGCGTTGCATGGCGTAGCTTGGCGTGGTTGGGAGAGGCGTGGCGGAGCGCGGCGTGGCACGGCGGAGAGTGGCGGGGAAGATAGACGTGGCGTGGCTGGGCAGGGAGTGTCGTGGCGGTGCGGTGCGCAGCGTGACATGGCGTATCCTGGCGGGGCGGGGAGAGCCCGACGGAGCAGGGAGGAATGGAGAGGTACGGGGCGTGGCGTGGCGTGGCTGAGCAGGAGGCGTGGTGGCGGGGCGCAGCGTGGCATGGCGTAACTTGGCGTGGTTGGGAGAGGCGTGGCGGAGCGCGGCGTGGCACGGCGGGGAAGAGAGACGTGGCGTGGCTGGGCAGGGAGTGTCGTGGCGGTGCGGTGCGCAGCGTGACATGGCGTATCCTGGCGGGGCGGGGAGAGCCCGACGGAGCAGGGAGGAATGGAGAGGTACGGGGCGTGGCGTGGCGTGGCTGAGCAGGAGGCGTGGTGGCGGGGCGCAGCGTGGCATGGCGTAACTTGGCGTGGTTGGGAGAGGCGTGGCGGAGCGCGGCGTGGCACGGCGGGGAAGAGAGACGTGGCGTGGCTGGGCAGGGAGTGTCGTGGCGGTGCGGTGCGCAGCGTGACATGGCGTATCCTGGCGGGGCGGGGAGAGCCCGACGGAGCAGGGAGGAATGGAAAGGTACGGGGCGGGGCGTGGCGTGGCTGAGCAAAGGCGTTGTGGCGGGGCGCAGCATTGCATGGCGTAGCTTGGCGTGGTTGGGAGAGGCGTGGCGGAGCGCGGCGTGGCACGGCGGGGAAGAGAGACGTGGCGTGGCTGGGCAGGGAGTGTCGTGGCGGTGCGGTGCGCAGCGTGACATGGCGTATCCTGGCGGGGCGGGGAGAGCCCGACGGAGCAGGGAGGAATGGAAAGGTACGGGGCGTGGCGTGGCGTGGCTGAGCAAAAGGCGTTGTGGCGGGGCGCAGCATTGCATGGCGTAGCTTGGCGTGGTTGGGAGAGGCGTGGCGGAGCGCGGCGTGGCACGGCGGAGAGTGGCGGGGAAGATAGACGGGCGTGGCTGGGCAGGGAGTGTCGTGGCGGTGCGGTGCGCAGCGTGACATGGCGTATCCTGGCGGGGCGGGGAGAGCCCGACGGAGCAGGGAGGAATGGAAAGGTACGGGGCGGGGCGTGGCGTGGCTGAGCAAAAGGCGTTGTGGCGGGGCGCAGCATTGCATGGCGTAGCTTGGCGTGGTTGGGAGAGGCGTGGCGGAGCGCGGCGTGGCACGGCGGGGAAGAGAGACGTGGCGTGGCTGGGCAGGGAAGTGTCGTGGCGGTGCGTTGCGCAGCGTGACATGGCGTATCCTGGCGGGGCGGGGAGAGCCCGACGGAGCAGGGAGGAATGGAGAGGTACGGGGCGTGGCGTGGCGTGGCTGAGCAGGAGGCGTGGTGGCGGGGCGCAGCGTTGCATGGCGTAGCTTGGCGTGGTTGGGAGAGGCGTGGCGGAGCGCGGCGTGGCACGGCGGGGAAGAGAGACGTGGCGTGGCTGGGCAGGGAGTGTCGTGGCGGTGCGGTGCGCAGCGTGGCATGGCATAGCCTGGGACGGCGCAGGGAGGAATGGAGAGGGACGTGGCTGGGCGTGGCGAGCGTGCAGCGCGAGTCGCTGCCAAGAAGCTTCGCCTGGCGCGCACAGCGGGCCGCACAGCGAGCGGGAGCGGTTGAGGGAGAAGCTGCGGAAATGTACGATATGAGGCGAACTGAAGAGGGAGAAGAGCCGCGGCGGCGGCGGCGGCCGCGTCTGGAAATCGACTCCGGAGCGGGGTTCATGCGCCTCTCGGCTCTTCGAGAATCGCTGCGGGAGTCGTAAATCGTTTTATTAGAGCAGAGATAGGAGAACTGTCATACTCGATATCTTCAATCTACCTATTTTAGGGAGGTAATCACTAAGGATGCTGGACGAGAAATCTCAAAAGCGCCCCACTGCAAGCTATAATATAATATTTTCAGTAATGAAATGGTGAAGATAAGCTGGGAATAATTTTTCACAATGAACATTAATTCATCATGTTACAAACAGCATGTTTCAGATAATTATTTCACATATTGAAGTTATACAACATGGTTATAACCAACTCGAAACATATGTGCACAAAAAAATTATTTTAATTATCGAAAGTATCAGCAGCTTCTGATAGCATTTAAGTATTTTTCTTTGTTAAAGGTTACTTGAGTTATTGCATGTCTAACAGAAAATTCCATAAAAATTCTGCTGCCCGATGAGTAAATTAAAATATCTTAAAAATGGTATTTTCATCTCCATTTCATGCCATTTTGTATTGTCGCATAGAAGAGGTTCTTCACTTGTTTCTGTGCATAAATGTGTCTGTTTCTTGGAAATCGTTCCACGAGAACAAACATCTCCATAGTACTCTGCTTGGAAAGACATACGCTCTTATTGTAATGCGAACAAAACCAGTAACGCTCTCATTCCATTGCGCGGATGGCGCCTGCATCTTAAGCAGCGCGCAGGCGCAGCACGCGGCGTGGGGGGGGTGGGGGAGGGTAGCGGGGTCACAGCTCGAGGAAGGGGCGGCGGGAGACGGCCGCGAGGTGGAAGGGAACGTGCTGGAGAGGAAGGTGGCGGGAATTGATTGATTGATTCAGGTTTCCGGGTGCGTCAAGTACTTAGGTCATTAGTCTCGTAAGTGTAGTGCATTCTTTTCTCTCTGGAGGTGGCGATTATCTTTTCCCCGCTGGATGGCGAGATCTGACGCCGACCTGCCGTCGACTAGCGGGGTTTCCCCTCAACAAGTTATCTCCCATCAGCGGGGCACAGTACCAGCCGGGACAAGCTGTAAGCTCCCGACCGGTCTCCCGACATGTATGGTAGTGTAGTGCAAGTTTGTGTAAGTGTGTGTGTAAGAGGAGAGGATAGGACAAGGAAGAGGGAGGAAAGATCGCGCTCGGTCCGTGGCCCGTTTGTTAGGGCACTGCTCCGGCATTCGCCAAGTGTTGATCGGAGAAGCCTCGGGAAACTACCGATCAGAGCAGCCGGCCGCTAGAATTCTCCTCCAGACAGCGACTAAACTTGACATAGCTATATAGCTAGTGCCGAATCGCTGCCTCCTTGTGAAGAGGAACGTAGTACCTCGCGGTCAGAGGGACCGCAGTGACATCAGCGGTGGTGGGCTCAGCGGAGTGGGAGGTTCGTTGGGCAGGAGCAGCGGTGGGCGGGGCGTGGTGGGCGGAGCCGGTGCGTGGTGGGCGTGGGGGCGGGGGCGGGGGCGGGGCTGCTCTGCACGCGCCGCGGGGCGTGAAACGCGGCTGGGAAGGCGCGCGTCCAAGTGGCGCGCCGGCGCCGCGGGCAGGTGCTCTCGCGGCCCCGCGCGCGCTTCGGCCTCCGCGACTCTTCTCGCGCGGGGCACACTGGGCACACGGTCAGCCAGCTCGTGCGAACAATGGGACAAACTGATGCGAAGGCATTGTTCAATTTCCAAAAAATCACAGAGAAACAGCCTTGGAACCCTTTCCTCTAGGCGTTCAAAGATTTAAAAGTAAATTAAATAATAATATTTGTAAATTTTATTAGTTAGGAAGTTAGGTTTATTACAACGGTTATTTTTATTATTATTATTGTTCTTATTAATTATTGTTACCATTATTAGTATTGTGATAATTATTAAATGCATTGCTTTATAGTATTCGTACTGAAGTGTGGTGACGTGTTGTGAAGTGTAGTGCAATATAGCAGCAGAAAGAGAAGTGAAGTGAAGTGAAATGGAGTGCAGTGTATGAAAAGTCGCAAATTTAATAAATAAATAAAAGCGGTAAATTTAATAAATAAAAGTAATAAATTATCTGTACAGGACCGCCGTAAAAATGTAGAATTAATACGGTTATTGTTATTATTGCCTTTGTAATTATCATGTTATATTATTATTATTGTATTAAAATAATTTTAATTTACATTGTGTTGAATTCCTTATTATAATATGTAAACTTTAGTGTTCCGCCACCAGGTTGCATAAACATTCCTTTCGGAAATAATAAATATCTATATATCTAAAATACACACTAAGGCCTAAGAGATTCGGACTAAATGCAATTAAAAATCCGAATTCAAATGTAGAAGTGTTTGGCTCTGTATTCATTTAAAGAAGGATTCAGTTTATGCCATATATCGCTATTTAATTTTTCATGGTTTCAAATAAGTGTTTTTTTTAATTGTTTTGAGTTTGTTGGTCACGGTCTTTTAAATGTCCTCATTTAAGTCGAAGTTTGAACTCATCACTTACATTTTCACTTTTGGAAAGAGGAAAGAGAATGGTGGCATCGTACTGTACAAACTGGATGATACAACAATGAGATATGTTTATCAGATAGGTCTTGGCGATTCATTACTAATGATCCTGGGTCTTGTCGTGCAGCAGGGAAAACGACTATTAATGAAATAATTCTAAGTCAGATCAAATGTCACTTAAAATGCTGCGTTTGTGGGGAAAATGATTTTCAATTGTTTCTTCTTCTCGTCCATCTACTATGTCTGACACTCATGCACACACATTTACACAAATCATAATATTTCCGAATGTGCAACCTCGTCGACAACGACGACTAGTCTGATCCCTAGCAACGGACTGTTTGAAAGGGTTTCAATTAGGTAACTCAACGGCCGTTCCCTGAATGGCATTAGTCAGAACGCAGTTGAAAATTCGACCCGAATTTTCGTGCTGCACTGTGTACATTCGTTACGATGAATGTCTAAATCTGTCTAATTTGCTAATTATCCACTTAATGCTCGCATTATTCAAAATGAATGAATAAATTTGGAAGTAGAAACAGCCTCTAAGAACTTCGTACGTACGCCGAATGAATTTCGCATTGTAACGCCGTTGTGTACGCCGAATGAATTTCACCAACTGCAGATAGCTTGAGTAGGTGTACACGTGTGGTGACTAGATTAGGTAATGGCTAGAGTAAGTGGATGCACATTACGGTGACGAGAGAAATTGATATGTGGTAAACGGCGATCTAACGTCTGGGGGGGGGGAGTTTTTATTGTGAGTCACAAACAAGGTGTGTAGTCTCCAGTTCCTTTTCTGAGTCGTTCATTTCTACGAGTATATACACAATACAACTAAACCTCAATTCAGGTCAGTTGTTTCGCTACGCATTTCCGCGTAGGTGACAAAATTTCGACGTTCGTCCTTCGTATGTACGAAAAAAAACCTTCATTCTATTAAAAGTATAATATCCGACACATTTATATGGAAAAAATACTTCTCGTGGACATACAAGACGCCCCATACTCGAATACCTTATTTAACCAATGCTTTATGATTAAGACCGAGAGTAACAATGTATTGATTCATCATTCATACAGCTTTATCGAATTGGCCAATTAGCCATATTTATAAATTTAATGGTCATATGACATTTTCAGTTTCACAGAACACTACTGTATACGAACAAGACAAAGTACGAGATGATTGTTCATTAATTTCAATACCACTGTATGTAACTTTGTTAAGACTACTTACTACCTGAGTTTGCCTAATTATCTTAATTACGTTTTAGCCTTAAAGTCACAGTTATCTATTACTGCAATTACCTTACTTGTTAATAAAATAGGAATGATACTATAATATCTTTTTCTGTTGTGGGTTTTTACATTTAATCAATGTTTTGCACAGTGAAATAATTTTGTTATGTCTAGAAATTCGGAGTTTTTATCATGGCCAATATTCTAATCAATTTGACCTGCATTATATGTATTTACTTTGAAGTTTGGCATATAATAGTGAGAATACTTAACTATCAATGCTTTTAATACAAAATTTGGTCTTCAAATTACCATCGCTATCGTTGAATTAGTGATATGGCTTCTGTCAGTTTGCATACCTGCTTATTTTATCCTGCGCTGCTTAGCAGAAAGAAGGTCAAGCGATCTACACTTGATTATATTCCTTATAATCAAGGAAGGAAGTTAATCTTTATAGAAATTAGTATGCTCCTTTCTCTAATGAAAGACTGACCAAGTTTTCGAGTAAATTCCTACACGTGACCTAACATTTTATAAGTAATTTTTTGTGCAAGTTCATTCTGACATTTTGTCATAAATTTATGTACCCAAGAAACGTGCTCTAACTTTTCATTTTATGATAACATCGCAATTATCTTTCACTAATATTTGTTCATCAAAACAGCTTCGTAAAATATACTTTCAAAATTAATACCCTTAAATTAAATTCACAAATGAATAACTTTCATGGGGTTTTATTAGAAAAAAACGTTATCTAGAACCCCACAGAAGGGCTCCGAAATGGCCTATCCAATGAAAAAACAAAGCATAATTCTTTAGTCTTTTTCTTCGGGCACTGGCCAACATTAGAGGCTGTAATGTTCATACAAAAAAACGGGGTTCTCATTGCGATTCCATAGTTAGGGAATTTTCTGCAAGGGCTCATTGTGTAATGGAAGGAGGAGCAGAAATATTTGTGTATTCCGTTTTGCTCTCATCCTGGCGCCATTTGCGTTCAGACAAAAAATATTTTATCCTTGCTGACGGCAGAAAACGTATGCTAAGTACTATATTTCAGTTTCTCCGAAAATGCAGTGTTATCTTTCTGCAATTAAAACACATAACAATGTGTACCATATTACTCGGTTGAGTTGAAAAATAAGTGTGGGCAAAATGCTTTTTTATTAATTAAAGGAAGCGAGGAGCAATTTTTTGTGACGGTGTATGCTAAGCTCTTTAAAGCGACATTCTTTGGGCGGTCGGTGCCGAGGGGGGGGGCGTGGGGGAGGGGGCAAGCGGAGAGTGCGGGCGCGGGCCCGTTAAAGTGCGCCCGCAACTTTGAAATTTCGCCTTTTCGAGCGGCCGCTTCGGGTTGCGCTAATTAGGGCGCTGCGACGCCCACGCAGCCGCCCTCACCGCCGCCCTCGTCGCTGCCCTCGCCATCGCCCTCTCCGCCGCTACCCTCGCCATCGCCCTCTCCGCTGCCGCCCTCGCCTCCGCCCTCGCCGCCGCCCTCGCTGCCGCCTTCGCCGCTGCCGTCACCATCTCCCTCGCCCTCTCCGTCGCCGCCATCCCCGCCACCCTCGCCATCGCCCTCGCCATTTCCCTCGCCATCGCCCTCGCCGCCACCCTCGCCCTCGCCGCCGCCCTCGCCACCGCTATCACCGTCGCCCTCGCCGCAGGGTCTTTGGTGGGGTCGTAGGTGGGGTGGGTCGTAGGTGGGTGCTGCGTGGATGGGTCGCAGATGGTGTGGTGGGAGGAGTTCTGAGTGGTGTCGTGGATGGATCGTGTGTGAGGTCATGGGCGAAATCGTAGGCTGAGTTGGCCGGGATCCATGCCATGTGACCCACATCCATACCATGGCCAGGAGCCATGTGACTACACATAAGGTCTTTCCCGGGATTGCGGGTGTGCGCGTGAGTTGGGGCAAGTGCGAGTGGGCAAGCGAGTAGGTGGGCAACTGGAGAGAGGACTCGGCAGATGAGCGAGTGTCCTCGCTGCTAGACGGGCGAGTGTGTGGGCGCGTGGGAAGGGCGAGCGAGTGGGCGTGCGACGGGAGAGGGGAGTGGGTGATACAGTCGGCAGACGCGTGAGCGAGCTCGCCACTGGGCTGGCGCGGGCGGGCGAGTGCGGCGCGACGCGGTGCGGCTGCCGCCGTGTTTTTCCTTTCCGCGGCAGCGCCGCCCCTGGCCCCGAGCGCCGCGCGATCCTCTCGCTCTTTATTACTTCTTAATGCGCCCGGGGCGCTGCCGCTCCGCTCCACGCCGCCAGCGACGGGCGGGATCTGGCATTGACGGCGCTTCACGCGCCGGGCGATGCACCTGGCTCTGCCTCGGGCGGCGGCCGAATGCAAACACGTCGTTTGTTTCGGCGGACCGGTCCTTCATTATTTGATGTGTTCAACCGTAGTTGATGTTCATTTCAAGACCTTTGGGGTAGTAACGTGCTATACCGTATTTTTGATGAAATTGTAATATTAGATATTTTGACGCCCCATACTTGTATCTAGATTGGTTTTTATTTTAAAGATTCGCTGCAAGATGGCAATGATATTCGTAAGTCTAAACCTTTATTCTCCATTTTCTCAAAACTTACGTATTGTGGTATAGAATGTTATTGTTCCGAGGTCTTTGTTTAAATCTTAGAAATTACGTAATAATTAAGGATATTTATTTAACAATTTAACAAGTAACGTGGATTGGTTTTATCTATTAATCTCTTCGCTCTTCGACCTCTCCCTCGAAGCACAACCTATTAATGATTACGTTCACTTCTCTCATGATTTCTACCATGTTACGGACAAAACCTATTGAAAATCGGTTATAGGTTCGCCACCTACATCTACTTCACAATCGTGACTCGTAGCATACAAATTTAGTAAACGGGACACAATGTTCTCTGAAATGAATTGCTATTGCTTTCCACCCAGCAAGCAATGACAGTACTATGGGTCTCGTTGGCGGTCACACTGCTCGATGCACCGAGGCTTCTCCGTGGCGTTAGCGAAAATAGCGCGGCCAATACTGAGGAACGTTTTCGTTGTTGTTTTTCTTTCAGTATGCGACGGCAGTTCATTTTTGTAGCACGCGTAAATAGTGATTTTTTTTCAAAATAAATGTATCTGGCCGAGTTTAGACCTACACCTGTGGAGACGACCTTTGTTAGATATCAACAGAACTGCGATTTAGACATCAAGAATTCGGCCAAGGATTTGAGTGGCATTTGGGTTTTGTGGTGAAATGTCGTTGGCATTTAAAATTAAATAATCACAGGTGTTGTCGTTGCCAACATTCTTATTTTTTTCAACAAGAGCAGCTTTCGATGCCTTAGCCATCATCATCAGTTTTCTAGTACAAGAAAATAGCAAAGA
Organism: Acheta domesticus; assembly: GCA_031308135.1. Lineage (NCBI taxonomy): Eukaryota > Metazoa > Arthropoda > Insecta > Orthoptera > Gryllidae > Acheta > Acheta domesticus. The sequence goes on along the minus strand of JAHLJT010009436.1, from coordinate 4,621,858 downwards.
ATTAATTAAACAATAAAACAAGAAATTAAAACAAAACATTAGGAATGGCAGATTACAAATAATTTAAAATACATAATTAATATTTTGTGAAATCAAACAAAAGGAACAGAATGGACGGTGTTAAAGCACAGTAATTTGAATCAACGCAAGAAAGTGGATGAAATTGAATAGAATTTGTGAAAAACATGTTTTTTGTAACAGTGAAAAACATTTTTTTGAGTGACATGTTTGGTGTGTGCACAGCCAATTTTGAAGTTGGCGCGCGCACAGATCGGAGCGCGCCCTATTCTCCGGGCGGCGGGAAGCTACTCGCTTCAACGGGCGGCGAGCTGGGAGAGCGAGTCTGCACCAGCCCCGAGGCGGGTATACAACGGGCGGGCCGTCTCCCAGCAAGAGCAGAAGCGCGCGAGTACGATCTAACTGAAGAAGGGTGAAAAGTGTTGTTACGCCGTTTATGCTGTTAATGTTCGAGTGTTTCCTGGACTGCGGTGACTTCGGCTGGTGCGTAGGGTCTTCTTCTGGCGACACTGGACATGGATTGGACTTGGTCTGTCCTTTGGGCTTGCGGACCACCATTTCATTGTATGTCGTTTGGAAAATACTGAATTGTAGAAGTGTGAGCCAAATAAACTTTGTTTGTTGGGAATTTACGCTACGCCTTTTTTCTTGAACATTTCAATGTTGATAATACTTTTGGTATACAAAACAATGTTTTACAATATAATTTTTCAATGTAATTTAAATTGTATTAACTGAATTTTCCAAGAAACCGATTTGCATTTACATCAATAAATAACACAGAAAATGAAAAAAAACTAAATCAATGAATTAATAAGTTCATAATATTAATGAAATGTAAATTGACTATATCATATTTTTTGGATTGCGCGTGTTTTAAAGCCCCGCACGATTGAAACTAAGATTTAGGCTAGGCGACAACCTAAGTTAGTTTACTATTTCAACAGTATGTAACTGGTATATCAATATTCATGAAATAGTTGCAAAATTATGCGTGCGCCGTCAGTAAACAAGTTTTTACCAAAGGTAAAAACAGTGCTTTCACCAAAGTTCATACATTTTAGATAGACTAATTATGCCAGAACAAAGTGTAAACGTATTCTATTATATTTATTCTACAAGTTCTGGTTGTAAGAGAATATGATACGAAGGTCAGTAAAACAAGCACTCTACAGTTTTTCCTGGAGTGAATTTGTTGAATAATTTTCAAATAACTTAGCCAAAACATTATGAAAAAATCCAAGTAAGTTCTCTTAATATCGTACTGCGATATTATGCAATAATGAGGTAGAACGTATGAATACTACATTTTTTAGTTTCATCACATTAAAAACATTCCTCGTAAAAAAAAGAAGAGGTATCCCTAACGCAACAAATTATCTCATCTTCAATATATTAAGTTCCAAAATTATATCTTTGAACGCTCAGTGAGCGGTCCCCAGCACATTCATTAAAAGTATGGGGGGGGGGAGCTTCTGAAGAGCGATTAGTGCGTTGAATGCCTCTCAAAATGAGCTCTCCCGGAGTTTACAACTGCTCTTTATGGCGAAACTTGGAACGGTCAAGCCGGAACGAGCCGGGCGAATTTCAATGGCAAATCCCTTCTGAGGTCAAAATCAGAGGTGCAATCCGCGCTGGGAATGAGTTCCGCGGGCGCTCTCTTTTAGCGCGAGCGTTTCGGGGCTGCGCTGCAGACACGAGAGGACAGTCGTGCGCGGGATGAGCGCGGGAGGGGGAGGGGCGGGGAGAGGAAACCGCTGATGTACAGGACAGGTGGAAACGATGAAAAGTCAATAATATTTATCGCAGAATGGTAGGGAAAGTCTGGATGGTTGATAAAGGAACGGTAGGACGAGAAATGTTTTAATAGAGGAACATGTCAATAATAATATTATTAATAATAATAAATAATAACAATAATAATAATAATAGCAGTAATAATAATAATAATAATAACAACAACAACTTGTCTAAACTCCCACGAATTCAAAAGAATGGAAAGTGCAAGAAATCGCTTTATTTGGAACAGCCCACATCTTGCGCAAAGTATTGTGGAGGCACCGACAGTCCCTAGATCTACTCCTTAGGTAGCTGGTTGCAACCTGGAGTAGATTTTATATTCAGCCGACACATAACATCTTCAGTCGTGATTTAGAGGAATAATAATAATTAAAAAGTATTTATTAAATCAATGTGATTAAAGGTAAAGTTAATTTGTTCCCACTGAAATCGGTGAAAAATTCCATCTTCTGAATTTATTTTAATCGCAGCAGATTCGAAATAATATTTGTGCAAAAGAAATGTTGACAAAGGATATATAACAATAATTATTGTAATAATCTCCTGAAAGTGGATATTCTTCCGAGACCCTGCAAGCTATAGGGTGTTTTTGCACCCTTGAACGTTAAGACCTATCGATCTTCTGCTCATGCGCAGTGCAATTTTCGCATCACCTCACTGCATCTGCGCATGCGCAGAAGATCGATAGTGCTTCACGTTAGAGGGTGCAAAAGCTCTCTACTGTCTTATATACTTTTCTAATTATTCCGAACTTTCCCTAAACAGAGAAGTAAGATTGTAAATATGATACAAAATCAACAAAACCCCTACCCTCAACATATTTAATTTAAAGAAAATTATAATTTGTATTGTTACAAGTCACATTAACATTATCGTAATAATATATCAGTGTTTCAGAAAAGTTCTATTTGATGTCTAATTCACACTTTTTGTTGCAGGTGAGTGCTTTTGAAGATTTCATGTGCTTGAGTGAGTGGAGAAGTGGTGAGTGTAACACAATTAGGAAACACTTTTTTGCTTAATAATTTCATGAGGAATTCGAGCGTACTTTGTTTGGGATTGTTGCCTTCAGATAAGGCGATTTGTAATATGAGCTTCAAATGTGTATAAAATTATATACTATCTACATAACTGAAAATTATATCATTCTCATTCTGGCTAAACTTGTAATTAAATGTATATAGGAACATTTCTTCATCTCCAAAACAGGTAGAGTGCTGGAACTCTTTTGTCAAAGTGCTTATTTTTCCCTTGTAAATACATTAAGGAAATAAATACATCTACAATGCTCCGACCATTGATTTTTTAAGGCAGACCACTCTGAAACTTCGAATACTTAGGTATTGTTCTAGTTTAATTATGTTTATTTGTATACATATAAATTATAATTGTTTGCTACTCATTATAGTCATTTTATAAAGTGTCTTCAAATCGTGTGTCCACTTCAAATATGATTATCATTTGTTAGGGTGCTCATTGTGGGTGCATGTGAGAGCAAAACGTAGGATTTAAGAGCGTTAATAGCCGTTCGGAAAGCGGCACGCGTTGCACATTACTGCGGGGCCGATTCAGTGGCTGCCTCGCGCTCTCCGCTCCCGGAAACGGCGCGCGGCGGCGCTTCTTCCGAAATGGACTGCGCGGCGCACTGGCGCGGACGCAGTGCAGCGCAATGTTGTCACCGAGCGGCATCAAAATCACTTACGCGCGAGAGCGCGGCTCTTCTGCTAATACGCTGCGACGGCGGTGGGGGCGGAGCGGGGGCGGCGAGGCACGGCGAGGCGGCGTGTTTGTACTGGGCAACCACCGTCGCCGCAGCAGCACAAAGCGCCACCCCGGGCTCGCCCCCGCCCCGCCCACGCCCCGCCCCCGCCTGCTGCGCCCCGACCCGTTCTCTGCCCTGGTCAGCTCCACTCGGACCCGTTCCTTCCCGCGTCGCTCCGCTGCCAGCTATTCCCGGAGAGGACCGTCCCGGCCCGGTCCACCCCGCTCCGCCCCACTCCGTCCCTCTCCGCTCGACCCTGCCCCCCAGTTCTCCCCAAATCCTGTCCGCCCCTCTTCCCCTCACTTCACCTCACCCCGCTCCGCTCCACCCCGCTCTCACCTCGTCTCGTCACCCGTCCGTCTCTGCCCAGCCTCTGTCCCGCTTCCAACCCAGCACGCCCCCACCTTCCACCTCCCCCTGCCCCGCATCTTCCCCCACTCCCGCTCCAACCTCCCCGCCCCCGCCCCCGCGCGCTGTTGTCGGCGCCGAGCCGAGATTCGGTGGTGGCGGCGGCGGTGCGAGGCGGACACGGGCTGTAACTAGCGCCGTGTTTGTAAACCGGAGCCTGCTATTCGCGAGGCATAACGAAGCTTGTACCGCGCCGCACGGGCGTGCAGGGGTGGGGCGAGGGGAAGGGGGCGGGGCAGGGGAGGGGGAGGGAAGGGCGCAGGGGGTCAATAAAGCGAGCAGCGATAAACAGCGGCCGTCGCTCTGCCACCGGCGCCCACCGCGCGAGCCGCCTGGCCCGTGCAGGTGCCCACGCTTTCTTTGCAAGGTTTACGTTCAATTGATTCATTGTTCGTGCTTCCGGGCGCGTCAACTGATGAGGTCATTACACCCGTAACTGTAGTACGTGTTTTTCCTTGGGAGGTGGCGGTGATGTGCAACGGTGTGAGGTGGTGGAGAATGTGCAGCTTCCACGGGCGGAAAAGAAGAGTAGCGGCGAGGTTGGGGCGGTAGGAGCTGGTTCAGCAGCCGGAAGCGGTGAGGGTTGTGGGCACGGGTCGATTGATTGATTGATTGATTCGTGTTTCCGGGCGCGTCAACTACAGAGGTAATTACTCCCGTAAGTGTAGTGCTTTTTTCTTGGGAGGTGGCAGTGATCGTCTCCCGCTTGATGGCAAGATCCGGCGCCGACCTGTCGTCGATTAGCGAGGTTTTCTCCTCCACCACATGTTTCCCACCAGCAGGGTATCGCCCCAGCCGGGACAAGCTCAGCTCCCGGCCGGTCTCTCGGCATGTGTGGTGGTGTAGTGTATGTTAGTGTTAATGTAAGTGTGTGTGTGTGTAAGGGGGTGAGGATAGAACAAGGAAGAGGAAGGAAAGATCGCGCATAGTCCGCGTGGGATCTTTCCTTCTATCTCTTGGTCCCAACTTCACCCCTTATTACACGGACACTGACATACACTACACTAAACACATGCCTTGGGACCGGTCAAGAGATTAGAGCTTGTCCCACCTGGATCGGTGTCCCGCTGGTGAGAGATACTTGGATAGCCTTTTTGTGACAGATTTCATTTTGTTCGGCGTTTTCAAACACAACTTTGCATATATGTTACTTTTTAATTACTATTTCATTATTTATTACTAAAACTTGTTAATGTTTAGTTTTTTAAACATTTTTAGTGGGACATACCTGTCCCATTTGTCTTTCTGGGCATGATGGAAAATAATGAGACAATAGAATAATCAAAAAGGGGAAATAATTCCAATTATTTTAAATAAAATTTGGAAAAGTAAGGATCAAGACAATTGGTTATTTTTCATTCCTAGCATATTGTGCCTGTTCTTTTCTCCTTTTGCTGCAATCATACCACTTACTTCGAAAAGCTCATATCGTCGTAAATATGGAAAAATCCCAGAATCAATTTTGGGTGCAAGAAAATGAATTAAATAGTTACAAAGAAATATTAGTACATTTTAGCAGCAATATAATTAAATAAATAATTGAAGACAAACAAAAAGAAACCTTAGAACAAAAGAAAACGCACAGGAAAAAGTAAAACTAGGAACGAAATATGCACTATCCTGTAACAACGAGAAGAAAACACACAATTCATGGAACCGTTCGTAATTAAACATTGAAAGGCAGTACACAGTCTCCACAAGAGTACAGAATGCACCAACAGAGGATTTTATGTATCTCAGCGAACTTTTCGAGGAATATATCAGGTGGGTCGTATATGTTCCATTGGTCACGAAAGGGTGAGGTAAAACCCGCTAGCGCCAGATCTCACTATCTAGCGGGCGAAGATACCTCCGCCTCGTCCTGAGGAAGCATGTGTACTACACAGGACCAACGTTCCAGCAGTTGGGGCACCTGGAATCACTAATCAATCAATGAATCGGGAAGAACGCCAATTAAACGTAAATTCAACGCCCTCTAGAATTCAAAGCCTGGCGACGGGCAGCCATCTTGACAATGACGTCACGATGAGTAGATCCACCAGCCCTGCCGCGGGCCTACGATCTATGCTGTAGTTAATAGCAAGAGAACTTCACAATATATTTCCCTCTGGTACTTCATTTTCCACCAACAGGTTTTGGTAACGAAAATCAAAGGATTTATATTTTTAGAAATATGTTTCTTTTACTTCAGGAAAATGTTTCTTTGAAAGAAAAAAATAACACCTTTCTTACAACTATCAACAAAATTAGAATCAGAAGTTAATAAAAATACACATTGATTAATTTTAAGAATAGTAATTTATTTTGAAGAAATTCATATCACAATTTACATACATTACTTAACACATATTTTGTGTAACACAACAAAACTATTTAAGTAGTTTCTCAATACATAGGCATACATATTTCTACATTAATACACACAAACATTATTTTTACAAAATAGGCGATTTAAAAAATTTTGGGAAAGAAAAGTATAAAAGCAGAACCATGCTGCAGGCTAGATTTTGAGCTGAGTTATCACGTAACAATTATGTATATATTAAAACACATAAGACATCCCACATAACTTAATATTTGAAGTTCTGAACGAAAAACTTGATAGAGAAAATTTATTTAAAATACCGAATGGGGAGATCGTGCTAGCAATTAGATTACTGTTGAATAACAAATTGTTCAAGTTCAATGATTCGTATAATAAACAAAAACAATGGACTCCAATAGGTGGACCCATGAGTTACAATTTTTTTGAACTGGTTATGCAGCAGACACAATAATCTTAAGTCAAAATGAAGTAATATTTTATGCTAGATATGTGGATGACACGATCTTAATTGTTGATGAAGCAAAAATTGAATCCATTTGTCAACAATTCAATAACTATCACCAAAACTATCACTTTCACTATCACCAACATTTGCAAGTTTAAACTATATTTTAAATACATACCCTTGAATTATTGTTGGGTATGAAAGTTTTCTCTCTACAAATAGCTCTGATCCACGCACTCCTTGGCTCTTTCCCTTTGGGAAAGCCGAACACACTAACAGCAAGGCCGTTTCGGTAGTTGCCTTTACAATTGGGCACACAATACTCGAAAGGTATTATTGTGATGAGCTATAAATGAAACAATGAGGGTTTGAATAGTTCCGAATTTTTTAACATCTGTTTACTGTGTAATCACGTAAGTCCTAAACACTGGTATGATCAATATGTACAATAACCCAGAAGCCTCGTAACACATTTTTACAAATTGAAGCACAAATATGTCATTTGCTTATATTTGCCTTAATTTTAGATGTAAGACGTAAAGTGAACATAATCAGAAACTACTGTCAATAAATTGTACCTACCAAGTTCGAATTTCCGTAATTAAAAATAATCAAATTGCTGAAAAATCACAACCAACACAACATAGCAACACGCATAAAACACGGAGTATCTGGCCGGAGAGTCTCTTCGTGGGCCTACTCGTGCTTACGTCACAAAATCGTCGCCAGGCTTTGTATTCCAGAGGGCGTTGCTCCATCCCCATGTTCGTGACCTTACAATCAAACATTAAGTGAAAAAATCCGGTCTTGCTTACGTGATAATTATTTCAAATGCCATAAACGTGGAAATAATTCTATGGATCGTATCTTGAGCAATGATGCTGATAGATGGCAATTGATGCTCGTACACATTACATTAGCTTCTCTTTGTCAAGAAATTGTTTGAATCTTGCTGCTGTTTACGATAGGGTATTCTTAGATCACGTTAGTGTGAATGTGAAAAGTTAAAGCCTACGTACTTCAGGTATCTTTCTTATGATTATACTTAAGGTTTTCTTTTACGTTCACCGTTCTGAGTGGTTTAACCAAAACCTCGGTACCTGGTTGTTCCAAATTCCAAATACGTTTACGCTTAAGTTTCTTTCTCTATTCCCCAACTATATGCCCAGGTCTTAATGTTTTGGCATGGAATGTCTTTGTTATCCGTCCTAAGGAGACAGTCCTAAGGGGAGGGAGTTGTTTACCAAAACCGCATGTGACTAAATCATTTATTACTGATATTGCTTGTATATTTAATATGCCCTTATCCCATATCCCTCATATATTACAAAGCAAATTTTACTTTGTACTATATGCGAGACCTAATTTAGAATCATTTTGAAGAGAAATAAAACAATTACCAAATCACGCACATAACACGTCGGGTGTTGGCTCCGTCATATAACGGATAAAGCGTAAATTTAGTCTCGTGCACAGACCTCGCAAAGGCGGAGGTTGGCAGTGTACTCGTCTATTCCAGTAGAAACGGTGTTTTAAAGTGCAATTTTGTGCAGGAATTTAACGATTATTTAATGACGGAGTTCATAACGTAATTTCTACTAATTTAAATAATGTAGCACGTACATTACTTTCACACATTTTTATATTTTAATACTAAAATAAAACTGCTTGGAAAATGATAACTTCTCCCCAAATAAATTCAGCCTGAATTTCGAGGAAAAGAAGACAGCCCAGTGTATGACATAGGAGCACGAATATAAAATGGCCGGTCTCGCATTAAAGATGTCGGACAGGGCGATGCGCGTGGCGGGGAAGCGTTTCTTGCGGTGGCCGCACGGGGCGCGCGCGACGGGGCAGCAATTGTACATCTTGCTTAGCGCCCGCCCGCTGCCTCCGCTGCCTCTGCCTCTGCACGCGATATCGGCAGCTGCCTCGAGTTATGGCGGCGCCGCGGCGCGACTTCGCCCCGGCTCACACCCACGGCCTCGCCCTCGCTCTCGCCCTCGCCCTCGCCTTCGCTCTTGCTCTCGCCCTTACCTTCGCTCTTGCCCTCGCCCTCGCCTTCGCTGTTGCCCTCGCTCTCGCCCTCGCCCTAGCCCTCGCCCTAGCCCTCGCCCTAACCCTTACCTTCGCCCTAGTTCTCGCCCTCGCCTTCGCCTTTGCCCTAGCCCTCACCCTCGCCTTCGCCCTTGCTTTCGCCCTCGCCTTCGCCCTTGGTCTCCCCTTGCCGTCGCCCTCTCCCTTGCCGTTGCCCTCGTCTTCGCCCTAGCCCTCGCCCTCACACTCGCCTTCGCCCTTGGTTTCGCCCTCGCCTTCGCCCTTGGTCTCCCCTTGCCGTCGCCCTCTCCCTTGCCGTTGCCCTCGTCTTCGCCCTAGCCCTCGCCCTCACACTCGCCTTCGCCCTTGGTTTCGCCCTCGCCTTCGCCCATGGTCTCCCCTTGCCGTCGCCCTCTCCCTTGCCGTTGCCCTCGCCTTCGCCCTAGCCCTCGCTCTCACCCTCGTCTTCGCCCTTGGTTTCGCCCTCGCCTTCGCCCTTGGTCTCCCCTTGCCGTTGCCCTCGCCTTCGCTCTAGCCCTCGCCCTCACCCTCGCCTTCGCCCTTGGTTTCGCCCTCGCCTTCGCCCTTGGTCTCCCCTTGCCGTTGCCCTCGCCTTCGCCCTAGCCCTCGCTCTCACCCTCGTCTTCGCCCTTGGTTTCGCCCTCGCCTTCGCCCTTGGTCTCCCCTTGCCGTTGCTCTCACCTTCGCCGTAGCCCTCGCCCTCACCCTCGCCTTCGCCCTTGGTTTCGCCCTCGCCTTCGCCCTTGGTCTCCCCTTGCCGTTGCCCTCGCCTTCGCTCTAGCCCTCGCCCTCACCCTCGCCTTCGCCCTTGGTCTCGCCCTCGCCTTCGCCCTTGGTCTCCCCTTGCCGTTGCCCTCGCCTTCGCCCTAGCCCTCGCTCTCACCCTCGTCTTCGCCCTTGGTTTTGCCCTCGCCTTCGCCCTTGGTCTCCCCTTGCCGTTGCCCTCGCCTTCGCCCTAGCCCTCGCTCTCACCCTCGTCTTCGCCCTTGGTTTTGCCCTCGCCTTCGCCCTTGGTCTCCCCTTGCCGTTGCCCTCGCCCTCGCCCTCACCCTCGCCTGGCCGTCCTGCGTCGCCGTAAAGAAGGCTGGCGGCGATGCGCTGCTGCCGCCGCCGGGGCCGAATACGTTTTGATCCGCCCTCCGCCGCCCACCCGCCTCCACAGGCGGACTTCACATCCTTCGCGAGGAGTCTTCTGAGTCTGCGGGCGGAGAGTTTAGGAGATTCAGATCAGCGTAAGCCGCCTGTTCATTATCAGTGGCAGCCGGTACGGATTTCTATTGGTGATGCCAGTTAATGATGCGGCATCGATAACAAAACATCGAGGTTCAAAATTTAAAAAATCGATGTTAATAAAGCATCGATAAAAAACGAATCGATGCGATTTTTTAAAACTGGTTTAATAATCTCTAAATAAAATTTGTGGGCAACAAAATTTAATTTTACAGTGTCCATGTTCATTAAGTTATAATGAAGATAAACTGAAAATAAACTAAAAATAATACGAGTAATAACAAGAAATAAAAATACTAACCCTGAAAGCCTGAGCGCTCACAGTAATATCAAGAGGTCACAACTTCTTGAATTCGCTGAAGAAGGGTACGAAAAGAAGAGGAATACCCTTGAGCCCACGGTGTACGCTGCCTCTCCATTCTACGAAACGGAGGAAAGGCATAAGAAACACCAGGGCATCGGGGTCACACTGAGTCTGCTCCATGAAGAATGTGCCATTACGGGACAGGACGTGAACTACTGTGCCAGTTCGATTTTGGCACCGTCTCATCCAAAGAGACGCTTGCAAACCAACACAGCGTACTTTACACGGCTTAAATTGGGCCTAGACGGTGACAATCCTTAGATGGCTCACAGGTTGAGGGGAGAAGGCACATAGATATCACCACGCTCTGTGCGTTTGAAGAGAGTATTGATAGAACGTCGAATGACCCACCGCTCTTGGAAATTAATTACTATAAAGAAGAAAAAAATCGAAAAATCTACATTATATATCCACATTTGTGGTGAAAATCTTATTTTCCTTCCTTTTCGTTGGTGCTGCCATGGCACACGGTCACTACCCTACAATCCGCCACTTTTCATTATTATCTAACAAGATGGAATAATTTATCCGTCCATTGGCTGCGAGAGATTACAACTATTAGATAAAATTACATTTTTATTTTTCTTCTATTTTTTTGTGAAGTAACTGAATTGATTTCGAATACGTTTTTGTAATATTTTATATTCATATGTGATATTAGTATTCAATATAAGTAATTTACATATTGAAATTTACTTGCAGTTTTCCAAATAAAGTATTTTTATGAAAATACTTCTTTCATTTAAATTATGAATATATATTTGACTATATTATTTCGTTAGACTATTTTTTATTGTGACAGAACATACAAATAACAAAAATAAAATGACGCTGATATGAATGAAATGCGAGCTTGCTATTTCCCTAAATAAACAATATAACACATAGATACTCAAATTTGTAGGGCAGGAAAAGTTTTAGTATCTCTTTTAATACTAGTTAAAGCTGACCAACTCGTAATGAGAATGCTATCCATTCAAGAGAAATAAAGTTAATTTTTATGTCTTGGAAATTACTTACATTGACTCGCTTAAATTATACCCAGATATTCAATTCAGTTCAATTCAGTGACTCCTTATTTTTCGTGGCGAGGCTCAGACCACGAGGCCTGCTCTTCCGCCTGACCATGCAACTTTCTCTACGCATCGTTCACCGTCTGGCAGAGAAAGGTCTCACTCGGGTGACGAATCAGACGTTCAGAGGCTTCATTTGGGCTTAAGGGGCTTTCACATACAGTAAATCTACAACGTGGGACAGCCGGCATTACTTCCCCTCCAAAGGAAGACGTAGGAAGGGTTTGTTCGCCCTTTCGCCCAATACGGGCTTTGTTCGGCTTTGTTCGGGTTCGACGGACTTTGGTGTAACAGTCCGATACGCTAATCGTTACACCACCGTTATTTCAGCAGATTTACGTTTCTAAGAAAACATAATAACAATGAATATTTAGAACTTAACTGTTTCTGTAGAAGTAAGTGTAGCAACCCACCTCTCTTGTTACGTATTTCAATTCTTGTCACTGTTTCCATTTATAATTTCGTAATCCATTTTTGTGTATATTTGACGTTCACAGCTTTCAATTACTTTTATAACACATTATATCACGAATGTCATGAGTTAGAAAGTTAATCGGATCAATCAGCGAATGAAACACAACTAAAATAAAGTAATTAAATATTGCGATTACAAATAATGTAATTAAATAATGTAGTAGTGTTTGATAGTTTTAGAATGAAATATATTCTAATCATTTAAATTATTGAATAGTGTAAATATTATCATTTGAAATGAACAATGAAGTAAAAAATATTGTTATCAAAATCCATAGAGTGGAACACAATTTAGATTAACAATGGAATTGCTTTTCAAGGTTTGCCTTTTACGCTTATGTCACTCGTGAGGTGAATAGCAATGCAAAGAGATCTCACACACGAAACCGTTAAACCTGTCAACTATTTCAAACTGTAGAATGGAATACACATATACACCGGTGAAAATCAACACCTGCTTCACGCTACGTATTCCGGTAAAAAATGTAACAAAAACATTCCAATTGAATCTATGGTACGTTCAGAACGTCTCTCTGCAGTGACATCCTTAACAATGTACTCACTTTTACACGGATGTTGCATTGCTCTCTGTCGAATTTTGTTATTCTCTTCGCCCGGGACGGCGCGCGCTCAGAGGCTGCCAATGAGACCACGCCCAATCCTTCAAGATCAGCTCTCGGAAGTGGCGCTTTACGGAGGGGGTGCCTCTAGTCCCTCCAACGTGATCCAAATTGTTCATTCAGTCGCCCACGCAAAGGTCTTGTTTTCGTGTTACTAATTACCGAGTAATGGACTGGGAGAGGTGGCTCAGGGTATCAACTGGTGTCACTGTTGCGTGTCTGATCGGCAGGTCCTAGGATTCGAGCCTCGACAGTGGAAGGATTTTCGACATTAACTAGGTCAAGTTCTCTGTCTGGAGGAGGATTCTAGCGGTCGGCTGCTCTGATCGGTAGTTTTCTGTGGTTTTTCCCATCAATACCAGGGGAACGCCGGAGTAATACTCTAACAAACGGGCCACGAACCGTGCGTGATCATTCCTTCCTCTTCCTTTTCCTATCCTCATTCCTCATTTACACACACTTGCAATAACATGCACTACACTACCACACATGCCGAGCGACCGGTCGGGAGCTTAGAGCTTGTCCCGGCTGGGGTGGTACCTCGCTGGTGGGTGATACCCGATTGGGGAAAACCCCGCTAGGTGGCGGTAGGTCCGTGCCGGATATCGCCATCTAGCGGGGGAAGATCACCGCCACATCTCGAAATAAAACCTGCACTATATTTATGAGACTAATGACCTTAGCAATGGACGTGCCCGGAAACACTCTCTATCAATCAATCGGGTAATTGCATACAATCAGTACTATTAAGCTATTAGTAATATAGATCATGATCATTGTCTTTGCATCATAAGACCAGTTTAAATGGCCAAGCCGATCCTGAGCACTTAGGTCTCCACGGTTAACAAAACAAAAAAATGAGAGTGTATAACACACATTTCGAAGCGTTTTTAAGCCCAAATACTTTTCGGGTTAATTTGCCATGCATTGCTGGAATAGCTATGGAACTGAAATATAACTTCTTTCTTGGACGAAATGAAAAAAAAAACACCTTACATATTTTATCCCCCACACCATCTGTTGTTGTAAATTATTTGCTGTTGACGGAACCTCACAGAGGCGAGACTCATTTGTTCTAAAGCGCAGTGTTCGTATCTTGATTTGCTTCATCTAAATTAATTTTGAATAGATCATTTAATGTTTTTCTTTGCACAAGATAAATATGTTTAAATAAACCCAATTTTTATACTCCAGCATTTAATAAATTTATTACGAAAACATAATTTGTGAAGTAAATGTGAACAGTAGTATCAACACACTTTTCCGTAAACTTTAGATTGATATATCATTTGGGTAAGTTTATTTAGAATATTAAATACAAAATTTATTCAAAGAATAGGATATTTTGACGTAATAATATTGTACGAGTACATGGTTGTATCATTGTCACACTGACAACGTAATTTTATACTGACATTGCTTCAAACGTTACGAGAACCTGAAGTAACTCGAACAGCCTACGAAAAAGAAGCAACTTTCCATTCCGTTGCCCTGCTACATACTAATAAGAAAGTCCCCTAAGCAAATTGCTCGTGAACATGGCGTGCTGTCTGCATGGCGTTGTAAGCCTCTGTCCCGTTTTCCAAGCTCAAAGCACGTGCCTCAATTTCCCGCCTTTCTCTCAGTCCCCGCACCGCATCTCCCCGCCCCACGCCACTCCACCGCCACCACCGTCCCCTCCCCGCTCCCCCCCACTTTCTCACTCATCCCCGCCCCGCTGCTCCCGCCTCGCCCGTCGCTCTCGCTGCCTCTTTATGACTGCTCCCGCAGTGTCTTTGTCGTCCGCGACAGTCGCTACATGTTAATATCATAAACTTCCTTTACGCCGCCTGTCTCCATCAAAATCCCTCTCATTATTTCAGACCACAAAAGATTTAATGCTACGATTATGAAGTTCCGAGCTTTTAACAGAATTGGTATGAAATATTTTACGGTATTATTAATGTTTAAATCCGGACGATACGACTCCGACGGCGCGAAAAGGAGAGGCGGCTGCGGTCATGAAAAATACAGCATCGCTCGAGGCGGCGACGGCGGCGACGCCACGCGGGTCAGAGGGCGAAGCACGGCTTTAAGGAGAGACTCGGCCGGGCGACGTGCCGGAGAGCAGATGGCGGTCCACGGAGGAGAGGGGACGACGTTTAACGGACAGCGGACGTGAAATGGCTACTTACGATTGGAATGTGGCAGACGGAAAATGGACGGAAGGAGAATAGACGACGATGTATTTGATGGTTTATTTACATTGCCATGAAAATGAGAGGCAAGAATTTATAGAGCTCTTAAACAATATTAACTCGTGTAAAATAACATTTTCTTACTCCCATTGTGTAATGCTGTCATTTGATGGCTGCAACCAATTACATAGTGATACTCATTTTAATACAGTTTTCATTATAATACAGGTTCTTGACCGATCACAGAGAAGTTTACAAACCAACTATTGACAATTAATAATGAGAATCGTTCTGGATTGAGAATCGTTCTAGTAAATATTTGTTGGACTGTATACATTAAAATTACATTTGATATTATATTATGCTTGGCAGTTTTAATTTCTTTTATTAGTAGTAATTTTTCGCGGAATATAATTGAAAATAAATCGCATCATAATTTTATTTTGATCCTACTTGACTAGCGCAGTACTCCCTCGCAGGCGGACTGGTGGCCAGAACCAGAAACATGCGGGGGTAGGGTTAAGGAGCGTCCGCTAGGTAGTCTTTATGCCGACGGCACGAAACGATTCATTGTAAAAGTTTAACTTCGCAGATAAAGTACCGCATGAAACTCGATGTAATGGGTATTAATACACTCGTGTAAAGTTTACGGTACTCGCTCGTTCCTCGCTCGTATCGTAATATCACACTCGTGTACTACCCATCATTACATCATCGTTTCATAATGCACTATTTTCAATGTTAAAGAAAGTAATCCGCTTAACGAGCGTTTAGCTAATCCAGTGTGAATGTCTTAAGGGATTATTTCCGACTGCAACTGAGAACGTTCTTGCACAAAATGTAATTTTTAGTTATATCAATATTTTACATTTTCTGTGGAAATTTTTAAAAAAACGTGTCGTTGAAATGGGTGTTACTCTGCATTGGCAATCTGCATTTCAGTTCCGGCGATTTCAGTGTAAAAGCCAGAGAAATCTAGTTTCGATGGAGATATTCATTTTAAAACTATTTTTAAGTCTGAAAAAGTATCATTTCTGGTGCAAAGTAAACTTGTCATTATAATGCCTTTTCTTTACGACTTGATTTATGATTGTAAAGTTCTCCTCCGCAGTGGGTTGAACTCTTTCAAAGTTAATAATATGTATATTGTTTAATACATTGTGCATTTCTCATTATTAATTTTTATTTCACAGTGTTTTAAGATCTTTTCATTGTCACAGTAGAAACAAACTCACCACTTGTAGCTAATAATCGCAACACTCAAGAAACTTCCAAAAAGCCATTTCGATCCAAGTTAAATACTTTTGTTTATTCGAATTCTATTACGTTACTAATCGTTTTTATTCACCATTGAAGTTTCGAGAAATACGTTTAAACAAAATATTAAACATAACACGGGAAAAGACATTCTTTAGTTCACTTCATCCCGCAAATGTCCTCGGGTATTTATTTTTCTCTCTTGCGAATAACCACAATTTTTGTGTCTTTTTTCTCAATCACCATATTCATATGTCATGAAATCTAAAGCAGTGTTCCCTTTATGAATACACTAGCACATGTTTTTGAATGTAGTACGAATTTGGCATTTTGGGTCGACTGTCGGACATCGCCGGCTAGCTTACGCTGTCCCCTGTGCCCGGGTCTAATTTAATTGCCACGCTTGGGAGGGTAAGAGTAACATGTGGCGGATGTGACGTATTCCATTCACCGTAACTAGCAAACTCCGCCTGTCAGAGCTTCTGTTCGTCCAACAGTTACAGAAACCGGGACGATTTCAAAAAAAAGATACAACTCTATTTTTGCTAGGACCAAGAATTGCAGCTGGAATCACACCGTGGGAAGCCAGTGCGCTGTCCACGACCATCCTAGAGGCTTTATTTTTTAATTCCAACTGTAACGTTTTAGTTCAATTCTTATGGATCACAATATTTACTAACAACATCATGTAGATTGTTTCAAATTCTTTATTTCAATGTACTTGAATATTAATTGACTTTTAAAATGTATTTCACTTATGTATTTAGGCATTTTACAATATTCTTTACAAATTCTATCTCTCGTCATCATTAACATAAATGTTGCTATCGTAATAAAGCATGTGACGAACAGTACTCGTTATTTGTACACGAAACGTTAATAAACATGTGAGGTAAGCATGTAAATGTGTATGAAACGTTACATTAGCCAAAGAAATCTTAAAAATCAAAATTAATAACGGGCGATCTGAACTGACGCACTTCGTCCCTTGTCACATGAATCTCTTTCTGTATCCGCCCCTCCCACGTTGTAAGATAAAGAGGTGCGTCAACTAGCCGCCTTTGGGGCAAATTTCCTGAAGGCAGTTTGAAGCTGGTTTCTCGTTTATCCGTGCGGTGCGCAAAATCGGTTTGGGTCACGGTGTAAGATATACATCTTAAGATGACATCTCAAACTGTGTCTATTACACAGTTTTACAAAATATTTCCTACCCATTTCGTAACTGTTCGCTGTAGACTTACCAATTCCACCGTGAAGCGACCAATCACTGACTTGAAATAAGAAACCAGCTGGCCACAGAGCTATCGAATGGATCACGACTTTACCCAATGAGACCCAAAGATCGCAGCGCTTATATGAGAGAACTGCGAGATCTATCCTCACACAAGTTTATTAAACTAAGCACCGTCCAAAATGACATTGTAAATAGTTTTAATTTAGATTTAAGTTAGTGTTTTTAAGATATGCCCTTCCATCGCTCCACAAGACAAACAGGCCTAATTCTAATAAATAATTTCTAATAAATTCCCGCTTCTCCAGGGTAACTGGAGGGGGGAAAACCGAAAAAAAGTCCTCACATATGCTTCAGTTTTGGACCGGGAGTGAACACACCTATCTATACATCTCACACCGTGGCCCCTCCTGTACGTGCCTCGCAACGTGACGGCCGGCGCTTGCATCGCGAGGCCGTGGGGGGGGGGCGGCGTCTCAGAGGCGCCGCGTCGTTATCTGTCCGCGCCTACCTGCTCGCGCGCGCGCCGAGTGAGTGTCGAAAGTCGGGGGCAATCGGCGCCCTGCCACGCCCACGGGCGCCGCCGCCTGCTGAAATACAGCGCGCTCATTGCAGCGAGGGCGGCGGCAGCTGCGCCAGATACACTCCCCGCCCCGCCCCGCCCGCCTGAGGCAAGCGCCCGGCGCCAACTTCCCGAGATAACGGCGCCTCCCTAGCAGCCGCCCCGGGCGAGCGGCGCGGCGCGCGGAGCGAAGGCAGGGACAACGGAGGCGGCGGGGGCGATGGAGGCGGCGGGGGCGATGGAGGCGTCGGGGGCGGTGGGGACGGCAGGGGCGGTGGGGGCGGCGGTGGCGGGGGACGAGAGTGGGGGCGGCGGGGACGGTGGAGCGGCGCGGCGCGCGGAGCGCAGGCAGGGACAACGGAGGCTGCGGGGGTGATGGAGGCGTCGGGGACGGTGGGGGCGTCGGGGGCGATGGAGGCGTCGAGGGCGGTGGGGGGCGGCGGGGGCGGTGGAGCAGCGGTGGCGGCGGAGCGGCGGGGGGCGGGAGTGGGGCGGCATGGACGGTGGAGCGGCGGGGACGGCGGGGATGGGGGCGGCGGGGGCGGGGGTTCGGCGGGCGCGACGGGCGCGGCGGGATTGTGGGGTGGCTATGGTGGCGGGAGCGGGGGGTGGTGGGAGCGAGGAGGCGACGGCAAAGGGGATGGGACATTGGAACCGAGAGAGACGAAGAGGGCGGCGACTGCGATGCCGAGGAAGTGAGGAGTGGATGGAGAGGGAGGGTAACCGACGGGGTCGCTGAGGCTGGCGAATGCGAACGGGGACAGCAAGGGTAGCGGGAGGGGTTGCTGGTGGGTGAGAGAACGGAGGCGAAACGGATAATGAAGGGAGTAGAGTAGGATAGAAATAAAGAGATGGGAAAAGGGCGTGAAGGGGGACGTTGTGAAGCTGATATGGGAGAATAGGGCGGCGCTCTGGTGGTTGGGCTGGGAGAGATGCGGGCAGGCGAGAATGTTGGAGTAGCGCTGGCACGGGGCACACAAACCGTGGGGATGGCTGGGAGGTCGCCCGATGGCAGAGACGGAAGAATGAGGAGCAACCAGTGACAGGTGGGCGTCGAAGGCGTCATTATTGGCCAGGGTGGCGTGGAGCCTGCGAGAACGAAGCAGCGGCGCAAGCCTCTATGATGGTTGTATCGGCTGCGGGACGGGGGAATGGGATAGAAAACAGAGTGTCTGGGAAGTGGAAGAAAGTGGGAGAGTGGGTAGCAGTGGCGCGGATGGCATTGGTTACTGAGACACACACAGAACCGGAACGGAACTGCCGGAACGATGGAAGCGGCTCGGGAGGCAGAGGCTTTGGAAGCGGAGGAGACGGCGAAGGCAGCGGGGCGGCGCGGGGGGCGCGGAGGGGGAGCTGTGTCGCGCCGAGAGGGACCCGGGAAACGAAGGGTACGGAAATGATGGGGAGGAGGCAGGAGGAAAACGGGCGGCCGAGGGCGATAAAAGAAGGCAAAGGGGCCCTCCGCCCGGGGCGGTCAACGCGGCGCCGCCGCCTCCGCCGCTGCCACCGCCGCCTCCGCCGCACGAGTAGCAGTAAGAACACTCGTTCATTGTGTGGGGAAAACCGAGTCATTGTATGTGAACTCAGGGTTGAGTAAGAAGATTTTACAAAAGAGCCTCATAATTCGGCTACCTTATTTTCCCTTTCATTCTCATTTTACTTCTTTATCGTAATTATCTCGCCATTTTCCCTTGTCAACTACATTTCGTTGTGCAACAGAAGATTATAGTATTTTTAATGACAATTCTAACAGTGAAATTCGGGATTCAAATATTTTAATATATAACGCTGTTCAGAAAGCTTTCCCACGCAGGTTTCCCATGCAGGTTCTTAAAATTAATTAATTTCACCCTTACAAAAACCCATTTTCAGTTTTTTAACTCCTAATAAGTTTTTTTACAAGGAAACACATTTATTTTTCATGCAATCACCTCTTTTAAAAATAATATTTAGCACTTAAACCACTACTGCAAATGATATTATTTTTCAGTTTTACATACAATTTTAAAACAAATATAGCAACCATTTAATGAAAATAATGTTAATCTGGTTGGCTGGTTGGGAGATGCTGCATCGTCTCCCCATGCCAAGATCCACAGATGCCAATGTTTTACATTTCAAGAAGCACAGACTCTGACGTTACGGCCGTCATGCTGCAACGAATGGCATTCCCCACTGACAAATGTGTCTGTGTAAAAGAAGACGACCAAGACGAAATGTTGTAGTAGGGATATGCTTCATGAAAAACACCTGTTTGCCGGAAAAACTAAGTAATCGTAAATAGGGTGTAATAATAAAACATTTCCGGTCTTTGTTGAAAAGTGATTTGTTATGGTTATTCAAGAAGAGTCAAGAAAGTAATAAGGTAAATAATAACATTGCTTTAAGGTAAGAGAAAGACAATACTGCTTTGAAGAGCACGGGAAATATTTTCGTGTAACGTAGGTTTAAAACGAGTGAAATATATATCTTAATAACTTGTTCGTAACACACCGCGAGTCAGATGAAGACAGCAAACACGAAAGCATGGAAAGCAGTGAAGGTGGGGTCGGAAATGGAGGAAGGCATGAGCGGCGACGAAGCGGGAAGGGGCAGAGACATCGAAGGAACAGTACCCTGACTAACGGACCACGGACCGCGCGCGATCTTTCCTTCCTCTTCCTTGTCCTATCCTCACCCCTTACACACACTTACACTTACTCAAGGGCTCTCCTTACCAGAACGCTGCGCACTGACTCTGCCACGTGGCCTCGCACTTCGGGTGCCTTCCAGTGCATAAACTGATGTCACTGCAAACCCTCTGACCGGGATCCTAGGCAGGATTTTCGACACTAGCTTGTCAGCTAGGTCGAATTCAGTCTCTGTCTGGAGGAGAATTATAGCGGCCGGTTGCTTTGATCGATAGTTTTCCGTGGTTTCTCCGATCAACACCAGGCGAATGCCGGAGCAGTACCCTACCATAAGGACCACGGACCGCGCGCGATCTTTCCTTCCTCTTCCTTGTCCTCTCCTCTTACACACACACTTACACTAACATGCACTACACTACCACACATGTCGGGAGCTTACAGCTTGTCCCGGCTGGGGCGGTGCCCCGCTGGTGGGAGATAATTGGTTGAGGGGAAAACCCCGCTAGTCGACGGTAGGTCGGCGCCAGATCTAGCCATCCAGCGGAGAGAATATCACCGTCACCTCCCTAGAAAAAACACGCACTACACTCACGGGACTAATGACCTAAGTAGTTGACGCGCCCGGAAACACGAATCAATCAATCAACGAATGGAAGGAACAGTGGCCCTCGGCCGCGCTGGCCGATCCCGTAGCAACAACGGAGATGGAGGGCAGCGGAGCAAGGCGCCGCGCAACGCGCGGGGGACGAGAGCCGGGAACAGGCGCGAGGGTGCAGGAAGAATCGGCAAGGAGACGGGAGTAGGAAACTGGGGGAAAGGGAAGAGAAGACGGGCGAAGGACGGTCAAACGGTAATGTCAGGGCGGAGAGTGGAAGTTGTAACGTTTCGTACATTCCTAATGTTTATGTACATTTTACATTGTTATTTCGTTAACAAATAATATGTGGTGTACCTCGCTTGTTATGGGAGTTGGGTTAGCAACCGAAATATATATTGGATATTGATGAATATAGAGAGATAGAATTGAACGTAAGCTTGTTCCTCTAAAGAAATTTGTAAAGTTTAATGTTATACAATGTGTGAAGATATAATATGTTAAGATATGGAAGTACATTGTACAAGATAATTAAATAAAAGCTAATAAATGAGAATTGAAGTGTTACTACTTAAACAGAAGAAGTAGCAATAGATGTAACAGCAGATGCAACAAGAAAAAATTGTTGGCAGAGTGCAACGTTACAGAAATTGGTGGTAGCGTGGAACGTTACAGAAAGGAACTTGACAGAAATTGGTGGCAGCGTGGAACGTTACACGTTACAGAAATTGGTGGTAGCGCGGAACGTTACAAAGGGCTCGGATAGGAAAGGCAGGGCGGCAAGCGGCTGGCCGGACACGGCCGGGCAGGATGCGGTGGGGCTGAAGGACTCGGGCAAAGCGAGATGGAAAGTGGCGAGACTTTGCGGAAGGAATGAACAGCTGGGTGGGAGCAGAAAATCAGGTGAAGGGGACGCAGGAAGAAGTCAGGGAAGAAGAAGAAGAAGAGGTGGAGAAGCGGGGAATTTAGTGGTGGAGATGGAATAAGACGGGGAGTGTGGGAGGTGAGCGGGGATTGTGGGAGGTGAGCGGGGAGTGTGGGAGGTGAGCGGGGAGTGTGGGAGGTGAGCGGGGAGTGTGGGAGGTGAGCGGGGAGTGTGGGAGGTGAGCGGGGAGTGTGGGAGGTGAGCGGGGAGTGTGGGAGGTGAGCGGGGCGCCGCGGAGCGGGCGAAGTGGAGGAGAAAGAGATCCGACGCGGATGAGAACGTCCGGGGAGGATCGACGGCGTGTGAGAACGGAGTGAGGGCGGGGTGGTTTGAGGTGGAATAAGTCGGAGGGAGGGGAAGCGGGATGAGACGGAGGCTGAATGGCGCGGAGCGGAGAGGAGTAAGTGGTGGGGAGGAGCCCGGCTGTGCGGGAAGAAGCTGAGCCTGCCTGCGCGGCACGTTGTGAGCGAAGCGGGTCGGGAAGGATCGAGACCGATGATGGTTAAGGGGCGGGGCAGCGGCGAAGGCGGTGGCGGGACGGAGGCGGGGATGGACGGGGTGGGCCAAACCGGGAAGAATCGAGAGCGATATTGGGGTGGAGCGAGTCTGGGGCAGGGCTGGTGGGAACGGGAGTGGGGTGGGGGGAGGCGAAGAGGGGACGTGGTGGGCCGGGAAGGATCGAGAGCGATCGTAAGGTTGGGGCGGGGACGGGGGTGGAGCGAGGCTTGGCGGGAGAAATGATGTGTGGGGTTGGGCGGGGCAGGTGATGGGAGGGGAGTGGGCGGAGCGGTCCGGGAAGGATCGAGAGCGAGCGAGCGCGCGGGCGGGGCGGGGTAGTGTCTGGAGCGAAGTGGTGGCGGGGGCCGGGATGGAGGCGGGGATGGGCTGGGAGGGGGTGGGCGGGGCGGTCCGGGAAGGCTGGAGAGCGCGCGCGCGGGCGGGGCGCGGGCGGGGCGCGGGCGGGGCGTGGGCGGGGCGTGGGCGGGGCGTGGGCGGGGCGGGGGCCTCTGGCGCATTAACGAGCACCGCGTCGCCGCCTAATTGCCCGGCCGGCGCTCATTAGAGGCGCAGGTCGTATTTCGGCGCCGAAGAGTGCGGAGCCGCTCCAGGGCTTCTGGTCCCTGCCGCCGGACGCGCTGTCCATCGCCTCACGCCCACGCCCCCCTCGCCCCCCGCCCTCCCTCCCCCCTGCCCCCTCGCCCTCCCCGCCCCTTCGCCATCCCCGCCCTCTCACCTCCCTCGCCCCCCTCGCCCCTCTCGCCCCCCTCGCCCCCTCGCCCCTCTCGCCCCCTAGCCCCCCTCGCCCGCCTCGCCCCCCTCGCCACCCTCGCCACCCTCGCCACCCTCGACCCCCTCGCCCCCTCGCCCCTCTCGCCCCCTAGCCCCCCTCGCCCGCCTCGCCCCCCTTGCCACCATCGCCACCCTCGCCACCCTCGCCACCCTCGTCACCCTCGCCCCCCTCGCCCCCCTCGCCAAGCCCAACCCCGTGCTCTGCGATGTACTCCGCGCGGCGCAGTAAATTCAATCTGCACTTGATTTCGCGGCGCTTACAGCGTTTTGGCGTGATTTGGCTGTCTCAATTTTTGAGCGGTTTGTGCGTTACAGCGGACGGAGAACTCAATGATATGTGGTGCAACAGTTGGAATGTGTTTCATTTGTAGTAACACATCATCGTATTTAATTTTAATTTCAGTGTTAAGTAAACTTTGCTTTATACTAAAGCTTACTGAAATTCCTTAACAGTTGGTTGTAAAATAGTATTTAGTAATTCAATCCATTTACAAAGAAAGAAAATGAAAAATGTATTACTTCTACAATAAAATTTTTGTTTAATAAACTTGATGCTCACATTGAAGGAGTTTCCTTCTCGGTTGGATTGTCCAAGCATATTGTTATTCGTAATGTTAATGAGAAGTTTCCACGTTACACTCAAGTACTCTTACTAACTGTGTATTACTACTAACTGTTTATAAAAAGTGAATTATTAAACCCTGATTTATTATGTTTCATTTAAGGTATATATCTACACAAAAGTGACCGAGAGTGATAACTCATGTAACTCAAAATGTAATTTTATTTTTTTAAAATTGGGATTTCATTTAAGGTTTCTTGCATGTGTACCTACATTAGAGTCATAAAATTAAGAGCTAAAATTAGATTACTAAGACATTTTTGCTTTGAGTTAACATATACCTTAATGCGTAACACAAATACTGTATACAAACGTCAAGTTACCTGGGAGGCATCTTCAACTCGCGGCTCTCACAAACTTTTGTCTAATTTTATGAACATTGTGCGCACTTTCATATAATACTAAGAGTAATTAGGTTCGTGCAAAACAGCTAACTAATAGTCTCACAGTTCTTAGAACGATTCTCAACCTTTGAAGTCATAGTATAGAAAGAGCGTTCTCGTTAGTCAAGTCGGTTCCGGTGACTGCACGAGCTATTTAGAGTTGCTGCGTTGCCACTTTTCGAAACTTCTCATTTTCACGTAGACCCATCGCACTTGCTCATCCCTGATTATAATATTTTATACTTCTTCATATTTTTTGTCCGAGAATAGGCCGACTTGGACCACGTGTGCATGCACCTTGCGTTTACCGGGGCTCAATATCATTATCTCGACAGTAGGTGCATGCAACTTTATCAAGAGAGCAGCATCTATCTGAATCCGATTTTTATTGCCCAGGGTTGTTAGCCCTGGGGGTATGGAAGATGAAATAATGATGATAACGAGGACGACGTACACCTACAGACATACACAAATACATCCATCTCCGAGGCAGGGCTCGAACCCGCGATCCTTCGTTCGAGATCGCACTGCCTAAGCAATCTCGGCAATCGGGACCCGGCCTTATTTTTGTTTATTTTATTTTTTAAACTTTTATTCGTCTTTCACATGTTTATAGTCAAAATGTTAGGAGGGAGATTCTGGAGCTGAAGAAACTGCGCAGATAGTACCTGGGTCATCCCATGCAAAAATATGAAATGAAATGAAGGGTGCTCACCAAAAGTCTTAGGTTTTAAGAGTGCATTGTTGCCGAACAGTCAATTAAAAAATTTTAATATTGTACTTCGACGATCGTAGGCATCATGGACAACAATATCCTAAACTATTTTCAATTTTGAAGGAGTCATGTCATAAAATCTACTTTCTTGCATGGAATGATCCACCTCTTTCTCTTACGTCACATAGACGTTTTCCTGTTCGTTGACTAAATAAATGTAATCAGATCGAAGCGTCTCCGGTCGTCTCTCCTCTTCCCGAGTTGTGAGGAAGCAGCGCTACCCGCTGCCGCGCCACCGAGCGGTTCCTGCAGGAGTACGATGCAGCTGAGGGCAGATACGCGGTTCCCGGACAACGCCCCCCTCGCCCCTCGCTCACTTCACACCCCGCCTCCTTCACACCCCGTCCCTTCACACTCCGCCCCTTCACAACCCTCTCCCTTCTCACCCCGCCACTTCTCACCCTGTTCCCTTCACGCCGAACTCCTTACACCCCGCCTCCTTCACACCCCGCCCCCTTCACACTCCGTCCCTTCACACACCTTCCCTTCACACCTCGCTCCTTCGCAACCCTCTCCCTTCTCACCCCGCCCCTTACACCCTGCTCCCTTTACACCCTCCCCTTCACATCACCCTCCCCTTCATACTCCGCCCCTTCACACCCGCTCCTTCACACCCCGCCCCTTCACACCCGCCCCTTCACACCCCACCCCTTCACACCCCGCTGCCTTCACACCCCGCCCCCTTCACACCCCGCCTCTTCACACCCCGCTTCTTCACATACCGCCCCTTCACACCCCGTTCCTTCACACCCCACTCCCTTCACACCCCACTCCCTTCACACCCGACCCTTCACACCCCACTCCCTTCACACCCCGCTCCCTTCACACACACCCCTTCCTAACGGCACCTGAATGCGACGTTCTCACCCGCCGAGCACCACAGTACCTTCTCGCCGTCATGGCCTCCCTCCACGCGCGAGCTTATACAATGTGAGGCGCGGAGAGTGTTCCTGTGATTCTATGTTCTTAGTTTATATTATATAATTACCATTTATAAAGGTCAATAGCACGTGAGACATACTTTTATATGCCATTTTATTTATTGTGTACATATATCGATATATTTAAGTAAATCTTCGAAAAACCTTGACAAATTCAAATACATACCTGAAGGTTCAGTGTAGTTGTGATCAGTGGAATGTATGGGGTAATTATTTACACTAATCTGTACATCCTCTGGTTGCTGCATGGAGGACCACTGTTGAAATAATACTTACGGTGCAGATCACCAGTCCTACGTTGCTGAAATTAATTTCATATGCTGTCATTATCACAGTGATTCGAAGTATTTAAATAACATATATAATTACATTAAAAGATAATGTACAGAGTTTTTACATGAACCTTGCAAGGATTTAACTGTTAATTGAGCTCACATGAATGTAAGCTGTTGATTAGAGCAAAGATAGCAATGGTTACATAGTCTTTGTACGGTTCTGTACAGTTGACGCATTCACCAGCGCTGAATTGTGGTGAGGTGGGAGATCCACCGTTGTGACGTCACAGGTCCCCAATCTTGCACATCTCCATGCTGGCAGCGTGCGAGCATGACTCATAGTCATGGGGAGATGCAATGGTCTCGTAGCACTGTACAGCGAGTGTTGAAACCAATATATATTTACAACCCCTTGTAGGAAGCAAATATGTGTGACAGAATTACAGTATTGTTATTACGCCACATAAAGTAATTGGCTCCAATACAGCGGTGAGTCTTATGCCACAGTCAGCAGTAAAACAGAATGTACATTGTACGGAAGAGTGCAGCTCATAATTACACAGAATAGTTCACTTGTTTAATTGTTTCATTTGTCATGGCTAATAACGTTGAACTTCTTTAACATAAGCTCAACAATAAATATGAAACTGAAGATTCTATACACGTGTTTGTAATGTACAATTGCTATTGAGTCCTCTTGTCAGTCTCTTCTCCACCTTGCATCCACTTCTGCGTCCAATTTTCAATATGATTTGGCTGTTTTCTTCCCCTCAACCACACCACATATGCTTTCTACACCAAGCCGAAGACGTCTAACCAACGACAGTGGTGCCATCCTTACCTATATCTCTTACCCTTCTCCCCTGCAAGCACTTTGCTTCTACCATCAACACCAATAAAGATACCTACGGACTCATCTACGATGTAATTCATATCATTTAATAAGCAACGGTGATTGTGCCATTACTGCAGTACTATTCCTCAATGCAGGCTCCTCCTCATCGCAGTATCTCGTCTCTTTAATCCTGCTTCGCGGTAGCAGGGGATATGTGAACTTACACTCTTGCAACTCAGTTGAGTTCTAAACTACGGTGATTGTGCCGCCTTGCCGTTTAACCCTCGTGTTGTACCTCTCGTCAAATTCCTCGTCTACATGTTCTAGACTTCTCCCCTCATCCCGTACAAAGACACCAATCAATTTGACACTTTTGCTTTGACATGCAAAATAATAATCAATTTTGGCTCCTGGCAATCTCACCACTAGCTGCCTAAGCCTGCGTCTCCCCCACTGTCTCCTAAAAGCGACAGCGTTGTCACTTACCAGTTCCGTTTCTTATTCCTCAGCTCCACTCTTAAATACTCCATTACCTTTGCCACCACTGACTTCGTCCTCTTGCAGAATCATTTTCAAAATTTTTGCTGTCGGTATTTGATCCATCAACCTCCAGCCCCCTACGTGTACGACACCTCAGTTGACGCATAAATTTATTTATATTTCCAAGCACGTCAACTGCTATTGTCATTTGTCACATTATTGTACGACTTTATTATAATGGTTTCTTGACCTTAATAAACACAGTATTTTTTTAAACAATTTATTTATTGGATAGGCAATCATAACTTTTCGACTCTATTTGGGATCTTTTTCCAAAAATCTAGTGTTAGGTTTGTTGACATCATACCATAAATAAACAGCTTTTTTGAAAAAGACCCCAAATGAGATCGAAACGTCATGATTTTATAACAATAAATAAATTGTTATAAAAAGGTATTAATTTATAATTTATTATAAATTATATAAATATTTATATTAAATACAATTTAAGAATTTATAACAATAAATAAATTACTATAAAAATCCTGAGTCTGTCTGTTAAGGTCAAGAAACCATTACAATAAATAAACAAAATAACAGACGTTAATATATTCATTATAATTAGTGTAGGAGTCGCGTTAGGCGTTTTATCGCGAGAAGCGGCGTTGCTCCGCCGCTTTGTTCATCCCTTGTGCCGGCCTACATGTCGCCCTGAGGGCGGTTGACGCCTCTACAAATCACCTCTAGAGGGACAGCGCCTCGGGCAGGACAAGCTCTATACTACCAACTATTGCTCTGGCAGACTCAAAAAAACCTTCCACTGCGCAAGCCCAAACGTGGCTTCCCCCTCCAAAGCTACGAACATTTCTCCGCCAGCCTGCGCTCTTCGTCACAACATAGATTTCTCTCTGTCTTTCTCTCGTGGAGCGCTACGAGTTTTGCGATAACGAACTGATGAGTGAGAAGGTCAGACGAATGGCAGCTTACGTGTTTCTACAGTAGTCCAAACACTCAACAGAAAATAAGTCGTGTCTTGAAGGGTTTCAGTAATAGGACAATGTGATGGAGCATCACATTAATGAACTGGTCGTTTTTTTTGGACACTCCTGGCAGTGCGAGTTTCTCTTCTAACGCTGAGGGCAGTGATGGAGTGACGGCCATTGCGATCGCTGCGTCTCGCAGTCGCCTCTCTGTGTCGCCTCCGCGCTTCCTTATCGCCGAGAGGGGAAATCTCAGCTGCCGCAGGGTGGGGGAAGCCACCGAGGCTTCGCCCAAGGTACGTCCGCCAAGTTTGTTTTTATTTATTTTTTTTTTGCGAGCGGTACAGCTATAGTATTCCGACTTGTGTGGTTTGATGCACGAGTAAAATACGTCGATGGCAAGTCGACGGTTCTCCGGACGGACTTGGTGAAATGAAACTCAGAGAGTGAGAACACACTGAGTTTATTACAGAAGTGAACAAAATACAGGTTATACAAATTTCTATTACAAAGTCGAAAATGGTTGTGAACCCTTTACAATGTTTCCTTACAAACTATATAGACTACATCCCCACTCCTGTTTGTAAGTACATGGTGGAGGGGGAGACACTTGTTATGGTCAGAGGCGCGGACGCGCTCTGGGTGGCCCTTATCACGGGCGGAGGAGGAACTCCGAGGCAGGGGCTTGGTATCGCGAGGACTGTGTCCCGAAGTGATTTTTCATGATTACATGGAGGTTTAGGGGCAGGCGTTAGTTATTGGAGCCTTCGACGTCTTATCTGAGCGCAGGGCGCAACTGAGATGAAATTTATTAGTATTTGTTAAGTGCTTAAGAATAGAAGTGCGTTAAAATTATCGAGGACACGAAAAGACGCCTTTTCTCTGGTTCCAAGATATCGGTTATCGGGCCTCGTGCTTTAATTAAATTCATAAGCCCTGCCTTGCTCCGGAGTACATTGCGTACTGCTATGTACAGCCTGTACGCTCTGTACGTGGGACATATAAGTCACGCAAGTGCATGAGTGTGTGTTTGTGTGTATAAGTTCGACTAAAGAGAATGATAGGATGAGGTAGAAAAAGTGAAAGATCATGCGCCGTCCGTGGTCCTTTTGTTAGGGTTCTCCTTCGGTATTCACTTAATATTTATCGGAGCAACCACTGAAAACTACCAATCAGAACAGTCGTCCGCTAGCATTCTCCTGCAGAGAGTGGCTGAATTCGACCTAGCTATTTAGTTAGTATCAAGAATCAGCCATCATCGGGACTCTCATCCTAGGAATTCCCTTTCGAATTGCTACAGAGACAACGGCTACTTTCTAAACTCAGCCGATTTGACGCCTAATAATAATGCCTAAATAATAATAATAAAATAATTTGACGCCTAAAATGACAAAGCGATTCCCTATCACCGTTTTCCTCCTTCACCCACAACTCCAAATTCTGAGCACCTTCACCCTACGCCACCTCAGACTTCACCTGCACGTCGAAACCTCATCACGATTTCAGCCGTCATCATTGCCCCCACCAACCACCTCCACATGTCACACTCAGCCGTTGACGCCTAAATAACGACAGCGTTGCCTCCGCGTCTTTCTCTTCTCTCGACTTCGCCTCCAGTTCTTCCCCCTCCCCTCTCCCGCCACCACAGGCCACCGCCCCCGCTCCGAATCCTCGTCGCCTCTTTAATCCTGTTTCCCGGCGGCGGCAGATATGTGAACTTTGCTCAACTACTACTTTGCGCGCGTGGCGGCGGCGGCGGCGGCGGCGGCGGCCGAGCGCGTGCGAGTCGGGGGCTGCGTGGGGGTGGGGGTGGGTGGGCGGAGCCGCATTGCAGGTGCACCGCTGCGCGCCGCTAATACATGTTTTAGCTCGCGCGCGGGAGCCTCGAGCCGAGCAAAGACCCGTGAATTTTCGTACACAACGCCCGGGAAGAGCGGTGGCCGGGGGTGGAAGGAGAGGGGGGAGGTGGGCGGGGAGGGGAGACGCCTAGTGCTTACGCCTACGGTGGACTCAAGTTGGACAAAGCTACTTGGTTTAGAGGTCGCCAAGGAGTTTTGCTGTAATAGAGTTTCGCCGGTGGTGAAAGTGGAAAAAATAGAATTCATTTCCAGACCAATTACACTCACGATGGAGCGACGTATACTATTTAATAATGGATTTCATTTTGGTTAGGAAATTAGTGTTGTTTATTTTTCTTTTCTATGTTTTTTTGTTGACATCTCAAGAATTACTTCCATTCTGTTTATTTACACCCTAATTTTCTGCCAGGTTGTGGTAGCTTTTGTGAGAAACTGGGCTTTGCTGTTCTACGTGCCATAACTGAATTGAATAATATTCAATTGTTAATTTATGTCTTGCATATTGTTTATTCAAAGAATCATCTCTAAGTTGAAAGTCTTACAGCTCTACTTTCGAGTAATTATATCCTTGATGCCATAGTTTTACATTTATTGCATTTCTACAATTAAAATACATTTTAATAACCTGATATCAGTACAAACTTTCCATGATCTAAGGTGAAACCAATTCAATTATGTGAAGGAACAATAAATTGACAAATATTTAAGAAAATTCATAATAATTTCGAAATAGTGTTTAATGTGAAATGTGAAAATAGTGTGTAATGTGAAAATTTAATAAACTATTACTTGTATATATAAAAAAATTGATTTGCGTTGCGCTAAACATTGTTTAAACGACAAGTTTAAAAAATAAAACTTTATATGTTTTGATAATAGCAAGTTACTTCATTCCATTTAAATTCCACAGAAAATATTTAAAAATATATAAAAAATATTCAGCTCTGAATATTTCCTACTTTTGACATTTTGGGTAGAATAATGTGTTTGTTGTTTTACTTTATAAAAGAATGAAATGTGCTTTCTTGTAGGATACATTTGTATTAACAAGGCTTAATTTTATTTATTTTTTATTTAGTCATTTATTTATTTATTTGAAGTGTATTCGATATGTTTAGCTCAGTACAATAGCAAGTGTAGCATGTTTCACATATTTCTGCTTAAATAGTGCCTATAATACACAAGCAAATTAATTGAATAGAAATTTAATAACTGGAATTTATGTTCATCTTTCTTTTTTTCCTTGTCTACAATTTTGCCTCTAAACATCGCAATATTCGGGTTAGGCCTAACTGTACTCTCGAAGGTTTACTATGAGTACTGGGTATGTACCATATGGGAAAGGAATACGAAAGAATTGCTATAATTCTGTGCTTGTTTTCGCAGACACAAATAACATTATTATATTTAAAGATTTTTAGCGAGAAAAAATTTAGTATTCTGCATATTTTTAGTGGAATGATGTAAATTCTGTTGGATCACTTGAATACTTCAAGAACTTTCACCACACAGCCATATTCTGCGACAGTATAAGAATCTGACGAGCCATTGTAACCGGGTTACAAAAGCGCAGCCGAGAAAGCCAGCGGATACAAAAACGTCACTTCATTCCATTTTTCTACGTTTTGAAACCATTTCTTTCGGAATACGCGCACTATAACTCTTGAAGGAGAGCACCCTGTCTTCGAGAGAATGCCTCCTCTTACCCATCCTCGTCCGTATTCTTTCCCCTTCCTTGTCCTCATCCTCTACTTTTCCTCGCCATCTGCGTCCTTCCTGGCTCGCTCTCCTGATGGCCCTTGCGCTCATTCGCCTGCTTCATCATTCCTCGTTTTCCTCTTCGCCCGCACGTCCGCCCACCCACCCACCCACCCACCTACCCAACCACCCACATGCCCACCCACCCAACCACCCACCCACATGCCCACACGTCTACCCACCCACCCATCCACACGCCCGCCCACCCAACCACCCACATGCCCACCCACACGCCCACCCACCCACACGCCCACCCACCCACCCACCTACCCACACGCATGCCCACCCACCTACCCACCCACACGCCCACACGTCTACCCACCCAACCACACGCCCGCCCGCTTACCCACCCACATGCCAGACCACCCACCCATAAGCACGTACGCACGCTTCTTTGTCCACCCCATCACTTGACAGATGTTTCTCCAATGACACGCCATCCCACCTATCGCGTTCGCATACTTGCTTCGTTCCCGCCCCATCACTCTCTCCCATTCTAGCTTATTCGACCATCTACTTGCTCTCCTCCACGTTTACTCGGTTGGCCACTCACGTACTCATTCACCTCTCTACTCACCCACTTCTCCACTCGCTTGCTCATTCGATCGTTTATCCATTCGCCTAGGCATTGTTTTGCTCGCCTGCCTATTCACATGCTCATATTTTCTTTCTTTCGATCTCTCGCTTACATACGAACCCTCTCGCTCACTCACTTTATCGTTCATCCATCTGCTAATTGTTTGCTTCCCGCTTGCCGCTTGCTCCCTTTCTAAGTTCTTCTTTTCACTCACTGGATTTTGTTCACTCACTTCTTAGCCCGCTACCCCACTCGCACATCAGTACATCCACTCGCCTGCATACATGTTTACTTGTTCGCCTGCTTCCTGAATTTCTCAGCCACCAGCTCGAGTGCATTCCCATTGCCTCTTTGCTCGTACACTCGTTAGTTTATCCTTCCTTTGTTTGCCTTCTAATCACACGGCCGCTTCTGATTACGTACGACCCTTTGACTCATCTACCCACTGAGCCAATCCCTTCCGCTACCCCATTTGCTTATCCGCTTGTTCCCCTACTCATTTCTTCTTTTTACTTACTGCTTCTTGCTCACTCATATTTTAGCCCGCTAGGCTGTTCGCACATCCGCACACCCTCTCGCCTGCAAACTTGTACACTTCTTCACCTGCTCCTAACCTCCTCAGTTTTATTGATTGATTGTTATTTCCGGGCGCGTCAACTACTTAGGTCATTAGTCCCGTAAGTGTAGTGCGTGTTTTTTCTCGGGAGGTGGCGATGATTTTTCCCCACTGCATGGTGAGATCTGGCACCGACCTACCGTCGACTAGCAGGGTCTCCCACAAGTGGGGCACCGTCCCAGCTGGGACAAGCTGTAAGTTCCCGACCGGTCTCCCGGCATATGTGGTAGTGTAGTGCATGTTGATGTAAGAGTGTGTGTAAGAGGAGAGCATAGGACAAGGAAGAGGAAGGAAAGATCGCGCGCGGTCCATTGCCCGTTTGTAAGGGAACTTCTCCTGCATTCGCCTGTGTTGACCGGAGAAACCACGGAAAACTACCGATCAGAGCAGCCGGCCGCAAGAATTCTCCTCCAGAGAGCGACTGAATTCGACCTAGCTGAGAAGCTAGTGTCGAAAATCCTGCCATCGGGACTCGAATCTAGGAGATCCCGGTCAGAGGGACTGCAGTGACATGAGGCTGATGCACTGAGCCATCTCTCCCGGTCCTAACCTCCTCGGCCGCACGCTCTCCCTCTCGCCCACGCCCCCTCATCCCCCCTTGGGGCGGCGGCGCTGCGGATGGCGGTTACTGTGCAAAGTCACTGAGGGATGGCGCATCGTCGAGGCCGCCGCCTTTTTTTTGCTGCGCAAGAAATCCGACAATCCGTCATGTTCCATCTGCCGATTTGCCTTCCGTTTCCTGGGGCTGACGACGTGGAAAATCAGAATATCCGCTCCCCGTGTTCTATTTTCTTCTCGCGATCGTTCATGTGCCCGCTCGCATTTGGCTGAAGCCCC
The DNA here is from genome assembly GCA_031308135.1 of Acheta domesticus. Lineage (NCBI taxonomy): Eukaryota > Metazoa > Arthropoda > Insecta > Orthoptera > Gryllidae > Acheta > Acheta domesticus. Next base: position 4,587,675 of record JAHLJT010009436.1, on the reverse strand, counting down.
CGCTCGTGCGTCGCCGCTGAAATTTTCGGTCGCCGCAAAACGTTGCCGCCGACAAATTCGCTCCATCAACTGGCGCTCTGCCTGCGAGGCAGGGGCGGCGCGGTCGCCCTTCGGCCGGCGAAGGCCTGGGCGACGAGGGGCGGGAGCCAGGGAAGCAGAAGAACCGGCGAGCGGGCGGACGGGGAAGCGAGCGAGCGAGCAAACAGGCGGGAGAGTTAAGAAAAGGATGGTGGGGCGGATATGGGTTTTAGTCGGTGGGAAGGTAGCAAGGTAAGGGAGAAAGCGATGTTACCACTACATCTCTTTGGATATAAAGTACTACAAATATTATATGTCAAAAGCGGAAATAATTCAACTGATAGAATATTTCACCATTGCAGTATACGTAGCAAAGCTACTAATCAAAGTAAAAAAACAACAGCAAAATACATAAATCTCTAATATTATTAACCTTGGTCTTCGGCTTCACATTTGTAATCAATTACTGATGACATTGAAAAATAGTAAATCTTTGAATATTTTCAAACGCAGGAGAAAGATTTGGAATTTAAAACATGATGATAATGATGTAAACAAGTTAACTGAAATATTTCATTAAAATTGTGAAAATTAACAGTTCACTGTGACTGTCTAAAAGGAAACTGTTAACTGTGTAAATTAAGTTTTAATTTATTTTTGGAGCTATGTATTTGCTTGTAGAAATAAACCTATTGCTGTAATATCTGTAAATCTTCACTTATTTTTATGTTTTAAGGCTAGGTTTTTATTTTTATATGTTCACAAAAACTTTTATAGTAAATTTACCAAAACGAAGTTTCAAAACACGCCACACACAAAAATTCTAAGAAGTAGAAGTACACAGATCATAAATTATAAACTCAGTATTGCTAACCATCACAACTGGTTATCGATGGTTAGTAATTCCAAGAAAATTCAATGTATAGTATCCTTGTAAAAGAAGATGGGAATAAATATTATTATTAATTTTATCATTATCTATTGTTGTTGTTGTTGTTGTTGTGTGCGGCCAAATGTGCCAATCGGCTAACAAGCGAGCTCACGTGCGGACTGGAAGACGGGAAGATGGGCTTTCGAGATATTCATGTGGTAAGAGTGGTCGATGTGATGCGTTGGCAAGTGATCGAATGATAAATCTATTGACCGATCGACCTATCGAGCAAGCTATTGAGCGGTCGAGTGGTTGAGTAGTTGAAGGTTAAGAAGTGGAATAGTAAATTGGTGAAGTGGTGGACAGGAGTAGAAGTTTAGTGCTAGACTGATGGAAAACTTGTTGAACTTGTCGAGACTTCGTGAAGTTGAGTGGGCCAGCAGTTCCAGTGGTCGAATAGGCGAAAGGGCAAGTAGGCGAATGGTGATGTCGGGTGAACGAGAAGCGGGTGGACGTGTGCGCGAGCAGGCGAGAGGTCGAGCGAGCAGGCGAGAGGTCGAGCGAGCAGGCGAGAGATCGAGCGAGCAGGCGAGAGGTCGAGCGAGCAGGCGAGAGGTCGAGCGAGCAGGCGAGAGGTCTAGCGAGCAGGCGAGAGGTCGAGCGAGCAGGCGAGAGGTCGAGCGAGCAGGCGAGAGGTCGAGCGAGCGGGCGAGAGGTCGAGCGAGCGGGCGAGAGGTCGAGCGAGCGGGCGAGAGGCCGAGCGAGCGGGCGAGAGGTCGAGCGAGCGGGCGAGAGGTCGAGCGAGCGGGCGAGAGGTCGAGCGAGCGGGCGAGAGGTCGAGCGAGCGGGCGAGAGGTCGAGCGAGCGGGCGAGAGGTCGAGCGAGCGGGCGAGAGGTCGAGCGAGCGGGCGAGAGGTCGAGCGAGCGGGCGAGAGGTCGAGCGAGCGGGCGAGAGGTCGAGCGAGCGGGCGAGAGGTCGAGCGAGCGGGCGAGAGGCCGAGCGAGCGGGCGAGAGGTCGAGCGAGCCGCTAGCAACCGAGCAAGCTGGCGAGGAAGGCAGGGAGCGAGACCTGACGGGTTGCGCAGGGTGGCGAGGCGTCCGCGTGGGTGCGAGCGAGTGGGAGGAAGCTGTATTTGCATGCGGCGCCCCTCGCGGCGCTTGGAGGAAGCGCGGCTGACGGAGCCACCGCGGGGCGGGCGCGGGCGAGAGGCGGTTGAAGGACGCGATGAAGTCGTGTCGCGACCGCCAGGAGGAGGGAGCGCCATTTCTTCGCAGAGGGAAGTAAACCAACAGCATAGAAAAATAGTGGAGAAGGGAGTAACTGATATAACGAGTTTTAAAGCAATAAAGAGTTAGACAATAAGCTGACCAATAAGGAGCGAAAGGAACAGGATAGTTGTAAGGAAAATGAAACAAGGAAATAGCGTAGTTGAGAAGAGACAATGCAGATAAAAGAGAAATACATTATTCGGGAGAATGCAAGGAAAATCGCAAAGCAACCACTAAAGATAGTAGGGCAATAGAGGTTCATAAACGAAAAAAACTGCGCGTGAGAGAGATTTTGATAGTTTGTACAGGTACCTTAAAAAGTGGGAGAGTGAAGTGAAGAGGTAGAGATGGATCTAGAAATGATAGGAGTGTGATTGACGCCTTGGCATGAGGTTTAATGATCTGGTGTGATGAAAAAATGTTAGTGATGAATCCAGAATATGACAAAATATACTGTTAAGAAAAATGAAAGGACTGGTTATATATGTCTATCCGAGAGTGGCAATGCGAACAACATTCAAGAATGAAAAGGAAGGACGACGCAGAGCTGAGGCGCACGGGAGAGCACAGAAAGCGAAGTCTTCCCTGCGCAGAGAGCTGGTAGGACGCCACCAGGGCCCGCAGGTGGCGAGGCGGTGCGGGGCATGGCGGGGCCATGGGGCCACGAGCCATTGAGCGGGCGCTGATGCGGGTTCATAAGGGCGTCGTTTGGCGGGCGAGCCTGGCAGGGGGGAGGGGCGGGGCGGCGCAGGACGGAACTGCATGGGGTGGAGCGGTGCGGGGCGATGCGAGGAGGAGCGGAGCGGGGCGGGGCGGCGCAAGGCGTGCGAGGCGTGGCGAGGCGGGGCGAGGCGGGGGCGAGGCGGGGCGAGGCGGGGCGAGGCGGGGCGAGGCGGGGCGAGGCGGGGCGAGGCGGGGCGGGACGGGACGGCACCGGGCGGAGCAGGGAAGATCAGGGAAGAGCGGGCCGGGGCGGGCAGTGGGCGTAAGCGCGTGGATGGCCCCCGCTCGCGCCCTTAGCTGTCCGCGCCCACTCGCCAGCGGCTCTCGAGCGATGGACGGCGCGCGGGAGCAGCGCGCCGGACAAATGACGGCCGTCGCCCGCCGCCCGCCCGAACGCCTCCCGCGGACGGCGGGGGAAGACGCGAGGCGGCGACACGCGAGTGGCTCCATACAAGCAAAAAACCACCAAGTTCATTTTTAGACTGAAGATTTTTTTTTCGGTACATTTAGGTTAAATTCGTTATAGTGTAATTATAAATAAAAGTGATAGCACTCCTGTTTTCAAAACTATACATAGTGATGTCTGCTCCTTTTTTGCAGTTGCTGCTAGTGTTTCATTTGGTACAACTGTTAGTTAATTTGCTTATTTTTCAGTTTGAAAAGTGATTCAGTTACCGCCAGTGAAGAATTGAACTATCTGTGCTGCAATGGCCACCCAACAGTCGAGATATGAACTCAATTGCAAATATTTGGGCAATAGTTAAAAAAGAAGTGAAAAATATAAGATAACGACATTTAAAGGTCTGGTGGTAGAATTCAAGGAAATGCTCAGAATGCTCATAAATAAAGAAACGAATGTGCACCAAATATTAAAAATAATTCCTATGTATGAAAATAATTCCTAAATTCAAAATCTGTGCACTTGCAAAGTTTGGGAAAGGATTAACAGTTTTGGAGCAAATATAATTTTAATTTGTGAAATATTAGTATTTTCAACTGTAGCTACCTCCTTAAGCGCTCTACACTATCACACACGGCGAGATAGCAGACTAGCTTAGAGCTTGTCCCGTCCGGAGCGGGTCCTGCCGGTGTGGTGGGATGGAACACACCCAGAGGAGAATAGGCCCCTTAACCCGACATGTACGTGGGCGTCGAATCTCATCATCGCTGCCACCTCCCGGGATAAATATTCACTACACTAACGGGAACTGTGACCATAGCAATTGACGTGTCCAGAAAGTTCAATCAATCAATCAAACAATTCTTGAATCGAGGTTCAAATGCCTGTTGCGCCATATTAAATTTGTTGTGTACAAAGGGTATATGTGGTAGATTTCCTCGAATATTTTCACTCGTGGAATTAAAATCAATAGTGTTTAACTATACGTACAAAACGTCTTTAATTTAATAATTTCCACACCTCTGTATATGCGGAGATGGGACGGGCGAATGAGTATGACGGTGAGGGACACGCAGATGGCTGGTGGTTGGGTTCGCCAGATTGTGGGTGAATGAATGAGAGTGGACGTAGAAAGTATGCGAGCAAACAGATGAGCGGTAGCGGAAAGAATAGATGCGTTGGCAAATGGATAGCGAATTTAATTGAACCGGGAAACGGGACAGCCATTGAATGAGGTGGCGCGCGAGTGAACGAACATGCTGATTATTGACACGAGTGTGGACGGGCGAGTGTGTGGACGGGCGAGTGTGTGGACGGGCGAGTGTGTGGACGGGCGAGTGTGTGGACGGGCGAGTGTGTGGACGGGCGAGTGTGTGGACGGGCGGGAGTTATTGGGAGAGCGTATGTGAAACGACGTTTTCGAAAGAGCGCGAGTAATTAAATTAAAGAGTGAGATGAATTGCGTGTGGTCAGGAGATGGTGTGAATAAGCTATAAAGCGAAATTGCTGACAGTGAGCTAACGGCTCGAGCGTGTTGGCGGCGAGCGTGTTGACGGGCGGGCGAGCGTGGTGGCGTGCGAGCACGGTGACAAGCGAGCGTGTTGGCAAGCGACAGTACCACCGGCCGTATGAACAAGCGGTAAATAGTGTCGGGTGGGAATGTGGTGACTGGCAAGTGTGCTGGCGGACGAGTGTTGTTGCGAGGGAGTGAATAAATGGATATGCAAGTCGAGTCGAGTGGGAGCGCCGCGAGCAGACGTGGGGATGTCTCAGCTGCGCCGGCGGCGGCGGCGGGCGTGGGGCGGTCGCCGCGAAAGAAGCCGGCGCTCGCGCTGTGAGAGATTAGGGCGGGGCGCCCTGAATGGCCTCTTTGACAGGCCCTTCCCGCACGGCCCCCGCCCCGCCGCGCCGCGCCCCCGCTTGCCAGCACTTCGGAATCGCTTATATTTCAACCGCGACCTGTCACAGCCCTTCCGCTGCCACTTGAGGGAGCCGGGCGGTTGCTAAGAAACACGCGTAAGGACAAGGTCTATTCCCAGTTGAAATAAATTAATATAAACCGATATTTTTTGTTAAAAATGAACTACTATTAAAATCCATTAATAAATATTACCGTTCCGTAAATAAAATATCATAATAATAATAATGGTACATATAAATAAGTAAATACAAATTTAATCACTCTTTCATATACGTTGCAATTAGAATTTTGTAATTGAAGTACTTGCGTAACAAAACATATTTTGTAGAAATTCCTCGTAAAATTTGAACGATTCATTAATTGTAATATTTGTGCTTAAAAGAGTTTCAGTGCTTTTAATGCTGTTGGAAACAAACTCTTCTAGGAAAAGCTATTAAATTGCAAATCATTCCATAATATTTAGAGTTAAATGAGAGATTCAAACTGCATTAGCATCTATCAACAAGTATTTGGATGCATTTATTGTGTAGACATTTCGATACATTTAAATGAATGTTGGAAAAACTTGAGAAATTCAAATATATCCCTCTTTTGGAACATTATTCATACAAAATATCTGAAACAACAATCAGGATGATAATTAATGCAGTGTATTAATTTCACATTTGTTCATGTTTTTAGAAAATAATGGTGCTTGTTTTGTATACTGAAGATGGGAAAAGTCTACCCAAACTACTTTCGTTAATATCACTTTTTGTGTAAATCACTTTTTCAACTTCTGCATTGTGGTCTGATAACCCTTTAATCAAAGATCTGTAATACGAATAACCACAAACATCCTCAAAGGTATAATGGTAATAGTAGTTTATGCATTAGTTTATAATGTTAAGCTTTATTGCATGAGTACATGTTTTTGAAAACGAGCAACGTGGGTGCGAGTTTTCAAATATGTATGAATGCCAATAAAAAAACATTATAAACGAGTTTCATACGATATTTTTTTGTATGACAGCATTATAAATTTATGAGAGAATGAAACTTAAATTTGCGAAGAACTTTGCTGTGATGCTTCGGGTATTTGACATCTGTGCGAGAAAAGAGTTGTTGGCTGTTCCGTTTACCTCTACCTTCCCCCGATTCTCCGCTTGTCTGAATGTGTGATGACGCAATCATTCGTGCCGAAAACATCTAATACGTCGTCATTTGTAGCCGTAAAACGTCCGATTATGAACGATTTCTGCCACTGAATTGTCGTTTATGATGCCGGAATTCAAAACAACTATTTCGCAACATATTATTTGTGAATGCATTGAATGTAAAAGTGGGCTTTTGGCGCCGTGCATTGTGCCCCTGGCGCAGGGCAGTGTGTGGGCGCTGAATGCCGCCTCCCCCGCCGGGAGTGCTGAATGCGCAGGGCAGGGCGAGGCGAGCGGCGCCGCAGACAGAGGAGCAGCGGCAAAGGAGATGCGTCTCCTCGCCACGCCCCATCCTTTCCCCTCCCCTCCCCTCCCCTCCCCGCGGGGCAGGGGGCGGAGGGGGGGTGGGATCCACCTGAGAGGGGGGGGCGGCGCGGTCGGACGGCCGACCGGCCGGCCGGCGGGCGTCCCAGCCCCGCCCCCGCGCCTCCCAGCCGTGATGTATGGCTGATGATGACGTAATGAGGACGACATCCGAACATGACGTCCCCATTATGGCCCCACGCGGCCTAATGCAGTCGACAGAGGGTAATGGGAGCAGCGGCCCGCCCGAACACCGCCGCCGCCCCCGCCCCCGCCCCCTCCCCCCGTGCCGCTGAGGTGGTTCCCTGGCGGCGGGGCGAGGGAGACAGCGAGGTGCGGCGGTCGCGGTCGGCGGGGAGAGCGCGCGCGATCTCGAGTTGAAGTCACTTTGCCGCAGAGAGGTTTATCGTTCTAGTGAGAAATTACGAAGTCCGTACACAATAAAAGTGACGCATCTCAAACTTGGTATTGTTTAGAACGGGTTTATCTTAAGTGGAGTCATGTATTTGCGGCCAAAGGATATATTTTACTCTTTATTTTTTAATGATCGATACAAATTTTTACTGCTTAATTGAATTATTTTCTAAATGCAATTCTTCACCGATCTGAAAAAGTAAAGATTTTTAAAATTTGAAACTATTCTTCTTATATATGAACCTGTAATATTGAACCTATGATTATTCTTGAGATAAATAAATTGGAATTCTATATGCTACAAAATCATTTCGTTTCATATTATAATTCATTTTATTGTCGTGAATGGCTGATAATGCAAAATAATTTCATCAATCTCTCTCTGTTTCTCCCTCTGTTTCCCTCTCTCTCTCCCACTTTCTTTCTCACTCTACCCCTTTCTCTCCCACACCCTTCCCCCTCTCTCTCTCCCTCCTTCCCTCCCTCTCCTACTCCATTATGCCTTTTTATTATCGTACCATTTTAGTCTTCCAATACTCTTTTCTTTACTCCTCTCTTTTACTCAATTCCTTTTGTCGTTTTTTGTTGTCCAATTTTAAAACTGGTAGTTTTTCTCGAAATCAAAGGAATAAACATTTAATACTATACTCTCACTGCGTGTTTATACATCAAACTAACTGCCCACTGACACTCCATTAAAAAACTAATTGAAGAACAAAAGATGCTTGACCCAGCAAAATGCAAATTTTAATGTTATCACCAACCCCTTCAGAAATTCCTGGAAAGATGAGGTGTGACACCCGTGAATGTGTTGTGCTTACGATCTTGAGTTGAATGTTGGGTAGCATTTAGACATGTTTTAAGCAGTGTGATAGTTTACTTTTAACTTTCTGACATTCACAGCTTATCTCTAACTGATTCCATTATTTTTACTTTACTCAATTTGTCAAAAGAAACTGAAACACACCCACAAAATAGAATAGAGACAAAAAAGAAAAGAAGGTTTTTATTGTTAAACATGTACATCCAGTAACAGAATGATTTTGAATCATGAAACGACATTTTAAGTTTTGGTTCTTTTAAAAACGTACTCAAAATGTAATACACAAAGAACATGTGAGAAAAACAAACGAACAAAAATGTTGAGACCAAGAGTAGGAGAAAAACAGAAGTAAAGACGAATTCATTTGCAGCAAACAAGAATCGAGAGAACTTTCCTTGAAACCAAATACGTGAAGTGATAATGCAGAGTTTCTTGTAACGAAAGAAAGTTAAAAGGGAACAAGTCTTTTGAAACAAAAGTAGCACTCCCGAACGAAACCAGGGTTAACCAAAGACAGGCTGCTGACAAAGGCGCGAGTGGAAAAGAAGGAGGCGGGAACGACGGGGCTAAAAATACGGCGTTGGCGGGGAGAGGGCTTTATGAGCCGCAGAAAGCCGAGTCTTTGACCTTTCCGCCTTCGACAACGCGCAAAGTGGTGAAACTCCGGCTCGCCGACAGGGGCGGCGCGGGGCGTGGCGGGGACGGCGGGGGCCTTGGGGGTGGGGGTGGGGAGGGAGAGGGGGCGGCCGCTAAGAAATTGCGCGTTTGAAGAGCGCCGACAGCTTAAGTGCTTTGCACGCGGGTCGCGGAAGGGCGGGGCGAGCAAAGAAGGCACGCCGTTCCGGACGCCCCCCCCCCCCGCCCCCGCCCTCCCACTCCACGACCCACCGCGTCCCGCGCCGCCCTCTCCCCCCCTCCGCGAGCTCCGATTCGCTGCCTTAATTAGACGCGGCGGCGGGTGCGGCGCGGCACCTCGGGCCAGGAGGCTTAATGTTGGCCTTCTCTTGTTTTCTCATTAGCTCCGCCCGTGTGGGTGATTATATGCCTTGGACAGCAATTGTCTCATGTACTGTTGGTTCCTTCAAAAATACAGTAATGTTACTTGTACTTTTTCTGATAATTAAGGATATTCCTCACATGTACTATGTTGAGAAAGATTGGGCCAAATTCGAAAAAAAATACTGTCGATAAGGAAAAAATATCCGTGGTTTGGAGTCGAAGTGATTTAAGGATACGTAACGAGGTAAACATATTTTCTTGTCTCCATGCTTGCATCATGACTTTTTATATTTTGCAAAAAACAAGAATAAAAAAAGTTTTTGAGAAAATCTTGTTTTTTTAATTTTTTTAAAATTGCAAATATTGCACGGAATATTGCGCGAAAGATACTATAATTTTAAAAAAAATATACATGACCTTAATGATAGAACTCTGAAAAAATTTGAATTTGACTTGAAAAATCTCCAGTTTCAATTTTGTAGTTATAGGAAGACGATAAAAAATTAAAACTTTCGCAATTTTCGAAAATTTATAGTTAACCGTGAAAATGGACGTATGCCACCTTAATAAGTATTTTACCCTATTCTCGGAAGAAATTAAAGAAAAAATTGGAGCTGTGTTTGGGAAAATTTTGAAAATGTCCGGGGGGCTTAATGTAAAGTAACCCCAAATTTTGAAGAATGATTTTAAAAATCGCGGCAACTCGAGTGGAACCAGATCGAGCGGAGAAAATTCATTTTGGAAGGCGCTATGGTTGTTCACACACGGATGACGAACGGACGAACGTTTTGAAAAGAACCACTTTTTCGTGAAATACACGTTTTTGGGGACCACAAAATTTGTATTTTCGTTGAAATCTCGAAGTCGATTTTCCGCAGCATCACACAACTTTCCCTGTACTATGGATATACTCCGTACATACTGTTCGCGTGGCCGCAGACGGCTGGCGCCCCGCGTAAGCATAATGACGTAGCTCCGCCGCGGAAAGAGCGTCTCTGCAGAAAAAGGCCTATATAACGGCTTAACCTCCGCTTAGCGGGGGGACGAATGCTACTCGTGAGCTCGTCGCCCGTGTGCACGGACCTTCCACTCCCCGTCGGTTCAGATCGGCCTAAACTGGCCCTGCCGATTTCCCTTCATTCTTACTCGGTTCAGATCGGCCCAAACTGGCCCTGCCGACCTCCCTTCACCCTTAGTCGGTTCAGATAGGCCCAAACTGGCCCTGCCGACCTCCCTTCACCACTCCGTCGGTTCAGATCGGCCCTAACTGGCCCTGCCGACACTCCTCAATCCCGCTAATCCAGACAGACCCTCCGGGGTCCTGCTAGCAGCTTCCCGATCTTGTCCCTGATCGCCGTGCACTTCGAGTGGCGCCATGGCCGCTGCAGAGTCGCTCTTCCGGAGAACCGTCCTCGCCGAGGCTGGGCTACGTCAGGTGCCTATGTAAGTTACACCTCTCCAGTAAACTGCTGTTTGCCCTGACTGGGATTATTCCTGTTCATATTTCTCCCTCTCATCCGCCTTAGGCCTTTAATAGAATAGGGAATGGCCAGAGGGCACCTTCTACCCTTACAGTCCTTCCACTCCCCTGCACGTGGTGCCAGACCTCTTCCCCCCACGACAATACCTACATACACGGAAAGTAAAAATGTATTGTGGGCAGCGATAGATGGCAGCTGGCAAGAGTATGTGGGAAGTCCGAATAGCTAATCGAGACCACAGGAAATAGAACACTAATACGGGAAAGTCTGTGCCATTGTGTGACACCACTAGTTTACATCTGCAATTCACCACCATGCAGTACACCAAAGTATTGCGGGTTGCATCTCTATGTGACTTAGCTTACCCACATGAATAAATGTGTAACACATGGGTATTATCAACTGTGGGAAACATAGAACTCAGAATTATAGCATGTCATGAGAAATGAACTCACATCCTCTTATTGTATTGTAAAGAAAATGTTCATGTAATCCTCAATGGGATTTCCACCCAATAGGAGGATGATAGAGTCAAAACGATATTACAGCCAAATTTTGCCAGAATTAGGTTATTATTAGTTCTTATTTCAAGTTTATTTTTTTAAATTTACCGTCCATTATGTGGTATTAAAGTAACACCCATATTGGAAGTCATTGAAGAAAATATCAATTGTTAATAATACAAAGAGTTTCGTGAACGCAAACAAACTGTCAAAAGAAGTACTCCGAGTAAAATGGAAGCGAAATTCACTCCGTTGATAGGGAAACGATGTAATAAGGGAGAGCCATAAACCAGAAAGTACTACAAGCTAAGCTTTTGTCGTTATCGTGCCCCATTTCTTCTTCCCATTCAGCGGATGTCATAGCTGGTTATACTAGAGATTTGTCAATTATTCAGCCTGCGCCAATGCACGATAACGATCGGATTACTAAATACCAGGAAGGCAGTCAATGGCCACCGCCCTCGCCCCCGCGCCCCCTTCCTGCCGCCGGTTGCTCTAGGTCGCGGGCCGGGAGAGACGGGCTCAGTGCATCAACCTGATGTCACTGCAGTCTCTCTGACCGGGAGGTCCTAGGTTCGAGACCCGACGGCGGCAGGACTTTCCACACTAGCTTGTCAGCTAGGTCGAGTTCAGTTGCTGTCTGGAGGAGAATTCTAGCGGCCGGCCTGCTCTGATTGGTAGTTTTCCTCCGATCAACACCAGGCGAATGCCGGAGCAGTGACCTAACAAACTGGCCACGGACCGCGCGCGATCTTTCCTTCCTCTTTCTTGTCCTATCCTCTACTCTTACACACACACTTAGACTAACTTGCTCTACACTACCACATATGCCGGGAACTTCAGCTTGTCGTGGCTGGGGCGGTGTCCCGCTGGTGAGAGATACCTGGTTGAGGGAAAAACCCCGCTAGTCGACGGTAGGTCGACGCCAGATCTCGCAATCTGGCGGGGAGAAGATTATCGCCACCTTCCGAGAAGAAAGTACGCACTACACTTACGGGACTAATGACCTGAGTAGTTGACGCGCACGGAAACACGAATCAATTAATCAATCAATCAAAGCTCTAGGTCGCATTGTGGGGTAGCGGTCGCAGCGCTCGTTCCCCACGTGACCATGTGGTTCCCCACGCACCATGTGGTCCCCCATGTGTCCGCAAGGCTGAGTTTGGTTGAGAGTCAGCGTCGCCGCGATCTCTGCGGCGACTCCTACCAGGAAGTAGCGTTCGAGTCCCGACGGCAAGAAGATTTTCGATATTAGTAACTGCAGAGCGGGGTCCAATTCCGCCACTTTATAGGAGAATTCTGGCGGTCGGCTGCTCTGATCGGTAGTTTTCCTTGGTTGCTGAGCGCAACACCAGACGAATGCTGGAGAAGTACCTCAAGAAACAGGCCAAGGATCGTGCGTCGTCATTCCTTCGCCTTTGCCCTATCCTCTCACCTCATTCATACACCTACACTAAATGGAGTAGCTACAGTTATCTGGGTTCAAAAAATAGAATTTTTGTTTTTTATTTGTTTGAAAAGGGTATATTTTGATCTTAATTTTAGTGAAAAAAGTAAATTTATACCAATTTTAGTTTAGAAGTTATGAGGGTTTAACGCTGCACATTGATGCAACACATGTTACTAAATCTTCAAACTTAACTGGAAAATTACATTTTTATATTGGTTTTACAAATAGCTTTGTTTCTAAAGTTATCTCTCTAAAATTTTCAGGATCTCTTACAGCTATCCATAGCTACAGATTCAAGTATTTTCAACATAATTTTTCTTCACATTTCGGAAATAATTAATTATAGGTGAAAAATGTATAAAATTCTGTCAGAAATAAAACAAAACAAAGAATTCAAATTTATTTACAATCATTGCTATTTTTATTACAAGTTGTAGCCCAAGTATATTTCTACAGATGTAAATAAGAATTTTAGCAAAAGTTTGAAAATAATGTTATTGATCATTAAATCGGTAAATGCCTCCACATTTTGCAGCTGCCATTTTGTATGGCAAATTAACATAGTTAAAGACTGAATTTTTGTTTGATAGATCAATTTTTTGTAATTACTATATGTGAGTTTTTACACTTGCAAAGTTTGTTTAAAAATGGATTAACAGTTTTGGAGTAAATACAATTTTAAATTTGTGAAATATTAGTAAGTTTTAACCGTAGCTACCTCTTTAAGCGCTCTACACACACGGCGAGATAGCAGACTGTACCTTAGAGCTTGTCCCGTCCGGAGCGGGTCCTGCCGGTGTGGTGGGATGGAACACACCCAGAGGAGAATAGGCCCCTTAACCCGACATGTACGTGGGCGTCGAATCTCACCATCGCTGCCACCTCCCGGGATAAGTATTCACTACACTAACGGGAACTATGACCATAGCAGTTGACGTGTTCACAAACTTCAATCAATCAATCAAACAATTCTTGAATCGAGGTTCAAATGCCTGTTGCGCCATATCAAATTTGTTGTGTATAAAGGGTATGTGTGGTAGATTTCCTAGAATATTCCACTCCTGAAAATAAAACCAATAGTGTTTAACTATACATACGAAATGCCCCAATCATGGCGGTGTATCTCAAAAAGGTAATGGCTTTTTCTATTCGATTTTTCTAACCGCTCCTCCTTCCTGGCCAATCATAAACTGTGACTCATCTATCTTATGAGATGGTATATATCGATGGCTATGTCGCTGTCCAATAAACTGCCTATGTACTATAACATAACCTCATTCATTTTAACATATGTTAATATTTGGCCCAGTTTGGAACTCCGATGAATATAATTTCATTCGTGAAATATTTCTATTACATACCACTCGTGCTTTAGAAATTCTCAGATAAATTCCCATCCTCGCTTCGCGAGTCGGAGATTTATCTGTAATTTCCAAAGCACTCGTGGTATTACCTACGATAACCTTCCCCCATCCGCGCCTCTTATTCCATTATTGTCGAATCGTCCCTTGTATCATACCATCATAACCACCTACCCATCAGCTGCTGAGGTGACTCAGGGCATCAAATGATGTCCCTGGATCGCCGCCGGCGAGGCGGTCTAGGTTTCGAGTCCTCACGGTGCACCTCAGTCTGCCCTCATCATGTCAGGATTTTCGACACTAACTACATTGGTAGGTCGAATTCAGTCGCTGTCTGAGGGAGAATCCTAACAAACGGCTGCTCTAATGGGTATTTTTCTGTGGTTTCTCCGATCAATACGAGACGAATGCCGCATCGTTACCAACGGGCCACGGACCCGCGCGCCATCTTTCCTACCTCCGTGTATTCTACAGTAATGGTGAGGCTCAAAGCTTGGTAGCTCGGATTAGAAAATGAGTATCTGTTACAGATGACCTCAATGTTTGTAATGTAAAAGTATTAATTTTTTTAATTATAATAAGTATTGATATTAGTGCATATTGAAATTCTTTTAGTGCAATTAAATTGAACATTTTTTAAGTTTTGTTTATAGTTTTATGTATTAGAATTTACTCTTCATTTTTTAGTATTATTACGTGATGAAATTATTTTAGTTTGTGGACACCGTTGTATTAGCTTATTTTTTACTTTTTCTAAAAGATTAATTAGTACATGTTATTGTTTCACATGGTTGGAATTTAAATATTACAGTTTGTACCGTTTTAGTACATTTCATCTGGCGATTATTTGACAGTGGGTGTGTCATAGGCTAAAAGTTTCATCTTTTTCTGTATTAAATGAATCAGTGCTGTACATGTTTGGAATTATTTTCATTAGCGCATGAGAAACTGTACGAAGTTCTGTGCAGAAATGGTCTTTATAAGTTTAAAACGAGTGAAAGTAAAAGAAAAACTGAAAAAGTGTCCTCTCTACATTCATTCCGAATTGACGCAAAAATCCCATAATCGCAAATCGCACGGCTCCGCTGACGCAACGCGACGTGGGACAGCGCGGCGCTCCCATACTGTTACGTATCTCCGCTCCAAAATTAGAGCTGGCGCGTCCTTCGGTTCAGTGGAAGCGGCAATTGAAGGCGCGCCTCTCGTCCCACGGCGGCGGCAGCGGGGGACGGGACGGGGGACAGGGGACGGGAGGGGACGGGCTGACGGCCACCGCAAATCGAGCGTCGTGCGCGGAAAGGGTCCCGTTAACTTTTCATCCGGCTCTCGGGCCGCCGGCCCCCGCCCCCGCTCTCCGGAAGCGATATGCGCTGTCGACGCGGCGTACGCGTCGGCGTCTGTCACCGCCCCCCCTCTCCCCGCCCCACTCCGCCCCGCCCCGCGCCGCTCCGCCGCCGGTGGCGCGCTCTGCGTGGACGCGCGCGGTCGCGGACAAAGAAGGCCGAACAATCGGCGTCGGCTCCACCGACCGCCACGCCCCCCCACACCCACCCCTCTCCGATATCAGCCGACAGCGATCCTCTGGCGATTATCGCAACACAGCGGTCAAAAGGTGCGTCCGCGCTCATGAGATTGACATGTTCATATATTTCGAATTGATCCGGCTATGATTACGGCAAACAATACGAAGCTATCTGTAATCCCGTTGCTATTGTGTGAGCAACATGAAAGCCGCTTCTGTTGTCGTTTTTTTTTTGGTTTTCACAAAGAAAAACCATCGCGCACCTGTGGCAAGAGGGGGTGGGGTTGGGGGTGGGGGAAAGGAAGAAGGAAAAATTACATGACCGCGAAGAGAGAAGAATCGCACCACAGGAATATAACAATCGCATTGCGTTCTAATAGACAAGCGGGAGATATATTTGTTCGCTGATGCACAAATGTGTGGCGAGCATGCATTGTGAACGCGATAAGCGCGCCTGGAATGAATTGTTCGCTGAAGCTAGGATCGCCGTCGACAATTCTCTCGCGCCGACTGCGGGCGTGTTCCGTCCGCACGCAGGGATTGGATTACAGACGTTTTCGCTAATATAACGAGCGGAGGGAACATTCAGAACTGCTTGACGTGCATGACGCGATATTTATTGACTATACCGCTGCGTTAAAATCTAACGTTAATTTAGAACTCGTGTTTGAGGCTACATAATATCAACCACAATTCATCTAAATTGCGATTCTTTGTTTTCGAAATTGCTTTCGCGAAGGGTATAACTCCGAATATATAAATAGAGTCCAATTTGTTTTCCAATCGATTCTCAATACTTATCCTCGTGGGTGGAATGGCTTTGGCTTTCAGGCAAAGAACTTAACGATGAAATACGATGCAGGGGAGAAAACAACAGTTTCATGTGCACAAATTGCTACGGAAAGAAATCTGAATGTAATTGCACGGGTATAATGCTAAGTGCGGACTATATGAAAACATATGTAGGTCGCGTTTTTTTATCTTGAATGGCACCGAATTTCAAATTAAGTTCATAGATTTACGAGAACATTTTATTATTTTTGTTTGTGTTTTCCATATCGAATGAAACTTACTCCCATTGTATGTATTTTTTAAATTAAGAGGAAGAGATAAGAATATGTATGAAGACAAATCAGCATTATCACATAAGTAATTTACGTGATAACTTTAATTTAGGTTATTACACAGCTCTACACTCGTAAATATTTCCACCCCTATGCTTACTTTTTGAACTACTATAAGTCGAGTCTGAATTTGACACACATAAAACAGATTTGTATATATTAATTAGCTTTTATTTCTTTATTCCATTATATAATACTGTCATTTGATGTCTGCAACAAGTTGCATAATGATACTCACAATGATGCAGATTCCATTATGATATAGGTTCTTGACCAATCACAGAGAAGTTTATTAATCAGGCATTGATAATTAATCACTGATTATCGTTCTAGTAAATGTTTCGCTCGATTGTGAACATTCAAATTTCATTTGTTATTATATTAAGCTTGATAGTTTTAATTTATTTTGTTATTGGTATTTTTTGTGGAATATTTAAAATAAACTTGATCGTAATTTCACTTTGATTATATTTGACTAGCGCAGAACTCTCTCACAGGCGGACTGGTAGCCACAGCCACCTGCGGCAGCAAGCGAGGGTAGGGTTGGGGAGCTGTCCGCTAGGGGGCTTTGGGTGAATCCTTCATGTCAACTGCCACGAAATGATTAAATTTAAAAGTTTAACTTATTAAAGTTCTGGAAAAATTACCGATGTAAAGGGTATTAATACACTCGTGTGAGGTTTACGACACTCGTGTATTAATACCATCACTGTTTCATAATTTACTGTTATGATTTCAAATGATACGCCCATATTTAATACTTTCAAAATGCTTTTCTAGGCTAAGGAGAAAAACTTGCTATTATTTCTAAACATTTTATGGCTTTTAATGTAAATTTCTGGATAGTTCTGAAAAGTAGAATATAATGGTGTTATTCTAGATCGTTTCCCGAGGTGTAACCCGGCGCTACGCCCATCATATGCAGACATTGCAACCTAAAAGATTACTCAGCTGCCAGATTAACTTCACATAATATATTTTCATCATATATTATTATGTGAATATCACACATCATAATATATTTTCTGTAACAATTTTTCATTTTATTGCATTTTACGTCATTAAAAAGTAACTTACATTTGACAATGGCAGTTATTGGCGTTCGCACCTACTGCTTTAAATTAAATTTATAATTTTCATCTTCTTATTAACTGACTTGCTTTCATCTGCTATCAAAAAATACAAATATTTGTTGACAGATATATTTAATTATACTTTAATATTTTCTGCCACATTCACAACTTTTCCTACAATACTCGAATTGTGATGTGTGCTTCGTGAAGTGAAAGGTGATTTTCAACTTACTTTAACCCATGTTCCGAGCCAAGGCTAACGCGCTGCAATCCACGCTGTTTGAGGTTGTACTTAGAGCTTCGCCAGCGCGCGACTATTTTTCTGACGCGCCCGCCGGCCGCCGCCTGTGGCGGGCAGCGCTTGTTCGCGCTTAGTACCTCGGTCAGCGGCCACAAATTCCGGGGCGCGCCGCAGGCGTCGCGGCCGGCGCCCCAGGAAGGCGAAATTAGGCAATATTTATGGCCCCGCCCCCCAGCGGCGTGGCCCTCCATGCGCCCGCCCCCGCCCCCACCATCGCCTTCACACCCAACACCGTTCCCTCCGCTGCCTTCATTGGCGCTGCCTCGACAGTTCCTTCGCCTCCATACCCGCCCCTTCCCTTCCCACCTGCTCCTCCTCCAGCCCTTCACCGCCAACCTTCACCGTCACCTCCACGTCCGACAGCACTTACCAACTGCCATCGCCTTCACACCACAACACCGTTTTCTCTGCCGCCTCCATTGGCGCTGCTTGGCAGTTCCTTCGCCTCCATCTCCGCCCCTTCCCTGCCCACCTGCGCCTCCTCCAGCTCCTTCACTGCAACCCCTTCACCGTCATCTCCACGTCCAACTCTTCCCCCGCCCTCACCAACGCTGCCCTCACCGCTGACACAACAGCCATTCGCACCCAATCACCGTTCCCTCCCACTGCGTTCGTTGGCGCTGCCTCGAAACATACATCTCCTATATCTCCGACCCTTCCCTATCCACCTGTACCTCCTGCTAGCACCTTCACCGTCACCCCCTTCACCGTCACCTCCACGTCCGATTTCGCCCCCGCCCCTACCAGCTCTGTTCCCGCCTCTGACACAACCGCCACCACCTCCCCTTCATCGTTTCCTCCACCGCCTTCATTCGCACTGCTCGCGACACTTCCTTCATCTCCATCCCCGCCTCTTCCCTGTCCACCTGCGCCTCCTCCACTCCTTCACTGCTACCCGTTCACCGTCGTCTCCATATCCGTCTCCCTTTCCGCCATCGTCTTCTTTGCTAACCCCTCCTTCGCTTTCGTCACAGCCGCTGCCTCCTTTCCCTCCTGTATCACTCCTCCACCATCTACTCCGTCCCCTCCTCCACTTCTTCCACGGCTCCTCCTCATCCGCCTTTCCATCCACTTCCACCGACGTCACCGTAGCCCTCCATTACCCCCTGCCTTTTCGCCTCAGCCACCCCCCCCACCACTTCCTCCACCGGCGCGCCGCCCCACCCCCCAGCCCCGCCGGTGCCGCCTCCACTGCCGCACGCACGGAAAAAAACAGATGCGGGCGCAGATAGGCTGGCGCGCGGGGCTGTAAAGGAGTCGGGCGCCCCCACTTGACTCGATCACGCACTCCAACATAAACATCATATATTCAGAGGCCAAAGCCACATTTGCGTTGGAGATGCGCGCGCCCGCGACGAGGGCGGCCGACACTGTCCAATTTCCGGCTGCGGCCCCGCCCCCCCCCCGCAACTCCCACTTTTCCCGCTGCCCTAACTGGCGCGCTGCAACTCCGCTGGAGCGCACTCCGCGCCTCTTTCGCTCCGTTTGCGCAGGCCGCCGCCGCGCCGCGTGCTCTCCGTCACACGAGGCTCTCGCCCTTGCGGGCCGCCCCTCTACGTTCACTCGCTGCCCCCGCTTCTCCCTTTCCCCGCTTCGCCGTCCTCCGTTGCCAAACGCACGCCTCCACTTTCGCTTGTACATTTCTTCACTTTCTTGTTCCTTCTCTCGTTTGTGCTTCACGTCCTCGCTCGGCAGCTCCGCTCTCCATTCCTGCTCCCTGCCCTGGACTTCGTTACCCTTCCCCACTTCCCTGATCCGTCTCTCCTAACTCGTTTTCACGTCTCCATTTAACCTCTCGCACCTCTGCTCTCCCTGCGCTTACTTCCTCCCACGTCCCCTATCTGTTCTCCTTCCCAACCCATCGTCCTCGGTTCCTGCTCCTCGCTTCGCCCTAGACATATCCAGCAGCACTGTCTGCATCATAGCAAACCTCTCCTGTACCAGCCCAACGCTACCGTCTCTTCTCCGCTTTCCACCCTCTCCCTCGCCACTTGGCGAGCCGCCTCCCTCTCCCTGCCCTGCCCTCCCCTCCTCCCCTCCGCCCACAGCGCCGCCGAGCGCTTCCTGCTCGTTCGGGCGCGGCTTCCACCAACAACCGTCGAATTACAACAACACCGCTCTGCGGCCCACACGCCATTCCTCCTCTCCCCTCCATCCCTTCCCTCCCCCTTCCTCATCCCTCCACCTCCCTCATCCTTCCCTCCCTCATCCATCCCCTCCCTCATCCATCCCCTCCACACTCCATTCCTTCCCCTTCCCTCCCTCCCCTCCCTCATCCGTCCCCAACCCCTCCCCCTCCCACATCCATCCCTCAAGCCATCAACCAATCCCCTCCCACTCCATCCGGTCCACTCCCACTCCCTCATCCCCCCTCTCCCCTCCCCCCCTCATCCCTCCCCCTCCCATCCCCCTCCATCATCCCTTCCCCTTCCCCCCTCTCATCCTCCATCCCTCCCCTCCACTCCCCTCCCTCATCCCTTCCCCTGCGTGTCGCTCGGACTGCATTAACCGCCGCCTTTCACGCGGGCGGCGGAAGCCTCCGCACCTCGCGGTCTCGTGCGCGCCGCCGCACTCGCCACGTATCGGCGCGATCTTGTTCTTTCCCTTACACAGCCCGCGCTGCCGCCACGGACGCGCTCAGATTGCTTATGCATTCGCTCCATTTCCACTTTTATTATCTGCTTAGGTAAATGGCTGATAGACAAACAAATGCTGCTCACGGAATACGTAATCCGATCCTTTCACCCCAATACAATACACCACTTTATTGCTTTTATTGCTCGGGGATAAAATAAAGTGTCAAACTCGTAATCAAATATGGCACCTTTCCTTCTTACGTTATATACAGGTTTTACTGTTGTTTGGCTAAGTAAATCAATTCTCATACATTTTTATGAAACCATCACGTTTAGTCTCTATCGCATTCTTTTCCTTACTGCAACTTACTGTATATGAATAGGATGTGGTACACTTTGTGCCATAAAAATATATTAATTTCTATTTTTAGTTTTCACCTTTCTGTACAAATTTTAGATTTCATTCCATTTCCTTTCAAAACTTATTTATATAAAACTTGTTTATCTGCACTCGTTGACATTTACCAAATTTCCAACTTAAGAATATTGAAAGATTATTTATTATAATAACTTAACATTGTCCAGGACAGAACTGCATCACATGACAGCACACAGCGCTGCAATGAATTTCACTATATTATACTATGCTCCGCGCTCCATTGTTCTACACTTAATCGCACAACATAACCCACTAACCACAAAACAGTATTTAAATAATTTAAGTTATAGTATAATTCTATGTAAATTTTTAAAATTAACTCTAGTGAATGTTAATAAACTAGTAATTATATAGTAAACTAGTATTCTTAATTTTTATCTCTGGTCTTAAGTTCTTACTGTATTAACATTGTACTCTAAATACGTTTTTGCGATTAACTAAAAATTGGTTCTAATGGACATTTTATCCCATGATGATGGATGTTGCCAATCCAATGTAAGCAAGTAAATTAAAGAACAAATAAAAGTGTAAAGAGAAAACAGGAAGCTAAATAATACAACACGAACAGAAACAAGGACGATGAGATGTCAAAATTTGTAAAGAGGATTCACTGAGTCACAAAGAAAGAAAGAAAGAAAAAATAATCGGGGAGACGGTAGTGAGGAGGAGAATAGGAAGTCAGAAGAGAGAATGAAAAGGTAGGAAGGAGCGAAAGGAAGAGAAAACGCGATAGCAAAAAGTGGACAGGAAATGAGTACAGATGGATGAGTGAGTAAGAGTTCTCGTAAATATCCTTTTTGATTAAATACAGCAATCAAAATCGCTTCGGTTTTGCTGCGCCAAAAACATAAGGTTGACAGAAAATATGATGATAATTATACTACAATGAATATTATTTGTCCGAAATATATTTTTTACGCTACTTTTTTTTTCTAGATTGTAACAAGTTAGAAAGTCCCAAACAATTTCATGAGTAAAAGAGTATCGACATTATGGGTTACGTAATGGTCAGAATTATATATAAGTAAACGTTTTACTTTTAAACTTTTTAATCAGATTTATATAAAATAAAGGTTTTACTTAATGAATTCCTAGTACTTCGAACAATTTCTCGGGCGAAATACACCCAAACAGTAAAACCATATACGAGTTCCACATACTTGTAGTTTGACGGACTCCGGAGTAAAGATATTGATCTGTGTTTCGCCTCCGTAAACAGTAAAGAAAAGCGATCGGGCTCATAAAAATTTTATCCAGTCTAATGACGCACTACCAAATCTGTTACCTAGTGGCGAAAACCTAGTACCGTCGGGGCTTTTACCTAGAACTTCACGTTCTGGGAAGATTCAGTAGCGGAATTCAGTAGTACGTTATTACACACACAGTAAATTAATTGTAACATAATACATTCATTTTAAAATACCAGAAATCATTGCAAAGGTATTCAGAGAGGTTTGCATAGAGAAAGAAATTTGTAAAATTTTGAAGAACCATTTCACGCACGTATTGTAAAAGTTGGAAGAAACAATTTCTTTCACGTTCAGTGACTAAGCAAATTTCATGAGATTGGAAGCGAAGAATAAGATTCGAGATGACGAGTCAACACGCGGTGGTGCTACGGAAGCAACAACTGCTTTTGGAAACCGCCGGCTGAGGGCGCCGGCCGAGGGCGCGGGTGCGAGCGAGAACATGGGCGAGGGCGTGGGCGTGGTTGAGGATGAGGGCGCAGGCGCGAGCGAGAACATGGGCGAGGGCGTGGGCGTGGTTGAGGATGAGGGCGAGGGCGCGAGCGAGAACATGGGCGAGGGCGTGGGCGCGGTTGAGGATGAGGGCGAGGGCGAGGGCGCGAGCGAGAACATGGGCGAGGGCGAGGGCGCGGTTGAGGATGAGGGCGAGGGCGAGGGCGCGAGCGAGAACATGGGCGAGGGCGAGGGCGCGGTTGAGGATGAGGGCGAGGGCGAGGGCGCGAGCGAGAACATGGGCGAGGGCGCGGTTGAGGATGAGGGCGAGGGCGCGAGCGAGAACATGGGCGAGGGCGAGGGCGCGGTTGAGGATGAGGGCGAGGGCGAGGGCGCGAGCGAGAACATGGGCGAGGGCGAGGGCGCGGTTGAGGATGAGGGCGAGGGCGAGGGCGCGAGCGAGAACATGGGCGAGGGCGAGGGCGCGGTTGAGGATGAGGGCGAGGGCGAGGGCGCGGTTGAGGGCGAGGGCGAGGCGCGAGCGAGAACATGGGCGAGGGCGCGGGTTGAGGATGAGGGCGAGGGCGAGGCCGCGGTTGAGGATGAGGGTGAGGGCGAGGGCGCGGTTGAGGATGAGGGCGAGGGCGAGGGCGCGAGCGAGAACATGGGCGAGGGCGAGGGCGCGGTTGAGGATGAGGGCGAGGGCGAGGACGCGGTTGAGGATGAGGGCGAGGGCGAGGGCGCGGTTGAGGATGAGGGCGAGGGCGAGGGCGCGGTTGAGGATGAGGGCGAGGGCGAGGGCGCGGTTGAGGATGAGGGCGAGGGCGAGGGCGCGGTTGAGGATGAGGGCGAGGGCGAGGGCGCGGTTGAGGATGAGGGCGAGGGCGAGGGCGCGGTTGAGGATGAGGGCGAGGGCGGGAAAGGGGCGGGGCGGAAGCGGAGCGGGACCGGGGGGGGGCGGTGGCGAGGGCGTGGGCCTGGGCGAGGGCGAGGGCGTGGGCGAGAGCGAGGGCGAGGACGAGGACGAGGGCGAAGGCGAGGGGCGAAGGCTAGGGGCGAGGGACGGGGGGCGAGGGTGAGACGCTTTGGGACCGGCTGCGGCCGCGGGGAGCCGGCGGACAGGCTGCGGTTTAGGTGCGTGGCCGCAGAGCGGGGGCAGAGAGGCGAGAGGCAGGGAAAATAGAGGCACGGGTTGGGTGGAGTGGGTTAGAAATACAACGGCAGATCAGGAAGAAACGCATAATATTCTTTATGTCCGAAAGTTTAGTTGGTACCAAAACACAAAATATCATCAAAGACCTTACATCCTTGATCTTCTTTTCTGCAAAGTCGCCAAGTTTGTCAAGACTTTTCGTCCAGCGTGCTATAAGTTCAATCTTCGTTGACGTTTGTTTGGTTGGAATGCAGCTCTCTTGGAAGAACCCAAGAGCCCCCTGGAGATATTGCTACGGCACACTCAGTCGCCCCAGACACGCCACGCATGTCCCCGTGTATTTCATTAGGATTACGTCCTTTGACCCACAAGTTTCGCACTACACTTCTGTGCTCTTTCACCATTTAACGACAGTAATATGCGCTCCTTTTTTTCTTCATAGTTCAGGCTACACTTGCATGAAGACAAAGTACTCTCTATAGCACGAACTTCAAAATATCTCGTCGTGTGCAATTTCTCCATTGCAACTGCAATACCAGCGGAGAGAAAAAATTGTTGCGTGTTACTTTCCGATCTGCCCTCGTGGATGAGATGAGATGAGAAGAGCAGAGTGAGTGGGAAGTGGTCACTGCAATGCGGGAGAGGACAGCGGCGGAAGGTTGGGCGGGAATGAGAGGGACTGGAATGAAAGAAACAGAGATGGAGAGAGGGGAGTGAAAGGTACGGAAATGAAAGGGATGGAGGGACAGGATTGAGATGTCAGAAGTGGATAAAGAGTGAGTGAGGATGTGATGATCGAGGACGAGGGATGTGGCAATAGGTGAGGAAGGGTGAGAGGAACGGAAAAGTTTTTTATTATTAATTTTATTTTACATTTACAGACAGTACAACGTTCATCCGTGAGGCTTTTCAGTTGATTGACCGGGCAACTTTCTCAGAAAAGTGTGAAGGGCGTAACTTCTTGTTACCTCCCTGATAGTGATTACGTGTTTTGTACCTTCAACCAAGGTTATTGCGAGGTAATTATATTAGAGCAATGACAGAATTAGAAAGGAAATACGATGAGAGGGACAGGTAATTGCTTGAAATGTTCTTGCCTTATCTAATGTCAGAGAGATATTGAAGGAAAATATGGAAAGGGAGTCTGTTTCTTAGGCGGGAGAGTGGGGGCTGATCGGTTCCTATTTCGTAAGTGACTGCTCCTTGTACATGATTTAAATTATTGAAAAAATTATGTGTCAGCATTGTGATAAAAGAAGTAATTGGTTCTATTGCAAGATCGTTGTGAAGGGTCTTATTGCTGACAAACCAGGGGGCATTTACCGTTATTCTTAAAATTTTGTTTTGGAAGATTTGTAACTTATTTAATGTGGTTGGAGCAGCTGAAATTCAAACAGGGCATGCGTAGGTTAATATTGACCGAAGAATAGATTTGTAGATGGTTAAAGTGGAATGAATTTTTAGAGAAGAGTTACGGTTGAGAATCGGACTCAAAATAGATAATCTTCTATTGGCTTCAATAACTTTGGACGAGAGGTGACTGTGCCAATTTAGTCTCGTGTCCATCAGAACGCCGAGATAACGAATAGATGAGTTCAGAGGAGGCCAAGGAATGATAGAAGAAGCGGAGAAGAGTGACGCAGAAAGTAGCAGGCAGTCTCCGAGGCTTTGCGAGAGGCTGTGGCCGCATGGGGCGGGCGTTGCGGTTTAGCAGCAAAGCAGTTCGAGTGGGTTGGGAAATGGGCGAGCAGGCAACAAGAGCAGAGTAAACGGACGAAGAAGTTAGGCAGAGGAGAGGGTTAGATGACTCTAGTTAGGTTAGATAACTTCGTCCAAAGGAACGATGTGAGAGGATCAGGGTGAAAGGGATGGAGGTAGAAGAGGGATCGAGGAGTGTGTGTTGGGATTATCAGAGTGAAGAAAGTGAAGTGATTTATACGACGTAAGAGATGATACGAGAGAGATAATGTGAGAGGTACAGTGAGAGAGAGAGAGACAGAGACAGGGTTGCGAGAGACGAGAACGAACGCGAAGACGATGTCAGGATGAGAAGAATGAGAAATACAGAGTCGGTGAAGAGCCCGAGAGGCAGAGAAAGGTGCGGCAGGCCCTAGTGCTTTAGTGCCCTAGTGCCGTGGCCGTGGGAGCGTTGCGGTTTGGGTAAACCGGGATAACGTGCAAATGGTGCAAAGCAGTTCCAGTGGGAAACGGGTGGTCAGGCGACAAGAGCAGAATAAGCGGACGAAGAGATAGATTAGACAGGAGGGAGGATAGGGTTATCTGTACGTTGGGCCAGATGAACAGGGCAAAACTGAGAGGAATGGAGGTAAAAGAGGGAGGGACGGGTGTCTGGTTGTGATTATCATACTGAGAGGGATGATGCGACGTGTAGGATGTGGGAGAAGACATGGGAGGGACAATGTGACAGAAACAGTGAGAAAAAGTTGTGCGATTGAGACGAGCAAGAAACACAGAGGGCCGAATGAGAGCGCGAGAGGCAGAGAACGGTGGGCGGGGCAGGCCCTGGCGCTTTGGGACAGGCCGTAGCCGTGGGGAGCGTTGCGGTTTAGGTGCGAGGCGCGCGGCGCGGAGCGGTGCGGGGCGTGGCGGGGGCGGAGCAGCAGCTGCGGCGGCGGCGCGCCCCCGGAGTCTGGGCTGCTCTGCATAATGCGTCGCCCGCGCCGTCGCCCCCCGTCGCCCCGGTCGCCCCGCGGGAGCCCCTCCGCCACTCCGCCCGCCACTCCGCCCGCCACTCCGCCCGCCACTGCCCCCGCCACTCCCCCCGCCACTCCGCCCGCCACGCCGCCCACCACGCCGCCCGCCCCGCCACGCCGCCCGCCACGCCGCCCGCCACGCCGCCCGCCACGCCGCCCGCCACGCCGCCCGCCACGCCGCCCGCCACGCCGCCCGCCACGCCGCCCGCCACGCCGCCCGCCACGCCGCTCGCCACGCCGCCCGCCACTCCGCCCGCCATGCCCCCCGCCACGCCCCCCGCCACGCCGCCCGCCACGCCCCCGACACGTCTTCCCGCCACGCTCCCCCGCCACGCATCCCCGCCACACCCCCCACCATGCCCCCGCCACGCCCCCCACCATGCCACCGCCACGTCCCCCGCCATGCCGCGCGAGGGGTTGGGCGGTCGGCGCACGGCAACGGAGCCGGCTTACGCGCGTTTCGAAGACCTCCGATGGCGGCGCGCGCGTCGAAGCCGCGTGAAAAATCGTCGCTCGCCGGCGCCGAGGTGTCGAGTTTGTGAAACGTCTGTTAAGAGGAACACAAACATGGAGTGGTTTGCGATTTTTACCAATTTGTGAACATGACAATCATATATATATATATATATATATATATATATATATATATATCATATATATATATATTGTGACGAAATGCGGATGCCCACATTTGCCACACGCACGCATCGTATCGTCAGTAGCTGAGGTCGAGAGCGGGCGCGGCGCGAGTTGAAAGGGGCGCACCGTGAGGAACTAATGCGCGCGGTGGCCGTGGAGAGAGCGCGGCAAACTGTGACGCAGGCGTTCAGAGGAGGGGGAGATGACGTCGTCAACCCCTCCGAGGAGAGGGACGAAAGGTCGCATAAAAATGCCGGACCGCAAAAGATCAGTCTCTTCTGTTCCCGAATACCGTCCGAGTGACTTAGTAGTATTGAGAGAGACGACGTATTAGATAGGAGTATTCAGCGTCAAAGACGCATTAGTTAGGCACGAGGTGCGAAAGTTGATGATAGTAAAAGTTCTTCGAGGAAGTAGGCAAGTGCCGCATTGTTAAGAAACGTTTAATTTCTCATGAGATTACGGTGAATCGATGACCAGCGCTGAATAGTTAAATTGACTGGTGCGTCGTACATACTCGGACTGAGTCTAATTCGCAACATCATTAACCAGTTGCACCGTGCACGGACTGTCGCACGCGGGTGATTGCGGAGTAGGCGAAAGAAGACCGAAGACGCGTTCGCGGGGGTCCCGGACACCGCGGCGAGGGAAGACGGAAGAGGACGTGGTCGCGAGGGTCCCGGATCAGGCGCGGTTGAAGAAACGACGCGGAAGGCAGCAAGCAGCTGGCGAACTTTCGACATACGACGCCGTCTCTGAGCGTACACGGTGCCTCGTGACGTAGCCAGCGCAATCAAACGCGGCCGCTTGTCGCAGTCGCCAAGGCCAAACCGCTGCTGGCGTGTCCCGGGGAAGGGTAACGGGAAGTGGCGAGTGAAGTCAAAATAGGTCAGCGCCCCGCGACGGGGAGGATTAAGAGAGAACGTTGAAGGAGGGGGAAGAACGTTATGCGGTAGGGAGCTAGAGAATCGTTAGAACGACTGCCTGATTCTGTAACTGCCGAGAGTAATTGATGAAAATTGTTGTGATAATTGTAATATTTCAACTACAAATTTGGTGTAAATGTGACCCAGTTGGTCGAAGCCATTGCATTATTGAAGCAAGTTGGCAAGTGCCGTGAGTCCGAACCCGGCGTCACTGGGCGGCTTTGAGCACGAGATTTCACAAGGTGTAAATAATTAGTTAACGGGAATTCCCAGGACAGGGCCCGAGAGTGGCAAGCACAGATTGTTCAGTGCAACACAGCAAGGTATTGTTGAGTGTGTGTGTGTGTGTATTTTACATGTTCTTTCACTGAGTGATTACTGTATTTTTTAAAAGGGTTCATCAATAAACCCAGTTTAATTGGATTTTTTTTCTCATGTGTGTGCCTTGTGTTTGGATTCCTGACACCCAAAAGATCCCATTGCCTGATATAAATAAAACTCGAAAGAGCATGATATCTGCGAATATCCCGACAGGCGTAGTGATTGATAGCTAGGCGTGGTATTCGTCAGAATATATAAGGGGTAGGAGGTGTACTGGTGTATATGTATGTGGAGGAATGCATTCCGAGGTACACCGTGAAGGAATCCAATAAATATCACAAAATGCATAGTGTGTAATTCCTGTACACTTCGTCACAATTCCACACGAATGGATTAATTTTAAAATCAATTAAAAAATTATATTCAGCTGTGGCCTGAGATAACGTTTCTTATTAAGATCTGTCCGTGTTTTAACTATGAAAATCGTGAAGTACTAAACAACACACTGAAAATTTAAGACATTGTTTAGATAACAGTGAAGATACGAAACCGATCTTTGTGTATTAGTAAGCACATATTTCTTTTCGCAAGTTAAGTTATCTCATAAAAGCAAAAACAATTTGTTCTCTCTTGCTAATGTATTCAGTCAAACGCAAATAAACTTCAGTGAGGAAATAAGATGCAAAAGGATGTAGATAAAGGCACAGCCAAGTGGCACCTTTATGCAGAACTTACTGAGGAAAAAGCAACACGCAATGAAATTCAGTTGGGTGAGGAGACAATTGAAACATTATGCAAATAGCGGACTCACACGCCGTCTTTATTTGTAAGTTATGCCCGAGATCTTATTATGCAATGAATAAGCGAGTCGTACTGGAAGATTAGTGGAGCAACTGAAAAAAAGAAACGGAAATGACAATAAGATAAGAAGCAGAAAGAGATGTAAATATGTGATAGAATATTTTGCCATATTCAAATCAAAATATAATAATATAATTTCAATATAAAAAGGAGCTAATAACGATGAAGTCTTTTGATTTATTAACAGAGGGTCTAATGTTGTAGTAAGGATCTCAAACATTGGGCTATGTTGATGGTATGCCGTACGATGGTTCTCCTTAAGAAGAACTTTTTATGTAAGAAAGCAACTCACAAAGCGACTCAACGTGATAAAAGGAAGAAATACCAAAGAAGTCTAGTCTCATACATGAGAATCCCGCAAGGTCCCAAAAGAAGCATAGAACGATGAAATAGAATTGTAAATAAAAATAATGAAAGATGTGAAAGAATTAAAAGATGTAAAAGATGGACAAACGGAGGAAGGAGAAATAGAAAGGTGAAAGCAAAACCGAAACGGAAAGTAAAATGAGCAGAGAGAGCGAAAGAGGCACACCAAAGGACGAGTGGTTCAAGAAAGAAAAAAATATCAATATTTCGAAGGAGACACAAAATAGTTCAGATAAAACAAAAGGAAATGAGAAAGGCGCAGAAAAAAGATAGCTGAAAAGCGCATCAGGAAATCAGAAGAGTAGAGAAAGAACATAACGGGAATGAAACTCAGCTAAATGTTAAAAATACATACATAAATGTGAGAACACAAAGGAGGAAGAATATAATTGAGAGCGCCAAACAGGATCAGAAACACAGTGGTGAAAGGGGAGAACAAATATAACGCATAACGAAAATGAAAACCATCGAAGAGCAAAAAAAGGCAAAAAGGCGAAAGTCGTATTATAGAGAAAATACAGCAATTGAAACACAGAGAGTGAAAAGGAAGCAAGGAAAGGAGTGGGGAATCAAAAATGAAAACTATCGAGGCGCATAAAAGAGGAACGTAATAAAGGTGAAAGCTTCATAACGCGTTCTTGAGTGGCAGAGGTAATCGCCACGGTATAAGATATATAGGTGTGTTCACTCCCAGTCTAAAACTGAAGCTTATGTGCGGCTAGTTCTCGCATATAAGCGCTGCGATCTTGGGTCTCATTTGGCGAGGTCGTGATTGGTCGTGATCTATTTGACAGCTCTGTGGCCAGCTGATTCCTAATTTCAAGTCAGTGATTTGTCGCTTCGCGGTGCATTTGGTAAAGTCCAAAGCGAACAGTTACCAAAATGGGTAGAAAATATTTTGTAAAACTGTGTATCAGCCACAGTTAAGATGTCGTCTTAAGATGTATATCTCACATCGTGACCCAAACCGATTGTGCACGAAATTTGTACACACCGATTGTACGGACAAGCGAGGAACTAGCCACAAATGGCTTCAGAAAATTTGTCCCAAAGGCGGCGATATGTGGACACACATCTTACACAGTGGTTGGCCGAGCAACTTTGTATCAGCAGAGTGTGAACGGGGTAATTTCCTGTTACCACCCTGGTAGTGATTCCATGTGTTAAACACGTACCTTCAACCAAGGTCAATGCGAGGAAATTTTGTTAGAGAGCAATGACAGAATTAAAAAAGGAAATACGATGGGAGAGACAGTTAATGCAAGAAATGTTCTTACCTTATCTAATGTCGGAGATGTATTGAAGGAAAATGTGAAATGGGAGTCTGTTTCTTAGGCAGGAGATTAAGGACTGATGAGGGTCGAGGTGAGGGTCTGGGGTGGCGAGGCCCTGGTGGCGGGGGCAGGAGGAAGAACGGGGGCGGGGGTGGCGGGGTTGCGATGGCGGAAGGGCGGGGACCGGGTGGCGGGGACGGTGTGGCGGAGGACGGAGGGGTAGCACTGGGACGGGTGGCGGGACGGAGTGGCGGGGACGGGGTACCAGGGATGTAGAGCAGTGTTGTCAAGATCGATGCCACGAGCGGGAGTCCGTAGCACGAGTGCCACGACGAAATCGCCCCTCCACGCAGTTCATTACCCCGCCACCAGAGACGATGCCATCCCTTTTGGAAAACGGCGGGGTGACTACTAATAGCTCCCTTTCCCGAACTACTTGCGCAAAGATCTCGTGGCGTGCTAGGATGCCACGACGCGCCCCAGTCACCAGCAGAAGATCTCGCCCCCACTGGTGTAGAGAGTGTGCAGGGAGCCGCGGTGGCGGATGCAGCACGAGCGACGGCGGGGGCGGGGGGCGCGGGGGGGGCGTGGGCGGCGCCAGGGAATAACAAACGGCCCCCGCTGAGGCCCACACGTCTTGCGCAGGCCCCGCCCCCGCCGCCGCCGCCTCTCCGCCGGCGCGCTGACGCATCGCCGCGCCGCAAATCAAGACGAATACCTTTCGCGCGGGGCGCTGTTATGAGGAACGGGCCCCTCGGCCGCATCTTTTCGCGAGGCGGCTGCCAACGCCAGGACGCGTCCCGCAGCCAGGCCGAACCCTGCCTTGGCGGCGATGGTGCAACGGTTAGCGTACCGGACTGTTATACCAAAGTTGGCGTGTTCAAACCCAATGGAAGCCATGGATTTTTAGGAGCGAAAAATTCTTCGGAGAGGAAGTAAAGCGGCTGTCCCATGTTAGTAGATTTACTGCATGTAAAAGATTCTAAATGACGCCTCTGAGCTAAATTCAAAATCGCCTGTTTCGTCACCCATGGAATACCTTCTTTCTCCGTTAAATGGTGAAAGGAGCGTAGCGAAATTTGCGTGGTCAGACGGAAGAGCAGGGCCTCATGGCTTGAGTCTCGTCACGTAAAATAAGGCAATTCAATTCAATTTAATTCAATACCTCGCGCCCAAGGAAACGCCACTTATCAAAGGATCTACAATGTATAGTATCTTCTCCTTCAGTGCTGTTCTTCCATAGACGGAAGTTAGATGACTCACCTAGATGTCTCCACGGTGTTACCCATGATGGGTTTTCTCGAGAGGATGTACTCAGGATAGTTTCCCGTTGGTTTTCCTGATGGTTCTGAATGAAGTGATAAGGTGATGATGATGAGTGAATGGCCTAGGATAATGGTGGGAGATGAGGTGATCGTGGCATTTTTAAAACCATCCCAGCATTCGCCGTAGAACCGAGGGAAATCACGAAAAATCCCGGTAAGAATGGCCGGCCCGTGGATCGAACCCGTACCTTTCGGCTGCGAAGTCAGCGCGCTACGCACTGACATACTGAGCCACTTCCCTGGGTATGTGCAACACAGTACGAATAACCAGGACTCCAAATGAATTGAGGTTAATGATTAACTGAAGGAGTTTTCAGAGAAAACTTCAATATTGTTCATTGAAAACGAGAAAACAACAATTATATTTCATTATAAAACAAACAAACGAGAAAACAACAATTATAGTTCATTGAAAAACAAAACACAGAACCGAACAAATTATTTTCTGCAATAGAAGGGAGCCGATGAGTGCCCTGGGTGATGCCGTATACAATTCGAGAGCTGTCAGAACAACCTCCTCTTAACCATTTGCTGGTCGCGAACGACGAGTACTCTTCCGTTAAGTTGGTCATCGTCAACTGCATCAGTCATTCTGTCGATTTCACCAACACTAGTCAAATCTGCCTTGACGATCGTCATTTTTACAAACGTCAAAAAAAGACGCATCGTTTCACCCACACTTCTCTGTTAGAAATGACGCTCCCTTAGTTTTGACGATTCGTCAAGAAACGAGTGTTGATTTTTTCTCCTCGTACGGTACAGAGGTTGGCTACTATGTCAGGCTAAAACGCGGTTTCGCATGGGCTATTGAACCTGTTAACTAGTGATGACGTATGTACTATTATATTCCAAATAGGTTGGCACACGATGAAAATTACATATTTACCCATTTACAATAAAATACATTTTTCGATTTCTGAATCGGTCTAATTCATTTCCTCCGAAGACAAAATTGGCAAATTGCCGTCCTCATGGCCGAGATCGCTAAGTCAGTAGTGCCATAGTGGTCTTGGGTCGCGGGTTTGAGTCCCGCCTCGGGTATGGTAGTATGTGTTCGTCCTTTCCCCCTATCATCATTATATCGTGTCATCATCATGTAATAACGTTACTTCCAATAGTGGTCGCTAATGACCGAGTAGTTCATGCGACCTTACATAACAAAAAAAAATAAATTAAAATGACAAATGTGTGCAGTCTGTCATCTCTGTATCTTCCGGAAAGTTCGCTAAAAAATTCGCTTTATTGATTAGGCTTCGCTACTTCGTGGAAATACAATATAGTGTTGGCGTCGAGAACTATTTACGAAAGAAACGATCTTTTCATTTAAGCAATCACACTCTGTAGATGACAAAATTTCATTGCAATGACCGGAGGAAATGTCTTGCAGCATAAAATCTTAAAGTTATCAATTACTGCGTATGGACATTAGAGGCTTATTTCTGTTATCAGGATATTCCAGACGTGGTTTTATTTCTTCTAATTTTTACCGGAGCACCGCCTTCGACATTCTCGCTTTACGAACTGTTGATCTTCCATTAATACAAAGTATATATTTTTGAATAATTGCTAATCTGGACCCATGATTTGTAAATATACAAAAGTTAAGCATCAAATTATTTCCCACGGTATCACAGATGCTCCCATTTGAACAGCAAACAATTAAAATAAGGAGGTTAATGAAATACAATGCACGCGTTTGATTTAACCTAACCACACAACAGCAGTCGTCAAAGACGTTGATGGCGGGGTACCGGTCCGTCAAAACCTGACGAATATGATGAACATTTTGACGATCGCCAGGTGAAACGACCTTTGTAATGAGGAGTTTGACGCGCCGTCAATGGTTTGACGTCCGTTAAAGCTACGTATCAGCGTCCGTGAAACCGATCGGTTGCCTTTAATACTTTTGTCCAAGGACTCGGTGCCATTGGATCCCCAGGGTTTCCAGACGGTCACCCATCCAGTAACCCGCTGTGTGTTGTGTGTTGAGCTTCTTTACGTTCGTAACTAACTTTGTGGTAAGCATATTCGTTCGTATGTATTGGATTCAATATTTGTACATTTTCATTTAATCCTGTTGTGATAATTTACCAGATAAAGTTAATTTATTCACAATTTAATGTAGACAATTCAAACAAATGTATGGCAGTAAATAAGATTCAGAATACCGTTTATAGTTATATACAAAGACGTCTAGACAAAATTCTGCAAGAAGGTAAATTAACGTTTGTGAACTACAAATCGTAATAGTAATTGTTCCAGGTAATACAAATTTTCGGAATCAGTAAGTATTCATATTCTTGAAGAGTTGTGGAAAAGTCGTAATACCACTTGTTTGGAAAGATCTATTGAATTTTTAGAAAGATCTATTGAATCTTTATGATTAGAAATATTTACCTTAAAATTCTAAGAACATATGACCGACAATTTTAAACACGATCATAACTCCAGGACATATGTGTCTACTAAACGTAATCACCTGGAGAAAAACCAAGATAATAAAACAGTGGATTTCGACTGATCTCTTGAAAAATAATACATTAAAGTATAGTAACATGTTAAAATAACCGTGTAAAGTTTGAAGGACGTTTAAATGACTTTTCATTCACACGGTGATTTGAATAAACGCAAGTGTTTTATTTTCATTCACATTTTGACTGCTAGTACATTATTGTCATTTCTAAACGAGGCAGATTAAGTTAATCTGCTAAGTGACGTATTGAGTACATTTGCATCCAGTTTGTAGCTGAAAATTTAATGACCTGATGCGACCAACATAATGGCAAACCCCATTTCCGGTTCATGCCTAGAGCTTTTAGGTTTCCGCGGTTCATTTAGAATACGCTTTGTACAAAGCTAATACAGCTCCATAGTTTCATTGTGTTCGTATATTGTACAGACCGGTATATGACATGTAACATAAATTAGCCAAAAAGATAATGTCAAATAATAGAGTAAGACAGCAAATATTGCTGTCAGAGTACATGCATTATAACTAAAATTGGTAGTTACATATATATTTTATTTGTAAAATTATCTCAAATTTTTAGCGTTTGCTCCTTCGTATTGAGTAGAAATAAAATGTTTCATCTTCGTGAACATTTTTATTTTCAGATAAGAATGTAATAAGATGGCATTGCCATCATCTTCTGATCATCCCACTTAGATCTACAGTTAGTTCTGCATTAAAGGGACAAAGACATAAAGGTTTTTTCACAAGAACACGGACAAAGAGTTTTGTAAGGAATAAATAAAACGGAAAATGATTATTATAGATTTTCAAACTACATAATTTCATATGTTCGGTTAATATTTTAATACATTAACCTCATTTGGCATAGATTTAAATTTTTCTCGTGTGATATACGAAATGTAAGAAGAAATAAACCCAAACGATCATTTTGATCTTTGGTTATAAAATTTGGTTGCAACCAAATGCGTGCTCTGCAGCTGCGAACCGGAGTACGGCTGGCTACATAATTCTTCCGGCTGCAATGGTTCAGTGGCAACACGTTTGTCTTTTCGGTAACATCGTTCTGCACTTCACAGCTAGGTCGAATTCAAGTGGTCACTTGCTCTGAAACGTGGTTTCTCGTAGTTTCTTTCGTACCAAGGGAATGCCAGAAGTGTTCTAACAAGAGAGTCACAGACCGCAAAAGTTCTCTCGTTCTTCAATATTGGTCCCTTCTCTTATCGTACGTACACTCTTACTCTTACACAGGGTTGAGCAGTATTTAAATACTTGCATTTCAAATACCTTTTGTAATGCGTTTTGTATTTGAAAAGAATGTACTTTTGAAATTTTTTGAACATGTATTTTGAAGATATCTTTAAATACATAAGATAGGGGTATTTAAAAATACTTAAAATACATTAAATGCAGATGAAGATAATGGGGGGGGTAGTTTTTTTTCTAATGAATGCCTCTTATTGAAAGAAAAAGAAAAATTTCTTTCAGAAGTTGAATTTGAATTCTTTTCATTTTTAAATGATTGATTTAAATCATTGAAAATGCTGGACAATTATCCGACAATAGAACGCGTTTATTGGTTGTAACACTGGTTTAAATTCATCCGCGCCAATTGAACGATCAATTTCCTTCACGGGTTTTATACATTAGCCAAATAGGTGTTTATTGTTGATAATTTCTTAGAAAAATTAGTCGTTTTAAAAGGAAATTCCGTTTATTTGAGCTAAACATATTTTTTATATTGTAAATTTGAAAAGTGTTAATACGTTTTATATACAATTGTAGTTCTAACTATAATTATAATTATAACTATAGTTATAGTTCTAACTGAAGTTATTGTTCAGAAATTTGTGTGACTGTCAATTATTAATTTATTGTAATTAAAAATTACAATATATTGTTGCAAAATTAAGATATTACACAATTGTATTGACTGTAGAGGACATAAAATACGTATGTATTTTCCCAAATCAAAACCTAATGTATTTTGAGCATAAATTTAAATATTTACTTATAGAGTATTTTGGCGAAGTATATAATACTAAGTTTAAAGTGTTTTGCCCAACCTGCTCTAACTTGCACTACACTACCGCACACATAGAGAACCAGTCCGATCTTTAGAGCTTGCTTCGGGTAAAACGTAACCCCTTCTGGAGGAATTACCTAGAATTGTCTAGTGGGGAAAAACCCCCGCAAGACGACATGTAAGTGAGCGCTAGATCTCACGTTCTAGAGGAGGAGAAAGAATGCCCCTTCGTGAAATATAACATGCCCTCCACTTTGTGGAGTGGTGACCTAAGTAATCGCCGAACCTAGAAGCAATAATCACACATTTATTCACTCACACGACTAGCTCTTAACACAGCTGTGGACGAAAAGTTCATGAGAACGTATGACTGGAAAAGTACTGATAAGATTAAGATAAGTTTTAAAATTAAGAAAAAGAGAGTGGGAAAGAGAGCGGGAGAGAGAGCGAGAGAGCGGGAGAGAGAGCGAGAGAGGCGGTGAGAGGGAGAGCGAGAGAGAGCGGGAGAGAGAGCGAGAGAGCGGGAGAGAGAGAGCGGGAGAGAGCGAGAGAGAGCGGGAGAGGGAGCGAGAGAGCGGGAGAGGGAGCGAGAGAGTGGGAGAGGGAGCGAGAGAGCGGGAGAGGGAGCGACAGATGGAAGAGAGAGCGAGAGATCGAGAGAGAGAGCGAAAGAAAGAGGGGGAGAGAGAGCGAGGGAGAGCGAGAGAAAGGGAGAGAGCGAGAGGGATAGAGTGGGAGAGAGAGAAAGAGATGCACTTTTTTTCAATAGGAAAGGTTGTGATATATGAGTTTGTAACGAGTGTGTCATGTGATAAGCAACCACTACAATAATATTGTTCGAAAGATATCTACAACACTAAACCAGGTCCAGCAGGAAAAAATAACGACAATTTCAACCTACAATGATAAATATTTATAATGTCTGAATGCCTGTTTACTAGCTCTTTACATCAGACCACTCGATCTACACTCTCTCTCAACGGCGCTCCGAACAGTTTCGATCGCCCTTCTCTGGGATGCCTATGGAGCCACACAGCTTCCCCCCCTCCACTCCCCCGCTTGGCAACTCACGCGCCTCCTCTCGCCCAACATCCTTCCACGCGCAATAAACAATGCGCCTCGAGTGTACGTCGGCGCGGGGGCGGGGCGTGGGCGGGGCGGAGGCGAGAATCGGAGCAGAAGCCGGTGGCGGCGGCGAGATAAATATTTGAAGGCGGCGGCCGCGCGTTGGGAGGAGCGCGCTTCGCGAAACGCCCGCGTCAAATCAGAAGCCCCCCACCCCACACCCTACGTGCGTCCACGCGACGACGGTCGAAGCGCTGCTCAGCGCTGGCCAGGAGAAGTGGGCGCGAATAGCAGTGGAGAGAGACCGTTTCAATCGTGACACAAAGACCTTCCGAATCCATCGATGTGTTCGCTCAGTGGCAACGTTGCTGTTGCCTCTGCGGAGACGGTGTTTGGGAGCTCCTGGTGGTTGGACTGGGAGAGGTAGCTCAGGGCACCAACTAATAGCGCTGCAATGCCTCTGACCTACGTTCGAGTCCCGACGACGGCAGGATTTTTCACACTAACTAGTCAGCTAGGCGAATTCACTCGCTGTCTGGAGAAGAATTCTAGCGGCCGGCTGCTCTGATTGATAGTTTTCCGTGGTTTCTCCGATCAACACCAGGCGAATGCCGGAGCAATACTCTAACCAACGGGCCGCGGACCGCGCGCGATCTTTCCTTCCTCTCCCTTGTTCCTATCCTCTCCTCTTACACTAACATGCCACTACACTACCACACATGCCAGGAAACCGGTCGGCAGCTTAGAGCTTGTCCCGGCTGGGGGGTGCCCCGCTGGTGAGAGGTACTTGGTTGGGGAAAACCTTGTTGCTGGATGGAGGTGGCCGCCGGATCTTGCCATCCAGCGGGGGAAGACTACCGTCACCTCACGATGAAAAACATGCACTACACATGCACGGGAATATGACCTCGGTATTTGAATCACTACCAATCAGTCATCAATCAATCATATTGATCGGGTTGCGACATTAGCGGATTTTCGACTCTGGTTCCATAGCTGGGGTGAACTGTATCTCTGTTTGGAAGTGAATTCTTCCGACAGGCTGCTCGCAGCGGTATGTTTTATGTGGTTTTTGGCCATCAGTACCTGTCGAATACCCCAAACAGCTTCTTAACAAACGAACCACAGAGCACGCAATTCTTCCCTTTCTTATTCTTGACTTCTCCTCTCATCTTAACATACATACACACACCACGCGCTGCATTCGTTGACTGAACATGGAGAGAGACCTTCTGGAGTTTGGAACCTCACATTGGAGTCATTACCCTCACATTACCACGGAATGGTTTTATAAGTCTAGCGATCATTGTTTTTTTTAGGTTCCCATTTTTAAGATGCAGAAATGTTTAGTATTGTTCTTTTATGAGCTCGTTCAAATGTGGTGCAATTCATCACCAGTGTTTATCACAATGTTAGTTATTACATGGTCTTTGGCTGTTGATAAAAAGTTCCGTACTATTCACTCAAAATTTGAACATTCAGAATATACATTGGAAATACTTGTAGTATTTTATGTCTTAGTTTGATGTAATTAAATACATTACTACGTTATTTAACTCTATCCTTTTTCCGCTTAAAATGTATTTTTTTTGCTAATAAATACAAATATTGGTGCGAGAAAATTGATTAATTTTCATTTGTAAAGCCAGACATAAACTGTGTTTTCTATTTAAATGAATGCACATATATACTATAGTATGTATGTGTGTATGTATGTATGTACGTATTCGGTATTTTGGGGTCGATAATCCGACTTTGCCGGCCAGTTAACTGTCTCTCCCATGCTTCGGTCTAGTTAAATTCCCATGCTTCAGGGTTAGAGCGACGTAAGGTGAATATGACTCATTCCTTCTACCTTAGCTAGTAAACGCAGCCTGCCTGAGCTTTCCTTCGTCACAGAGCTACAGACTCTGGGACAATTTCAAAGGAAAGCTTCATCAATTTACTTATTAAAATTGCCAAAAACATCCATCAATTCACAATTTAAATGGTGGCATCCGGATTACGTCCTTGTATCGCATGGAACCTTTATATTCCTTGGCATTGACGTGTTCTGTGACGGTTTCCTTCGATCGTCCCAGGAAGACGCGCCGTCGCACGGCGTCACTCGTTGTGCGAACACGAGCCGACGCGCCGCAAACAAGTGACGCGTGACGCGGGACGCGTCTCGGGGCGGTTGCCACCCCTGCGGCCGCGGCCGCGTCATGAATAAACCATGGCGAGCGCCGGCCGAGAACTCACTCGGCGGCGGCGGCGGCGACGCGAGCGCCCCGCGAGGCGAGGCGGAGCGAGGCGGAGGCGTGGGCGGAGTGACCGACCGCACCTGCTGATCAAAGTGGCGCGCGGTGGCTCCGAGGATCTCCTACCGCGCCGGGGCCTATGTTTATTGCATCGCCGGCGCTAATGCACACCCGGAATCTGTCTCTGCGACGCGGCGCCTCCGTCGGCGGCGGCGGTGGCGGTGGCGGTGGCGGTGGCGGTGGCGGGGGTTGGAGCGGTGGCGATGGCGGAGGCGGGGTGGGAGCTGTGGCGGTGGCAGAGGCGGCGGCGGAGGCGGCGGCGGAGGCGGCGTGGGCGAAGGCGGGGGCGGGGGGGCAGCGGGGGCGAGGACGGCGGCGGGGGCGGCGGTGGCGGCGGCGGGGGCGGCGGGGGCAGCGCGGCGGGGGGCGGCGGGGGCAGCGGCGGCGGTGGAGGTGGAGGCGGAGGTGGTGGCGGGTGTGGTGGCGGGGGCGGGGGCAGGGGTGGCGGAGGCGGAGGCGGCGGCGGTGGCGGTGGCGGCGGCGGTGGCGGTGACAGCCGACGAGGGGGAGGGGACAAGGGGCGGAGGAGCCGGAGAGAGCTAGTGGCGGAAAGGGGAAGAAGGAAGGGGTGTGGATGGCAGGTTTGGGGTGGTCGTGGGAGGAAGATAATGGTTGGGGGGAGGGGGATGATGGGCGAAACCAGAAACGAGGCGGGAAGGGGTGGTGCCAGGCTCGGCGAGGACGAAACGGTGGAGACGTGACCGCCAGAACCAAGGAGCAAAAGGAGCGGTTTGAGTACGGAATGCTGAGGAAGATGTGGTGCCGAGCAGTAGAGGTGGCGACCGCCAGAACCAAGAAGCAAAAGGAGCGGTTTGAGTACCGAATAATGTGGAAGATGTGGTACCAAGCTGTAGAGATGGCGAGGGCAGGGGGCTAAACAGGGGTGGAAATAAGAATTGAGAGGCGAGGAATTGGGAGCGGTCGGTGCCTGAGCGTGTCTCCCGCGGGGGCGAGGTGACGGAGGGCCTGGGTAGCGGGACGGATGGGGTGGCGGCGGCGGCACCGTTTCGTGCAGTCAGCAGAGCCGGAGGGTGAGCGGCGGAGCGTCCGCGAGCATCCACGCCCTCTGGCGCCCGCCCACGCCCTTGTAGGAACTCGCATGGCGGCGCCACTGTCGAGGTTGGGGTTGCGCTGCAACTGTGCGGGCCACTGTAAGGACCCGTACCCCTCGCACTTCCACCACCGATACTCTGATGAATGTACTTGTACACTCTCCTAATGACTTTGCAAGAAAAAGGTATTGTAGTCGTGCGCCAGAAAGCGGCGGATTTTCTTCAGAATATACTCTTATTGCGTGGTCCTGGCAAATAAAATGTTGATAAATTTTGTTTATTGATATTGTAAATTACTTCCTCCAACACATAGGGTAGTCAGAATGCACGTTTTGTGGGTCCTTGGTACCGAAAACCAACTGACGCGAAAACGTATCTCTGTCCGTTGTCTGCCTGTTATCTTTCTCTTATCTGTCTGTTGTCTGTCCGTTGTCTGTCCGTTGTCCTGTCGGTTGTCTGTCAGTTGTCTGTCCGTTGTCTGTCCGTTGTCTGTCCGTTGTCTGTACGTCAATCTATTTGTGGTCAAAACTAGCGCCTAAAACATTCAGCCGATTTTCTCCAAATTGATATTCCTTGATCGATTTTAATAAACTCAAGGATTTCCGAATTTCATATGAAGTTTTTTTTTATTTTGAGGGATACTTTATACGAAGCCATTACATTTCCAACATTTTCTCGAAAATGGCTGCAAATATTTTGATTAAAATTTCTCCTCTTAAATCGTAAAGACCACCTACGAAAATGGTGTAAGTCTCATTTTTGTTGAGCTCTGAGAATTTTCCAAAAGGACTAATGAACTAATATGCTGTTATAGCTCCACTAGTTCTTATTGATCAAATGCTGAGAATTTTTCTGTGCAATGCCTTGTAGGCAAGGGCAAGGAATAGAAGGCTATAAGACCTGTATTCCTTATGGGTAACATTAGATGTCAATTATATGATTTTAAACTTTGTTTTGTATAAGTGACGATTTAATTGTTGTACAAAACTTGATTGCATATGTTTTTACTATTAAAAATAAGGTTTAAATATACGTTTTTTCATTGATTAATAAAACATCTAAGAATTAAAAGACTTTTAAAATAGTCCTACCAGCATTGTTCTTTGAAAAATATTCATAAAGTTTTTGATAATTTGGATATACTTTGTTATTTACCTTTCTCTAGCAGGAGCTCCGAAGATAACTTGTCTGCTGCGCCTGGTGAATTGCGTGAATTAATAAAATAGAGAATGGAATCAATTAATGCTTATTTATGAAACTCATGAAATTATAAATGATTTAGTACTATTGTTGATTTAAAAACATTGTCAAAGTGTAATGGCATCACACGATAGTTGAAATTTGTTAATGGAAAATGTGGATAAGTTATTTATGATATAATTTTACGATTGCGAAATATAATTAAAAAGTTAAAATTGTAACGTAAGTAATATCAAAATATTCCTTTCTTGAATTTCCTATTCTACAGTTACCATACCATACCATAATACCAGTTATCATACCATAAAACTAGTATGAAAATCAATAACAAGATCAAATATTTCAAACAGTACATTAAGAAGAAAAGAACAAGTTATTATTACAAGATTAAGAATTGTACATTCTTTTCTCACCCACTCCCATATAATAAAAAAAACAACCCATCCATCTGCCCAAAACGCGGAGGAATGTTATCAACATCTTACATTATTCATGAATGTTTAAGCAACCAAAATCT
Source organism: Acheta domesticus (assembly GCA_031308135.1). Taxonomy (NCBI): domain Eukaryota; kingdom Metazoa; phylum Arthropoda; class Insecta; order Orthoptera; family Gryllidae; genus Acheta; species Acheta domesticus. The sequence goes on along the minus strand of JAHLJT010009436.1, from coordinate 4,545,019 downwards.
AATAAACCCTCTTAGTATCAAAAACGGTATTTAAGAAAAAATTATTTCGATTGAAAGTTGGAAGTCAATTTTAAATTATTTTAATATCACTTGATCTTCGTAAATTCATCTGAATTATTATAAAATTTATTGTACTTAATATTTCTGTTTATTCTAATTTATAAAATGTTTCTCAGATGTAAATCAGTAGTGGTCGGTAATCACCTTAGATGTTTGTAAAGCAACCTAAAATAAATAATTAAAAAAACTAGTTTATGGATCTAATAGTCTCACAAGAAAATATTATAAACATTCACAAAATGTATATTAATATGTTAGTTTGATGTTGGAATATTGTTGGCTAGCTGATTTTTGTGCACCATTTTGCAATTGGTTGTTTTTTCGATTGTGAAATTCGCTAGCAGATTTATGACGCCCCGCTACCAGATTTCCAGCGTTTGTAATGACTACTGTATTTCACTTCATGAATATTCGGTACGAGCTTATGTCCCTGATCTCATTGCCCAATCGACAGAAGAGTTTGAAAAAAAGTATGCAAACAAAGCCCCCTGTGATTGGAATGGGTTGTTTCATTCATTCGATAGGAGCATGAGATGATAAGGCGTTGACCGAGAAAATCCGTTGAAATGCAGTGTTGTGGTACAGAAGCGAGATGGATGGGAGCGAAGAGGTAGGCATTTTTTGTTCTCTTTTTAGAGTTAGAACTCTACAATTAATAATTAATATTAATTACCCGTAACAAAATCTATTTTATAAGACCTCATAAATATTTGAGGAAAAGTTCGTGACAATTAAAAATAAAGAAGTTAGACTTAAGAGGGAAGAGTCGTGTTCTAAAGGAGCACGCAGCAAACCTAGAAGATATAATTTCAGATATTTAATAACCTTATATTTCGTGTAATTTGAACATTCAAAGTTTCTTACTTCGAAAGTACTATATTTCGTAAAATTAAAAATTAAGATACGAGTTGAGATAATTAAATATAAGAAAGAAAACCTTAAAAAATCGCATTATCAATCAAGGCTATATCTAAAATCTTTCTGCGAATATCATTGATCAAGGACATAAAGAATTAGTTTTTTATGTGTGGCTAAGTGGTATTCCTAGGAGATATAAATTGATCCAAATTTCAGTATAATAACTTTCTCTTGAAAGAAATTACAAACAATGCTGCTGAAACAGGACAACTCTCAGGAACTCTCAAACAGAAAAAGTAAGAATTTCCTGAACATTTGTAAACGAATACAGACGATCAAACAAGACGGATTCTCTTGGGAATACGAACAAGTTTCATTCCTATAAGATTCGACCTTACTCAGCATAAATAAATCTCTCAATCTTTCAATCGCAATCATTTGCAAGTATCGCGAAGGCAACATCCAAATCTTCTCAACACTCACAATACAAGTAAATCACATTACCTTTGTATCTTTTTTTAATTTATTGCATTCGATCAATGGTTAAACTACTTTACAGGTTTGAAATAGTAGACAAACACTGAAGCAAGTTGTACAAAATTAACTCAAAAGCACCGAGGGTACTTGCAAATTAACCAAACTCAACCCAATTTTATATTATGGAGGAAATCCCCTCTGGGAACCTCATTTATGTTGATTTTCAGAGCAGTGGTGAGATGGGTGTGAGAAGAGAGTGAGTGAGCTTAGGATTAAATGTCTTTGATGGTTACGGGGGTGTAAATTGATCTTTGGGAAGGCGTGATTTGATTCTGGTAGGACCATTACTGGATTTTCCCAGGTTGTAGAGCCACCCCTGTATCTGCCAACGGAAAGTATGCAATGACCCTTCCCGAGCCGCATGCCTCGTTGTCGTGGCACTGGCTGGGGCAGGAGAGGGGGGTAGAAAGCCACAGGAGGGAGGGGGGCCAGCACGGGGAGGGGGGGGGGGTCGGTGGCAGGCTGCGCGCACCGGAAATTCGGCCGTTGGGCGAAATTTCGCTGCGAGCGCGCAATTGGTCGTGTTTATGGGCGGTCGTCATTTCGCCGCTTCCGCCAACCGAAAAACAAACAGCGGCGGTCGCTGCACCCCGAGGGAGGAGAGGGGCGCGCATTCTGACGCCCGATGGTGCTTGGCTGCGGAGGCCGTGGGTCTTCACGAAGACACCTGTGGTAAGGCACGTTCTGATGACCGGGAGAGGCTCAGTGCACCAAACTGATGTCGCTGCAGTCCCTCTGACCTGGAGGTCCTCTCCCGACGGCGGCAGGATTTTCGACATTAGATTGTCAGCTAGGTCGAATTCAGTTGCTGCCTCGAGGAGAATTCTAGCGGCCGGCTGCTCTGATCCGTGGTTTCTCCGATCACCACCAGACGAATGCCGGAGCAGTACCCTAACAAACGGGCCATGGACCGCGCGCGATTTTTCCTTCCTCTTCCTTGTCCTCTCCTCACTCCTTATAAACACGCTCACACTAACATGCACTACACTACCACACGTGCCGGGAGACCGGTCGGGAGCTTAGAGCTTGTTCCGGCTGGGGCGGTGCCCCGCTGGTGGGAGATACCTTGTTGAGGGGAAATCCCGCTGGTCGACGGTAGGTCGGCGCTAGATCTTGCCATCCAGCGGGGAAATGATCGCCACCTCCCGAGAAAAAACACGCACTACACGTACGGTACTAATGACCTAAGTAGTTGACGCACCCGGAAACACGAATCAATCAAGTCCAATGGTGCTTGGCTGAGGAGGCCGTGGGTCTTCACGAGGACACCTGTGGGAAGGCACGTTCTGATGCTCAAAACCAGTTGGGTTCCATTTAGAAGTGGTGTGACGTTAAGGTTTATTGTGACAACCGAAGTCAACGTTCTACTTCATTAAGTTTTCATCATAGAATAACCTCGATATCTCGAGAAGTTTGATTGATCATTGGGCCCGGGCGCGTCAACGGCGAATGACCTTAGTGCCGTAAGTGTAGTGCATGCTTTTATTGCTGAAGGTGGCGGTGATTTTCCCCTGCTGGATGTCGAGATTCGGCGTCAATTTAAACGTCAGTTAACAGGGCGTCCCCAATCAGGGGTCTCCCACCAGCGGGCACAACCTCAGTCAGGACCAGCTCTAAACTCCGTATTGGTTTCACACAATGTGTGTGAGTGCAGTGCATGTAGGTGTACTTGTGTGTGTACATAAAGGGGGATGATAGTTCAAGGAAGAGGAAGGAAGTATCGTTTGCAGCCAGTTTGTTGGGGTTCTGCTCTGCCTGTTGTCGATCGGGGAAATCATGTACAACTACCGATCAGGGCAACCGTCTGCTAGAATTCTCCTCCAGACAGCGGCCAAATTCGACCCAGCTATGTAGCTAGTGTTGAAAGTCGACCACTGGCGGTACTGGAACCGTGGGACATCTCAGGCAGAGACACTGCAGTAACATCAATAGATGTTCTGAGCCACCCAAAACCTTTCGACATCTCCTACATCTGTAATTGATACTTAGGTAACCAAAATTTCTCGATAACTGGATTCTTTTTCCTTACCAATTTCATTGTTTACCCAAATTAGACCAAGTGCAATTCCAAGTTTTGAATAGTTTAAATATCTTTTGAAAAACTCGAGTTTTGAAGATACGCTTTGCAATATTTTGGACCTCTTAAGGATTCTCATTTTCAATGCACAAGTTGAGGTGGTTCGACTCTTAGCTCTGGCCTTTGGACGGTCACTTCTGCCTGATAAGGCAATTGGCGCGTTCTAATGCTCAAACGTACAGATATCAAACATTTTCTTCGCTCGCCTTCGCATCGGAGTTTTTTCAACTACAGCTTCAGATACATGTTATCCCCTCACCTCGAACAGTCGACGTTCCACAGAATTATGAAAAGGTATTGCATTTATGATGTTCGTTTCATCAACTGTTTATAAAAACTTGCATTAAGTAATAAACGTAGCGGCTAGGGAGATCTTGAGCGACCAAGTAGAAGAGTACTGGAGAAGTCGAAACTGGCAAGACTTTTCCCTGAAGGCAGAAAAGTGGAAGTTTTTATCAACTGAATCATGAATCACATGATTAGAAATTTACTTTATTAGTTTACTTATAATCAAATATTTTTGAAAAATCCTTTTCAAACATGTTGCAACCGTGCCTGTGAGTTGTGCATCAGCATCTAAACCCCTTATTTCAAATAATATCAGAGGCATAAAAAAATTAGGTTGAAATCAATAAATTTCAAGATATGTTAGTGTTTACTTCTATTTATAGTTCCGTGAATAAAATTCAAAGCAAAAATTGTGATAAAAACGAAAATAAATACTGGCAGAATTTTGTAAAAACCCAAACTTCTGAGACAATAAAAGAAATCAAAGTATTACTCTTACATATATATATTACGAGTACTCCATTATCGAAAACTCGTATAACTTAAGTTTTATTTCAGGATTTGATATTTTGAAGTATTTTTTGGTTCCTCTCTCTTTTTTCATTACGTGGAATATAATGGGCTTATTTATTTCAAAATTATTCTGAACTTGCAAAACTGTTTTTAAAGATACTGGTGAAATATTCTGAAGTATATATCAATGGTAAAAACTGTTTAATAAGGTAAAACGAATAACAAAAATAATATTTTCGGAATAAATAATTTACCATCTTTTTGTGAAATTATGAAAATTGCTTTTGTGTCTTTGTGTCTTAGAAGAATAAAATATTTTTCAATTGTGTCGGATTTTATTTTCTTCCATTAGATGCACGCTGCAATAAAAGGTCAAATCTGTAGATCTGAGGGTTTTGTATCCCTCATTTCACCAATCTCAGAGTAATTTCTCAAGATTTACATATTCTACCACTGTAATTTTCATGAGACAACTGAGATGACGTGAGGGGTCTGCTATTTTCCGCAATCTCATAAGACAAAAATTCTAATTCAAAAGCTACAATTGCGAAGTAAAATGTAATGTTTTACATCATTTTATTTTAAATAAACATTTTTAAAGAAATACACTTTATTATGACACATTAATCACAGAAGCGTAATGCAAACCCTCCAGAAAGGTTTTGCACCGCTCGATCTGTATCTTCACAGCGGAGCAGACGAACTTCTAAAGGACTGGGCGTAAGAGCTCCAGTCTCCAGAGACTCGACGTATAAGAAGCTTTGAAGTAACCTTAGTGAACATATAGTAGCTTTTCTACTCGTCGCAGGGGCTGTATAAGACGTAGAGTAGCATGTAAAAGAAGGTCGCGGAAGGGTGTGTAGCTTTGAGGACTGGAGCTAAGAGTTTGAATAACAACCTATATCTTTCTTCCATTACTTCCTATAATGGTTCATGACGAGGTGTATACAGACACTAATACATTTTGCCCTAGCAACGTAGATATCTTCAAGAAAATATGATATAAGCAATATGATCATTTTTATATAGTATATGTTTAGATAATGCGAAAAAGATGAATATTCCTTTCTCACACATCACAGAATGCATGAGAACGATGTACGTTAGGTTACAATGAAAGTTGAATCGACATACCTCTCTGCCCACAGTAACGGCTCTGCGATAAACTGATTGCGGATCATTGCACTAAGCGAGAAAAATGTAATCAGAAGATTATTCTTCAGAACTGCACACTTCAATTTATGTCTGGCCACTTGATTGTTGAAAATGGGTCACATTTTTTACTAATTTATTATTATCTTCAAACAAAATCGCGAATATCTCGACAAATCTGACATTTCTTTTGAGGGCAAGTTTAGCCCTGAATTACACCGGCATACAAGCAGCCGAAAAGCGAATAACACAGTCGTTAGCTCCTTACTGTGAAGCGCCTGCAATGAAACGGACAAAACCTGTTCAAAATTCTTTTCGTTTTCAGTGATTTAACGGAGAAGTTTTGTGTATGGTATTTCTATAAAATAAATGCATTTGAATTAGTTCCTGTGGGAACGATACCGGAAACACTAGATGACTCAATCAGACCACACTATTCACTTTAACCAACAGGAAAATAGTTTCTGTACGAAACTGGCTTGAGCTACTTTTGATTCATGAGTTGTTGAGTAATGATTATATTTTCATGCAAATCTCCTGCATGCATATTATTGAATTTGAAATGAATAAAGTAAAACTAGGATGAATAGCGTTCGGTATCTGAATACAATTTTACCACGACCAGAGGAAATTCTGTCGCCGCTGCGCCTTAACCCGTAACTAAAAGTATCGATTTTTGAAGTAATACGGTCAGAGAAACTCTGCAATAAATCAGTTAATTCTTTTTAAAACGAAACAATTAAATGTAAAAACGACTATTTCTATTGCTTTATTAAAAGCAACAGAAAAATATTTTATCACGGGGTTTTGCATGACAAAATAGCTCAAATTTCAACAATTGTAATTTCAGCGTTGTTACAATACATTATCTTACCGTTCCTTCAATTCTAACTATAGTATTGACTTACAATACAAATACTTATTTTTTACAGAGTTTAATAGACAACAAACGTTGAGAAATAAAACGATCTGAAAACAAAAACATGTTTGTAGAAAATGTGGGTGCCTAACATAGAGTTAATTGGGACCACTAAAACAGGCTTGCGGAATAAACTCCTAACGTTGAGTGTCACGAACCGCTCCAGTTGAATCCAAACAGGAAACTGATAGTCGTGACTGTTCAGGAGCGATAAGAAATGAAAGTCGAGAGAACGACAGTATCGCCGCCCAGCGGAAAATTATTGAAATATAAGGTAGAAAATTCGTTGCGGTCTCCTTGACCGTACGCCTGTGGTTACGGGTTAAAGGGAATTACCCGCAAAGTCGTTTCCCGGGCGCAGGGGCCTGGCTCCCTCCTGCAGCAGGCGGGCGGGCAGGCAGTGCTTCTCACAGTCGCAGGCGCGCGTTCTCCGCTGCGGTTTACATTTGCAGCGTGCGGACCGCTTTATGCGCGGGCTTTGTACGCTGCCCGTTTCGCGCCAGGGGGAGGGGGGCGGAGGGGGGGATCGAGGGTGGAGTGGCGTTGGAGTAGAGGCTGAGGAAGATGGAGATGAAGAGAACGGAATGTGAGGGATGATGAGGGACTGGACGAGGTGAGGGCTAGATGAAATGACAACTGGTCGGGGCGGGAATTAAATGAAGTGTGAGCGAGCCGGGGCATTGACTGGAACAGTACTCGTGGGAGGGCTGGAGCAAAAACTGGAGGACGGTATGGAGCGAGGGCGGTATGGAGTGAGGGCGGTATGGAGCGAGGGCGGTATGGAGCGAGGGCGGTATGGAGCGAGGGCGGTATGGAGCGAGGGCGGTATGGAGCGAGGGCGGTATGGAGCGAGGGCGGTATGGAGCGAGGGCGGTATGGAGCGAGGGCGGTATGGAGCAAGGACGGGTAGGGACGAGGAAGAGATCAAGAAAAGGAATAGTTTGAGTCGGGGAAGAAATGGTGTCGAAGCAGGGATGAGAATGGGTCCTTTGGACTAGCTGAGGAGCACGGAACGGGAATTAGGAGAAGCAATGACTGGAAGGTGCGATGACTGGACGAGCGGGAACTATGTGAAGGACGGGGTGAGGACAGAATTTTGTAGGGAGGAAGGAAGACTAAACAGGAAGGTGACCGAGAGAGGTCGAGAGCAGGACAGGGCTGGGCGGGGACCAAATGAAACGCACATACCAGCAGCATTCCACTTACAATTAGCAAAATATCCAACCCACACCCGAATAAAAAATAGATTCCCTTTTGAAGCCTTCCCCAAAATCTTAGTCAGCCATGATGATTAGCCTCGAGGTTCTCCCCTTCAATGTTTAGAATAAGTTAGTTTAGATATTTTAACTAGTATTTAACATAGTGGTAACTGCAATAGGTCGTATGTCAAAAAGAAAATATTTATTACACCATTGTGATCAGTAAGAGAATCACATCAGTTTGCAATAGGACGATGGAGTAATGGAAAACCGAATAGCAAGCTTCTACATTTGTGAAACCCGACTGTCAAGACATGGAGAGGTAGGAACGTTTTTCGTTCTTGTTGAAAACTACGGTAGATTTGACATACGACCTATTGCGGTTACCATGACAATAAGTCAAACAAAATTTGTAAAGTGATTACATTAAACGATGTATTCCATCTCGAACAAATAAACGTGGAAAAAAATACGTAGCCTGGCCCAACGGAGCGAGGTCGTGCAGGCAGAGAGCATGGACAACACGGGAGCATGCGGGAACGCGGCTGTGTGTCCGGGCACGCAGTGAGCTTATTGATAACGGGCGCTGGCCGCCGGCCGTGTTTACTAGATTGTTTAATGGAGTATAATTGGCGCGTTTTATTCGGGCCCGATGACGGCGAGGTGACGTCAGCGGTCGCTGTGTTTATGGACGTCCTTCCACGCGAGGCTGTGTGTGTGTGTGTGTGTGTGTGTGTGTGTGTGTTTGGCCGCTGAGGCGGGCACGCGACGACTGCAGCAGCGCAAACACGGAGCGCTCGCTTTTTGCGCGAGGCACGTGCTGAAGCCGGAGATCGCGGCCAAATGTGATGTTGCTGAGCGATGGAGTCTAGATTAAAAGCTGCGTTGCGATGCTCTGCATGTCTAGGAGCTTCTACTTGCACAACGGTTCGTGTTTGAACTGCAATTGTCGTCAGTGGTGTAGATAGGTTGGGGCAGGAGGGGCGGTCCGCCCCGCGTGACACTATTTTAGGGGTGACACCAATTAGAAAATTTTATTATTGGAATTATATCATTTTAATGATTTACTTAAAATAATATTTTTATAAAAACATGCACTTGTTAATTATACTTTGTTTTAGATTTTTTACTAAAAAATTTAATTTCAATTATTGTGAATTAAATACAGTTTTAATATCTTATAAATAAATGTCGTGTACAAGTATATATTTATTAAACAACGTATCAACTATTCATTAATAATTTTTATATTTAATTTATCGAGGGGGGGGGTGATACCATTAGTTTTGTCCCGGGTGACACCAACTGAAGCTACGCCACTGATTGTGGTAGTATTCTTGTATTGTCATTGGATGGCGTCATAAAGATTGGATCAGTCAATAGAGTAGAATGTTCACCGTGTGTTCCGTTCATAATAAATGTTATAAATTTCTAGGGCATGCAGGGTGGTCAAAAATGCTCACTTTCTACAACAAAATGTTGATGAAACATTGTTCTGCTTTGTGTGGCGTCGTGGTAGCGAATTGACAACACAGACACGAGCTCTATGTACATTTTTTTATTTATAATATTTACAAATGCACAGCTCTTGGGTTACTCCCACGTGCCTTCTCCCCGTCCCTTGGGCTAGTGCATCCCCCACCTTGCCGCTTTCCCGCGCCGGTGGCCCGACACCCGTGTTTCGCACACGCCGTCTCTCAAGGACTACACTCCCGTCTCGGGCGAGCATACACGTCTGCTCATGAGGTGCTCTCAATACGAACTGCAATACCTACGTCAGTTAACTTATTTTGGCGGTCCCGTGATCGCATTCAGCCCTCTAAAGGACGCAGGACCACATGTCGCCCACTGGGGGTCCGGTGCCCCTGCCCGCTCGCTTCGCATCACGGGGGCATGGCAGTTTCCACTTTCCAGTGCTCTTGTCCGTCCCATGTGTAGGCAGTCTGCGTGCCCAGCCGTTTGAAATCTGGTTGGCATGTGCCGATGTTACATTCGACTCCAATAATGTGTCGATTCGGTGTGGTTTGATACATTCATGACTGATTTTTTGATTAGTGATCCTGGTCGCACCTACTGCTAAGGCCATTAGTCCCGTCAGTGTAGTGCTTTTATCGCGGGAGGTAGCGATACTCTTCCCCTTCAGGTATTTCCCCATCTGTGGGACACCGTCCCATCCAGGGCAAGTTCTAAGTTCCCGACTGGTCACCCGACAAATGTTATAATGCACGAGTAGTGCATGTGAGTGTAAATGTATGTAAGGGGTGAGAATAGGGCAAGGAAGGAATTATCGCGAGCTCCAAATTTGTTGATTAAATTTTTCTCTTGGAGAGCGAAAGGACGCTTAAAAATGGCGCATATCACAGTTTTCACCTCTGAATAAAGTCAGATTTTTTTCCTCTGAATAAAATCTGTTGTTTAAAATTAGATCTTTCAAGGAGAAAAACACACATTTTATAATTTGGATAATTTAAAATATGGATATTTTTCGCAAAAGTTCTCAGAGAAATATGGACAATATTTAAAAATTTGTAATAATTTTTATCAAAAACATCTGGAATTTTTTTCTTTAAATTGGTTGTTCAGAACGCCTCAGCAGCTGCATACGCTGAATAACATGACATAAGCGTCGTTTTGATGATTTTTCTAAAGAATTTCCAAGAATTACACAAGTAATTTTTTTACATCTCCCACACGTCGTTAATATTTACATGACCGGCTATTAAGTATGTACTTTATAGCATGTGTGAGTACAAGTACTAGGAATTATTTCTTAAAAGTTTTTCGAAAACCTAAAAATTTTCAATGAGCCCAAAATTGCGCATTTTCAGTAATGCCCAAACGACATTTTTTCAAAAACTGCTCAGCTTTTTAAAAACTTTTTGTACGGGTAGTGCTAATTGCAGTGAATTACATGACACATACACCATTTTGATGTATTCTTTGAATTTTACAAAAAGCATACATAGGTAATTGTCTTGAAATAACTCTCAGTTCCTTAATATTACATTTTGGGTATTTTCTATACATTATAACACTTGTAAACACATGTGATTCCAATGATCTCTGATGAATTTTCTCGAAACTCAAACTTTCTCAGCGAAAAAGAGCTCAAAATTGTGTATTTTCAGAAACGCCCAAACATTTTTTCAAGAACAGCTCAACTTTTTTAATAAAAACATTGCTTACAAGAATATATTTTACTCTCCTGTAATATTCCCTAAGCCATATTTCAATTCTACTGCCAGGGAACCAAAAAATTGGGAAAAAGTGAAAAATTGTAATTTTGGCGCCTCTAGGTAGTAGATGGGACGAGGGTGGATCAGTACTGAAAAATTAACCTAGACGAAAGAGATTATAAAACTAACAAATGCGAGATTTTTGTTGTGGGATTTGTGGTACCAGTAGCTTCGTTATGTGAAGAAATTTGTTTAGAAAGTTATCTATTTCAGTTACTGATTATTTCCATCACTCAAGACAGCAGGGCTATAGATTATAACTAAGGGGTGGATTTTAATGAAATATCATTTTCTTTCTTTTCACTTTCAAACAATGCCGTTTAGTGTAGACATTCATTTTATGTTATGGCAAAAGTAAATTAGCCATTTTTATAGAGCATGTTTTGCTTTTTTTCTTCAATGTAGACTAGTAAGCCATTTTTACCTTTTTTCGTCATTTTTAAGCATTTTTCGCGGATTTCATAGATTTTGATATCATTTTAATGGTACTTTCTTCAAATAATATTTACGAGATGCCATAAATGTTCTCCACAGAATTCATGTGTAGCGTATTCCATTTCTTCGCTCAGAAATTGTAATGTCGGCATTTGTATGTAATCTAAGATTACTGTGATGCCTTGAGCGCCATTGTCCGTTTGGCAGATTTCACGATAACTAAAAGACAAATATTACCTGGTCCAGCACAAACCACAATTTGTCAGTTATGTTCACTTGAACGAAAGGAAGAAGCTTCGATGACACCAGTAACGTATCCAACTGCTTACGTTGTTCATCTCAACTGGTTTGATCAAGATTTTACGTAATTTGTTTTGTTGTTAGGACATTTTAAAAACATTTTAAGAGCATCTTATAGATCATTTTTGTGATGGTTTAGGTCATCAAAATCCACCCTATAATAATAAAACCTTGTCTTTGACCGCAAAATAAACGGCTCCACAAAGGATAAAACGGCGGCGATGGTGTAGCGGTTAGCATACCCAAGTTCGCGGGTTCAAACCCGATCGAAGCCGTGGATTTTTAAGGGCAAAAAATCCTTCGTACGTCTTCCTTTGGAGGGGAAGTAAATCCGGTTGTCCCATGTAGGTAGATTTACTTGCATGTAAAAGATCCTCTAGCCTAAATGTAGCCTCTTCAATTCGCCTGTTTCGTCGCCCGAGATAATACCTTCTTTCTCCGTTCGTTGGTGAAAGGAATGTGGAGGAGAGTGGAGAGGAGAGGAGCGAAACTGCTCAGACGGAAGAGCCTCTCGCCTCGTGAAATAAGACCGTGGGAGGTGGCTCAGGGCATCAACCTGATGTCACTGCACTTCCTCTGACCGGGAGGTCCTAGGGCTCCACTCCCCACAGCGGCACGATTTTCGACACTAGCTTCTCAGCTAGATCGAATTCAGTCGCTGTCTGGAGAATAATTCTAGTGGCCAGCTGCTCTGATTGGTAGTTTTCCGATCAACACCAGGCGAATGCCGGAGCAGTACCCTAGCAAACGGGCCACGGACCGCTCGAGATCTTTCCTTTCTCTTCCTTGTCCTATCCTCTCCTCACACACACACTTACACTAACATGCACTACACTACCCCACATGCCGGGAGACCGGTCGGGAGCTTACAGCTTGTCCTGGCTGGGGCGATGCTCCGCTGGTGGGAGATACCTGTTTGAGGGGAAAACTCTGCTAGTCGACAGTAAGTCGGCGCCAGATCTCGCCATCCAGCGGGGAAAAGATCATCGCCACCTCCCGAGAAAAAACACGCACTATACATATGGGTCTAATGACCGAAGTAGTTGACGCGCCGGAAACACGAGTCAATCAATGAACCAACGCAAAATAAGGCAATTCAATTCAATTCAAAAAAAAATAAAACAGTTCTCCTGCAAAATGATAATTATTTAGATGTGTCTCTGCTTCACATACCGATAGGCCAAACGTTGGCACGCGGTCCTCCGCCCTCGGCCGAGCCGTCGCAATTGGCGCAAAGTGACCGGCGCGGCGCGGCGCGGCGCGGCGCGGCGCTTGACGCTGAAGCAATCTCCTGCACGTACTCCCTCCCGCCACGACTGTCGAGTGTCACGAGCAGATATAATATGCATTGATTGAAGAGCGCTCTCTGTGAGGAGCGCGGCTGAGCGCTCTGTGCCTAAGCCCCAATTGGCGTGGAGAGCTCAGGCCGGAGTGGGGGGGCAGCTCCGGCCATTCAACGGAATCTAGCTGTGTGCTCCGGCGATCGACCCACCTCGCGTTGCTGGGCCTCACGCCGCTTGATTGATTGATTGATTGATGGATGGATTGTTAGTGGTTCGGGGCGCGTCGACGACTGAGGGCATTGCTCCCGTAAGAGTAGCACATGTTTTCGTCGGGAGGTGGCGGTGATCTTCTCCCGCGAGATCCGGCACCAACCTAACGTCGACTAGCGGGGATATCCCCAACCAGATATCTCCTTCCATCGGAGCACCGGGACAAGCTCTAACCGCCGACCGGTCTCCCGGCATGTGTGGTAGTGTAGTGCATGTTAGTGTAAGTGTGTGTGTGTGTGTGTGTGTGTGTGTAAGAGGAGAGGGTAGGACAAGCAAGAGGAAGGAAAGAACGTGCGCGGTCCGTGGCCCGTTTGTTAGGGTACTGCTCCGGCATTCGCCTGGTGTTGATCGGAAAAAACCATGGAAAACTACCGATCAGAGCAGCCGACCCCTAGAATTCTCCTTCAGACAGCAAGTGAACTAGACGTACCTGACAATCTAATGTCCAATATCCTGCCGCTAACGTCGGTTGGAAATTAGGGTGTTGGCGGGCGGTACGTACCGGAACTAGCTAAGATTGCTGGTCCTCATTTTCTATCATTTTTTAACAAATATGACGAGAGAAAACATTATATTGTTGTCTCAGTAATTTTTAATGTGTTAAAATTATCCACCAGTTGAAAATTAAGAAACAGGTCACATGCTTGTTTTCAATAGAAAATTGCATTACTTTAAAATGACTTTTCTCCAATGCCAAAATAGTGTGGTGTAGCTGTACTAGTGATTAAGTAATGAAAATATCAGCAAATGCTAAGAAAAGGTAATTTACCTACTGTTGAGCAAGAATTAGGTATAAAAGCTAGACAAAATCTTATATAAAATGAATTTCATATGACGATAATAGATTTGATAATAATATTCCATTGATCTCCCAGTTTTATTAAAAAGTAAAACAAAATTTTATGGCTGTAATATTGTTTGAAAAAATATCAGTTCTTCCTCTTTCTATGCGCTACTCATGTTTGTTGGAAAGAAGAGAATAAAAGTTATATTTTCTTTTGCTGTCCGCAAAGACCTCTTTTATTATTGCACATATCCTCTAAATCGTGGCTTGAGGAAGGTTAATAGAAAGATGTAGACCCATATGATTAAATTTCAAGACAAACAAAGAAGTTGTTAACTTAATTCTATGTTGATTCAATATTCTGCACTTTTCTGATTAATCGAATTGGTGATTTGGTACACTAAAAATCCACCTAACAGTAAGATAGGTTATCCTGAATAGTTTCTTTATTTATATTAGGGCAGAAGCAAAGAAGACGAGCTCCAGCGCTCAAGAATCATCTTTTAAAGGCCTAGAACGTACCATTTTCGAGTGTTTCAATATTCATCGCGTTGTGAAAAGAACGCAATCGACCGCGCAAAATAAATTAATATATGGAATGGATAATAATGAAAAATAAGCTAATATATACTTGTCAAAATTCCAGAATATCTTTACACAATTCATCGTTTGTAAATATTCATTAGGTAAAAGGTGCGAAAAAGGGTCGTTTTCATTATAAATATAAGTATTTTTTATTTACAATATAGTCCCACACATTGAAACGAAAGTAAAGAGAAAACTATAGAACTTACATTGAAATTGTATAGAGTTCTCGAAATAATAGAATTATTAGGCAAAAATAATAGTTAGTCGTGGTCTTTACATCAAGGTTTCAATATTAGCCTATTTCAGTTTTTTATTTCTCTCTTTTCATTCTACATAGACGCAAGATTATTTCTCCCTAACGGTTTCTGCGCTCTCATATCTTTTAGAATGGTGTTATTTTCAACTTAATCTATGTATTTTCGCTGTGAAACAATTTTTCTCTCAATAAAAGGTGTATGGGGGTTTCCGATATTTTCTGGGCTTGCTGCCACTGTGGCCGTACATTCGGGACTCTCCTTGGGTGAGTGACTCAGGTTTGGGAACTAAGTTTCTATCCCCTGGGGCTGCAACCCTTGGCAGTCCAAGCGTATCTCTCAGTTGCATGTGTTTTGGTCTCTGCAGTTCACCCGAGCAGGGATCCCATCATTAGCTCGCTCCCTAAAGGAGCAACTGGTAGAACACAATTGTAGTTGGTTACGCCAGGGCTGCTCAAACAGAAATACTGAACAAATGGTCCATTATTCTGGGTGGATTCGGTGGTATACTGGGCTATTGTACCCAAGTTTACAAGTTCAAACCCGATCGAAGCGGTGGATTTTTAAGGACAAAACAATCCTTCGTACGGCTTACTTCGAAGGGGAAGTAAAGCTGACTGTCCCATTTAGTAGATTTACTGCATGTAAAAGATTCTTAATCCTAAAAGAAGCTCCTGATCTAATTTCAAATCGCCTGTTTTCTCATCCAAGATTATACCTTCTTTCTCCGCTAGATGGTGAAAGGAGCGTAGCGAAATTTGCGTGGTTAGACGGAAGAGCAGTCCTCATAGACTGAGTCTCGCCATGCAAAATAAGGCACTAACTAAATATTCTGAGAAAGTAGTAACTCGTTCTATGAGATAATGTATTAAATTGACTGATAAAAAGCAGATATTTCACTAGATATAATCAACTATTTGTAAAATAAAATTTTCATTCTTGGCTTAATTTTAAAGATTGCCGTTCTGAAATATTTGTGATATCCACACCAGTCTCTCGCTCGCACCCATTAAGTGGCAAGAGGATCACATATCATCACTTAGTGTCCATTATAATAACTTATCTATTATAGATTCTTCCCTACAAGATCTCCCATCATCGGCCTTATATTAAAAACTGATTTTCTCACTGTTCCCTTTCTCTTGTATTATAACATGAAGAAAGAACTGTACTTGTAGTACGATCTTGTAAACTAGAGAAGATACAGGATAATAACGTATGAGATATATTCTCTACGAATACGAATGCAAATTTAGAAAGTTACCTGAAACATTTATAAAACGTTCTCAAACCAGTAATAATATTTGCATTTCTTCCAGATTTATCTCAAAGGAAAAATTATAAAACGAAAATGAATAATAGAAGTGATAAGTATGCACTGTTTTAAGAGGCTTATATACTAAGACGTACATCTGATGCAATATAATCAATATCTCGCCTTAAACTTGTGGGCATCCCATATGTGGTCCAAATGTTTTGTTAAAGTGGTCCCAAACTGGTAATGTTTAATAACAAGACAATTATAACCATAAATTAACCATTAATTTAAGACAATTAAAACCATAAATAAATTCTGCCCAGTCAAGAAATTGCATCAAATACAGAAATTCTTTGCATTGGATTTTATTTTAATAAGACAAGTGGCGAAGTATGTATTTTGAAATTCTGTGTTCAATATGACTAGTTTGAACGAGTCAGAATACCGATGTGTTGAACTTCTGTCATTTATCAAAATATGACTAATTTCCTTCTATCAACAAACGTATGCTAGTTGAGTCCACCAACGGAAATAATTCGAAGATGCAAAGAGAATAACATCAAACGTGTCCTAGCAAAACAGCTACTTAGCGATTACTGACAAAAATGATAAACCTATGTGATAAATCTAAGCGAGAAGAAATTTTACAAGTTTCAAAACTTTTTCGACTAAGCTTAAATTATTCCAATATAATCTGAATGTTGGTGTATGAGTATTACATTTGTAAGGATACGTACATGTAATGGCTCAGTGCATCAACTGATATCACTGTAGAATCTCTGACCGGGAGGTTCTAGGTTCGAGCCCAACGGTGAAAGGATTTTCGACACAAGCTTGTCAACTATATCAAATTCAGTCGCTGTCTGGCGGCCGGCTGCTCTGATTGGTATTTTTCCATCGTGTCTCGGATCAACACCTGGCGAATACTGGAGTAGTGCCCTAACAAACGTGCCACGGACCGCGCGGGATCTTTCCTCCCTCTTCCTTGTCCTATACTTACCCCTACACACATACACTACACTAACATGCACTACACTACCACACATGTCAGGAGACCGGTCGGGGGCTAAGAGCTTGTCTCGGCTGGGGCGGTGCCCCGCTGGTGGGAGATACCTGGTTGAGGGGAAAACCCGCTAATCGACGGTAGGTCGGCGCCGGATCTCGCCATCCAGCGGGGAAAAGATCATCGCCACCTCCCGAAAAAAAACACGCACTACACTTACGAGACCAATAACCTCAGTAGTTGACGTGCCTGGAATCACTAACTAACTAATCAGTCAATTAGTGCCGTATCATCATCTGGTGGCGGAGGGACGTCGCCATCCTCCAGGAAAAAAAATTCACTGCACTAACGGGAATAAGGGCCGTAGAAGTTCACGTACCCTCAAACATCAATGAATTTGACTCTTTCGACTCGATAACCCGCTACGGGCCTTGGCTGACCAAGGGTGACCCAGCCTCTCAACCGTGAGGATAAGGGGTTCGCACGATTAGCACAAAGGCAACCGTTCACCGTACACTGGCCTTCATAACATTATGGTGAGCTTTCTCATCGTCACCCAGCAACAGATCCTGGGACGTTTGTAAGGAAAGAGCACAGGTATAATTTGCCCCGGCCGGGAATCGAACCCGGGGTTGCGCCGTGGAAAGCGAGCGCCCTAACCAAAGAGGTACCGAGGAGGCAATCAATTACCCAACCGGTCTCAATATGTGACTGATGACATGTCAATTCATTTGCATGCGGCAAAAATGTGTCCTCTTCATTAAAACCCTCTTCGACCTTTTAATCATGGACGTATCCTTTTACCTACCTTTATACTCTGGCAATAATAAACGTCACTCATCGCGCAGTTTTTCAACAAAACCGTTCCGTTTGTATCAAACAGACATGAATGTGTTCTTTATGTAAAGTTACGGAGAAAATGCCAAAAATCTATTATTATGCTTTCTTCATTTTGTGGAAAGTCTACGTGTATCGTTTTCTTCTTTTAATGGACATAATATAGATAGATATTTATTATTTCCGCAGGTAGGTTTACGCAACCTGGTGGCGGAACACTAAAATTTACATATTATATTTACATATTATAATTAGGAATTAAATACAGTGTAACGTAAAATTATTTTAAGACAATAATAATAAGATAACAATGTTAACAATAAAGGCATTAATAACAATAACTGCATTTATTCTACATTTATGGTGGTCCTGTACAGATAATTTATACTAACAAATATACGACTTTTTACACTGCATTCCACTTCATCACACTTGCACTTCACTTCTCTTTGTTCTATATTGCACTACACTTCACAACACGTCACCACACTTCAATATGAATACTGTAAGTCAATGCATCTAATAATTATTACAATACTAATAATTGTAACAAAACTTAATAATAATAATAATAATAATAATAACCATTCTAATAACCTAACTTACTAACTAATAAAATTTACAATATATCATTTGTATTAGTTAAATATCATTAGTTAATATGCCATCATATGATGTCATTCCCAATATCAAATTGACTGCAATGCTCATCTGAAGCCACGAGTTTAATTATGTAAACGCCTGGCATCAGATCCTCCAAGCAGAAGGCAAAAATTCGTCTTCCACGTTAGAATCCCCGGTCTCTGTGTGTGTGGGGTTTAGGGCTCGCCTTGCGCAGTCCGCATCTGTCCGTCCGCGCGTCCGCCCGCCAGAGCACCTGCCCGCCGACAATGGGAGCGGCGGATTACGGCATTGTGCGCACGATCCGTCACGCGCATGCGCTGTGCGCCGCCGCTGAATTGATAGCGCGATCCATTTTTAAACAACGCGCCGCGCCCACCAGCGCCGCGCTGTATACATTGTATTGGTATTGTAGACTTAAGCCCTTTGATACGCAATACATCTGCCGTAAATGACATTAGCCCGTTAATCCTATCAATAGGCTCTCCGCCGCTGAATGCCAGACCGGCCCCGCCCTCCCTCTCCACCGCCGCCCGTCTTCCACCCCCGCCGCCCCCGGCCGGCAGTCCACCACTGGTGCCCGCCCGGTTCCTGCCTCACCCCCGGTGTGCTCCCCACCCTCCCCCTACTGCTACATCGTACCCATACGCCCAGACTCCAGACCGCCCCCGCCCCCGCCCCTGGTTCCTGCCACCCCCGCCCTCTCACTTCACTGTCGTCCGTCTTCCACCCCCCACCGCCCCCGGCCCGCAGTAGTCCACCCCCAGGGCCCGTGTGCCGATTCCTCCCCCGCCCGGGGTGTGTTCCGACCTCCCCACCCCTACTTTTACAGCCTACCTACCCCACCTCCCCCGCCCTGCAGACTGTCACCGCCCCTGCTTCCTGCCACCCTCCTTAGTTATCGACCTGCTTCCTCTCACCCTCCTTAACTACCTACCTGCTTCCTGACACTCTCCTTAGTTACCGACCTGTTTCCTACCACCCTCCTTAGTTACCGACCTGCTTCCTGCCGCCCTCCTTACCGACCTGCTTCCTGTCACCCTCCTTAGTTACCGACCTGCTTCCCGCCAACCCTCCTTAGTTACCGACCTGTTACCTACCACCCTCCTTAGTTACCGACAGCCTTCTACCCCAGCCCCCACATTCCCCACTCACCGTCCCGTCTTTCCCATCTAAGCCTTATCTGCCCCCAAATCCATCCGCCAACATCCCTACCCTTCTCTCGCGACCAATCCTAGCAACCTCCCCGCCCCCTCCCTTTGCCGCCATCTCCATCGGCCCCTCCCCTCGACACCTGCGAATCGCGTCCTGCCTTCTCACCCCCTCCGCTCCACCCCCACCCTCTGTCCTCTTCCCACCGCGGGGCCTCCCCCGTCCAGCGTCCGCCCCTTCTCCGCCCTTCCCTTCCCCCCACGCCCCGTCGCGCACGTTGATGTATAGCATCGCAATAACATACATCATTTATTATCATTATCATGACGGTCATTATCGGGGAATTTGTAACCGGCATTACGCGAACTGGAGTAGCGATGGACCGGAAGCGGGGCTTCGTCGGGCATCAGGCGCCTTCGAACTCGCTGGGCAGGGGGTTCTGCTTCTGGCTGCAGCTCGTGCTCGCTTTTTTGCGTTTAGAGGTTTTTTCCTGTTCCAAAGTTACAAACTCCCAAAATACTAAAGGAATAAAAAACTTCTAATCGCGACCGGGAGAGGGGACTCAGAGCGTGAACTGAATTCACTGCAGTGCCTCTGACCGGAAAGTCCTAGGTTTGAGTCCCGACGGTAGCAGGATTTTCGACACTAACTAAATAGCTGGATCGAGTAAAGTCGCTGTCAGGAAGATAATTCTAGCGGCCGGCAGCCCTCATCGGTAGTTTTCCGTGGTTTCTCCGATCAATACCAAGGGAATTCTGGAGCAGTACCCTAACAAATGGGCCACGGACCGCGCGTGATCTTTCTTTTCTCTTCCTTGTCCTATTCACACTACTTACTTACTCTGACTTACACTGAAAATTCACTACACTACCTTACATGCCGGGACTCCAGTCGAGAGCTTGGAGCTTGTCCCGGCTGGGGCGGTGCTCCACTGCTGGGAGATATGTGGTTGGGAACCCCCCGTTAGCCTACGTTAGGAGACATCGGATCTTACCATTCACCGGGGAAATATCTCCGCCAACTCGTGAGGAAAATGCACTATTCGTAAGGGGCTGACGACTTTACCAGTTGACGCGCTCGAGCCACTAATAAATCCATCAAAAAGAAATTCTAGTCGGAAAAGCCGGATGCGGCTGACGCTCAAAATCAACTCGAAGCAATCGCGGTCAAAGTAAATTTTAGAAATTTTAATGCCCAGGTTTTTCAGAGTCTAGATTCCTTAAACAGAAGCAGAGGCCGGATTTATCACTTCATCATCTCTCAGTATTAACAAGCAGAAGGAAATGAGAGAAGGAAGAAGCAAATTTAGAATTTCCACATTGAAAATTTACTCTTTCGTAGACTTAATATTCTTTTCAAGAATATATTAGGAGGCAATATCTAGAGGGACGAACAGGAGGAACGAATGAGATTATTTGCTTCACATACTTCACAAGTGAAATTTAAATAAAATTATCTTCACTAATTCGATAATATCATTCATGATAGAAATATTTGTCCTTTCCCCTATAGATGTCAACATGAATTTAGATATCGAGATGTTATAACTGGATTTGGTATTGGCGATTAAATAAAAGAAGTATACAGAACATAAGTCTCACGGATACTTTTTCTTCATTTTAAAAGTTGTTTGAATCTTAAATTATTTACAAATTAAACTTTACTAAAAGAAGTCACCAGCAAACAAAAATCGTGTCACATATCCTGTGCAACTGACGCTGCGAAAACTGAAGCCACAATATCAAAATTTTTGTTACGTCGCTTTTGTGGTAAAGTCATTTTTTCTATCACTTTCCTTGCGAATTATAAAAAAATGATGTAAATTTGCGGTTGTGAAAAATTGAGCTTAATCAAGTTGTTATTTTTCATTAAACTATACAGACTAAATGGTTTAATTACTCTCAACTACGAAAACAAAACAATGGCACTTCACAAAATTGAACAAAACAAAACAATGGCACTTAATTTAAGGTTATCGTTTAGAGAGAAATGAGAATAGAAGCGTAAATCAAAACTAGACTTTTAGAATTTTTGTTTATTTTTGCTGTTATAAATATTCAGTTATTCAATACAATTAGGTAAACTTTCGATAATAGTGAACCCAATACTCTATTGCAATAATTTCGATCTTCGTTATTTTAAACTTCAATTATGAAAGAACTGAACACTCGTCGGCAACTACTCTGTAAAGTATGTTTTTAATTTTATCACTGTGTTATTACACTGTAATCATTATTCATCGATTGCGCTATATCTGAATGCAATGATTAAACATTCAGGCATCTATGTTTCCATTTGTAGTTGTTATTGCAAACCCATCAAATTGTTTATACTGTAATTCTCAGTGCTCAACTTTTGTAACATTTAATACGAATTATTGAGTTCAAATTTTTCGATTCTACACGGAAATATATTTTGAATATTTGAGTAAGACTTTCAGCAGTGTTTCTCTGATATTTATTGGCAATGGTATTTATATTGACTTCTTTTTTTACTACAAAAATGCAATAATTATTTTATTATTAGTTTCAAATTAAACACAACTTCAAAGCGCTTGCATTTCTCACTCTAATAATTCCCAACAAATATTCCCCTTCTCTGGGCTTTAGAAACGACTTTGAAGACAATCTCTGGCCGCATGTCTAGTGTGCGCTCTTGTTTACCACATTCATCAATCTTTAATTACTACCTTTCGCTTTCTCGCCTTCATAATAGCCTACGCGGTTTGTCCTCTCTCCTATTTACCCATTTAATGACTACCCTTTCTCTTCTCCGTATTTGGTCGTAGGACGCTCCCGAATGGCTAAACTCTAGGGATGCCATCACGCGACAAGGAGAGTCCAGTTTTATTAGAAGAGTGCCGTAATTATTTCTGAGCTTAAACAATGGCAGAAACTATGGCTTTCAGTTTTCCTCTTTCCTTGACAGATGGTCATAATTGTAGTTTACGTTTATTTTCTACTGTGCGAACGAAAGTAATATGTTGATTGAATGGGATGGTGGTTTTATAAGGGACGTGCGTTGACATGAGAAGCCAACGCCACAATTGCTGGCCTTTGTCGTCGCAATTATTAAGATCGTGGCCTATATGGACCTACGTGGTGTTCCAGTGACTAATGTACCCCCACAGATATTAAAACAGGGTAATTAGTCGAGAAGGGATAACGGGATATCCTTGAAAACAAAGGCGGGGAGATAGAAACAAAAATGTCTTCAACAACAATGGTCAAAACGCACATATCGCACGTGGGACTCAAATCAACAGGTCTGCTCCACGTATGACAGTGTACTATAAAAATGAAGGTTGGCAAGAGAGTATATTTCAAGAATCCAAAATGGGTAATGAAGAAATGTGCCAATGGGCAATGGGGCCAAGAGGTTACATCAACCTAAAACAAGGAGGAAAATGGAGAAAAAACACGTGCTACAACAACATGATAAGGATCTCTATGCCTTATTCAGGACTCTACTTCCCATGCTGTAACTTTGCTTTCGACAAGGAACTGTAAAAATTAGTAATGGGTATGATTCACGACCCTGGAATTGGTAAAGAAAGGAAAGTCGGGATGGGAGATGGTCAACCGAGAGGGTACAGCGACTAAAAAGAACAACGAAAAAAACAACAACAACAGAAAACACAACTTGGGTAAGTACTTGCACTTGGATAAGCACTTACTTGGGTAAGTACAATAATTAATTAGTTTTCAAGCTGAATAGTTTTATGTACATTTGTAATTCACATTTTGCTAACTTGTTTACTGAATTTTTGTATCTAAAGGTGCGTTTACACGAAGAGACAAAAGTCTCCTAACTTTCATGAAATTAAGAGATAAACTCTCTTAGGAAGCATTACACGATTCGAAATATCTCCCAAAACGCGAGTCTCCTAACTCACGGGAGAGTCGTTTCCTGAGATCTCTCCGGAAAAGTATCTCCTTGGCGTTTACACTTGATACAAAGTCTCCGGAAGTTATTTGGCGCCGCCATGTTGAATAAGCAGCTGGTGAGCAGCGGCGAGCAGTTTGAGGTTAGAAAGTGACAACTGGTGACAACTCTTCCAGCTACCTGCGCCAATTTAATAATTTTGAAGAAACGGAGGAAATGAAAGAGACAAGTGTGGGTGATTTTTGAGAAGAGAAGAGCTGAGTTTTTATAAAACTTTGATGGCAGAATTGCAGGAAGAGAATTTTAAAAAAATGCCACCTGTTCAATTGCATTACAATTTTTCAGTGACAAAATAAAACAAGTTTTAATTTCTGAATCACTAAAAATATCTTTTCGAAAACGTGATAAGATTCGAGAAAATAGCTTTGACCGAATGTAAAGTTTTGAAAAATGGGTGAAGTTGATAATTTGTTGTAGAAATGTTTAATGAAGTTAAGTATAAATGATTTGAAAGAATCAATTTTTTATTTCTCTGTAAATTTGTGTACTTGATATAAACTAGGGAGCGTGTAAAATTTTGCGAAAGAATTTATTAAGTATTTATAGTAGAAGCATTATACCATATATGACAGGCGTATGAAAGAGAAGGCCTAATTATAGTTTTATATAAAAAAATCACAATTAATTCGTAATTTGGAGTTATTATTTATTAAAAGATATAAGCATTATAATACAATTACTATTATTATAAATGATATAAAGGAGGATAAAGTTATGTACAAAACATTCGTACGTTTTCATCTCCAGAAGGATTTGGTCATTTTTATTTATAATTCCCCAGTATACAATTTCACCCGATGAACAGA